>CM076677.1:82953072-84153072 GCA_038501925.1 Xenopus petersii
ACCTTTTGGACCAGGTTATCAACCATAGCCGCGCGCTCTACCAACTGAGCTACTCAAGCAGGCCCTTTTAGGAATGGGCCTCAGGTTGGTATTGACTTTACTAGGCAGAAGATTGACTTCCAGCCCTGCCGGTCAATGCAGAGGCACAAGGGGACGATGGGTTATTACATTCATCCAAAACCAATAGCAGAGGGTCAAGCTTCCTGTGGTGTAATGGTTAAAGCGCCTGTTTCTGCCCGTGGGGTCTTGAGTTCAAATCCCGGTTGGGTGGCTTTTCAGGTTTCTTTATGCCTGTACAGAACCCTTTATTAATGCAGGCTCGCCGATGGCATTTTCTTCATGCTGCATTGAAGAGCGACTGCTATTTTGGAGACAGCAAATCAGGATGGCTGTTCTATGGCGCATGCAGCAATTCACCTGTTTTTTTTCCCCAAAGGACCCAGTGTGATAGTCCCAGGGGTGCATCTTAGGGAAAGGTGCCTTTTCTTCAGGCTACATTAATGAGTAACCAATATTTCACATTTGTTAAAGCACCAAAACTTCCTTCGCTAATCAGCTTCTCAAATGGTTTCTTTCAAGAAGGTTCATATGTGCCATCTTTTGCAATCTGCATTCAAGAGCGTACTCTACTTTCTTTTTGGCAGGCTAGTCAGCTTCTCAAATGCTTGTTGTTTTTTAAGCTTGGCACAGAACACTGTCCTCAATAAGCAATTTGCCAAGGTCAACTTCAGGCTGATGCTAGGCAAACCCCAAAAAGAGTTCTGTATGGGGAAAAAATACCCAAGTTGATGCAAAGGGCAAGGTGCTAGATGGGGAAGCCCTGGCCTAAAGTAGAAGTACATAGCGGCGTAGCTTAGAAGGACAGCCCCAGTTGGAAAAAGGGGCAGCCAAATGGAAGGCGGATGATGGACTACTGGCACTTGCCCTTCCATCACTCTTGTGAGACGGTTTAGGTACAGCAGACTGGAGCTGCGTTTTTGGCAGAGGTGGGAATTGAACCCACAACCTCTTGGACCAGGTTATCAACCATAGCCGCGCGCTCTACCAACTGAGCTATTCAAGCAGGCTCTTTTAGGATTGGGCCTCAGGTTGGTATTGACTTTATTAGACAGAAGATTGACTTCCAGCTCTGCCGGTCAATGCAGAGGCACAAGGGGACAATGGGTTATTACAGTCATCCAGAACCAATAGCAGAAAGTCAAGTTTCCTGTGGTGTAATGGTAAAAGCGTCTGTTTCTGCCCGTGGGGTCTTGAGTTCAAATCCCGGGTGGGTGGCTTTTCAGGTTTCTTTATGCCTGTACAGAACCCTTTATTCAATGCAGGCTCGCCGATGGCATTTTCTTCATGCTGCATTCAAGAGCGACTGCTATTTTGGAGACAGCAAAATCAGGATGGCTGTTCTAAGGTGCATGCAGCAATTCACCTGTTTTTTTTCCCCAAAGGACCCAGTGTGATAGTCCCAGGGGTGCATTTTAGGGAAAGGTGCCTTTTCTTCAGGCTACATTAATGAGTAACCAATATTTCACATTTGTTAAAGCACCAAAACTTGCTTCGCTAATCAGCTTCTCAAATGGTTTCTTTCAAGAATCTGCAATCTGCATTCAAGAGCGTACTCTACTTTCTTTTCGGCAGAATCGCACCAAAGCTGCACTCGCTAGTCAGCTTCTCAAATGCTTGTTGTTTTTTAAGCTTGGCACAGAACACTGTCCTCATTAAGCAATTTGCCATGGTCTACTTCAGGCTGATGCTAGGCAAACCCCAAAAAGAGTTCTGTATGGGGAAAAAATACCCAAGTTGATGCAAAGGGCAAGGTGCTAGATGGGGAAGCCCTGGCCTGAAGTAGAAGTACATAGCGGCGTAGCTTAGAAGGACAGCCCCAGTTGGAAGAAGGGGCAGCCAAATGGAAGGTGGATGATGGACTACTGGCACTTGCCCTTCCATCACTCTTGTGAGACAGGTTTAGGTACAGCAGACTGGAGCTGTGTTTTTGGCAGAGGTGGGAATTGAACCCACAACCTTTTGGACCAGGTTATTAACCATAGCCGCGCGCTCTACCAACTGAGCTACTCAAGCAGGCCCTTTTAGGAATGGGCCTCAGGTTGGTATTGACTTTACTAGGCAGAAGATTGACTTCCAGCCCTGCCGGTCAATGCAGAGGCACAAGGTGACGATGGGTTATTACATTCATCCAAAACCAATAGCAGAAGGTCAAGTTTCCTGTGGTGTAATGGTTAAAGCGCCTGTTTCTGCCTGTGGGGTCTTGAGTTCAAATCCCGGGTGGGTGGCTTTTCAGGTTTCTTTATGCCTGTACAGAACCCTTTATTCAATGCAGGCTCGCCGATGGCATTTTCTTCATGCTGCATTCAAGAGCGACTGCTATTTTGGAGACAGCAAAATCAGGATGGCTGTTCTATGGCGCATGCAGCAATTCACCTGTTTTTTTTCCCCAAAGGACCCAGTGTGATAGTCCCAGGGGTGCATCTTAGGGAAAAGGTGCCTTTTCTTCAGGCTACATTAATGAGTAACCAATATTTCACATTTGTTAAAGCACCAAAACTTGCTTCGCTAATCAGCTTCTCAAATGGTTTCTTTCAGGAAGGTTCATATGTGCCATCTTTTGCAATCTGCATTCAAGAGCGTACTCTACTTTCATTTCGGCAGAATCGCACCAAAGCTGCACTCGCTAGTCAGCTTCTCAAATGCTTGTTGTTTTTTAAGCTTGGCACAGAACACTGTCCTCATTAAGCAATTTGCCAAGGTCAACTTCAGGCTGATGCTAGGCAAACCCCAAAAAGAGTTCTGTATGGGGAAAAAATACCCAAGTTGATGCAAAGGGCAAGGTGCTAGATGGGGAAGCCCTGGCCTGAAGTAGAAGTACATAGCGGCGTAGCTTAGAAGGACAGCCCCAGTTGGAAAAAGGGGCAGCCAAATGGAAGGCGGATGATGGACTACTGGCACTTGCCCTTCCATCACTTTCGTGAGACGGTTTACGTACAGCAGACTGGAGCTGCGTTTTTGGCAGAGGTGGGAATTGAACCCACAACCTTTTGGACCAGGTTATCAACCATAGCCGCGTGCTCTACCAACTGAGCTACTCAAGCAGGCCCTTTTAGGAATGGGCCTCAGGTTGGTATTGACTTTACTAGGCAGAAGATTGACTTCCAGCCCTGCCGGTCAATGCAGAGGCACAAGGGGACGATGGGTTATTACATTCATCCAAAACCAATAGCAGAGGGTCAAGCTTCCTGTGGTGTAATGGTTAAAGCACCTGTTTCTGCCCGTGGGGTCTTGAGTTCAAATCCCGGTTGGGTGGCTTTTCAGGTTTCTTTATGCCTGTACAGAACCCTTTATTAATGCAGGCTCGCCGATGGCATTTTCTTCATGCTGCATTCAAGAGCGACTGCTATTTTGGAGACAGCAAAATCAGGATGGCTGTTCTATGGCGCATGCAGCAATTCACCTGTTTTTTTTCCCCAAAGGACCCAGTGTGATAGTCCCAGGGGTGCATCTTAGGGAAAGGTGCCTTTTCTTCAGGCTACATTAATGAGTAACCAATATTTCACATTTGTTAAAGCACCAAAACTTCCTTCGCTAATCAGCTTCTCAAATGTTTTCTTTCAAGAAGGTTCATATGTGCCATCTTTTGCAATCTGCATTCAAGAGCGTACTCTACTTTCTTTTTGGCAGGCTAGTCAGCTTCTCAAATGCTTGTTGTTTTTTAAGCTTGGCACAGAACACTGTCCTCATTAAGCAATTTGCCAAGGTCAACTTCAGGCTGATGCTAGGCAAACCCCAAAAAGAGTTCTGTATGGGGAAAAAATACCCAAGTTGATGCAAAGGGCAAGGTGCTAGATGGGGAAGCCCTGGCCTGAAGTAGAAGTACATAGCGGCGTAGCTTAGAAGGACAGCCCCAGTTGGAAAAAGGGGCAGCCAAATGGAAGGCGGATGATGGACTACTGGCACTTGCCCTTCCATCACTCTCGTGAGACGGTTTACGTACAGCAGACTGGAGCTGTGTTTTTGGCAGAGGTGGGAATTGAACCCACAACCTTTTGGACCAGGTTATCAACCATAGCCGCGTGCTCTACCAACTGAGCTACTCAAGCAGGCCTTTTAGGAATGGGCCTCAGGTTGGTATTGACTTTACTAGGCAGAAGATTGACTTCCAGCCCTGCCGGTCAATGCAGAGGCACAAGGGGACGATGGGTTATTACATTCATCCAAAACCAATAGCAGAGGGTCAAGCTTCCTGTGGAGTAATGGTTAAAGCGCCTGTTTCTGCCCGTGGGGTCTTGAGTTCAAATCCCGGGTGGGTGGCTTTTCAGGTTTCTTTATGCCTGTACAGAACCCTTTATTCAATGCAGGCTCGCCGATGGCATTTTCTTCATGCTGCATTCAAGAGCGACTGCTATTTTGGAGACAGCAAAATCAGGATGGCTGTTCTATGGCGCATGCAGCAATTCACCTGTTTTTTTTCCCCAAAGGACCCAGTGTGATAGTCCCAGGGGTGCATTTTAGGGAAAGGTGCCTTTTCTTCAGGCTACATTAATGAGTAACCAATATTTCACATTTGTTAAAGCACCAAAACTTGCTTCGCTAATCAGCTTCTCAAATGGTTTCTTTCAGGAAGGTTCATATGTGCCATCTTTTGTAATCTGCATTCAAGAGCGTACTCTACTTTCTTTTCGGCAGAATCGCACCAAAGCTGCACTCGCTAGTCAGCTTCTCAAATGCTTGTTGTTTTTTAAGCTTGGCACAGAACACTGTCCTCAATAAGCAATTTGCCAAGGTCAACTTCAGGCTGATGCTAGGCAAACCCCAAAAAGAGTTCTGTATGGGGAAAAAATACCCAAGTTGATGCAAAGGGCAAGGTGCTAGATGGGGAAGCCCTGGCCTAAAGTAGAAGTACATAGCGGCGTAGCTTAGAAGGACAGCCCCAGTTGGAAAAAGGGGCAGCCAAATGGAAGGCGGATGATGGACTACTGGCACTTGCCCTTCCATCACTCTTGTGAGACGGTTTAGGTACAGCAGACTGGAGCTGCGTTTTTGGCAGAGGTGGGAATTGAACCCACAACCTTTTGGACCAGGTTATCAACCATAGCCGCGCGCTCTACCAACTGAGCTATTCAAGCAGGCTCTTTTAGGATTGGGCCTCAGGTTGGTATTGACTTTATTAGACAGAAGATTGACTTCCAGCCCTGCCGGTCAATGCAGAGGCACAAGGGGACAATGGGTTATTACAGTCATCCAGAACCAATAGCAGAAAGTCAAGTTTCCTGTGGTGTAATGGTAAAAGCGTCTGTTTCTGCCCGTGGGGTCTTGAGTTCAAATCCCGGGTGGGTGGCTTTTCAGGTTTCTTTATGCCTGTACAGAACCCTTTATTCAATGCAGGCTCGCCGATGGCATTTTCTTCATGCTGCATTCAAGAGCGACTGCTATTTTGGAGACAGCAAAATCAGGATGGCTGTTCTAAGGCGCATGCAGCAATTCACCTGTTTTTTTTCCCCAAAGGACCCAGTGTGATAGTCCCAGGGGTGCATTTTAGGGAAAGGTGCCTTTTCTTCAGGCTACATTAATGAGTAACCAATATTTCACATTTGTTAAAGCACCAAAACTTGCTTCGCTAATCAGCTTCTCAAATGGTTTCTTAATCTGCAAGACATCAGCAATCTGCATTCGCAGAGCGACCTCTACTTCTTTTCGGCAGAATCGCACAAAGCTGCACTTGCTAGTCTGTTTTAAGCTTGGCACAGAACTTGTCCTCTTGTAAGCAATTTGCCAAGGTCTACTTCAGGCTGATGCTAGGAAACCCCAAAAAGAGTTCTGTATGGTGGAAAAAATTACCAAGTTGATGCAAAGGGCAAGGTGCTAGATGGGGAAGCCCTGGCCTGAAGTAGAAGTACATAGCGGCGTAGCTTAGAAGGACAGCCCCAGTTGGAAGAGGGGGCAGCCAAATGGAAGGTGGATGATGGACTACTGGCACTTGCCCTTCCATCACTCTTGTGAGACAGGTTTAGGTACAGCAGACTGGAGCTGTGTTTTTGGCAGAGGTGGGAATTGAACCCACAACCTTTTGGACCAGGTTATTAACCATAGCTGCGCGCTCTACCAACTGAGCTACTCAAGCAGGCCCTTTTAGGAATGGGCCTCAGGTTGGTATTGACTTTACTAGGCAGAAGATTGACTTCCAGCCCTGCCGGTCAATGCAGAGGCACAAGGTGACGATGGGTTATTACATTCATCCAAAACCAATAGCAGAAGGTCAAGTTTCCTGTGGTGTAATGGTTAAAGCGCCTGTTTCTGCCTGTGGGGTCTTGAGTTCAAATCCCGGGTGGGTGGCTTTTCAGGTTTCTTTATGCCTGTACAGAACCCTTTATTCAATGCAGGCTCGCCGATGGCATTTTCTTCATGCTGCATTCAAGAGCGACTGCTATTTTGGAGACAGCAAAATCAGGATGGCTGTTCTATGGCGCATGCAGCAATTCACCTGTTTTTTTTCCCCAAAGGACCCAGTGTGATAGTCCCAGGGGTGCATTTTAGGGAAAGGTGCCTTTTCTTCAGGCTACATTAATGAGTAACCAATATTTCACATTTGTTAAAGCACCAAAACTTGCTTCGCTAATCAGCTTCTCAAATGGTTTCTTTCAGGAAGGTTCATATGTGCCATCTTTTGTAATCTGCATTCAAGAGCGTACTCTACTTTCTTTTCGGCAGAATCGCACCAAAGCTGCACTCGCTAGTCAGCTTCTCAAATGCTTGTTGTTTTTTAAGCTTGGCACAGAACACTGTCCTCATTAAGCAATTTGCCAAGGTCTACTTCAGGCTGATGCTAGGCAAACCCCAAAAAGAGTTCTGTATGGGGAAAAAATACCTAAGTTGATGCAAAGGGCAAGGTGCTAGATGGGGAAGCCCTGGCCAGATGTAGAAGTACATAGCGGCGTAGCTTAGAAGGACAGCCCCAGTTGGAAAACGGGGCAGCCAAATGGAAGGCGGATGATGAACTACTGGCACTTGCCCTTCCATCACTCTCGTGAGACGGTTTACGTACAGCAGACTGGAGTTGCGTTTTTGGCAGAGGTGGGAATTGAACCCACAACCTTTTGGACCAGGTTATCAACCATAGCCGCGCGCTCTACCAACTGAGCTACTCAAGAGGCCAGAGGCACAAGGGGACGATGGGTTATTACATTCATCCAAAACCAATAGCAGAAGGTCAAGTTTCCTGTGGTGTAATGGTTAAAGCGCCTGTTTCTGCCTGTGGGGTCTTGAGTTCAAATCCCGGGTGGGTGGCTTTTCAGGTTTCTTTATGCCTGTACAGAACCCTTTATTCAATGCAGGCTCGCCGATGGCATTTTCTTCATGCTGCATTCAAGAGCGACTGCTATTTTGGAGACAGCAAAATCAGGATGGCTGTTCTATGGCGCATGCAGCAATTCACCTGTTTTTTTTCCCCAAAGGACCCAGTGTGATAGTCCCAGGGGTGCATTTCAAGGAAAAGGTGCCTTTTCTTCAGGCTACATTAATGAGTAACCAATATTTCACATTTGTTAAAGCACCAAAACTTCCTTCGCTAATCAGCTTCTCAAATGGTTTCTTTCAAGAATCTGCAATCTGCATTCAAGAGCGTACTCTACTTTCTTTTCGGCAGAATCGCAGCAAAGCTGCACTCGCTAGTCAGCTTCTCAAATGCTTGTTGTTTTTTAAGCTTGGCACAGAACACTGTCCTCATTAAGCAATTTGCCATGGTCTACTTCAGGCTGATGCTAGGCAAACCCCAAAAAGAGTTCTGTATGGGGAAAAAATACCCAAGTTGATGCAAAGGGCAAGGTGCTAGAAGGGGAAGCCCTGGCCTGAAGTAGAAGTACATAGCGGCGTAGCTTAGAAGGACAGACCCAGTTGGAAAAAGGGGCAGCCAAATGGAAGGCGGATGATGAACTACTGGCACTTGCCCTTCCATCACTCTCGTGAGACGGTTTACGTACAGCAGACTGGAGCTGCGTTTTTGGCAGAGGTGGGAATTGAACCCACAACCTTTTGGACCAGGTTATCAACCATAGCCGCGCGCTCTACCAACTGAGCTACTCAAGCAGGCCCTTTTAGGAATGGGCCTCAGGTTGGTATTGACTTTACTAGGCAGAAGATTGACTTCCAGCCCTGCCGGTCAATGCAGAGGCACAAGGGGACGATGGGTTATTACATTCATCCAAAACCAATAGCAGAGGGTCAAGCTTCCTGTGGTGTAATGGTTAAAGCGCCTGTTTCTGCCCGTGGGGTCTTGAGTTCAAATCCCGGTTGGGTGGCTTTTCAGGTTTCTTTATGCCTGTACAGAACCCTTTATTAATGCAGGCTCGCCGATGGCATTTTCTTCATGCTGCATTCAAGAGCGACTGCTATTTTGGAGACAGCAAAATCAGGATGGCTGTTCTATGGCGCATGCAGCAATTCACCTGTTTTTTTTCCCCAAAGGACCCAGTGTGATAGTCCCAGGGGTGCATCTTAGGGAAAGGTGCCTTTTCTTCAGGCTACATTAATGAGTAACCAATATTTCACATTTGTTAAAGCACCAAAACTTCCTTCGCTAATCAGCTTCTCAAATGGTTTCTTTCAAGAAGGTTCATATGTGCCATCTTTTGCAATCTGCATTCAAGAGCGTACTCTACTTTCTTTTTGGCAGGCTAGTCAGCTTCTCAAATGCTTGTTGTTTTTTAAGCTTGGCACAGAACACTGTCCTCATTAAGCAATTTGCCATGGTCTACTTCAGGCTGATGCTAGGCAAACCCCAAAAAGAGTTCTGTATGGGGAAAAAATACCCAAGTTGATGCAAAGGGCAAGGTGCTAGATGGGGAAGCCCTGGCCTGAAGTAGAAGTACATAGCGGCGTAGCTTAGAAGGACAGCCCCAGTTGGAAAAAGGGGCAGCCAAATGGAAGGTGGATGATGGACTACTGGCACTTGCCCTTCCATCACTCTTGTGAGACAGGTTTAGGTACAGCAGACTGGAGCTGTGTTTTTGGCAGAGGTGGGAATTGAACCCACAACCTTTTGGACCAGGTTATTAACCATAGCCGCGCGTTCTACCAACTGAGCTACTCAAGCAGGCCCTTTTAGGAATGGGCCTCAGGTTGGTATTGACTTTACTAGGCAGAAGATTGACTTCCAGCCCTGCCGGTCAATGCAGAGGCACAAGGGGACGATGGGTTATTACATTCATCCAAAACCAATAGCAGAAGGTCAAGTTTCCTGTGGTGTAATGGTTAAAGCGCCTGTTTCTGCCTGTGGGGTCTTGAGTTCAAATCCCGGGTGGGTGGCTTTTCAGGTTTCTTTATGCCTGTACAGAACCCTTTATTCAATGCAGGCTCGCCGATGGCATTTTCTTCATGCTGCATTCAAGAGCGACTGCTATTTTGGAGACAGCAAAATCAGGATGGCTGTTCTATGGCGCATGCAGCAATTCACCTGTTTTTTTTCCCCAAAGGACCCAGTGTGATAGTCCCAGGGGTGCATTTCAAGGAAAAGGTGCCTTTTCTTCAGGCTACATTAATGAGTAACCAATATTTCACATTTGTTAAAGCACCAAAACTTCCTTCGCTAATCAGCTTCTCAAATGGTTTCTTTCAAGAATCTGCAATCTGCATTCAAGAGCGTACTCTACTTTCTTGTCGGCAAAATCGCAGCAAGCTGCACTCGCTAGTCAGCTTCTCAAATGCTTGTTGTTTTTTAAGCTTGGCACAGAACACTGTCCTCATTAAGCAATTTGCCATGGTCTACTTCAGGCTGATGCTAGGCAAACCCCAAAAAGAGTTCTGTATGGGGAAAAAATACCCAAGTTGATGCAAAGGGCAAGGTGCTAGATGGGGAAGCCCTGGCCTGAAGTAGAAGTACATAGCGGCATAGCTTAGAAGGACAGACCCAGTTGGAAAAAGGGGCAGCCAAATGGAAGGCGGATGATGAACTACTGGCACTTGCCCTTCCATCACTCTCGTGAGACGGTTTATGTACAGCAGACTGGAGCTGCGTTTTTGGCAGAGGTGGGAATTGAACCCACAACCTTTTGGACCAGGTTATCAACCATAGCCGCGCGCTCTACCAACTGAGCTACTCAAGCAGGCCCTTTTAGGAATGGGCCTCAGGTTGGTATTGACTTTACTAGGCAGAAGATTGACTTCCAGCCCTGCCGGTCAATGCAGAGGCACAAGGGGACGATGGGTTATTACATTCATCCAAAACCAATAGCAGAGGGTCAAGCTTCCTGTGGTGTAATGGTTAAAGCGCCTGTTTCTGCCCGTGGGGTCTTGAGTTCAAATCCCGGTTGGGTGGCTTTTCAGGTTTCTTTATGCCTGTACAGAACCCTTTATTAATGCAGGCTCGCCGATGGCATTTTCTTCATGCTGCATTGAAGAGCGACTGCTATTTTGGAGACAGCAAAATCAGGATGGCTGTTCTATGGCGCATGCAGCAATTCACCTGTTTTTTTTCCCCAAAGGACCCAGTGTGATAGTCCCAGGGGTGCATCTTAGGGAAAGGTGCCTTTTCTTCAGGCTACATTAATGAGTAACCAATATTTCACATTTGTTAAAGCACCAAAACTTCCTTCGCTAATCAGCTTCTCAAATGGTTTCTTTCAAGAAGGTTCATATGTGCCATCTTTTGCAATCTGCATTCAAGAGCGTACTCTACTTTCTTTTTGGCAGGCTAGTCAGCTTCTCAAATGCTTGTTGTTTTTTAAGCTTGGCACAGAACACTGTCCTCAATAAGCAATTTGCCAAGGTCAACTTCAGGCTGATGCTAGGCAAACCCCAAAAAGAGTTCTGTATGGGGAAAAAATACCCAAGTTGATGCAAAGGGCAAGGTGCTAGATGGGGAAGCCCTGGCCTAAAGTAGAAGTACATAGCGGCGTAGCTTAGAAGGACAGCCCCAGTTGGAAAAAGGGGCAGCCAAATGGAAGGCGGATGATGGACTACTGGCACTTGCCCTTCCATCACTCTTGTGAGACGGTTTAGGTACAGCAGACTGGAGCTGCGTTTTTGGCAGAGGTGGGAATTGAACCCACAACCTCTTGGACCAGGTTATCAACCATAGCCGCGCGCTCTACCAACTGAGCTATTCAAGCAGGCTCTTTTAGGATTGGGCCTCAGGTTGGTATTGACTTTATTAGACAGAAGATTGACTTCCAGCTCTGCCGGTCAATGCAGAGGCACAAGGGGACAATGGGTTATTACAGTCATCCAGAACCAATAGCAGAAAGTCAAGTTTCCTGTGGTGTAATGGTAAAAGCGTCTGTTTCTGCCCGTGGGGTCTTGAGTTCAAATCCCGGGTGGGTGGCTTTTCAGGTTTCTTTATGCCTGTACAGAACCCTTTATTCAATGCAGGCTCGCCGATGGCATTTTCTTCATGCTGCATTCAAGAGCGACTGCTATTTTGGAGACAGCAAAATCAGGATGGCTGTTCTAAGGTGCATGCAGCAATTCACCTGTTTTTTTTCCCCAAAGGACCCAGTGTGATAGTCCCAGGGGTGCATTTTAGGGAAAGGTGCCTTTTCTTCAGGCTACATTAATGAGTAACCAATATTTCACATTTGTTAAAGCACCAAAACTTGCTTCGCTAATCAGCTTCTCAAATGGTTTCTTTCAAGAATCTGCAATCTGCATTCAAGAGCGTACTCTACTTTCTTTTCGGCAGAATCGCACCAAAGCTGCACTCGCTAGTCAGCTTCTCAAATGCTTGTTGTTTTTTAAGCTTGGCACAGAACACTGTCCTCATTAAGCAATTTGCCATGGTCTACTTCAGGCTGATGCTAGGCAAACCCCAAAAAGAGTTCTGTATGGGGAAAAAATACCCAAGTTGATGCAAAGGGCAAGGTGCTAGATGGGGAAGCCCTGGCCTGAAGTAGAAGTACATAGCGGCGTAGCTTAGAAGGACAGCCCCAGTTGGAAGAAGGGGCAGCCAAATGGAAGGTGGATGATGGACTACTGGCACTTGCCCTTCCATCACTCTTGTGAGACAGGTTTAGGTACAGCAGACTGGAGCTGTGTTTTTGGCAGAGGTGGGAATTGAACCCACAACCTTTTGGACCAGGTTATTAACCATAGCCGCGCGCTCTACCAACTGAGCTACTCAAGCAGGCCCTTTTAGGAATGGGCCTCAGGTTGGTATTGACTTTACTAGGCAGAAGATTGACTTCCAGCCCTGCCGGTCAATGCAGAGGCACAAGGTGACGATGGGTTATTACATTCATCCAAAACCAATAGCAGAAGGTCAAGTTTCCTGTGGTGTAATGGTTAAAGCGCCTGTTTCTGCCTGTGGGGTCTTGAGTTCAAATCCCGGGTGGGTGGCTTTTCAGGTTTCTTTATGCCTGTACAGAACCCTTTATTCAATGCAGGCTCGCCGATGGCATTTTCTTCATGCTGCATTCAAGAGCGACTGCTATTTTGGAGACAGCAAAATCAGGATGGCTGTTCTATGGCGCATGCAGCAATTCACCTGTTTTTTTTCCCCAAAGGACCCAGTGTGATAGTCCCAGGGGTGCATCTTAGGGAAAGGTGCCTTTTCTTCAGGCTACATTAATGAGTAACCAATATTTCACATTTGTTAAAGCACCAAAACTTGCTTCGCTAATCAGCTTCTCAAATGGTTTCTTTCAGGAAGGTTCATATGTGCCATCTTTTGCAATCTGCATTCAAGAGCGTACTCTACTTTCATTTCGGCAGAATCGCACCAAAGCTGCACTCGCTAGTCAGCTTCTCAAATGCTTGTTGTTTTTTAAGCTTGGCACAGAACACTGTCCTCATTAAGCAATTTGCCAAGGTCAACTTCAGGCTGATGCTAGGCAAACCCCAAAAAGAGTTCTGTATGGGGAAAAAATACCCAAGTTGATGCAAAGGGCAAGGTGCTAGATGGGGAAGCCCTGGCCTGAAGTAGAAGTACATAGCGGCGTAGCTTAGAAGGACAGCCCCAGTTGGAAAAAGGGGCAGCCAAATGGAAGGCGGATGATGGACTACTGGCACTTGCCCTTCCATCACTTTCGTGAGACGGTTTACGTACAGCAGACTGGAGCTGCGTTTTTGGCAGAGGTGGGAATTGAACCCACAACCTTTTGGACCAGGTTATCAACCATAGCCGCGTGCTCTACCAACTGAGCTACTCAAGCAGGCCCTTTTAGGAATGGGCCTCAGGTTGGTATTGACTTTACTAGGCAGAAGATTGACTTCCAGCCCTGCCGGTCAATGCAGAGGCACAAGGGGACGATGGGTTATTACATTCATCCAAAACCAATAGCAGAGGGTCAAGCTTCCTGTGGAGTAATGGTTAAAGCGCCTGTTTCTGCCCGTGGGGTCTTGAGTTCAAATCCCGGGTGGGTGGCTTTTCAGGTTTCTTTATGCCTGTACAGAACCCTTTATTCAATGCAGGCTCGCCGATGGCATTTTCTTCATGCTGCATTCAAGAGCGACTGCTATTTTGGAGACAGCAAAATCAGGATGGCTGTTCTATGGCGCATGCAGCAATTCACCTGTTTTTTTTCCCCAAAGGACCCAGTGTGATAGTCCCAGGGGTGCATTTTAGGGAAAGGTGCCTTTTCTTCAGGCTACATTAATGAGTAACCAATATTTCACATTTGTTAAAGCACCAAAACTTGCTTCGCTAATCAGCTTCTCAAATGGTTCTTTCAGGAAGGTTCATATGTGCCATCTTTTGTAATCTGCATTCAAGAGCGTACTCTACTTTCTTTTCGGCAGAATCGCACCAAAGCTGCACTCGCTAGTCAGCTTCTCAAATGCTTGTTGTTTTTTAAGCTTGCACAGAACACTGTCCTCATTAAGCAATTTGCCAGGTCTACTTCAGGCTGATGCTAGGCAAACCCCAAAAAGAGTTCTGTATGGGGAAAAAATACCTAAGTTGATGCAAAGGGCAAGGTGCTAGATGGGGAAGCCCTGGCCAGATGTAGAAGTACATAGCGGCGTAGCTTAGAAGGACAGCCCCAGTTGGAAAACGGGGCAGCCAAATGGAAGGCGGATGATGAACTACTGGCACTTGCCCTTCCATCACTCTCGTGAGACGGTTTACGTACAGCAGACTGGAGTTGCGTTTTTGCAGAGGTGGGAATTGAACCCACAACCTTTTGGACCAGGTTATCAACCATAGCCGCGCGCTCTACCAACTGAGCTACTCAAGAGGCCAGAGGCACAAGGGGACGATGGGTTATTACATTCATCCAAAACCAATAGCAGAAGGTCAAGTTTCCTGTGGTGTAATGGTTAAAGCGCCTGTTTCTGCCTGTGGGGTCTTGAGTTCAAATCCAGGGTGGGTGGCTTTTCAGGTTTCTTTATGCCTGTACAGAACCCTTTATTCAATGCAGGCTCGCCGATGGCATTTTCTTCATGCTGCATTCAAGAGCGACTGCTATTTTGGAGACAGCAAAATCAGGATGGCTGTTCTATGGCGCATGCAGCAATTCACCTGTTTTTTTTCCCAAAGGACCCAGTGTTGATAGTCCCAGGGGTGCATTTCAAGGAAAAGGTGCCTTTTCTTCAGGCTACATTAATGAGTAACCAATATTTCACATTTGTTAAAGCACCAAAACTTCCTTCGCTAATCAGCTTCTCAAATGGTTTCTTTCAAGAATCTGCAATCTGCATTCAAGAGCGTACTCTACTTTCTTTTCGCAGAATCGCAGCAAGCTGCACTCGCTAGTCAGCTTCTCAAATGCTTGTTGTTTTTTAAGCTTGGCACAGAACACTGTCCTCATTAAGCAATTTGCCATGGTCTACTTCAGGCTGATGCTAGGCAAACCCCAAAAAGAGTTCTGTATGGGGAAAAAATACCCAAGTTGATGCAAAGGGCAAGGTGCTAGATGGGAAGCCCTGGCCTGAAGTAGAAGTACATAGCGGCGTAGCTTAGAAGGACAGACCCAGTTGGAAAAAGGGGCAGCCAAATGAGAGGCGGATGATGAACTACTGGCACTTGCCCTTCCATCACTCTCGTGAGACGGTTTACGTACAGCAGACTGGAGCTGCGTTTTTGGCAGAGGTGGGAATTGAACCCACAACCTTTTGGACCAGGTTATCAACCATAGCCGCGCGCTCTACCAACTGAGCTACTCAAGCAGGCCCTTTTAGGAATGGGCCTCAGGTTGGTATTGACTTTACTAGGCAGAAGATTGACTTCCAGCCCTGCCGGTCAATGCAGAGGCACAAGGGGACGATGGGTTATTACATTCATCCAAAACCAACAGCAGAGGGTCAAGCTTCCTGTGGTGTAATGGTTAAAGCGCCTGTTTCTGCCCGTTGGGGTCTTGAGTTCAAATCCCGGTTGGGTGGCTTTTCAGGTTTCTTTATGCCTGTACAGAACCCTTTATTAATGCAGGCTCGCCGATGGCATTTTCTTCATGCTGCATTCAAGAGCGACTGCTATTTTGGAGACAGCAAAATCAGGATGGCTGTTCTGTGGCGCATGCAGCAATTCACCTGTTTTTTTTTCCCCAAAGGACCCAGTGTGATAGTCCCAGGGGTGCATCTTAGGAAAGGTGCCTTTTCTTCAGGCTACATTAATGAGTAACCAATATTTCACATTTGTTAAAGCACCAAAACTTCCTTCGCTAATCAGCTTCTCAAATGGTTTCTTTCAAGAAGGTTCATATGTGCCATCTTTTGCAATCTGCATTCAAGAGCGTACTCTACTTTCTTTTGGCAGGCTAGTCAGCTTCTCAAATGCTTGTTGTTTTTTAAGCTTGGCACAGAACACTGTCCTCATTAAGCAATTTGCCATGGTCTACTTCAGGCTGATGCTAGGCAAACCCCAAAAAGAGTTCTGTATGGGGAAAAAATACCCAAGTTGATGCAAAGGGCAAGGTGCTAGATGGGGAAGCCCTGGCCTGAAGTAGAAGTACATAGCGGCGTAGCTTAGAAAGACAGCCCCAGTTGGAAAAAGGGGCAGCCAAATGGAAGGTGGATGATGGACTACTGGCACTTGCCCTTCCATCACTCTTGTGAGACAGGTTTAGGTACAGCAGAGTGGAGCTGTGTTTTTGGCAGAGGTGGGAATTGAACCCACAACCTTTTGAACCAGGTTATTAACCACAGCCGCGCGTTCTACCAACTGAGCTACTCAAGCAGGCCCTTTTAGGAATGGGCCTCAGGTTGGTATTGACTTTACTAGGCAGAAGATTGACTTCCAGCCCTGCCGGTCAATGCAGAGGCACAAGGGGGACGATGGGTTATTACATTCATCCAAAACAATAGCAGAAGGTCAAGTTTCCTGTGGTGTAATGGTTAAAGCGCCTGTGTTTCTGCCTGTGGGGTCTTGAGTTCAAATCCCGGGTGGGTGGCTTTTCAGGTTTCTTTATGCCTGTACAGAACCCTTTATTCAATGCAGGCTCGCCGATGGCATTTTCTTCATGCTGCATTCAAGAGCGACTGCTATTTTGGAGACAGCAAAATCAGGATGGCTGTTCTATGGCGCATGCAGCAATTCACCTGTTTTTTTTCCCAAAGGACCCAGTGTGATAGTCCCAGGGGGTGCATTTTAGGGAAAGGTGCCTTTTCTTCAGGCTACATTAATGAGTAACCAATATTTCACATTGTTAAAGCACCAAAACTTGCTTCGCTAATCAGCTTCTCAAATGGTTTCTTTCAGGAAGGTTCATATGTGCCATCTTTTGTAATCTGCATTCAAGAGCGTACTCTACTTTCTTTTCGGCAGAATCGCACCAAAGCTGCACTCGCTAGTCAGCTTCTCAAATGCTTGTTGTTTTTTAAGCTTGGCACAGAACACTGTCCCTCATTAAGCAATTTGCCAAGGTCTACTTCAGGCTGATGCTAGGCAAACCCCAAAAAGAGTTCTGTATGGGGAAAAAATACCTAAGTTGATGCAAAGGGCAAGGTGCTAGATGGGAAGCCCTGGCCAGATGTAGAAGTACATAGCGGCGTAGCTTAGAAGGACAGCCCAGTTGGAAAACGGGGCAGCCAAATGGAAGGCGGATGATGAACTACTGGCACTTGCCCCTTCCATCACTCTCGTGAGACGGTTTACGTACAGCAGACTGGAGTTGCGTTTTTGGCAGAGGTGGGGAATTGAACCCACAACCTTTTGGACCAGGTTATCAACCATAGCCGCGCGCTCTACCAACTGAGCTACTCAAGAGGCCAGAGGCACAAGGGGGACGATGGGTTATTACATTCATCCAAAACCAATAGCAGAAGGTCAAGTTTCCTGTGGTGTAATGGTTAAAGCGCCTGTTTCTGCCTGTGGGGTCTTGAGTTCAAATCCCGGGTGGGTGGCTTTTCAGGTTTCTTTATGCCTGTACAGAACCCTTTATTCAATGCAGGCTCGCCGATGGCATTTTCTTCATGCTGCATTCAAGAGCGACTGCTATTTTGGAGACAGCAAAATCAGGATGGCTGTTCTATGGCGCATGCAGCAATTCACCTGTTTTTTTTCCCCAAAGGACCCAGTGTGATAGTCCCAGGGGTGCATTTCAAGGAAAAGGTGCCTTTTCTTCAGGCTACATTAATGAGTAACCAATATTCACATTTGTTAAAGCACCAAAACTTCCTTCGCTAATCAGCTTCTCAAATGGTTTCTTTCAAGAATCTGCAATCTGCATTCAAGAGCGTACTCTACTTTCTTGTCGGCAGAATCGCAGCAAAGCTGCACTCGCTAGTCAGCTTCTCAAATGCTTGTTGTTTTTTAAGCTTGGCACAGAACACTGTCCTCATTAAGCAATTTGCCATGGTCTACTTCAGGCTGATGCTAGGCAAACCCCAAAAAGAGTTCTGTATGGGGAAAAAATACCCAAGTTGATGCAAAGGGCAAGGTGCTAGATGGGGAAGCCCTGGCCTGGGGAAGCCCTGGCCTGAAGTAGAAGTACATAGCGGCGTAGCTTAGAAGGACAGACCCAGTTGGAAAAAGGGGCAGCCAAATGGAAGGCGGATGATGAACTACTGGCACTTGCCCTTCCATCACTCTCGTGAGACGGTTTACGTACAGCAGACTGGAGCTGCGTTTTTGGCAGAGGTGGGAATTGAACCCACAACCTTTTGGACCAGGTTATCAACCATAGCCGCGCGCTCTACCAACTGAGCTACTCAAGCAGGCCCTTTTAGGAATGGGCCTCAGGTTGGTATTGACTTTACTAGGCAGAAGATTGACTTCCAGCCCTGCCGGTCAATGCAGAGGCACAAGGGGACGATGGGTTATTACATTCATCCAAAACCAATAGCAGAGGGTCAAGCTTCCTGTGGTGTAATGGTTAAAGCGCCTGTTTCTGCCCGTGGGGTCTTGAGTTCAAATCCCGGTTGGGTGGCTTTTCAGGTTTCTTTATGCCTGTACAGAACCCTTTATTAATGCAGGCTCGCCGATGGCATTTTCTTCATGCTGCATTGAAGAGCGACTGCTATTTTGGAGACAGCAAAATCAGGATGGCTGTTCTATGGCGCATGCAGCAATTCACCTGTTTTTTTTCCCCAAAGGACCCAGTGTGATAGTCCCAGGGGTGCATCTTAGGGAAAGGTGCCTTTTCTTCAGGCTACATTAATGAGTAACCAATATTTCACATTTGTTAAAGCACCAAAACTTCCTTCGCTAATCAGCTTCTCAAATGGTTTCTTTCAAGAAGGTTCATATGTGCCATCTTTTGCAATCTGCATTCAAGAGCGTACTCTACTTTCTTTTTGGCAGGCTAGTCAGCTTCTCAAATGCTTGTTGTTTTTTAAGCTTGGCACAGAACACTGTCCTCATTAAGCAATTTGCCATGGTCTACTTCAGGCTGATGCTAGGCAAACCCCAAAAAGAGTTCTGTATGGGGAAAAAATACCCAAGTTGATGCAAAGGGCAAGGTGCTAGATGGGGAAGCCCTGGCCTGAAGTAGAAGTACATAGCGGCGTAGCTTAGAAGGACAGCCCCAGTTGGAAAAAGGGGCAGCCAAATGGAAGGTGGATGATGGACTACTGGCACTTGCCCTTCCATCACTCTTGTGAGACAGGTTTAGGTACAGCAGACTGGAGCTGTGTTTTTGGCAGAGGTGGGAATTGAACCCACAACCTTTTGGACCAGGTTATTAACCATAGCCGCGCGTTCTACCAACTGAGCTACTCAAGCAGGACCTTTTAGGAATGGGCCTCAGGTTGGTATTGACTTTACTAGGCAGAAGATTGACTTCCAGCCCTGCCGGTCAATGCAGAGGCACAAGGGGACGATGGGTTATTACATTCATCCAAAACCAATAGCAGAAGGTCAAGTTTCCTGTGGTGTAATGGTTAAAGCGCCTGTTTCTGCCTGTGGGGTCTTGAGTTCAAATCCCGGGTGGGTGGCTTTTCAGGTTTCTTTATGCCTGTACAGAACCCTTTATTCAATGCAGGCTCGCCGATGGCATTTTCTTCATGCTGCATTCAAGAGCGACTGCTATTTTGGAGACAGCAAAATCAGGATGGCTGTTCTATGGCGCATGCAGCAATTCACCTGTTTTTTTTCCCCAAAGGACCCAGTGTGATAGTCCCAGGGGTGCATTTCAAGGAAAAGGTGCCTTTTCTTCAGGCTACATTAATGAGTAACCAATATTTCACATTTGTTAAAGCACCAAAACTTCCTTCGCTAATCAGCTTCTCAAATGGTTTCTTTCAAGAATCTGCAATCTGCATTCAAGAGCGTACTCTACTTTCTTGTCGGCAGAATCGCAGCAAAGCTGCACTCGCTAGTCAGCTTCTCAAATGCTTGTTGTTTTTTAAGCTTGGCACAGAACACTGTCCTCATTAAGCAATTTGCCATGGTCTACTTCAGGCTGATGCTAGGCAAACCCCAAAAAGAGTTCTGTATGGGGAAAAAATACCCAAGTTGATGCAAAGGGCAAGGTGCTAGATGGGGAAGCCCTGGCCTGAAGTAGAAGTACATAGCGGCGTAGCTTAGAAGGACAGACCCAGTTGGAAAAAGGGGCAGCCAAATGGAAGGCGGATGATGAACTACTGGCACTTGCCCTTCCATCACTCTCGTGAGACGGTTTATGTACAGCAGACTGGAGCTGCGTTTTTGGCAGAGGTGGGAATTGAACCCACAACCTTTTGGACCAGGTTATCAACCATAGCCGCGCGCTCTACCAACTGAGCTACTCAAGCAGGCCCTTTTAGGAATGGGCCTCAGGTTGGTATTGACTTTACTAGGCAGAAGATTGACTTCCAGCCCTGCCGGTCAATGCAGAGGCACAAGGGGACGATGGGTTATTACATTCATCCAAAACCAATAGCAGAGGGTCAAGCTTCCTGTGGTGTAATGGTTAAAGCGCCTGTTTCTGCCCGTGGGGTCTTGAGTTCAAATCCCGGTTGGGTGGCTTTTCAGGTTTCTTTATGCCTGTACAGAACCCTTTATTAATGCAGGCTCGCCGATGGCATTTTCTTCATGCTGCATTGAAGAGCGACTGCTATTTTGGAGACAGCAAAATCAGGATGGCTGTTCTATGGCGCATGCAGCAATTCACCTGTTTTTTTTCCCCAAAGGACCCAGTGTGATAGTCCCAGGGGTGCATCTTAGGGAAAGGTGCCTTTTCTTCAGGCTACATTAATGAGTAACCAATATTTCACATTTGTTAAAGCACCAAAACTTCCTTCGCTAATCAGCTTCTCAAATGGTTTCTTTCAAGAAGGTTCATATGTGCCATCTTTTGCAATCTGCATTCAAGAGCGTACTCTACTTTCTTTTTGGCAGGCTAGTCAGCTTCTCAAATGCTTGTTGTTTTTTAAGCTTGGCACAGAACACTGTCCTCAATAAGCAATTTGCCAAGGTCAACTTCAGGCTGATGCTAGGCAAACCCCAAAAAGAGTTCTGTATGGGGAAAAAATACCCAAGTTGATGCAAAGGGCAAGGTGCTAGATGGGGAAGCCCTGGCCTAAAGTAGAAGTACATAGCGGCGTAGCTTAGAAGGACAGCCCCAGTTGGAAAAAGGGGCAGCCAAATGGAAGGCGGATGATGGACTACTGGCACTTGCCCTTCCATCACTCTTGTGAGACGGTTTAGGTACAGCAGACTGGAGCTGCGTTTTTGGCAGAGGTGGGAATTGAACCCACAACCTTTTGGACCAGGTTATCAACCATAGCCGCGCGCTCTACCAACTGAGCTATTCAAGCAGGCTCTTTTAGGATTGGGCCTCAGGTTGGTATTGACTTTATTAGACAGAAGATTGACTTCCAGCCCTGCCGGTCAATGCAGAGGCACAAGGGGACAATGGGTTATTACAGTCATCCAGAACCAATAGCAGAAAGTCAAGTTTCCTGTGGTGTAATGGTAAAAGCGTCTGTTTCTGCCCGTGGGGTCTTGAGTTCAAATCCCGGGTGGGTGGCTTTTCAGGTTTCTTTATGCCTGTACAGAACCCTTTATTCAATGCAGGCTCGCCGATGGCATTTTCTTCATGCTGCATTCAAGAGCGACTGCTATTTTGGAGACAGCAAAATCAGGATGGCTGTTCTAAGGCGCATGCAGCAATTCACCTGTTTTTTTTCCCCAAAGGACCCAGTGTGATAGTCCCAGGGGTGCATTTTAGGGAAAGGTGCCTTTTCTTCAGGCTACATTAATGAGTAACCAATATTTCACATTTGTTAAAGCACCAAAACTTGCTTCGCTAATCAGCTTCTCAAATGGTTTCTTTCAAGAATCTGCAATCTGCATTCAAGAGCGTACTCTACTTTCTTTTCGGCAGAATCGCACCAAAGCTGCACTCGCTAGTCAGCTTCTCAAATGCTTGTTGTTTTTTAAGCTTGGCACAGAACACTGTCCTCAATAAGCAATTTGCCAAGGTCAACTTCAGGCTGATGCTAGGCAAACCCCAAAAAGAGTTCTGTATGGGGAAAAAATACCCAAGTTGATGCAAAGGGCAAGGTGCTAGATGGGGAAGCCCTGGCCTGAAGTAGAAGTACATAGCGGCGTAGCTTAGAAGGACAGACCCAGTTGGAAAAAGGGGCAGCCAAATGGAAGGCGGATGATGAACTACTGGCACTTGCCCTTCCATCACTCTCGTGAGACGGTTTACGTACAGCAGACTGGAGCTGCGTTTTTGGCAGAGGTGGGAATTGAACCCACAACCTTTTGGACCAGGTTATCAACCATAGCCGCGCGCTCTACCAACTGAGCTACTCAAGCAGGCCCTTTTAGGAATGGGCCTCAGGTTGGTATTGACTTTACTAGGCAGAAGATTGACTTCCAGCCCTGCCGGTCAATGCAGAGGCACAAGGGGACGATGGGTTATTACATTCATCCAAAACCAATAGCAGAGGGTCAAGCTTCCTGTGGTGTAATGGTTAAAGCGCCTGTTTCTGCCTGTGGGGTCTTGAGTTCAAATCCCGGGTGGGTGGCTTTTCAGGTTTCTTTATGCCTGTACAGAACCCTTTATTCAATGCAGGCTCGCCGATGGCATTTTCTTCATGCTGCATTCAAGAGCGACTGCTATTTTGGAGACAGCAAAATCAGGATGGCTGTTCTATGGCGCATGCAGCAATTCACCTGTTTTTTTCCCCAAAGGGCCCAGTGTGACAGTCCCAGGGGTGCATTTTAGGGAAAGGTGCCTTTTCTTCAGGCTACATTAATGAGTAACCAATATTTCACATTTGTTAAAGCACCAAAACTTGCTTCGCTAATCAGCTTCTCAAATGGTTTCTTTCAAGAAGGTTCATATGTGCCATCTTTTGCAATCTGCATTCAAGAGCGTACTCTACTTTCTTTTCGGCAGAATCGCACCAAAGCTGCACTCGCTAGTCAGCTTCTCAAATGCTTGTTGTTTTTTAAGCTTGGCACAGAACACTGTCCTCATTAAGCAATTTGCCAAGGTCTACTTCAGGCTGATGCAAGGCAAACCCCAAAAAGAGTTCTGTATGGGGAAAAAATACCCAAGTTGATGCAAAGGGCAAGGTGCTAGATGGGGAAGCCCTGGCCTGAAGTAGAAGTACATAGCGGCGTAGCTTAGAAGGACAGACCCAGTTGGAAAAAGGGGCAGCCAAATGGAAGGCGGATGATGGACTACTGGCACTTGCCCTTCCATCACTCTTGTGAGACAGGTTTATGTACAGCAGACTGGAGCTGCGTTTTTGGCAGAGGTGGGAATTGAACCCACAACCTTTTGGACCAGGTTATCAACCATAGCCGCGCGCTCTACCAACTGAGCTACTCAAGCAGGCCCTTTTAGGAATGGGCCTCAGGTTGGTATTGACTTTACTAGGCAGAAGATTGACTTCCAGCCCTGCCGGTCAATGCAGAGGCACAAGGGGACGATGGGTTATTACATTCATCCAAAACCAATAGCAGAGGGTCAAGCTTCCTTTGGTGTAATGGTTAAAGCGCCTGTTTCTGCCCGTGGGGTCTTGAGTTCAAATCCCGGGTGGGTGGCTTTTCAGGTTTCTTTATGCCTGTACAGAACCCTTTATTCAATGCAGGCTCGCCGATGGCATTTTCTTCATGCTGCATTCAAGAGCGACTGCTATTTTGGAGACAGCAAAATCAGGATGGCTGTTCTATGGCGCATGCAGCAATTCACCTGTTTTTTTCCCCAAAGGGCCCAGTGTGATAGTCCCAGGGGTGCATTTTAGGGAAAGGTGCCTTTTCTTCAGGCTACATTAATGAGTAACCAATATTTCACATTTGTTAAAGCACCAAAACTTGCTTCGCTAATCAGCTTCTCAAATGGTTTCTTTCAAGAAGGTTCATATGTGCCATCTTTTGCAATCTGCATTCAAGAGCGTACTCTACTTTCTTTTCGGCAGAATCGCACCAAAGCTGCACTCGCTAGTCAGCTTCTCAAATGCTTGTTGTTTTTTAAGCTTGGCACAGAACACTGTCCTCATTAAGCAATTTGCCAAGGTCTACTTCAGGCTGATACAAGGCAAACCCCAAAAAGAGTTCTGTATGGGGAAAAAATACCCAAGTTGATGCAAAGGGCAAGGTGCTAGATGGGGAAGCCCTGGCCTGAAGTAGAAGTACATAGCGGCGTAGCTTAGAAGGACAGACCCAGTTGGAAAAAGGGGCAGCCAAATGGAAGGCGGATGATGAACTACTGGCACTTGCCCTTCCATCACTCTCGTGAGACGGTTTATGTACAGCAGACTGGAGCTGCGTTTTTGGCAGAGGTGGGAATTGAACCCACAACCTTTTGGACCAGGTTATCAACCATAGCCGCGCGCTCTACCAACTGAGCTACTCAAGCAGGCCCTTTTAGGAATGGGCCTCAGGTTGGTATTGACTTTACTAGGCAGAAGATTGACTTCCAGCCCTGCCGGTCAATGCAGAGGCACAAGGGGACGATGGGTTATTACAGTCATCCAGAACCAATAGCAGAAGGTCAAGTTTCCTGTGGTGTAATGGTAAAAGCGTCTGTTTCTGCCCGTGGGGTCTTGAGTTCAAATCCCGGGTGGGTGGCTTTTCAGGTTTCTTTATGCCTGTACAGAACCCTTTATTCAATGCAGGCTCGCCGATGGCATTTTCTTCATGCTGCATTCAAGAGCGACTGCTATTTTGGAGACAGCAAAATCAGGATGGCTGTTCTATGGCGCATGCAGCAATTCACCTGTTTTTTTTCCCCAAAGGACCCAGTGTGATAGTCCCAGGGGTGCATTTCAGGGAAAGGTGCCTTTTCTTCAGGCTACATTAATGAGTAACCAATATTTCACATTTGTTAAAGCACCAAAACTTCCTTCGCTAATCAGCTTCTCAAATGGTTTCTTTCAAGAATCTGCAATCTGCATTCAAGAGCGTACTCTACTTTCTTTTCGGCAGAATCGCACCAAAGCTGCACTCGCTAGTCAGCTTCTCAAATGCTTGTTGTTTTTTAAGCTTGGCACAGAACACTGTCCTCATTAAGCAATTTGCCATGGTCTACTTCAGGCTGATGCTAGGCAAACCCCAAAAAGAGTTCTGTATGGGGAAAAAATACCCAAGTTGATGCAAAGGGCAAGGTGCTAGATGGGGAAGCCCTGGCCTGAAGTAGAAGTACATAGCGGCGTAGCTTAGAAGGACAGCCCCAGTTGGAAAAAGGGGCAGCCAAATGGAAGGTGGATGATGGACTACTGGCACTTGCCCTTCCATCACTCTTGTGAGACAAGTTTAGGTACAGCAGACTGGAGCTGCGTTTTTGGCAGAGGTGGGAATTGAACCCACAACCTTTTGGACCAGGTTATTAACCATAGCCGCGCGTTCTACCAACTGAGCTACTCAAGCAGGCCCTTTTAGGAATGGGCCTCAGGTTGGTATTGACTTTACTAGGCAGAAGATTGACTTCCAGCCCTGCCGGTCAATGCAGAGGCACAAGGGGACGATGGGTTATTACATTCATCCAAAACCAATAGCAGAAGGTCAAGTTTCCTGTGGTGTAATGGTTAAAGCGCCTGTTTCTGCCTGTGGGGTCTTGAGTTCAAATCCCGGGTGGGTGGCTTTTCAGGTTTCTTTATGCCTGTACAGAACCCTTTATTCAATGCAGGCTCGCCGATGGCATTTTCTTCATGCTGCATTCAAGAGCGACTGCTATTTTGGAGACAGCAAAATCAGGATGGCTGTTCTATGGCGCATGCAGCAATTCACCTGTTTTTTTTCCCCAAAGGACCCAGTGTGATAGTCCCAGGGGTGCATTTCAAGGAAAAGGTGCCTTTTCTTCAGGCTACATTAATGAGTAACCAATATTTCACATTTGTTAAAGCACCAAAACTTCCTTCGCTAATCAGCTTCTCAAATGGTTTCTTTCAAGAATCTGCAATCTGCATTCAAGAGCGTACTCTACTTTCTTGTCGGCAGAATCGCAGCAAAGCTGCACTCGCTAGTCAGCTTCTCAAATGCTTGTTGTTTTTTAAGCTTGGCACAGAACACTGTCCTCATTAAGCAATTTGCCATGGTCTACTTCAGGCTGATGCTAGGCAAACCCCAAAAAGAGTTCTGTATGGGGAAAAAATACCCAAGTTGATGCAAAGGGCAAGGTGCTAGATGGGGAAGCCCTGGCCTGAAGTAGAAGTACATAGCGGCGTAGCTTAGAAGGACAGACCCAGTTGGAAAAAGGGGCAGCCAAATGGAAGGCGGATGATGAACTACTGGCACTTGCCCTTCCATCACTCTCGTGAGACAGTTTATGTACAGCAGACTGGAGCTGCGTTTTTGGCAGAGGTGGGAATTGAACCCACAACCTTTTGGACCAGGTTATCAACCATAGCCGCGCGCTCTACCAACTGAGCTACTCAAGCAGGCCCTTTTAGGAATGGGCCTCAGGTTGGTATTGACTTTACTAGGCAGAAGATTGACTTCCAGCCCTGCCGGTCAATGCAGAGGCACAAGGGGACGATGGGTTATTACATTCATCCAAAACCAATAGCAGAGGGTCAAGCTTCCTGTGGTGTAATGGTTAAAGCGCCTGTTTCTGCCCGTGGGGTCTTGAGTTCAAATCCCGGTTGGGTGGCTTTTCAGGTTTCTTTATGCCTGTACAGAACCCTTTATTAATGCAGGCTCGCCGATGGCATTTTCTTCATGCTGCATTCAAGAGCGACTGCTATTTTGGAGACAGCAAAATCAGGATGGCTGTTCTATGGCGCATGCAGCAATTCACCTGTTTTTTTTCCCCAAAGGACCCAGTGTGATAGTCCCAGGGGTGCATCTTAGGGAAAGGTGCCTTTTCTTCAGGCTACATTAATGAGTAACCAATATTTCACATTTGTTAAAGCACCAAAACTTCCTTCGCTAATCAGCTTCTCAAATGGTTTCTTTCAAGAAGGTTCATATGTGCCATCTTTTGCAATCTGCATTCAAGAGCGTACTCTACTTTCTTTTTGGCAGGCTAGTCAGCTTCTCAAATGCTTGTTGTTTTTTAAGCTTGGCACAGAACACTGTCCTCATTAAGCAATTTGCCAAGGTCAACTTCAGGCTGATGCTAGGCAAACCCCAAAAAGAGTTCTGTATGGGGAAAAAATACCCAAGTTGATGCAAAGGGCAAGGTGCTAGATGGGGAAGCCCTGGCCTGAAGTAGAAGTACATAGCGGCGTAGCTTAGAAGGACAGCCCCAGTTGGAAAAAGGGGCAGCCAAATGGAAGGCGGATGATGGACTACTGGCACTTGCCCTTCCATCACTCTCGTGAGACGGTTTACGTACAGCAGACTGGAGCTGCGTTTTTGGCAGAGGTGGGAATTGAACCCACAACCTTTTGGACCAGGTTATCAACCATAGCCGCGTGCTCTACGAACTGAGCTACTCAAGCAGGCCCTTTTAGGAATGGGCCTCAGGTTGGTATTGACTTTACTAGGCAGAAGATTGACTTCCAGCCCTGCCGGTCAATGCAGAGGCACAAGGGGACGATGGGTTATTACATTCATCCAAAACCAATAGCAGAGGGTCAAGCTTCCTGTGGTGTAATGGTTAAAGCGCCTGTTTCTGCCCGTGGGGTCTTGAGTTCAAATCCCGGGTGGGTGGCTTTTCAGGTTTCTTTATGCCTGTACAGAACCCTTTATTCAATGCAGGCTCGCCGATGGCATTTTCTTCATGCTGCATTCAAGAGCGACTGCTATTTTGGAGACAGCAAAATCAGGATGGCTGTTCTATGGCGCATGCAGCAATTCACCTGTTTTTTTTCCCCAAAGGACCCAGTGTGATAGTCCCAGGGGTGCATTTTAGGGAAAGGTGCCTTTTCTTCAGGCTACATTAATGAGTAACCAATATTTCACATTTGTTAAAGCACCAAAACTTGCTTCGCTAATCAGCTTCTCAAATGGTTTCTTTCAGGAAGGTTCATATGTGCCATCTTTTGTAATCTGCATTCAAGAGCGTACTCTACTTTCTTTTCGGCAGAATCGCACCAAAGCTGCACTCGCTAGTCAGCTTCTCAAATGCTTGTTGTTTTTTAAGCTTGGCACAGAACACTGTCCTCAATAAGCAATTTGCCAAGGTCAACTTCAGGCTGATGCTAGGCAAACCCCAAAAAGAGTTCTGTATGGGGAAAAAATACCCAAGTTGATGCAAAGGGCAAGGTGCTAGATGGGGAAGCCCTGGCCTAAAGTAGAAGTACATAGCGGCGTAGCTTAGAAGGACAGCCCCAGTTGGAAAAAGGGGCAGCCAAATGGAAGGCGGATGATGGACTACTGGCACTTGCCCTTCCATCACTCTTGTGAGACGGTTTAGGTACAGCAGACTGGAGCTGCGTTTTTGGCAGAGGTGGGAATTGAACCCACAACCTTTTGGACCAGGTTATCAACCATAGCCGCGCGCTCTACCAACTGAGCTATTCAAGCAGGCTCTTTTAGGATTGGGCCTCAGGTTGGTATTGACTTTATTAGACAGAAGATTGACTTCCAGCTCTGCCGGTCAATGCAGAGGCACAAGGGGACAATGGGTTATTACAGTCATCCAGAACCAATAGCAGAAAGTCAAGTTTCCTGTGGTGTAATGGTAAAAGCGTCTGTTTCTGCCCGTGGGGTCTTGAGTTCAAATCCCGGGTGGGTGGCTTTTCAGGTTTCTTTATGCCTGTACAGAACCCTTTATTCAATGCAGGCTCGCCGATGGCATTTTCTTCATGCTGCATTCAAGAGCGACTGCTATTTTGGAGACAGCAAAATCAGGATGGCTGTTCTAAGGCGCATGCAGCAATTCACCTGTTTTTTTTCCCCAAAGGACCCAGTGTGATAGTCCCAGGGGTGCATTTTAGGGAAAGGTGCCTTTTCTTCAGGCTACATTAATGAGTAACCAATATTTCACATTTGTTAAAGCACCAAAACTTGCTTCGCTAATCAGCTTCTCAAATGGTTTCTTTCAAGAATCTGCAATCTGCATTCAAGAGCGTACTCTACTTTCTTTTCGGCAGAATCGCACCAAAGCTGCACTCGCTAGTCAGCTTCTCAAATGCTTGTTGTTTTTTAAGCTTGGCACAGAACACTGTCCTCATTAAGCAATTTGCCATGGTCTACTTCAGGCTGATGCTAGGCAAACCCCAAAAAGAGTTCTGTATGGGGAAAAAATACCCAAGTTGATGCAAAGGGCAAGGTGCTAGATGGGGAAGCCCTGGCCTGAAGTAGAAGTACATAGCGGCGTAGCTTAGAAGGACAGCCCCAGTTGGAAGAGGGGGCAGCCAAATGGAAGGTGGATGATGCACTACTGGCACTTGCCCTTCCATCACTCTTGTGAGACAGGTTTAGGTACAGCAGACTGGAGCTGTGTTTTTGGCAGAGGTGGGAATTGAACCCACAACCTTTTGGACCAGGTTATTAACCATAGCCGCGCGCTCTACCAACTGAGCTACTCAAGCAGGCCCTTTTAGGAATGGGCCTCAGGTTGGTATTGACTTTACTAGGCAGAAGATTGACTTCCAGCCCTGCCGGTCAATGCAGAGGCACAAGGTGACGATGGGTTATTACATTCATCCAAAACCAATAGCAGAAGGTCAAGTTTCCTGTGGTGTAATGGTTAAAGCGCCTGTTTCTGCCTGTGGGGTCTTGAGTTCAAATCCCGGGTGGGTGGCTTTTCAGGTTTCTTTATGCCTGTACAGAACCCTTTATTCAATGCAGGCTCGCCGATGGCATTTTCTTCATGCTGCATTCAAGAGCGACTGCTATTTTGGAGACAGCAAAATCAGGATGGCTGTTCTATGGCGCATGCAGCAATTCACCTGTTTTTTTTCCCCAAAGGACCCAGTGTGATAGTCCCAGGGGTGCATTTTAGGGAAAGGTGCCTTTTCTTCAGGCTACATTAATGAGTAACCAATATTTCACATTTGTTAAAGCACCAAAACTTGCTTCGCTAATCAGCTTCTCAAATGGTTTCTTTCAGGAAGGTTCATATGTGCCATCTTTTGTAATCTGCATTCAAGAGCGTACTCTACTTTCTTTTCGGCAGAATCGCACCAAAGCTGCACTCGCTAGTCAGCTTCTCAAATGCTTGTTGTTTTTTAAGCTTGGCACAGAACACTGTCCTCATTAAGCAATTTGCCAAGGTCTACTTCAGGCTGATGCTAGGCAAACCCCAAAAAGAGTTCTGTATGGGGAAAAAATACCTAAGTTGATGCAAAGGGCAAGGTGCTAGATGGGGAAGCCCTGGCCAGATGTAGAAGTACATAGCGGCGTAGCTTAGAAGGACAGCCCCAGTTGGAAAACGGGGCAGCCAAATGGAAGGCGGATGATGAACTACTGGCACTTGCCCTTCCATCACTCTCGTGAGACGGTTTACGTACAGCAGACTGGAGTTGCGTTTTTGGCAGAGGTGGGAATTGAACCCACAACCTTTTGGACCAGGTTATCAACCATAGCCGCGCGCTCTACCAACTGAGCTACTCAAGAGGCCAGAGGCACAAGGGGACGATGGGTTATTACATTCATCCAAAACCAATAGCAGAAGGTCAAGTTTCCTGTGGTGTAATGGTTAAAGCGCCTGTTTCTGCCTGTGGGGTCTTGAGTTCAAATCCCGGGTGGGTGGCTTTTCAGGTTTCTTTATGCCTGTACAGAACCCTTTATTCAATGCAGGCTCGCCGATGGCATTTTCTTCATGCTGCATTCAAGAGCGACTGCTATTTTGGAGACAGCAAAATCAGGATGGCTGTTCTATGGCGCATGCAGCAATTCACCTGTTTTTTTTCCCCAAAGGACCCAGTGTGATAGTCCCAGGGGTGCATTTCAAGGAAAAGGTGCCTTTTCTTCAGGCTACATTAATGAGTAACCAATATTTCACATTTGTTAAAGCACCAAAACTTCCTTCGCTAATCAGCTTCTCAAATGGTTTCTTTCAAGAATCTGCAATCTGCATTCAAGAGCGTACTCTACTTTCTTTTCGGCAGAATCGCAGCAAAGCTGCACTCGCTAGTCAGCTTCTCAAATGCTTGTTGTTTTTTAAGCTTGGCACAGAACACTGTCCTCATTAAGCAATTTGCCATGGTCTACTTCAGGCTGATGCTAGGCAAACCCCAAAAAGAGTTCTGTATGGGGAAAAAATACCCAAGTTGATGCAAAGGGCAAGGTGCTAGAAGGGGAAGCCCTGGCCTGAAGTAGAAGTACATAGCGGCGTAGCTTAGAAGGACAGACCCAGTTGGAAAAAGGGGCAGCCAAATGGAAGGCGGATGATGAACTACTGGCACTTGCCCTTCCATCACTCTCGTGAGACGGTTTACGTACAGCAGACTGGAGCTGCGTTTTTGGCAGAGGTGGGAATTGAACCCACAACCTTTTGGACCAGGTTATCAACCATAGCCGCGCGCTCTACCAACTGAGCTACTCAAGCAGGCCCTTTTAGGAATGGGCCTCAGGTTGGTATTGACTTTACTAGGCAGAAGATTGACTTCCAGCCCTGCCGGTCAATGCAGAGGCACAAGGGGACGATGGGTTATTACATTCATCCAAAACCAATAGCAGAGGGTCAAGCTTCCTGTGGTGTAATGGTTAAAGCGCCTGTTTCTGCCCGTGGGGTCTTGAGTTCAAATCCCGGTTGGGTGGCTTTTCAGGTTTCTTTATGCCTGTACAGAACCCTTTATTAATGCAGGCTCGCCGATGGCATTTTCTTCATGCTGCATTCAAGAGCGACTGCTATTTTGGAGACAGCAAAATCAGGATGGCTGTTCTATGGCGCATGCAGCAATTCACCTGTTTTTTTTCCCCAAAGGACCCAGTGTGATAGTCCCAGGGGTGCATCTTAGGGAAAGGTGCCTTTTCTTCAGGCTACATTAATGAGTAACCAATATTTCACATTTGTTAAAGCACCAAAACTTCCTTCGCTAATCAGCTTCTCAAATGGTTTCTTTCAAGAAGGTTCATATGTGCCATCTTTTGCAATCTGCATTCAAGAGCGTACTCTACTTTCTTTTTGGCAGGCTAGTCAGCTTCTCAAATGCTTGTTGTTTTTTAAGCTTGGCACAGAACACTGTCCTCATTAAGCAATTTGCCATGGTCTACTTCAGGCTGATGCTAGGCAAACCCCAAAAAGAGTTCTGTATGGGGAAAAAATACCCAAGTTGATGCAAAGGGCAAGGTGCTAGATGGGGAAGCCCTGGCCTGAAGTAGAAGTACATAGCGGCGTAGCTTAGAAGGACAGCCCCAGTTGGAAAAAGGGGCAGCCAAATGGAAGGTGGATGATGGACTACTGGCACTTGCCCTTCCATCACTCTTGTGAGACAGGTTTAGGTACAGCAGACTGGAGCTGTGTTTTTGGCAGAGGTGGGAATTGAACCCACAACCTTTTGGACCAGGTTATTAACCATAGCCGCGCGTTCTACCAACTGAGCTACTCAAGCAGGCCCTTTTAGGAATGGGCCTCAGGTTGGTATTGACTTTACTAGGCAGAAGATTGACTTCCAGCCCTGCCGGTCAATGCAGAGGCACAAGGGGACGATGGGTTATTACATTCATCCAAAACCAATAGCAGAAGGTCAAGTTTCCTGTGGTGTAATGGTTAAAGCGCCTGTTTCTGCCTGTGGGGTCTTGAGTTCAAATCCCGGGTGGGTGGCTTTTCAGGTTTCTTTATGCCTGTACAGAACCCTTTATTCAATGCAGGCTCGCCGATGGCATTTTCTTCATGCTGCATTCAAGAGCGACTGCTATTTTGGAGACAGCAAAATCAGGATGGCTGTTCTATGGCGCATGCAGCAATTCACCTGTTTTTTTTCCCCAAAGGACCCAGTGTGATAGTCCCAGGGGTGCATTTCAAGGAAAAGGTGCCTTTTCTTCAGGCTACATTAATGAGTAACCAATATTTCACATTTGTTAAAGCACCAAAACTTCCTTCGCTAATCAGCTTCTCAAATGGTTTCTTTCAAGAATCTGCAATCTGCATTCAAGAGCGTACTCTACTTTCTTGTCGGCAGAATCGCAGCAAAGCTGCACTCGCTAGTCAGCTTCTCAAATGCTTGTTGTTTTTTAAGCTTGGCACAGAACACTGTCCTCATTAAGCAATTTGCCATGGTCTACTTCAGGCTGATGCTAGGCAAACCCCAAAAAGAGTTCTGTATGGGGAAAAAATACCCAAGTTGATGCAAAGGGCAAGGTGCTAGATGGGGAAGCCCTGGCCTGAAGTAGAAGTACATAGCGGCGTAGCTTAGAAGGACAGACCCAGTTGGAAAAAGGGGCAGCCAAATGGAAGGCGGATGATGAACTACTGGCACTTGCCCTTCCATCACTCTCGTGAGACGGTTTATGTACAGCAGACTGGAGCTGCGTTTTTGGCAGAGGTGGGAATTGAACCCACAACCTTTTGGACCAGGTTATCAACCATAGCCGCGCGCTCTACCAACTGAGCTACTCAAGCAGGCCCTTTTAGGAATGGGCCTCAGGTTGGTATTGACTTTACTAGGCAGAAGATTGACTTCCAGCCCTGCCGGTCAATGCAGAGGCACAAGGGGACGATGGGTTATTACATTCATCCAAAACCAATAGCAGAGGGTCAAGCTTCCTGTGGTGTAATGGTTAAAGCGCCTATTTCTGCCCGTGGGGTCTTGAGTTCAAATCCCGGTTGGGTGACTTTTCAGGTTTCTTTATGCCTGTACAGAACCCTTTATTAATGCAGGCTCGCCGATGGCATTTTCTTCATGCTGCATTGAAGAGCGACTGCTATTTTGGAGACAGCAAAATCAGGATGGCTGTTCTATGGCGCATGCAGCAATTCACCTGTTTTTTTTCCCCAAAGGACCCAGTGTGATAGTCCCAGGGGTGCATCTTAGGGAAAGGTGCCTTTTCTTCAGGCTACATTAATGAGTAACCAATATTTCACATTTGTTAAAGCACCAAAACTTCCTTCGCTAATCAGCTTCTCAAATGGTTTCTTTCAAGAAGGTTCATATGTGCCATCTTTTGCAATCTGCATTCAAGAGCGTACTCTACTTTCTTTTTGGCAGGCTAGTCAGCTTCTCAAATGCTTGTTGTTTTTTAAGCTTGGCACAGAACACTGTCCTCAATAAGCAATTTGCCAAGGTCAACTTCAGGCTGATGCTAGGCAAACCCCAAAAAGAGTTCTGTATGGGGAAAAAATACCCAAGTTGATGCAAAGGGCAAGGTGCTAGATGGGGAAGCCCTGGCCTAAAGTAGAAGTACATAGCGGCGTAGCTTAGAAGGACAGCCCCAGTTGGAAAAAGGGGCAGCCAAATGGAAGGCGGATGATGGACTACTGGCACTTGCCCTTCCATCACTCTTGTGAGACGGTTTAGGTACAGCAGACTGGAGCTGCGTTTTTGGCAGAGGTGGGAATTGAACCCACAACCTCTTGGACCAGGTTATCAACCATAGCCGCGCGCTCTACCAACTGAGCTATTCAAGCAGGCTCTTTTAGGATTGGGCCTCAGGTTGGTATTGACTTTATTAGACAGAAGATTGACTTCCAGCTCTGCCGGTCAATGCAGAGGCACAAGGGGACAATGGGTTATTACAGTCATCCAGAACCAATAGCAGAAAGTCAAGTTTCCTGTGGTGTAATGGTAAAAGCGTCTGTTTCTGCCCGTGGGGTCTTGAGTTCAAATCCCGGGTGGGTGGCTTTTCAGGTTTCTTTATGCCTGTACAGAACCCTTTATTCAATGCAGGCTCGCCGATGGCATTTTCTTCATGCTGCATTCAAGAGCGACTGCTATTTTGGAGACAGCAAAATCAGGATGGCTGTTCTAAGGTGCATGCAGCAATTCACCTGTTTTTTTTCCCCAAAGGACCCAGTGTGATAGTCCCAGGGGTGCATTTTAGGGAAAGGTGCCTTTTCTTCAGGCTACATTAATGAGTAACCAATATTTCACATTTGTTAAAGCACCAAAACTTGCTTCGCTAATCAGCTTCTCAAATGGTTTCTTTCAAGAATCTGCAATCTGCATTCAAGAGCGTACTCTACTTTCTTTTCGGCAGAATCGCACCAAAGCTGCACTCGCTAGTCAGCTTCTCAAATGCTTGTTGTTTTTTAAGCTTGGCACAGAACACTGTCCTCATTAAGCAATTTGCCATGGTCTACTTCAGGCTGATGCTAGGCAAACCCCAAAAAGAGTTCTGTATGGGGAAAAAATACCCAAGTTGATGCAAAGGGCAAGGTGCTAGATGGGGAAGCCCTGGCCTGAAGTAGAAGTACATAGCGGCGTAGCTTAGAAGGACAGCCCCAGTTGGAAGAAGGGGCAGCCAAATGGAAGGTGGATGATGGACTACTGGCACTTGCCCTTCCATCACTCTTGTGAGACAGGTTTAGGTACAGCAGACTGGAGCTGTGTTTTTGGCAGAGGTGGGAATTGAACCCACAACCTTTTGGACCAGGTTATTAACCATAGCCGCGCGCTCTACCAACTGAGCTACTCAAGCAGGCCCTTTTAGGAATGGGCCTCAGGTTGGTATTGACTTTACTAGGCAGAAGATTGACTTCCAGCCCTGCCGGTCAATGCAGAGGCACAAGGTGACGATGGGTTATTACATTCATCCAAAACCAATAGCAGAAGGTCAAGTTTCCTGTGGTGTAATGGTTAAAGCGCCTGTTTCTGCCTGTGGGGTCTTGAGTTCAAATCCCGGGTGGGTGGCTTTTCAGGTTTCTTTATGCCTGTACAGAACCCTTTATTCAATGCAGGCTCGCCGATGGCATTTTCTTCATGCTGCATTCAAGAGCGACTGCTATTTTGGAGACAGCAAAATCAGGATGGCTGTTCTATGGCGCATGCAGCAATTCACCTGTTTTTTTTCCCCAAAGGACCCAGTGTGATAGTCCCAGGGGTGCATCTTAGGGAAAGGTGCCTTTTCTTCAGGCTACATTAATGAGTAACCAATATTTCACATTTGTTAAAGCACCAAAACTTGCTTCGCTAATCAGCTTCTCAAATGGTTTCTTTCAGGAAGGTTCATATGTGCCATCTTTTGCAATCTGCATTCAAGAGCGTACTCTACTTTCATTTCGGCAGAATCGCACCAAAGCTGCACTCGCTAGTCAGCTTCTCAAATGCTTGTTGTTTTTTAAGCTTGGCACAGAACACTGTCCTCATTAAGCAATTTGCCAAGGTCAACTTCAGGCTGATGCTAGGCAAACCCCAAAAAGAGTTCTGTATGGGGAAAAAATACCCAAGTTGATGCAAAGGGCAAGGTGCTAGATGGGGAAGCCCTGGCCTGAAGTAGAAGTACATAGCGGCGTAGCTTAGAAGGACAGCCCCAGTTGGAAAAAGGGGCAGCCAAATGGAAGGCGGATGATGGACTACTGGCACTTGCCCTTCCATCACTTTCGTGAGACGGTTTACGTACAGCAGACTGGAGCTGCGTTTTTGGCAGAGGTGGGAATTGAACCCACAACCTTTTGGACCAGGTTATCAACCATAGCCGCGTGCTCTACCAACTGAGCTACTCAAGCAGGCCCTTTTAGGAATGGGCCTCAGGTTGGTATTGACTTTACTAGGCAGAAGATTGACTTCCAGCCCTGCCGGTCAATGCAGAGGCACAAGGGGACGATGGGTTATTACATTCATCCAAAACCAATAGCAGAGGGTCAAGCTTCCTGTGGAGTAATGGTTAAAGCGCCTGTTTCTGCCCGTGGGGTCTTGAGTTCAAATCCCGGGTGGGTGGCTTTTCAGGTTTCTTTATGCCTGTACAGAACCCTTTATTCAATGCAGGCTCGCCGATGGCATTTTCTTCATGCTGCATTCAAGAGCGACTGCTATTTTGGAGACAGCAAAATCAGGATGGCTGTTCTATGGCGCATGCAGCAATTCACCTGTTTTTTTTCCCCAAAGGACCCAGTGTGATAGTCCCAGGGGTGCATTTTAGGGAAAGGTGCCTTTTCTTCAGGCTACATTAATGAGTAACCAATATTTCACATTTGTTAAAGCACCAAAACTTGCTTCGCTAATCAGCTTCTCAAATGGTTTCTTTCAGGAAGGTTCATATGTGCCATCTTTTGTAATCTGCATTCAAGAGCGTACTCTACTTTCTTTTCGGCAGAATCGCACCAAAGCTGCACTCGCTAGTCAGCTTCTCAAATGCTTGTTGTTTTTTAAGCTTGGCACAGAACACTGTCCTCATTAAGCAATTTGCCAAGGTCTACTTCAGGCTGATGCTAGGCAAACCCCAAAAAGAGTTCTGTATGGGGAAAAAATACCTAAGTTGATGCAAAGGGCAAGGTGCTAGATGGGGAAGCCCTGGCCAGATGTAGAAGTACATAGCGGCGTAGCTTAGAAGGACAGCCCCAGTTGGAAAACGGGGCAGCCAAATGGAAGGCGGATGATGAACTACTGGCACTTGCCCTTCCATCACTCTCGTGAGACGGTTTACGTACAGCAGACTGGAGTTGCGTTTTTGGCAGAGGTGGGAATTGAACCCACAACCTTTTGGACCAGGTTATCAACCATAGCCGCGCGCTCTACCAACTGAGCTACTCAAGAGGCCAGAGGCACAAGGGGACGATGGGTTATTACATTCATCCAAAACCAATAGCAGAAGGTCAAGTTTCCTGTGGTGTAATGGTTAAAGCGCCTGTTTCTGCCTGTGGGGTCTTGAGTTCAAATCCCGGGTGGGTGGCTTTTCAGGTTTCTTTATGCCTGTACAGAACCCTTTATTCAATGCAGGCTCGCCGATGGCATTTTCTTCATGCTGCATTCAAGAGCGACTGCTATTTTGGAGACAGCAAAATCAGGATGGCTGTTCTATGGCGCATGCAGCAATTCACCTGTTTTTTTTCCCCAAAGGACCCAGTGTGATAGTCCCAGGGGTGCATTTCAAGGAAAAGGTGCCTTTTCTTCAGGCTACATTAATGAGTAACCAATATTTCACATTTGTTAAAGCACCAAAACTTCCTTCGCTAATCAGCTTCTCAAATGGTTTCTTTCAAGAATCTGCAATCTGCATTCAAGAGCGTACTCTACTTTCTTTTCGGCAGAATCGCAGCAAAGCTGCACTCGCTAGTCAGCTTCTCAAATGCTTGTTGTTTTTTAAGCTTGGCACAGAACACTGTCCTCATTAAGCAATTTGCCATGGTCTACTTCAGGCTGATGCTAGGCAAACCCCAAAAAGAGTTCTGTATGGGGAAAAAATACCCAAGTTGATGCAAAGGGCAAGGTGCTAGATGGGGAAGCCCTGGCCTGAAGTAGAAGTACATAGCGGCGTAGCTTAGAAGGACAGACCCAGTTGGAAAAAGGGGCAGCCAAATGGAAGGTGGATGATGAACTACTGGCACTTGCCCTTCCATCACTCTCGTGAGACGGTTTGCGTACAGCAGACTGGAGCTGCGTTTTTGGCAGAGGTGGGAATTGAACCCACAACCTTTTGGACCAGGTTATCAACCATAGCCGCGCGCTCTACCAACTGAGCTACTCAAGCAGGCCCTTTTAGGAATGGGCCTCAGGTTGGTATTGACTTTACTAGGCAGAAGATTGACTTCCAGCCCTGCCGGTCAATGCAGAGGCACAAGGGGACGATGGGTTATTACATTCATCCAAAACCAACAGCAGAGGGTCAAGCTTCCTGTGGTGTAATGGTTAAAGCGCCTGTTTCTGCCAGTGGGGTCTTGAGTTCAAATCCCGGTTGGGTGGCTTTTCAGGTTTCTTTATGCCTGTACAGAACCCTTTATTAATGCAGGCTCGCCGATGGCATTTTCTTCATGCTGCATTCAAGAGCGACTGCTATTTTGGAGACAGCAAAATCAGGATGGCTGTTCTATGGCGCATGCAGCAATTCACCTGTTTTTTTTCCCCAAAGGACCCAGTGTGATAGTCCCAGGGGTGCATCTTAGGGAAAGGTGCCTTTTCTTCAGGCTACATTAATGAGTAACCAATATTTCACATTTGTTAAAGCACCAAAACTTCCTTCGCTAATCAGCTTCTCAAATGGTTTCTTTCAAGAAGGTTCATATGTGCCATCTTTTGCAATCTGCATTCAAGAGCGTACTCTACTTTCTTTTTGGCAGGCTAGTCAGCTTCTCAAATGCTTGTTGTTTTTTAAGCTTGGCACAGAACACTGTCCTCATTAAGCAATTTGCCATGGTCTACTTCAGGCTGATGCTAGGCAAACCCCAAAAAGAGTTCTGTATGGGGAAAAAATACCCAAGTTGATGCAAAGGGCAAGGTGCTAGATGGGGAAGCCCTGGCCTGAAGTAGAAGTACATAGCGGCGTAGCTTAGAAGGACAGCCCCAGTTGGAAAAAGGGGCAGCCAAATGGAAGGTGGATGATGGACTACTGGCACTTGCCCTTCCATCACTCTTGTGAGACAGGTTTAGGTACAGCAGAGTGGAGCTGTGTTTTTGGCAGAGGTGGGAATTGAACCCACAACCTTTTGAACCAGGTTATTAACCACAGCCACGCGTTCTACCAACTGAGCTACTCAAGCAGGCCCTTTTAGGAATGGGCCTCAGGTTGGTATTGACTTTACTAGGCAGAAGATTGACTTCCAGCCCTGCCGGTCAATGCAGAGGCACAAGGGGACGATGGGTTATTACATTCATCCAAAACCAATAGCAGAAGGTCAAGTTTCCTGTGGTGTAATGGTTAAAGCGCCTGTTTCTGCCTGTGGGGTCTTGAGTTCAAATCCCGGGTGGGTGGCTTTTCAGGTTTCTTTATGCCTGTACAGAACCCTTTATTCAATGCAGGCTCGCCGATGGCATTTTCTTCATGCTGCATTCAAGAGCGACTGCTATTTTGGAGACAGCAAAATCAGGATGGCTGTTCTATGGCGCATGCAGCAATTCACCTGTTTTTTTTCCCCAAAGGACCCAGTGTGATAGTCCCAGGGGTGCATTTTAGGGAAAGGTGCCTTTTCTTCAGGCTACATTAATGAGTAACCAATATTTCACATTTGTTAAAGCACCAAAACTTGCTTCGCTAATCAGCTTCTCAAATGGTTTCTTTCAGGAAGGTTCATATGTGCCATCTTTTGTAATCTGCATTCAAGAGCGTACTCTACTTTCTTTTCGGCAGAATCGCACCAAAGCTGCACTCGCTAGTCAGCTTCTCAAATGCTTGTTGTTTTTTAAGCTTGGCACAGAACACTGTCCTCATTAAGCAATTTGCCAAGGTCTACTTCAGGCTGATGCTAGGCAAACCCCAAAAAGAGTTCTGTATGGGGAAAAAATACCTAAGTTGATGCAAAGGGCAAGGTGCTAGATGGGGAAGCCCTGGCCAGATGTAGAAGTACATAGCGGCGTAGCTTAGAAGGACAGCCCCAGTTGGAAAACGGGGCAGCCAAATGGAAGGCGGATGATGAACTACTGGCACTTGCCCTTCCATCACTCTCGTGAGACGGTTTACGTACAGCAGACTGGAGTTGCGTTTTTGGCAGAGGTGGGAATTGAACCCACAACCTTTTGGACCAGGTTATCAACCATAGCCGCGCGCTCTACCAACTGAGCTACTCAAGAGGCCAGAGGCACAAGGGGACGATGGGTTATTACATTCATCCAAAACCAATAGCAGAAGGTCAAGTTTCCTGTGGTGTAATGGTTAAAGCGCCTGTTTCTGCCAGTGGGGTCTTGAGTTCAAATCCCGGGTGGGTGGCTTTTCAGGTTTCTTTATGCCTGTACAGAACCCTTTATTCAATGCAGGCTCGCCGATGGCATTTTCTTCATGCTGCATTCAAGAGCGACTGCTATTTTGGAGACAGCAAAATCAGGATGGCTGTTCTATGGCGCATGCAGCAATTCACCTGTTTTTTTTCCCCAAAGGACCCAGTGTGATAGTCCCAGGGGTGCATTTCAAGGAAAAGGTGCCTTTTCTTCAGGCTACATTAATGAGTAACCAATATTTCACATTTGTTAAAGCACCAAAACTTCCTTCGCTAATCAGCTTCTCAAATGGTTTCTTTCAAGAATCTGCAATCTGCATTCAAGAGCGTACTCTACTTTCTTTTCGGCAGAATCGCAGCAAAGCTGCACTCGCTAGTCAGCTTCTCAAATGCTTGTTGTTTTTTAAGCTTGGCACAGAACACTGTCCTCATTAAGCAATTTGCCATGGTCTACTTCAGGCTGATGCTAGGCAAACCCCAAAAAGAGTTCTGTATGGGGAAAAAATACCCAAGTTGATGCAAAGGGCAAGGTGCTAGATGGGGAAGCCCTGGCCTGAAGTAGAAGTACATAGCGGCGTAGCTTAGAAGGACAGACCCAGTTGGAAAAAGGGGCAGCCAAATGGAAGGCGGATGATGAACTACTGGCACTTGCCCTTCCATCACTCTCGTGAGACGGTTTACGTACAGCAGACTGGAGTTGCGTTTTTGGCAGAGGTGGGAATTGAACCCACAACCTTTTGGACCAGGTTATCAACCATAGCCGCGCGCTCTACCAACTGAGCTACTCAAGAGGCCAGAGGCACAAGGGGACGATGGGTTATTACATTCATCCAAAACCAATAGCAGAAGGTCAAGTTTCCTGTGGTGTAATGGTTAAAGCGCCTGTTTCTGCCTGTGGGGTCTTGAGTTCAAATCCCGCGTGGGTGGCTTTTCAGGTTTCTTTATGCCTGTACAGAACCCTTTATTCAATGCAGGCTCGCCGATGGCATTTTCTTCATGCTGCATTCAAGAGCGACTGCTATTTTGGAGACAGCAAAATCAGGATGGCTGTTCTATGGCGCATGCAGCAATTCACCTGTTTTTTTTCCCCAAAGGACCCAGTGTGATAGTCCCAGGGGTGCATTTCAAGGAAAAGGTGCCTTTTCTTCAGGCTACATTAATGAGTAACCAATATTTCACATTTGTTAAAGCACCAAAACTTCCTTCGCTAATCAGCTTCTCAAATGGTTTCTTTCAAGAATCTGCAATCTGCATTCAAGAGCGTACTCTACTTTCTTTTCGGCAGAATCGCAGCAAAGCTGCACTCGCTAGTCAGCTTCTCAAATGCTTGTTGTTTTTTAAGCTTGGCACAGAACACTGTCCTCATTAAGCAATTTGCCATGGTCTACTTCAGGCTGATGCTAGGCAAACCCCAAAAAGAGTTCTGTATGGGGAAAAAATACCCAAGTTGATGCAAAGGGCAAGGTGCTAGATGGGGAAGCCCTGGCCTGAAGTAGAAGTACATAGCGGCGTAGCTTAGAAGGACAGACCCAGTTGGAAAAAGGGGCAGCCAAATGGAAGGCGGATGATGAACTACTGGCACTTGCCCTTCCATCACTCTCGTGAGACGGTTTACGTACAGCAGACTGGAGCTGCGTTTTTGGCAGAGGTGGGAATTGAACCCACAACCTTTTGGACCAGGTTATCAACCATAGCCGCGCGCTCTACCAACTGAGCTACTCAAGCAGGCCCTTTTAGGAATGGGCCTCAGGTTGGTATTGACTTTACTAGGCAGAAGATTGACTTCCAGCCCTGCCGGTCAATGCAGAGGCACAAGGGGACGATGGGTTATTACATTCATCCAAAACCAATAGCAGAGGGTCAAGCTTCCTGTGGTGTAATGGTTAAAGCGCCTGTTTCTGCCAGTGGGGTCTTGAGTTCAAATCCCGGTTGGGTGGCTTTTCAGGTTTCTTTATGACTGTACAGAACCCTTTATTAATGCAGGCTCGCCGATGGCATTTTCTTCATGCTGCATTCAAGAGCGACTGCTATTTTGGAGACAGCAAAATCAGGATGGCTGTTCTATGGCGCATGCAGCAATTCACCTGTTTTTTTTCCCCAAAGGACCCAGTGTGATAGTCCCAGGGGTGCATCTTAGGGAAAGGTGCCTTTTCTTCAGGCTACATTAATGAGTAACCAATATTTCACATTTGTTAAAGCACCAAAACTTCCTTCGCTAATCAGCTTCTCAAATGGTTTCTTTCAAGAAGGTTCATATGTGCCATCTTTTGCAATCTGCATTCAAGAGCGTACTCTACTTTCTTTTTGGCAGGCTAGTCAGCTTCTCAAATGCTTGTTGTTTTTTAAGCTTGGCACAGAACACTGTCCTCATTAAGCAATTTGCCATGGTCTACTTCAGGCTGATGCTAGGCAAACCCCAAAAAGAGTTCTGTATGGGGAAAAAATACCCAAGTTGATGCAAAGGGCAAGGTGCTAGATGGGGAAGCCCTGGCCTGAAGTAGAAGTACATAGCGGCGTAGCTTAGAAGGACAGCCCCAGTTGGAAAAAGGGGCAGCCAAATGGAAGGTGGATGATGGACTACTGGCACTTGCCCTTCCATCACTCTTGTGAGACAAGTTTAGGTACAGCAGACTGGAGCTGCGTTTTTGGCAGAGGTGGGAATTGAACCCACAACCTTTTGGACCAGGTTATTAACCATAGCCGCGCGTTCTACCAACTGAGCTACTCAAGCAGGCCCTTTTAGGAATGGGCCTCAGGTTGGTATTGACTTTACTAGGCAGAAGATTGACTTCCAGCCCTGCCGGTCAATGCAGAGGCACAAGGGGACGATGGGTTATTACATTCATCCAAAACCAATAGCAGAAGGTCAAGTTTCCTGTGGTGTAATGGTTAAAGCGCCTGTTTCTGCCTGTGGGGTCTTGAGTTCAAATCCCGGGTGGGTGGCTTTTCAGGTTTCTTTATGCCTGTACAGAACCCTTTATTCAATGCAGGCTCGCCGATGGCATTTTCTTCATGCTGCATTCAAGAGCGACTGCTATTTTGGAGACAGCAAAATCAGGATGGCTGTTCTATGGCGCATGCAGCAATTCACCTGTTTTTTTTCCCCAAAGGACCCAGTGTGATAGTCCCAGGGGTGCATTTCAAGGAAAAGGTGCCTTTTCTTCAGGCTACATTAATGAGTAACCAATATTTCACATTTGTTAAAGCACCAAAACTTCCTTCGCTAATCAGCTTCTCAAATGGTTTCTTTCAAGAATCTGCAATCTGCATTCAAGAGCGTACTCTACTTTCTTGTCGGCAGAATCGCAGCAAAGCTGCACTCGCTAGTCAGCTTCTCAAATGCTTGTTGTTTTTTAAGCTTGGCACAGAACACTGTCCTCATTAAGCAATTTGCCATGGTCTACTTCAGGCTGATGCTAGGCAAACCCCAAAAAGAGTTCTGTATGGGGAAAAAATACCCAAGTTGATGCAAAGGGCAAGGTGCTAGATGGGGAAGCCCTGGCCTGAAGTAGAAGTACATAGCGGCGTAGCTTAGAAGGACAGACCCAGTTGGAAAAAGGGGCAGCCAAATGGAAGGCGGATGATGAACTACTGGCACTTGCCCTTCCATCACTCTCGTGAGACAGTTTATGTACAGCAGACTGGAGCTGCGTTTTTGGCAGAGGTGGGAATTGAACCCACAACCTTTTGGACCAGGTTATCAACCATAGCCGCGCGCTCTACCAACTGAGCTACTCAAGCAGGCCCTTTTAGGAATGGGCCTCAGGTTGGTATTGACTTTACTAGGCAGAAGATTGACTTCCAGCCCTGCCGGTCAATGCAGAGGCACAAGGGGACGATGGGTTATTACATTCATCCAAAACCAATAGCAGAGGGTCAAGCTTCCTGTGGTGTAATGGTTAAAGCGCCTGTTTCTGCCCGTGGGGTCTTGAGTTCAAATCCCGGTTGGGTGGCTTTTCAGGTTTCTTTATGCCTGTACAGAACCCTTTATTAATGCAGGCTCGCCGATGGCATTTTCTTCATGCTGCATTCAAGAGCGACTGCTATTTTGGAGACAGCAAAATCAGGATGGCTGTTCTATGGCGCATGCAGCAATTCACCTGTTTTTTTTCCCCAAAGGACCCAGTGTGATAGTCCCAGGGGTGCATCTTAGGGAAAGGTGCCTTTTCTTCAGGCTACATTAATGAGTAACCAATATTTCACATTTGTTAAAGCACCAAAACTTCCTTCGCTAATCAGCTTCTCAAATGGTTTCTTTCAAGAAGGTTCATATGTGCCATCTTTTGCAATCTGCATTCAAGAGCGTACTCTACTTTCTTTTTGGCAGGCTAGTCAGCTTCTCAAATGCTTGTTGTTTTTTAAGCTTGGCACAGAACACTGTCCTCATTAAGCAATTTGCCAAGGTCAACTTCAGGCTGATGCTAGGCAAACCCCAAAAAGAGTTCTGTATGGGGAAAAAATACCCAAGTTGATGCAAAGGGCAAGGTGCTAGATGGGGAAGCCCTGGCCTGAAGTAGAAGTACATAGCGGCGTAGCTTAGAAGGACAGCCCCAGTTGGAAAAAGGGGCAGCCAAATGGAAGGCGGATGATGGACTACTGGCACTTGCCCTTCCATCACTCTCGTGAGACGGTTTACGTACAGCAGACTGGAGCTGCGTTTTTGGCAGAGGTGGGAATTGAACCCACAACCTTTTGGACCAGGTTATCAACCATAGCCGCGTGCTCTACGAACTGAGCTACTCAAGCAGGCCCTTTTAGGAATGGGCCTCAGGTTGGTATTGACTTTACTAGGCAGAAGATTGACTTCCAGCCCTGCCGGTCAATGCAGAGGCACAAGGGGACGATGGGTTATTACATTCATCCAAAACCAATAGCAGAGGGTCAAGCTTCCTGTGGTGTAATGGTTAAAGCGCCTGTTTCTGCCCGTGGGGTCTTGAGTTCAAATCCCGGGTGGGTGGCTTTTCAGGTTTCTTTATGCCTGTACAGAACCCTTTATTCAATGCAGGCTCGCCGATGGCATTTTCTTCATGCTGCATTCAAGAGCGACTGCTATTTTGGAGACAGCAAAATCAGGATGGCTGTTCTATGGCGCATGCAGCAATTCACCTGTTTTTTTTCCCCAAAGGACCCAGTGTGATAGTCCCAGGGGTGCATCTTAGGGAAAGGTGCCTTTTCTTCAGGCTACATTAATGAGTAACCAATATTTCACATTTGTTAAAGCACCAAAACTTGCTTCGCTAATCAGCTTCTCAAATGGTTTCTTTCAGGAAGGTTCATATGTGCCATCTTTTGTAATCTGCATTCAAGAGCGTACTCTACTTTCTTTTCGGCAGAATCGCACCAAAGCTGCACTCGCTAGTCAGCTTCTCAAATGCTTGTTGTTTTTTAAGCTTGGCACAGAACACTGTCCTCATTAAGCAATTTGCCATGGTCTACTTCAGGCTGATGCTAGGCAAACCCCAAAAAGAGTTCTGTATGGGGAAAAAATACCCAAGTTGATGCAAAGGGCAAGGTGCTAGATGGGGAAGCCCTGGCCTGAAGTAGAAGTACATAGCGGCGTAGCTTAGAAGGACAGCCCCAGTTGGAAAAAGGGGCAGCCAAATGGAAGGCGGATGATGGACTACTGGCACTTGCCCTTCCATCACTCTTGTGAGACGGTTTAGGTATAGCAGACTGGAGCTGTGTTTTTGGCAGAGGTGGGAATTGAACCCACAACCTTTTGGACCAAGTTATCAACCATAGCTGTGCGCTCTACCAACTGAGCTACTCAAGCAGGCCCTTTTAGGAATGGGCCTCAGGTTGGTATTGACTTTACTAGGCAGAAGATTGACTTCCAGCCCTGCCGGTCAATGCAGAGGCACAAGGGGACGATGGGTTATTACATTCATCCAAAACCAATAACAAAAGGTCAAGTTTCCTGTGGTGTAATGGTTAAAGCGCCTGTTTCTGCCCGTGGGGTCTTGAGTTCAAATCCTGGGTGGGTGGCTTTTCAGGTTTCTTTATGCCTGTACAGAACCCTTTATTCAATGCAGGCTCGCCGATGGCATTTTCTTCATGCTGCATTCAAGAGCGACTGCTATTTTGGAGACAGCAAAATCAGGATGGCTGTTCTATGGCGCATGCAGCAATTCACCTGTTTTTTTTCCCCAAAGGACCCAGTGTGATAGTCCCAGGGGTGCATTTCAGGGAAAGGTGCCTTTTCTTCAGGCTACATTAATGAGTAACCAATATTTCACATTTGTTAAAGCACCAAAACTTGCTTCGCTAATCAGCTTCTCAAATGGTTTCTTTCAAGAATCTGCAATCTGCATTCAAGAGCGTACTCTACTTTCTTTTCGGCAGAATCGCACCAAAGCTGCACTCGCTAGTCAGCTTCTCAAATGCTTGTTGTTTTTTAAGCTTGGCACAGAACACTGTCCTCATTAAGCAATTTGCCATGGTCTACTTCAGGCTGATGCTAGGCAAACCCCAAAAAGAGTTCTGTATGGGGAAAAAATACCCAAGTTGATGCAAAGGGCAAGGTGCTAGATGGGGAAGCCCTGGCCTGAAGTAGAAGTACATAGCGGCGTAGCTTAGAAGGACAGCCCCAGTTGGAAAAAGGGGCAGCCAAATGGAAGGTGGATGATGGACTACTGGCACTTGCCCTTCCATCACTCTTGTGAGACAGGTTTAGGTACAGCAGACTGGAGCTGTGTTTTTGGCAGAGGTGGGAATTGAACCCACAACCTTTTGGACCAGGTTATTAACCATAGCCGCGCGCTCTACCAACTGAGCTACTCAAGCAGGCCCTTTTAGGAATGGGCCTCAGGTTGGTATTGACTTTACTAGGCAGAAGATTGACTTCCAGCCCTGCCGGTCAATGCAGAGGCACAAGGTGACGATGGGTTATTACATTCATCCAAAACCAATAGCAGAAGGTCAAGTTTCCTGTGGTGTAATGGTTAAAGCGCCTTTTTCTGCCTGTGGGGTCTTGAGTTCAAATCCCGGGTGGGTGGCTTTTCAGGTTTCTTTATGCCTGTACAGAACCCTTTATTCAATGCAGGCTCGCCGATGGCATTTTCTTCATGCTGCATTCAAGAGCGACTGCTATTTTGGAGACAGCAAAATCAGGATGGCTGTTCTATGGCGCATGCAGCAATTCACCTGTTTTTTTTCCCCAAAGGACCCAGTGTGATAGTCCCAGGGGTGCATCTTAGGGAAAGGTGCCTTTTCTTCAGGCTACATTAATGAGTAACCAATATTTCACATTTGTTAAAGCACCAAAACTTGCTTCGCTAATCAGCTTCTCAAATGGTTTCTTTCAGGAAGGTTCATATGTGCCATCTTTTGCAATCTGCATTCAAGAGCGTACTCTACTTTCATTTCGGCAGAATCGCACCAAAGCTGCACTCGCTAGTCAGCTTCTCAAATGCTTGTTGTTTTTTAAGCTTGGCACAGAACACTGTCCTCATTAAGCAATTTGCCAAGGTCTACTTCAGGCTGATGCTAGGCAAACCCCAAAAAGAGTTCTGTATGGGGAAAAAATACCTAAGTTGATGCAAAGGGCAAGGTGCTAGATGGGGAAGCCCTGGCCAGATGTAGAAGTACATAGCGGCGTAGCTTAGAAGGACAGCCCCAGTTGGAAAACGGGGCAGCCAAATGGAAGGCGGATGATGAACTACTGGCACTTGCCCTTCCATCACTCTCGTGAGACAGTTTACGTACAGCAGACTGGAGTTGCGTTTTTGGCAGAGGTGGGAATTGAACCCACAACCTTTTGGACCAGGTTATCAACCATAGCCGCGCGCTCTACCAACTGAGCTATTCAAGCAGGCTCTTTTAGGATAGGGCCTCAGGTTGGTATTGACTTTATTAGACAGAAGATTGACTTCCAGCTCTGCCGGTCAATGCAGAGGCACAAGGGGACAATGGGTTATTACAGTCATCCAGAACCAATAGCAGAAGGTCAAGTTTCCTGTGGTGTAATGGTAAAAGTGTCTGTTTCTGCCCGTGGGGTCTTGAGTTCAAATCCCGGGTGGGTGGCTTTTCAGGTTTCTTTATGCCTGTACAGAACCCTTTATTCAATGCAGGCTCGCCGATGGCATTTTCTTCATGCTGCATTCAAGAGCGACTGCTATTTTGGAGACAGCAAAATCAGGATGGCTGTTCTATGGCGCATGCAGCAATTCACCTGTTTTTTTTTCCCCAAAGGACCCAGTGTGATATTCCCAGGGGTGCATTTCAGGGAAAGGTGCCTTTTCTTCAGGCTACATTAATGAGTAAACAATATTTCACATTTGTTAAAGCACCAAAACTTCCTTCGCTAATCAGCTTCTCAAATGGTTTCTTTCAAGAATCTGCAATCTGCATTCAAGAGCGTACTCTACTTTCTTTTCGGCAGAATCGCAGCAAAGCTGCACTCGCTAGTCAGCTTCTCAAATGCTTGTTGTTTTTTAAGCTTGGCACAGAACACTGTCCTCATTAAGCAATTTGCCATGGTCTACTTCAGGCTGATGCTAGGCAAACCCCAAAAAGAGTTCTGTATGGGGAAAAAATACCCAAGTTGATGCAAAGGGCAAGGTGCTAGATGGGGAAGCCCTGGCCTGAAGTAGAAGTACATAGCGGCGTAGCTTAGAAGGACAGCCCCAGTTGGAAAAAGGGGCAGCCAAATGGAAGGTGGATGATGGACTACTGGCACTTGCCCTTCCATCACTCTTGTGAGACAGGTTTAGGTACAGCAGACTGGAGCTGTGTTTTTGGCAGAGGTGGGAATTGAACCCACAACCTTTTGGACCAGGTCATTAGCCATAGCCGCGCGCTCTACCAACTGAGCTACTCAAGCAGGCCCTTTTAGGAATGGGCCTCAGGTTGGTATTGACTTTACTAGGCAGAAGATTGACTTCCAGCCCTGCCGGTCAATGCAGAGGCACAAGGGGACGATGAGTTATTACATTCATCCAAAACCAATAGCAGAAGGTCAAGTTTCCTGTGGTGTAATGGTTAAAGCGCCTGTTTCTGCCTGTGGGGTCTTGAGTTCAAATCCCGGGTGGTTGGCTTTTCAGGTTTCTTTATGCCTGTACAGAACCCTTTATTCAATGCAGGCTTGCCGATGGCATTTTCTTCATGCTGCATTCAAGAGCGACTGCTATTTTGGAGACAGCAAAATCAGGATGGCTGTTCTATGGCGCATGCAGCAATTCACCTGTTTTTTTTCCCCAAAGGACCCAGTGTGATAGTCCCAGGGGTGCATTTCAGGGAAAGGTGCCTTTTCTTCAGGCTACATTAAGAGTAACCAATATTTCACATTTGTTAAAGCACCAAAACTTCCTTCGCTAATCAGCTTCTCAAATGGTTTCTTTCAAGAATCTGCAATCTACATTCCAGAGCGTACTCTACTTTCTTTTCGGCAGAATCGCACCAAAGCTGCACTCGCTAGTCAGCTTCTCAAATGCTTGTTGTTTTTTAAGCTTGGCACAGAACACTGTCCTCATTAAGCAATTTGCCATGGTCTACTTCAGGCTGATGCTAGGCAAACCCCAAAAAGAGTTCTGTATGGGGAAAAAATACCCAAGTTGATGCAAAGGGCAAGGTGCTAGATGGGGAAGCCCTGGCCTGAAGTAGAAGTACATAGCGGCGTAGCTTAGAAGGACAGCCCCAGTTGGAAAAAGGGGCAGCCAAATAGAAGGTGGATGATGGACTACTGGCACTTGCCCTTCCATCACTCTTGTGAGACAGGTTTAGGTACAGCAGACTGGAGCTGTGTTTTTGGCAGAGGTGGGAATTGAACCCACAACCTTTTGGACCAGGTTATTAACCATAGCCGCGCGTTCTACCAACTGAGCTACTCAAGCAGGCCCTTTTAGGAATGGGCCTCAGGTTGGTATTGACTTTACTAGGCAGAAGATTGACTTCCAGCCCTGCCGGTCAATGCAGAGGCACAAGGGGACGATGGGTTATTACATTCATCCAAAACCAATAGCAGAAGGTCAAGTTTCCTGTGGTGTAATGGTTAAAGCGCCTGTTTCTGCCTATGGGGTCTTGAGTTCAAATCCCGGGTGGGTGGCTTTTCAGGTTTCTTTATGCCTGTACAGAACCCTTTATTCAATGCAGGCTCGCCGATGGCATTTTCTTCATGCTGCATTCAAGAGCGACTGCTATTTTGGAGACAGCAAAATCAGGATGGCTGTTCTATGGCGCATGCAGCAATTCACCTGTTTTTTTTCCCCAAAGGACCCAGTGTGATAGTCCCAGGGGTGCATTTTAGGGAAAGGTGCCTTTTCTTCAGGCTACATTAATGAGTAACCAATATTTCACATTTGTTAAAGCACCAAAACTTGCTTCGCTAATCAGCTTATCAAATGGTTTCTTTCAGGAAGGTTCATATGTTCCATCTTTTGTAATCTGCATTCAAGAGCGTACTCTACTTTCTTTTCGGCAGAATCGCACCAAAGCTGCACTCGCTAGTCAGCTTCTCAAATGCTTGTTGTTTTTTAAGCTTGGCACAGAACACTGTCCTCATTAAGCAATTTGCCAAGGTCTACTTCAGGCTGATGCTAGGCAAACCCCAAAAAGAGTTCTGTATGGGGAAAAAATACCTAAGTTGATGCAAAGGGCAAGGTGCTAGATGGGGAAGCCCTGGCCAGAAGTAGAAGTACATAGCTGCGTAGCTTAGAAGGACAGCCCCAGTTGGAAAACGGGGCAGCCAAATGGAAGGCGGATGATGAACTACTGGCACTTGCCCTTCCATCACTCTCGTGAGACGGTTTACGTACAGCAGACTGGAGTTGCGTTTTTGACAGAGGTGGGAATTGAACCCACAACCTTTTGGACCAGGTTATCAACCATAGACGCGCGCTCTACCAACTGAGCTATTCAAGCAGGCTCTTTTAGGATAGGGCCTCAGGTTGGTATTGACTTTATTAGACAGAAGATTGACTTCCAGCTCTGCCGGTCAATGCAGAGGCACAAGGGGACAATGGGTTATTACAGTCATCCAGAACCAATAGCAGAAGGTCAAGTTTCCTGTGGTGTAATGGTAAAAGCGTCTGTTTCTGCCCGTGGGGTCTTGAGTTCAAATCCCGGGTGGGTGGCTTTTCAGGTTTCTTTATGCCTGTACAGAACCCTTTATTCAATGCAGGCTCGCCGATGGCATTTTCTTCATGCTGCATTCAAGAGCGACTGCTATTTTGGAGACAGCAAAATCAGGATGGCTGTTCTAAGGCGCATGCAGCAATTCACCTGTTTTTTTTCCCCAAAGGACCCAGTGTGATAGTCCCAGGGGTGCATTTTAGGGAAAGGTGCCTTTTCTTCAGGCTACATTAATGAGTAACCAATATTTCACATTTGTTAAAGCACCAAAACTTGCTTCGCTAATCAGCTTCTCAAATGGTTTCTTTCAGGAAGGTTCATATGTGCCATCTTTTGCAATCTGCATTCAAGAGCGTACTCTACTTTCTTTTTGGCAGGCTAGTCAGCTTCTCAAATGCTTGTTGTTTTTTAAGCTTGGCACAGAACACTGTCCTCATTAAGCAATTTGCCAAGGTCAACTTCAGGCTGATGCTAGGCAAACCCCAAAAAGAGTTCTGTATGGGGAAAAAATACCCAAGTTGATGCAAAGGGCAAGGTGCTAGATGGGGAAGCCCTGGCCTGAAGTAGAAGTACATAGCGGCGTAGCTTAGAAGGACAGCCCCAGTTGGAAAAAGGGGCAGCCAAATGGAAGGCGGATGATGGACTACTGGCACTTGCCCTTCCATCACTCTCGTGAGACGGTTTACGTACAGCAGACTGGAGCTGCGTTTTTGGCAGAGGTGGGAATTGAACCCACAACCTTTTGGACCAGGTTATCAACCATAGCCGCGTGCTCTACCAACTGAGCTACTCAAGCAGGCCCTTTTAGGAATGGGCCTCAGGTTGGTATTGACTTTACTAGGCAGAAGATTGACTTCCAGCCCTGCCGGTCAATGCAGAGGCACAAGGGGACGATGGGTTATTACATTCATCCAAAACCAATAGCAGAGGGTCAAGCTTCCTGTGGTGTAATGGTTAAAGCGCCTGTTTCTGCCCGTGGGGTCTTGAGTTCAAATCCCGGGTGGGTGGCTTTTCAGGTTTCTTTATGCCTGTACAGAACCCTTTATTCAATGCAGGCTCGCCGATGGCATTTTCTTCATGCTGCATTCAAGAGCGACTGCTATTTTGGAGACAGCAAAATCAGGATGGCTGTTCTATGGCGCATGCAGCAATTCACCTGTTTTTTTTCCCCAAAGGACCCAGTGTGATAGTCCCAGGGGTGCATTTTAGGGAAAGGTGCCTTTTCTTCAGGCTACATTAATGAGTAACCAATATTTCACATTTGTTAAAGCACCAAAACTTGCTTCGCTAATCAGCTTCTCAAATGGTTTCTTTCAGGAAGCTTCATATGTGCCATCTTTTGTAATCTGCATTCAAGAGCGTACTCTACTTTCTTTTCGGCAGAATCGCACCAAAGCTGCACTCGCTAGTCAGCTTCTCAAATGCTTGTTGTTTTTTAAGCTTGGCACAGAACACTGTCCTCATTAAGCAATTTGCCAAGGTCTACTTCAGGCTGATGCTAGGCAAACCCCAAAAAGAGTTCTGTATGGGGAAAAAATACCTAAGTTGATGCAAAGGGCAAGGTGCTAGATGGGGAAGCCCTGGCCAGATGTAGAAGTACATTGCGGCGTAGCTTAGAAGGACAGCCCCGGTTGGAAAACGGGGCAGCCAAATGGAAGGCGGATGATGAACTACTGGCACTTGCCCTTCCATCACTCTCGTGAGACGGTTTACGTACAGCAGACTGGAGTTGCGTTTTTGGCAGAGGTGGGAATTGAACCCACAACCTTTTGGACCAGGTTATCAACCATAGCCGCGCGCTCTACCAACTGAGCTACTCAAGAGGCCAGAGGCACAAGGGGACGATGGGTTATTACATTCATCCAAAACCAATAGCAGAAGGTCAAGTTTCCTGTGGTGTAATGGTTAAAGCGCCTGTTTCTGCCTGTGGGGTCTTGAGTTCAAATCCCGGGTGGGTGGCTTTTCAGGTTTCTTTATGCCTGTACAGAACCCTTTATTCAATGCAGGCTCGCCGATGGCATTTTCTTCATGCTGCATTCAAGAGCGACTGCTATTTTGGAGACAGCAAAATCAGGATGGCTGTTCTATGGCGCATGCAGCAATTCACCTGTTTTTTTTCCCCAAAGGACCCAGTGTGATAGTCCCAGGGGTGCATTTCAAGGAAAAGGTGCCTTTTCTTCAGGCTACATTAATGAGTAACCAATATTTCACATTTGTTAAAGCACCAAAACTTCCTTCGCTAATCAGCTTCTCAAATGGTTTCTTTCAAGAATCTGCAATCTGCATTCAAGAGCGTACTCTACTTTCTTTTCGGCAGAATCGCAGCAAAGCTGCACTCGCTAGTCAGCTTCTCAAATGCTTGTTGTTTTTTAAGCTTGGCACAGAACACTGTCCTCATTAAGCAATTTGCCATGGTCTACTTCAGGCTGATGCTAGGCAAACCCCAAAAAGAGTTCTGTATGGGGAAAAAATACCCAAGTTGATGCAAAGGGCAAGGTGCTAGATGGGGAAGCCCTGGCCTGAAGTAGAAGTACATAGCGGCGTAGCTTAGAAGGACAGACCCAGTTGGAAAAAGGGGCAGCCAAATGGAAGGTGGATGATGAACTACTGGCACTTGCCCTTCCATCACTCTCGCGAGACGGTTTACGTACAGCAGACTGGAGCTGCGTTTTTGGCAGAGGTGGGAATTGAACCCACAACCTTTTGGACCAGGTTATCAACCATAGCCGCGCGCTCTACCAACTGAGCTACTCAAGCAGGCCCTTTTAGGAATGGGCCTCAGGTTGGTATTGACTTTACTAGGCAGAAGATTGACTTCCAGCCCTGCCGGTCAATGCAGAGGCACAAGGGGACGATGGGTTATTACATTCATCCAAAACCAATAGCAGAGGGTCAAGCTTCCTGTGGTGTAATGGTTAAAGCGCCTGTTTCTGCCAGTGGGGTCTTGAGTTCAAATCCCGGTTGGGTGGCTTTTCAGGTTTCTTTATGCCTGTACAGAACCCTTTATTAATGCAGGCTCGCCGATGGCATTTTCTTCATGCTGCATTCAAGAGCGACTGCTATTTTGGAGACAGCAAAATCAGGATGGCTGTTCTATGGCGCATGCAGCAATTCACCTGTTTTTTTTCCCCAAAGGACCCAGTGTGATAGTCCCAGGGGTGCATCTTAGGGAAAGGTGCCTTTTCTTCAGGCTACATTAATGAGTAACCAATATTTCACATTTGTTAAAGCACCAAAACTTCCTTCGCTAATCAGCTTCTCAAATGGTTTCTTTCAAGAAGGTTCATATGTGCCATCTTTTGCAATCTGCATTCAAGAGCGTACTCTACTTTCTTTTTGGCAGGCTAGTCAGCTTCTCAAATGCTTGTTGTTTTTTAAGCTTGGCACAGAACACTGTCCTCATTAAGCAATTTGCCATGGTCTACTTCAGGCTGATGCTAGGCAAACCCCAAAAAGAGTTCTGTATGGGGAAAAAATACCCAAGTTGATGCAAAGGGCAAGGTGCTAGATGGGGAAGCCCTGGCCTGAAGTAGAAGTACATAGCGGCGTAGCTTAGAAGGACAGCCCCAGTTGGAAAAAGGGGCAGCCAAATGGAAGGTGGATGATGGACTACTGGCACTTGCCCTTCCATCACTCTTGTGAGACAGGTTTAGGTACAGCAGACTGGAGCTGTGTTTTTGGCAGAGGTGGGAATTGAACCCACAACCTTTTGGACCAGGTTATTAACCATAGCCGCGCGTTCTACCAACTGAGCTACTCAAGCAGGCCCTTTTAGGAATGGGCCTCAGGTTGGTATTGACTTTACTAGGCAGAAGATTGACTTCCAGCCCTGCCGGTCAATGCAGAGGCACAAGGGGACGATGGGTTATTACATTCATCCAAAACCAATAGCAGAAGGTCAAGTTTCCTGTGGTGTAATGGTTAAAGCGCCTGTTTCTGCCTGTGGGGTCTTGAGTTCAAATCCCGGGTGGGTGGCTTTTCAGGTTTCTTTATGCCTGTACAGAACCCTTTATTCAATGCAGGCTCGCCGATGGCATTTTCTTCATGCTGCATTCAAGAGCGACTGCTATTTTGGAGACAGCAAAATCAGGATGGCTGTTCTATGGCGCATGCAGCAATTCACCTGTTTTTTTTCCCCAAAGGACCCAGTGTGATAGTCCCAGGGGTGCATTTCAAGGAAAAGGTGCCTTTTCTTCAGGCTACATTAATGAGTAACCAATATTTCACATTTGTTAAAGCACCAAAACTTCCTTCGCTAATCAGCTTCTCAAATGGTTTCTTTCAAGAATCTGCAATCTGCATTCAAGAGCGTACTCTACTTTCTTGTCGGCAGAATCGCAGCAAAGCTGCACTCGCTAGTCAGCTTCTCAAATGCTTGTTGTTTTTTAAGCTTGGCACAGAACACTGTCCTCATTAAGCAATTTGCCATGGTCTACTTCAGGCTGATGCTAGGCAAACCCCAAAAAGAGTTCTGTATGGGGAAAAAATACCCAAGTTGATGCAAAGGGCAAGGTGCTAGATGGGGAAGCCCTGGCCTGAAGTAGAAGTACATAGCGGCGTAGCTTAGAAGGACAGACCCAGTTGGAAAAAGGGGCAGCCAAATGGAAGGCGGATGATGAACTACTGGCACTTGCCCTTCCATCACTCTCGTGAGACGGTTTATGTACAGCAGACTGGAGCTGCGTTTTTGGCAGAGGTGGGAATTGAACCCACAACCTTTTGGACCAGGTTATCAACCATAGCCGCGCGCTCTACCAACTGAGCTACTCAAGCAGGCCCTTTTAGGAATGGGCCTCAGGTTGGTATTGACTTTACTAGGCAGAAGATTGACTTCCAGCCCTGCCGGTCAATGCAGAGGCACAAGGGGACGATGGGTTATTACATTCATCCAAAACCAATAGCAGAGGGTCAAGCTTCCTGTGGTGTAATGGTTAAAGCGCCTGTTTCTGCCCGTGGGGTCTTGAGTTCAAATCCCGGTTGGGTGGCTTTTCAGGTTTCTTTATGCCTGTACAGAACCCTTTATTAATGCAGGCTCGCCGATGGCATTTTCTTCATGCTGCATTCAAGAGCGACTGCTATTTTGGAGACAGCAAAATCAGGATGGCTGTTCTATGGCGCATGCAGCAATTCACCTGTTTTTTTTCCCCAAAGGACCCAGTGTGATAGTCCCAGGGGTGCATTTCAGGGAAAGGTGCCTTTTCTTCAGGCTACATTAAGAGTAACCAATATTTCACATTTGTTAAAGCACCAAAACTTCCTTCGCTAATCAGCTTCTCAAATGGTTTCTTTCAAGAATCTGCAATCTACATTCAAGAGCGTACTCTACTTTCTTTTCGGCAGAATCGCACCAAAGCTGCACTCGCTAGTCAGCTTCTCAAATGCTTGTTGTTTTTTAAGCTTGGCACAGAACACTGTCCTCATTAAGCAATTTGCCATGGTCTACTTCAGGCTGATGCTAGGCAAACCCCAAAAAGAGTTCTGTATGGGGAAAAAATACCCAAGTTGATGCAAAGGGCAAGGTGCTAGATGGGGAAGCCCTGGCCTGAAGTAGAAGTACATAGCGGCGTAGCTTAGAAGGACAGCCCCAGTTGGAAAAAGGGGCAGCCAAATAGAAGGTGGATGATGGACTACTGGCACTTGCCCTTCCATCACTCTTGTGAGACAGGTTTAGGTACAGCAGACTGGAGCTGTGTTTTTGGCAGAGGTGGGAATTGAACCCACAACCTTTTGGACCAGGTTATTAACCATAGCCGCGCGTTCTACCAACTGAGCTACTCAAGCAGGCCCTTTTAGGAATGGGCCTCAGGTTGGTATTGACTTTACTAGGCAGAAGATTGACTTCCAGCCCTGCCGGTCAATGCAAAGGCACAAGGGGACGATGGGTTATTACATTCATCCAAAACCAATAGCAGAAGGTCAAGTTTCCTGTGGTGTAATGGTTAAAGCGCCTGTTTCTGCCTATGGGGTCTTGAGTTCAAATCCCGGGTGGGTGGCTTTTCAGGTTTCTTTATGCCTGTACAGAACCCTTTATTCAATGCAGGCTCGCCGATGGCATTTTCTTCATGCTGCATTCAAGAGCGACTGCTATTTTGGAGACAGCAAAATCAGGATGGCTGTTCTATGGCGCATGCAGCAATTCACCTGTTTTTTTTCCCCAAAGGACCCAGTGTGATAGTCCCAGGGGTGCATTTTAGGGAAAGGTGCCTTTTCTTCAGGCTACATTAATGAGTAACCAATATTTCACATTTGTTAAAGCACCAAAACTTGCTTCGCTAATCAGCTTCTCAAATGGTTTCTTTCAGGAAGGTTCATATGTTCCATCTTTTGTAATCTGCATTCAAGAGCGTACTCTACTTTCTTTTCGGCAGAATCGCACCAAAGCTGCACTCGCTAGTCAGCTTCTCAAATGCTTGTTGTTTTTTAAGCTTGGCACAGAACACTGTCCTCATTAAGCAATTTGCCAAGGTCTACTTCAGGCTGATGCTAGGCAAACCCCAAAAAGAGTTCTGTATGGGGAAAAAATACCTAAGTTGATGCAAAGGGCAAGGTGCTAGATGGGGAAGCCCTGGCCAGAAGTAGAAGTACATAGCGGCGTAGCTTAGAAGGACAGCCCCAGTTGGAAAACGGGGCAGCCAAATGGAAGGCGGATGATGAACTACTGGCACTTGCCCTTCCATCACTCTCGTGAGACGGTTTACGTACAGCAGACTGGAGTTGCGTTTTTGGCAGAGGTGGGAATTGAACCCACAACCTTTTGGACCAGGTTATCAACCATAGACGGGCGCTCTACCAACTGAGCTATTCAAGCAGGCTCTTTTAGGATAGGGCCTCAGGTTGGTATTGACTTTATTAGACAGAAGATTGACTTCCAGCTCTGCCGGTCAATGCAGAGGCACAAGGGGACAATGGGTTATTACAGTCATCCAGAACCAATAGCAGAAGGTCAAGTTTCCTGTGGTGTAATGGTAAAAGCGTCTGTTTCTGCCCGTGGGGTCTTGAGTTCAAATCCCGGGTGGGTGGCTTTTCAGGTTTCTTTATGCCTGTACAGAACCCTTTATTCAATGCAGGCTCGCCGATGGCATTTTCTTCATGCTGCATTCAAGAGCGACTGCTATTTTGGAGACAGCAAAATCAGGATGGCTGTTCTATGGCGCATGCAGCAATTCACCTGTTTTTTTTCCCCAAAGGACCCAGTGTGATAGTCCCAGGGGTGCATTTCAGGGAAAGGTGCCTTTTCTTCAGGCTACATTAATGAGTAACCAATATTTCACATTTGTTAAAGCACCAAAACTTCCTTCGCTAATCAGCTTCTCAAATGGTTTCTTTCAAGAAGGTTCATATGTGCCATCTTTTGCAATCTGCATTCAAGAGCGTACTCTACTTTCTTTTTGGCAGGCTAGTCAGCTTCTCAAATGCTTGTTGTTTTTTAAGCTTGGCACAGAACACTGTCCTCATTAAGCAATTTGCCATGGTCTACTTCAGGCTGATGCTAGGCAAACCCCAAAAAGAGTTCTGTATGGGGAAAAAATACCCAAGTTGATGCAAAGGGCAAGGTGCTAGATGGGGAAGCCCTGGCCTGAAGTAGAAGTACATAGCGGCGTAGCTTAGAAGGACAGCCCCATTTGGAAAAAGGGGCAGCCAAATGGAAGGCGGATGATGAACTACTGGCACTTGCCCTTCCATCACTCTCGTAAGACGGTTTACGTACAGCAGACTGGAGCTGCGTTTTTGGCAGAGGTGGGAATTGAACCCACAACCTTTTGGACCAGGTTATCAACCATAGCCGCGCGCTCTACCAACTGAGCTACTCAAGCAGGCTCTTTTAGGAATGGGCCTCAGGTTGGTATTGACTTTACTAGGCAGAAGATTGACTTCCAGCCCTGCCGGTCAATGCAGAGGCACAAGGGGACGATGGGTTATTACATTCATCCAAAACCAATAGCAGAGGGTCAAGCTTCCTGTGCTGTAATGGTTAAAGCGCCTGTTTCTGCCCGTGGGGTCTTGAGTTCAAATCCCGGGTGGGTGGCTTTTCAGGTTTCTTTATGCCTGTACAGAACCCTTTATTAATGCAGGCTCGCCGATGGCATTTTCTTCATGCTGCATTCAAGAGCGACTGCTATTTTGGAGACAGCAAAATCAGGATGGCTGTTCTATGGCGCATGCAGCAATTCACCTGTTTTTTTTCCCCAAAGGACCCAGTGTGATAGTCCCAGGGGGTGCATCTTAGGGAAAGGTGCCTTTTCTTCAGGCTACATTAATGAGTAACCAATATTTCACATTTGTTAAAGCACCAAAACTTGCTTCGCTAATCAGCTTCTCAAATGGTTTCTTTCAGGAAGGTTCATATGTGCCATCTTTTGCAATCTGCATTCAAGAGCGTACTCTACTTTCATTTCGGCAGAATCGCACCAAAGCTGCACTCGCTAGTCAGCTTCTCAAATGCTTGTTGTTTTTTAAGCTTGGCACGGAACACTGTCCTCATTAAGCAATTTGCCAAGGTCAACTTCAGGCTGATGCTAGGCAAACCCCAAAAAGAGTTCTGTATGGGGAAAAAATACCCAAGTTGATGCAAAGGGCAAGGTGCTAGATGGGGAAGCCCTGGCCTGAAGTAGAAGTACATAGCGGCGTAGCTTAGAAGGACAGCCCCAGTTGGAAAAAGGGGCAGCCAAATGGAAGGCGGATGATGGACTACTGGCACTTGCCCTTCCATCACTCTTGTGAGACGGTTTAGGTATAGCAGACTGGAGCTGTGTTTTTGGCAGAGGTGGGAATTGAACCCACAACCTTTTGGACCAAGTTATCAACCATAGCTGTGCGCTCTACCAACTGAGCTACTCAAGCAAGCCCTTTTAGGAATGGGCCTCAGGTTGGTATTGACTTTACTAGGCAGAAGATTGACTTCCAGCCCTGCCGGTCAATGCAGAGGCACAAGGGGACGATGGGTTATTACATTCATCCAAAACCAATAACAAAAGGTCAAGTTTCCTGTGGTGTAATGGTTAAAGCGCCTGTTTCTGCCCGTGGGGTCTTGAGTTCAAATCCTGGGTGGGTGGCTTTTCAGGTTTCTTTATGCCTGTACAGAACCCTTTATTCAATGCAGGCTCGCCGATGGCATTTTCTTCATGCTGCATTCAAGAGCGACTGCTATTTTGGAGACAGCAAAATCAGGATGGCTGTTCTATGGCGCATGCAGCAATTCACCTGTTTTTTTTCCCCAAAGGACCCAGTGTGATAGTCCCAGGGGTGCATTTCAGGGAAAGGTGCCTTTTCTTCAGGCTACATTAATGAGTAACCAATATTTCACATTTGTTAAAGCACCAAAACTTGCTTCGCTAATCAGCTTCTCAAATGGTTTCTTTCAAGAATCTGCAATCTGCATTCAAGAGCGTACTCTACTTTCTTTTCGGCAGAATCGCACCAAAGCTGCACTCGCTAGTCAGCTTCTCAAATGCTTGTTGTTTTTTAAGCTTGGCACAGAACACTGTCCTCATTAAGCAATTTGCCATGGTCTACTTCAGGCTGATGCTAGGCAAACCCCAAAAAGAGTTCTGTATGGGGAAAAAATACCCAAGTTGATGCAAAGGGCAAGGTGCTAGATGGGGAAGCCCTGGCCTGAAGTAGAAGTACATAGCGGCGTAGCTTAGAAGGACAGCCCCAGTTGGAAAAAGGGGCAGCCAAATGGAAGGTGGATGATGGACTACTGGCACTTGCCCTTCCATCACTCTCGTGAGACGGTTTACGTACAGCAGACTGGAGTTGCGTTTTTGACAGAGGTGGGAATTGAACCCACAACCTTTTGGACCAGGTTATCAACCATAGACGCGCGCTCTACCAACTGAGCTATTCAAGCAGGCTCTTTTAGGATAGGGCCTCAGGTTGGTATTGACTTTATTAGACAGAAGATTGACTTCCAGCTCTGCCGGTCAATGCAGAGGCACAAGGGGACAATGGGTTATTACAGTCATCCAGAACCAATAGCAGAAGGTCAAGTTTCCTGTGGTGTAATGGTAAAAGCGTCTGTTTCTGCCCGTGGGGTCTTGAGTTCAAATCCCGGGTGGGTGGCTTTTCAGGTTTCTTTATGCCTGTACAGAACCCTTTATTCAATGCAGGCTCGCCGATGGCATTTTCTTCATGCTGCATTCAAGAGCGACTGCTATTTTGGAGACAGCAAAATCAGGATGGCTGTTCTAAGGCGCATGCAGCAATTCACCTGTTTTTTTTCCCCAAAGGACCCAGTGTGATAGTCCCAGGGGTGCATTTTAGGGAAAGGTGCCTTTTCTTCAGGCTACATTAATGAGTAACCAATATTTCACATTTGTTAAAGCACCAAAACTTGCTTCGCTAATCAGCTTCTCAAATGGTTTCTTTCAGGAAGGTTCATATGTGCCATCTTTTGCAATCTGCATTCAAGAGCGTACTCTACTTTCTTTTTGGCAGGCTAGTCAGCTTCTCAAATGCTTGTTGTTTTTTAAGCTTGGCACAGAACACTGTCCTCATTAAGCAATTTGCCAAGGTCAACTTCAGGCTGATGCTAGGCAAACCCCAAAAAGAGTTCTGTATGGGGAAAAAATACCCAAGTTGATGCAAAGGGCAAGGTGCTAGATGGGGAAGCCCTGGCCTGAAGTAGAAGTACATAGCGGCGTAGCTTAGAAGGACAGCCCCAGTTGGAAAAAGGGGCAGCCAAATGGAAGGCGGATGATGGACTACTGGCACTTGCCCTTCCATCACTCTCGTGAGACGGTTTACGTACAGCAGACTGGAGCTGCGTTTTTGGCAGAGGTGGGAATTGAACCCACAACCTTTTGGACCAGGTTATCAACCATAGCCGCGTGCTCTACCAACTGAGCTACTCAAGCAGGCCCTTTTAGGAATGGGCCTCAGGTTGGTATTGACTTTACTAGGCAGAAGATTGACTTCCAGCCCTGCCGGTCAATGCAGAGGCACAAGGGGACGATGGGTTATTACATTCATCCAAAACCAATAGCAGAGGGTCAAGCTTCCTGTGGTGTAATGGTTAAAGCGCCTGTTTCTGCCCGTGGGGTCTTGAGTTCAAATCCCGGGTGGGTGGCTTTTCAGGTTTCTTTATGCCTGTACAGAACCCTTTATTCAATGCAGGCTCGCCGATGGCATTTTCTTCATGCTGCATTCAAGAGCGACTGCTATTTTGGAGACAGCAAAATCAGGATGGCTGTTCTATGGCGCATGCAGCAATTCACCTGTTTTTTTTCCCCAAAGGACCCAGTGTGATAGTCCCAGGGGTGCATTTTAGGGAAAGGTGCCTTTTCTTCAGGCTACATTAATGAGTAACCAATATTTCACATTTGTTAAAGCACCAAAACTTGCTTCGCTAATCAGCTTCTCAAATGGTTTCTTTCAGGAAGCTTCATATGTGCCATCTTTTGTAATCTGCATTCAAGAGCGTACTCTACTTTCTTTTCGGCAGAATCGCACCAAAGCTGCACTCGCTAGTCAGCTTCTCAAATGCTTGTTGTTTTTTAAGCTTGGCACAGAACACTGTCCTCATTAAGCAATTTGCCAAGGTCTACTTCAGGCTGATGCTAGGCAAACCCCAAAAAGAGTTCTGTATGGGGAAAAAATACCTAAGTTGATGCAAAGGGCAAGGTGCTAGATGGGGAAGCCCTGGCCAGATGTAGAAGTACATTGCGGCGTAGCTTAGAAGGACAGCCCCGGTTGGAAAACGGGGCAGCCAAATGGAAGGCGGATGATGAACTACTGGCACTTGCCCTTCCATCACTCTCGTGAGACGGTTTACGTACAGCAGACTGGAGTTGCGTTTTTGGCAGAGGTGGGAATTGAACCCACAACCTTTTGGACCAGGTTATCAACCATAGCCGCGCGCTCTACCAACTGAGCTACTCAAGAGGCCAGAGGCACAAGGGGACGATGGGTTATTACATTCATCCAAAACCAATAGCAGAAGGTCAAGTTTCCTGTGGTGTAATGGTTAAAGCGCCTGTTTCTGCCTGTGGGGTCTTGAGTTCAAATCCCGGGTGGGTGGCTTTTCAGGTTTCTTTATGCCTGTACAGAACCCTTTATTCAATGCAGGCTCGCCGATGGCATTTTCTTCATGCTGCATTCAAGAGCGACTGCTATTTTGGAGACAGCAAAATCAGGATGGCTGTTCTATGGCGCATGCAGCAATTCACCTGTTTTTTTTCCCCAAAGGACCCAGTGTGATAGTCCCAGGGGTGCATTTCAAGGAAAAGGTGCCTTTTCTTCAGGCTACATTAATGAGTAACCAATATTTCACATTTGTTAAAGCACCAAAACTTCCTTCGCTAATCAGCTTCTCAAATGGTTTCTTTCAAGAATCTGCAATCTGCATTCAAGAGCGTACTCTACTTTCTTTTCGGCAGAATCGCAGCAAAGCTGCACTCGCTAGTCAGCTTCTCAAATGCTTGTTGTTTTTTAAGCTTGGCACAGAACACTGTCCTCATTAAGCAATTTGCCATGGTCTACTTCAGGCTGATGCTAGGCAAACCCCAAAAAGAGTTCTGTATGGGGAAAAAATACCCAAGTTGATGCAAAGGGCAAGGTGCTAGATGGGGAAGCCCTGGCCTGAAGTAGAAGTACATAGCGGCGTAGCTTAGAAGGACAGACCCAGTTGGAAAAAGGGGCAGCCAAATGGAAGGTGGATGATGAACTACTGGCACTTGCCCTTCCATCACTCTCGCGAGACGGTTTACGTACAGCAGACTGGAGCTGCGTTTTTGGCAGAGGTGGGAATTGAACCCACAACCTTTTGGACCAGGTTATCAACCATAGCCGCGCGCTCTACCAACTGAGCTACTCAAGCAGGCCCTTTTAGGAATGGGCCTCAGGTTGGTATTGACTTTACTAGGCAGAAGATTGACTTCCAGCCCTGCCGGTCAATGCAGAGGCACAAGGGGACGATGGGTTATTACATTCATCCAAAACCAATAGCAGAGGGTCAAGCTTCCTGTGGTGTAATGGTTAAAGCGCCTGTTTCTGCCAGTGGGGTCTTGAGTTCAAATCCCGGTTGGGTGGCTTTTCAGGTTTCTTTATGCCTGTACAGAACCCTTTATTAATGCAGGCTCGCCGATGGCATTTTCTTCATGCTGCATTCAAGAGCGACTGCTATTTTGGAGACAGCAAAATCAGGATGGCTGTTCTATGGCGCATGCAGCAATTCACCTGTTTTTTTTCCCCAAAGGACCCAGTGTGATAGTCCCAGGGGTGCATCTTAGGGAAAGGTGCCTTTTCTTCAGGCTACATTAATGAGTAACCAATATTTCACATTTGTTAAAGCACCAAAACTTCCTTCGCTAATCAGCTTCTCAAATGGTTTCTTTCAAGAAGGTTCATATGTGCCATCTTTTGCAATCTGCATTCAAGAGCGTACTCTACTTTCTTTTTGGCAGGCTAGTCAGCTTCTCAAATGCTTGTTGTTTTTTAAGCTTGGCACAGAACACTGTCCTCATTAAGCAATTTGCCATGGTCTACTTCAGGCTGATGCTAGGCAAACCCCAAAAAGAGTTCTGTATGGGGAAAAAATACCCAAGTTGATGCAAAGGGCAAGGTGCTAGATGGGGAAGCCCTGGCCTGAAGTAGAAGTACATAGCGGCGTAGCTTAGAAGGACAGCCCCAGTTGGAAAAAGGGGCAGCCAAATGGAAGGTGGATGATGGACTACTGGCACTTGCCCTTCCATCACTCTTGTGAGACAGGTTTAGGTACAGCAGACTGGAGCTGTGTTTTTGGCAGAGGTGGGAATTGAACCCACAACCTTTTGGACCAGGTTATTAACCATAGCCGCGCGTTCTACCAACTGAGCTACTCAAGCAGGCCCTTTTAGGAATGGGCCTCAGGTTGGTATTGACTTTACTAGGCAGAAGATTGACTTCCAGCCCTGCCGGTCAATGCAGAGGCACAAGGGGACGATGGGTTATTACATTCATCCAAAACCAATAGCAGAAGGTCAAGTTTCCTGTGGTGTAATGGTTAAAGCGCCTGTTTCTGCCTGTGGGGTCTTGAGTTCAAATCCCGGGTGGGTGGCTTTTCAGGTTTCTTTATGCCTGTACAGAACCCTTTATTCAATGCAGGCTCGCCGATGGCATTTTCTTCATGCTGCATTCAAGAGCGACTGCTATTTTGGAGACAGCAAAATCAGGATGGCTGTTCTATGGCGCATGCAGCAATTCACCTGTTTTTTTTCCCCAAAGGACCCAGTGTGATAGTCCCAGGGGTGCATTTCAAGGAAAAGGTGCCTTTTCTTCAGGCTACATTAATGAGTAACCAATATTTCACATTTGTTAAAGCACCAAAACTTCCTTCGCTAATCAGCTTCTCAAATGGTTTCTTTCAAGAATCTGCAATCTGCATTCAAGAGCGTACTCTACTTTCTTGTCGGCAGAATCGCAGCAAAGCTGCACTCGCTAGTCAGCTTCTCAAATGCTTGTTGTTTTTTAAGCTTGGCACAGAACACTGTCCTCATTAAGCAATTTGCCATGGTCTACTTCAGGCTGATGCTAGGCAAACCCCAAAAAGAGTTCTGTATGGGGAAAAAATACCCAAGTTGATGCAAAGGGCAAGGTGCTAGATGGGGAAGCCCTGGCCTGAAGTAGAAGTACATAGCGGCGTAGCTTAGAAGGACAGACCCAGTTGGAAAAAGGGGCAGCCAAATGGAAGGCGGATGATGAACTACTGGCACTTGCCCTTCCATCACTCTCGTGAGACGGTTTATGTACAGCAGACTGGAGCTGCGTTTTTGGCAGAGGTGGGAATTGAACCCACAACCTTTTGGACCAGGTTATCAACCATAGCCGCGCGCTCTACCAACTGAGCTACTCAAGCAGGCCCTTTTAGGAATGGGCCTCAGGTTGGTATTGACTTTACTAGGCAGAAGATTGACTTCCAGCCCTGCCGGTCAATGCAGAGGCACAAGGGGACGATGGGTTATTACATTCATCCAAAACCAATAGCAGAGGGTCAAGCTTCCTGTGGTGTAATGGTTAAAGCGCCTGTTTCTGCCCGTGGGGTCTTGAGTTCAAATCCCGGTTGGGTGGCTTTTCAGGTTTCTTTATGCCTGTACAGAACCCTTTATTAATGCAGGCTCGCCGATGGCATTTTCTTCATGCTGCATTCAAGAGCGACTGCTATTTTGGAGACAGCAAAATCAGGATGGCTGTTCTATGGCGCATGCAGCAATTCACCTGTTTTTTTTCCCCAAAGGACCCAGTGTGATAGTCCCAGGGGTGCATTTCAGGGAAAGGTGCCTTTTCTTCAGGCTACATTAAGAGTAACCAATATTTCACATTTGTTAAAGCACCAAAACTTCCTTCGCTAATCAGCTTCTCAAATGGTTTCTTTCAAGAATCTGCAATCTACATTCAAGAGCGTACTCTACTTTCTTTTCGGCAGAATCGCACCAAAGCTGCACTCGCTAGTCAGCTTCTCAAATGCTTGTTGTTTTTTAAGCTTGGCACAGAACACTGTCCTCATTAAGCAATTTGCCATGGTCTACTTCAGGCTGATGCTAGGCAAACCCCAAAAAGAGTTCTGTATGGGGAAAAAATACCCAAGTTGATGCAAAGGGCAAGGTGCTAGATGGGGAAGCCCTGGCCTGAAGTAGAAGTACATAGCGGCGTAGCTTAGAAGGACAGCCCCAGTTGGAAAAAGGGGCAGCCAAATAGAAGGTGGATGATGGACTACTGGCACTTGCCCTTCCATCACTCTTGTGAGACAGGTTTAGGTACAGCAGACTGGAGCTGTGTTTTTGGCAGAGGTGGGAATTGAACCCACAACCTTTTGGACCAGGTTATTAACCATAGCCGCGCGTTCTACCAACTGAGCTACTCAAGCAGGCCCTTTTAGGAATGGGCCTCAGGTTGGTATTGACTTTACTAGGCAGAAGATTGACTTCCAGCCCTGCCGGTCAATGCAAAGGCACAAGGGGACGATGGGTTATTACATTCATCCAAAACCAATAGCAGAAGGTCAAGTTTCCTGTGGTGTAATGGTTAAAGCGCCTGTTTCTGCCTATGGGGTCTTGAGTTCAAATCCCGGGTGGGTGGCTTTTCAGGTTTCTTTATGCCTGTACAGAACCCTTTATTCAATGCAGGCTCGCCGATGGCATTTTCTTCATGCTGCATTCAAGAGCGACTGCTATTTTGGAGACAGCAAAATCAGGATGGCTGTTCTATGGCGCATGCAGCAATTCACCTGTTTTTTTTCCCCAAAGGACCCAGTGTGATAGTCCCAGGGGTGCATTTTAGGGAAAGGTGCCTTTTCTTCAGGCTACATTAATGAGTAACCAATATTTCACATTTGTTAAAGCACCAAAACTTGCTTCGCTAATCAGCTTCTCAAATGGTTTCTTTCAGGAAGGTTCATATGTTCCATCTTTTGTAATCTGCATTCAAGAGCGTACTCTACTTTCTTTTCGGCAGAATCGCACCAAAGCTGCACTCGCTAGTCAGCTTCTCAAATGCTTGTTGTTTTTTAAGCTTGGCACAGAACACTGTCCTCATTAAGCAATTTGCCAAGGTCTACTTCAGGCTGATGCTAGGCAAACCCCAAAAAGAGTTCTGTATGGGGAAAAAATACCTAAGTTGATGCAAAGGGCAAGGTGCTAGATGGGGAAGCCCTGGCCAGAAGTAGAAGTACATAGCGGCGTAGCTTAGAAGGACAGCCCCAGTTGGAAAACGGGGCAGCCAAATGGAAGGCGGATGATGAACTACTGGCACTTGCCCTTCCATCACTCTCGTGAGACGGTTTACGTACAGCAGACTGGAGTTGCGTTTTTGGCAGAGGTGGGAATTGAACCCACAACCTTTTGGACCAGGTTATCAACCATAGACGGGCGCTCTACCAACTGAGCTATTCAAGCAGGCTCTTTTAGGATAGGGCCTCAGGTTGGTATTGACTTTATTAGACAGAAGATTGACTTCCAGCTCTGCCGGTCAATGCAGAGGCACAAGGGGACAATGGGTTATTACAGTCATCCAGAACCAATAGCAGAAGGTCAAGTTTCCTGTGGTGTAATGGTAAAAGCGTCTGTTTCTGCCCGTGGGGTCTTGAGTTCAAATCCCGGGTGGGTGGCTTTTCAGGTTTCTTTATGCCTGTACAGAACCCTTTATTCAATGCAGGCTCGCCGATGGCATTTTCTTCATGCTGCATTCAAGAGCGACTGCTATTTTGGAGACAGCAAAATCAGGATGGCTGTTCTATGGCGCATGCAGCAATTCACCTGTTTTTTTTCCCCAAAGGACCCAGTGTGATAGTCCCAGGGGTGCATTTCAGGGAAAGGTGCCTTTTCTTCAGGCTACATTAATGAGTAACCAATATTTCACATTTGTTAAAGCACCAAAACTTCCTTCGCTAATCAGCTTCTCAAATGGTTTCTTTCAAGAAGGTTCATATGTGCCATCTTTTGCAATCTGCATTCAAGAGCGTACTCTACTTTCTTTTTGGCAGGCTAGTCAGCTTCTCAAATGCTTGTTGTTTTTTAAGCTTGGCACAGAACACTGTCCTCATTAAGCAATTTGCCATGGTCTACTTCAGGCTGATGCTAGGCAAACCCCAAAAAGAGTTCTGTATGGGGAAAAAATACCCAAGTTGATGCAAAGGGCAAGGTGCTAGATGGGGAAGCCCTGGCCTGAAGTAGAAGTACATAGCGGCGTAGCTTAGAAGGACAGCCCCATTTGGAAAAAGGGGCAGCCAAATGGAAGGCGGATGATGAACTACTGGCACTTGCCCTTCCATCACTCTCGTAAGACGGTTTACGTACAGCAGACTGGAGCTGCGTTTTTGGCAGAGGTGGGAATTGAACCCACAACCTTTTGGACCAGGTTATCAACCATAGCCGCGCGCTCTACCAACTGAGCTACTCAAGCAGGCTCTTTTAGGAATGGGCCTCAGGTTGGTATTGACTTTACTAGGCAGAAGATTGACTTCCAGCCCTGCCGGTCAATGCAGAGGCACAAGGGGACGATGGGTTATTACATTCATCCAAAACCAATAGCAGAGGGTCAAGCTTCCTGTGCTGTAATGGTTAAAGCGCCTGTTTCTGCCCGTGGGGTCTTGAGTTCAAATCCCGGGTGGGTGGCTTTTCAGGTTTCTTTATGCCTGTACAGAACCCTTTATTAATGCAGGCTCGCCGATGGCATTTTCTTCATGCTGCATTCAAGAGCGACTGCTATTTTGGAGACAGCAAAATCAGGATGGCTGTTCTATGGCGCATGCAGCAATTCACCTGTTTTTTTTCCCCAAAGGACCCAGTGTGATAGTCCCAGGGGGTGCATCTTAGGGAAAGGTGCCTTTTCTTCAGGCTACATTAATGAGTAACCAATATTTCACATTTGTTAAAGCACCAAAACTTGCTTCGCTAATCAGCTTCTCAAATGGTTTCTTTCAGGAAGGTTCATATGTGCCATCTTTTGCAATCTGCATTCAAGAGCGTACTCTACTTTCATTTCGGCAGAATCGCACCAAAGCTGCACTCGCTAGTCAGCTTCTCAAATGCTTGTTGTTTTTTAAGCTTGGCACGGAACACTGTCCTCATTAAGCAATTTGCCAAGGTCAACTTCAGGCTGATGCTAGGCAAACCCCAAAAAGAGTTCTGTATGGGGAAAAAATACCCAAGTTGATGCAAAGGGCAAGGTGCTAGATGGGGAAGCCCTGGCCTGAAGTAGAAGTACATAGCGGCGTAGCTTAGAAGGACAGCCCCAGTTGGAAAAAGGGGCAGCCAAATGGAAGGCGGATGATGGACTACTGGCACTTGCCCTTCCATCACTCTTGTGAGACGGTTTAGGTATAGCAGACTGGAGCTGTGTTTTTGGCAGAGGTGGGAATTGAACCCACAACCTTTTGGACCAAGTTATCAACCATAGCTGTGCGCTCTACCAACTGAGCTACTCAAGCAAGCCCTTTTAGGAATGGGCCTCAGGTTGGTATTGACTTTACTAGGCAGAAGATTGACTTCCAGCCCTGCCGGTCAATGCAGAGGCACAAGGGGACGATGGGTTATTACATTCATCCAAAACCAATAACAAAAGGTCAAGTTTCCTGTGGTGTAATGGTTAAAGCGCCTGTTTCTGCCCGTGGGGTCTTGAGTTCAAATCCTGGGTGGGTGGCTTTTCAGGTTTCTTTATGCCTGTACAGAACCCTTTATTCAATGCAGGCTCGCCGATGGCATTTTCTTCATGCTGCATTCAAGAGCGACTGCTATTTTGGAGACAGCAAAATCAGGATGGCTGTTCTATGGCGCATGCAGCAATTCACCTGTTTTTTTTCCCCAAAGGACCCAGTGTGATAGTCCCAGGGGTGCATTTCAGGGAAAGGTGCCTTTTCTTCAGGCTACATTAATGAGTAACCAATATTTCACATTTGTTAAAGCACCAAAACTTGCTTCGCTAATCAGCTTCTCAAATGGTTTCTTTCAAGAATCTGCAATCTGCATTCAAGAGCGTACTCTACTTTCTTTTCGGCAGAATCGCACCAAAGCTGCACTCGCTAGTCAGCTTCTCAAATGCTTGTTGTTTTTTAAGCTTGGCACAGAACACTGTCCTCATTAAGCAATTTGCCATGGTCTACTTCAGGCTGATGCTAGGCAAACCCCAAAAAGAGTTCTGTATGGGGAAAAAATACCCAAGTTGATGCAAAGGGCAAGGTGCTAGATGGGGAAGCCCTGGCCTGAAGTAGAAGTACATAGCGGCGTAGCTTAGAAGGACAGCCCCAGTTGGAAAAAGGGGCAGCCAAATGGAAGGTGGATGATGGACTACTGGCACTTGCCCTTCCATCACTCTTGTGAGACAGGTTTAGGTACAGCAGACTGGAGCTGTGTTTTTGGCAGAGGTGGGAATTGAACCCACAACCTTTTGGACCAGGTTATTAACCATAGCCGCGCGCTCTACCAACTGAGCTACTCAAGCAGGCCCTTTTAGGAATGGGCCTCAGGATGGTATTGACTTTACTAGGCAGAAGATTGACTTCCAGCCCTGCCGGTCAATGCAGAGGCACAAGGTGACGATGGGTTATTACATTCATCCAAAACCAATAGCAGAAGGTCAAGTTTCCTGTGGTGTAATGGTTAAAGCGCCTGTTTCTGCCTGTGGGGTCTTGAGTTCAAATCCCGGGTGGGTGGCTTTTCAGGTTTCTTTATGCCTGTACAGAACCCTTTATTCAATGCAGGCTCGCCGATGGCATTTTCTTCATGCTGCATTCAAGAGCGACTGCTATTTTGGAGACAGCAAAATCAGGATGGCTGTTCTATGGCGCATGCAGCAATTCACCTGTTTTTTTTCCCCAAAGGACCCAGTGTGATAGTCCCAGGGGTGCATCTTAGGGAAAGGTGCCTTTTCTTCAGGCTACATTAATGAGTAACCAATATTTCACATTTGTTAAAGCACCAAAACTTGCTTCGCTAATCAGCTTCTCAAATGGTTTCTTTCAGGAAGGTTCATATGTGCCATCTTTTGCAATCTGCATTCAAGAGCGTACTCTACTTTCATTTCGGCAGAATCGCACCAAAGCTGCACTCGCTAGTCAGCTTCTCAAATGCTTGTTGTTTTTTAAGCTTGGCACAGAACACTGTCCTCATTAAGCAATTTGCCAAGGTCTACTTCAGGCTGATGCTAGGCAAACCCCAAAAAGAGTTCTGTATGGGGAAAAAATACCTAAGTTGATGCAAAGGGCAAGGTGCTAGATGGGGAAGCCCTGGCCAGATGTAGAAGTACATAGCGGCGTAGCTTAGAAGGACAGCCCCAGTTGGAAAACGGGGCAGCCAAATGGAAGGCGGATGATGAACTACTGGCACTTGCCCTTCCATCACTCTCGTGAGACAGTTTACGTACAGCAGACTGGAGTTGCGTTTTTGGCAGAGGTGGGAATTGAACCCACAACCTTTTGGACCAGGTTATCAACCATAGCCGCGCGCTCTACCAACTGAGCTATTCAAGCAGGCTCTTTTAGGATAGGGCCTCAGGTTGGTATTGACTTTATTAGACAGAAGATTGACTTCCAGCTCTGCCGGTCAATGCAGAGGCACAAGGGGACAATGGGTTATTACAGTCATCCAGAACCAATAGCAGAAGGTCAAGTTTCCTGTGGTGTAATGGTAAAAGTGTCTGTTTCTGCCCGTGGGGTCTTGAGTTCAAATCCCGGGTGGGTGGCTTTTCAGGTTTCTTTATGCCTGTACAGAACCCTTTATTCAATGCAGGCTCGCCGATGGCATTTTCTTCATGCTGCATTCAAGAGCGACTGCTATTTTGGAGACAGCAAAATCAGGATGGCTGTTCTATGGCGCATGCAGCAATTCACCTGTTTTTTTTTCCCCAAAGGACCCAGTGTGATAGTCCCAGGGGTGCATTTCAGGGAAAGGTGCCTTTTCTTCAGGCTACATTAATGAGTAACCAATATTTCACATTTGTTAAAGCACCAAAACTTCCTTCGCTAATCAGCTTCTCAAATGGTTTCTTTCAAGAATCTGCAATCTGCATTCAAGAGCGTACTCTACTTTCTTTTCGGCAGAATCGCAGCAAAGCTGCACTCGCTAGTCAGCTTCTCAAATGCTTGTTGTTTTTTAAGCTTGGCACAGAACACTGTCCTCATTAAGCAATTTGCCATGGTCTACTTCAGGCTGATGCTAGGCAAACCCCAAAAAGAGTTCTGTATGGGGAAAAAATACCCAAGTTGATGCAAAGGGCAAGGTGCTAGATGGGGAAGCCCTGGCCTGAAGTAGAAGTACATAGCGGCGTAGCTTAGAAGGACAGCCCCAGTTGGAAAAAGGGGCAGCCAAATGGAAGGTGGATGATGGACTACTGGCACTTGCCCTTCCATCACTCTTGTGAGACAGGTTTAGGTACAGCAGACTGGAGCTGTGTTTTTGGCAGAGGTGGGAATTGAACCAACAACCTTTTGGACCAGGTTATTAACCATAGCCGCGCGCTCTACCAACTGAGCTACTCAAGCAGGCCCTTTTAGGAATGGGCCTCAGGTTGGTATTGACTTTACTAGGCAGAAGATTGACTTCCAGCCCTGCCGGTCAATGCAGAGGCACAAGGGGACGATGGGTTATTACATTCATCCAAAACCAATAGCAGAAGGTCAAGTTTCCTGTGGTGTAATGGTTAAAGCGCCTGTTTCTGCCCGTGGGGTCTTGAGTTCAAATCCCGGGTGGGTGGCTTTTCAGGTTTCTTTATGCCTGTACAGAACCCTTTATTCAATGCAGGCTCGCCGATGACATTTTCTTCATGCTGCATTCAAGAGCGACTGCTATTTTGGAGACAGCAAAATCAGGATGGCTGTTCTATGGCGCATGCAGCAATTCACCTGTTTTTTTTCCCCAAAGGACCCAGTGTGATAGTCCCAGGGGTGCATTTCAGGGAAAGGTGCCTTTTCTTCAGGCTACATTAATGAGTAACCAATATTTCACATTTGTTAAAGCACCAAAACTTCCTTCGCTAATCAGCTTCTCAAATGGTTTCTTTCAAGAATCTGCAATCTGCATTCAAGAGCGTACTCTACTTTCTTTTCGGCAGAATCGCACCAAAGCTGCACTCGCTAGTCAGCTTCTCAAATGCTTGTTGTTTTTTAAGCTTGGCACAGAACACTGTCCTCATTAAGCAATTTGCCATGGTCTACTTCAGGCTGATGCTAGGCAAACCACAAAAAGAGTTCTGTATGGGGAAAAAATACCCAAGTTGATGCAAAGGGCAAGGTGCTAGATGGGGAAGCCCTGGCCTGAAGTAGAAGTACATAGCGGCGTAGCTTAGAAGGACAGCCCCAGTTGGAAAAAGGGGCAGCCAAATGGCAGGCGGATGATGAACTACTGGCACTTTCCCTTCCATCACTCTCGTGAGACAGTTTACGTACAGCAGACTGGAGCTGCGTTTTTGGCTGAGGTGGGAATTGAACCCACAACCTTTTGGACCAGGTTATCAACCATAGCCGCGCGCTCTACCAACTGAGCTACTCAAGCAGGCCCTTTTAGGAATGGGCCTCAGGTTGGTATTGACTTTACTAGGCAGAAGATTGACTTCCAGCCCTGCCGGTCAATGCAGAGGCACAAGGGGACGATGGGTTATTACATTCATCCAAAACCAATAGCAGAGGGTCAAGCTTCCTGTAGTGTAATGGTTAAAGCGCCTGTTTCTGCCCGTGGGGTCTTGAGTTCAAATCCCGGGTGGGTGGCTTTTCAGGTTTCTTTATGCCTGTACAGAACCCTTTATTCAATGCAGGCTCACCGATGGCATTTTCTTCATGCTGCATTCAAGAGCGACTGCTATTTTGGAGACAGCAAAATCAGGATGGCTGTTCTATGGCGCATGCAGCAATTCACCTGTTTTTTTTCCCCAAAGGACCCAGTGTGATAGTCCCAGGAGTGCATTTCAGGGAAAGGTGCCTTTTCTTCAGGCTACATTAATGAGTAACCAATATTTCACATTTGTTAAAGCACCAAAACTTCCTTCGCTAATCAGCTTCTCAAATAGTTTCTTTCAAGAAGGTTCATATGTGCCATCTTTTGCAATCTGCATTCAAGAGCGTACTCTACTTTCATTTTGGCAGGCTAGTCAGCTTCTCAAATGCTTGTTGTTTTTTAAGCTTGGCACAGAACACTGTCCTCATTAAGCAATTTGCCAAGGTCAACTTCAGGCTGATGCTAGGCAAACCCCAAAAAGAGTTCTGTATGGGGAAAAAATACCCAAGTTGATGCAAAGGGCAAGGTGCTAGATGGGGAAGCCCTGGCCTAAAGTAGAAGTACATAGCGGCGTAGCTTAGAAGGACAGCCCCTGTTGGAAAAAGGGGCAGCCAAATGGAAGGCGGATGATGGACTACTGGCACTTGCCCTTCCATCACTCTTGTGAGACGGTTTAGGTACAGCAGACTGGAGCTGCGTTTTTGGCAGAGGTGGACATTGAACCCACAACCTTTTGGACCAGGTTATCAACCATAGCCGCGTGCTCTACCAACTGAGCTATTCAAGCAGGATCTTTTAGGAATGGGCCTCAGGTTGGTATTGACTTTACTAGACAGAAGATTGACTTCCAGCTCTGCCGGTCAATGCAGAGGCACAAGGGGACAATGGGTTATTACAGTCATCCAGAACCAATAGCAGAAGGTCAAGTTTCCTGTGGTGTAATGGGAAAAGCGTCTCTTTCTGCCCGTGGGGTCTTGAGTTCAAATCCCGGGTGCGTGGCTTTTCAGGTTTCTTTATGCCTGTACAGAACCCTTTATTCAATGCAGGCTCGCCGATGGCATTTTCTTCATGCTGCATTCAAGAGCGACTGCTATTTTGGAGACAGCAAAATCAGGATGGCTGTTCTATGGCGCATGCAGCAATTCACCTGTTTTTTTTCCCCAAAGGACCCAGTGTGATAGTCCCAGGGGTGCATTTCAGGGAATGGTGCCTTTTCTTCAGGCTACATTAATGAGTAACCAATATTTCACATTTGTTAAAGCACCAAAACTTGCTTCGCTAATCAGCTTCTCAAATGGTTTCTTTCAAGAATCTGCAATCTGCATTCAAGAGCGTACTCTACTTTCTTTTCGGCAGAATCGCACCAAAGCTGCACTCGCTAGTCAGCTTCTCAAATGCTTGTTGTTTTTTAAGCTTGGCACAGAACACTGTCCTCATTAAGCAATTTGCCATGGTCTACTTCAGGCTGATGCTAGGCAAAGCCCAAAAAGAGTTCTGTATGGGGAAAAAATACCCAAGTTGATGCAAAGGGCAAGGTGCTAGATGGGGAAGCCCTGGCCTGAAGTAGAAGTACATAGCGGCGTAGCTTAGAAGGACAGCCCCAGTTGGAAAAAGGGGCAGCCAAATGGAAGGCGGATGATGGACTATTGGCACTTGCCCTTCTATCACTCTTGTGAGATGGTTTAGGTACAGCAGACTGGAGCTGCGTTTTTGGCAGAGGTGGGAATTGAACCCACAACCTTTTGGACCAGGTTATCAACCATAGCTGTGCGCTCTACCAACTGAGCCATTCAAGCAGGCTCTTTTAGGAATGGGCCTCAGGTTGGTATTGACTTTATTAGCCAGAAGATTGACTTCCAGCTCTGCCGGTCAATGCAGAGGCACAAGGGGACAATGGGTTATTACAGTCATCCAGAACCAATAGCAGAAGGTCAAGTTTCCTGTGGTGTAATGGTTAAAGCGCCTGTTTCTGCCCGTGGGGTCTTGAGTTCAAATCCTGGGTGGGTGGCTTTTCAGGTTTCTTTATGCCTGTACAGAACCCTTTATTCAATGCAGGCTCGCCGATGGCATTTACTTCATGCTGCATTCAAGAGCGACTGCTATTTTGGAGACAGCAAAATCAGGATGGCTGTTCTATGGCGCATGCAGCAATTCACCTGTTTTTTTTCCCCAAAGGGCCCAGTGTGATAGTCCCAGGGGTGCATTTCAGGGAAAGGTGCCTTTTCTTCAGGCTACATTCATGAGTAATCAATATTTCACATTTGTTTAAGCACCAAAACTTGCTTCGCTAATCAGCTTCTCAAATGGTTTCTTTCAAGAATCTGCAATCTGCATTCAAGAGCGTACTCTACTTTCTTTTCGGCAGAATCGCACCAAAGCTGCACTCGCTAGTCAGCTTCTCAAATGCTTGTTTTTTTAAAGCTTGGCACAGAACACTGTCCTCATTAAGCAATTTGCCAAGGTCAACTTCAGGCTGATGCTAGGCAAACCCCAAAAAGAGTTCTGTATGGGGAAAAAATACCCAAGTTGATGCAAAGGGCAAGGTGCTAGATGGGGAAGCCCTGGCCTGAAGAAGAAGTACATAGCGGCGTAGCTTAGAAGGACAGCCCCAGTTGGAAAAAGGGGCAGCCAAATGGAAGGCGGATGATGGACTACTGGCACTTGCCCTTTCATCACTCTCGTGAGATGGTGTAGGTACAACAGACTGGAGCTGCATATTTGGCAGAGGTGGGAATTGAACCCACAACCTTTTGGACCAGGTTATCAACCATAGCTGTGCGCTCTACCAACTGAGCTATTCAAGCAGGCTCTTTTAGGAATGGGCCTCAGGTTGGTATTGACTTTATTAGCCAGAAGATTGACTTCCAGCTCTGCCGGTCAATGCAGAGGCACAAGGGGACAATGGGTTATTACAGTCATCCAGAACCAATAGCAGAAGGTCAAGTTTCCTGTGGTGTAATGGTTAAAGCGCCTGTTTCTGCCCATGGGGTCTTGAGTTCAAATCCTGGGTGGGTGACTTTTCAGGTTTCTTTATGCCTGTACAGAACCCTTTATTCAATGCAGGCTCGCCGATGGCATTTTCTTCATGCTGCATTCAAGAGCGACTGCTATTTTGGAGACAGCAAAATCAGGATGGCTGTTCTATGGCGCATGCAGCAATTCACCTGTTTTTTTTCCCCAAAGGGCCCAGTATAATAGTCCCAGGGGTGCATTTCAGGGAAAGGTGCCTTTTCTTCAGGCTACATTAATGAGTAACCAATATTTCACATTTGTTTAAGCACCAAAACTTGCTTCGCTAATCAGCTTCTCAAATGGTTTCTTTCAAGAATCTGCAATCTGCATTCAAGAGCGTACTCTACTTTCTTTTCGGCAGAATCGCACCAAAGCTGCACTCGCTAGTCAGCTTCTCAAATGCTTGTTGTTTTTTAAGCTTGGCACAGAACACTGTCCTCATTAAGCAATTTGCCAAGGTCAACTTCAGGCTGATGCTAGGCAAAGCCCAAAAAGAGTTCTGTATGGGGAAAAATACCCAAGTTGATGCAAAGGGCAAGGTGCTAGATGGGGAAGCCCTGGCCTGAAGTAGAAGTACATAGCGGCGTAGCTTAGAAGGACAGCCCCAGTTGGAAAAAGGGGCAGCCAAATGGAAGGCGGATGATGGACTACTGGCACTTGCCTTTCCATCACTCTTGTGATATGGTTTAGGTACAGCAGACTGGAGCTGCGTTTTTGGCAGAGGTGGGAATTGAACCCACAACCTTTTGGACCAGGTTATCAACCATAGCTGTGCGCTCTACCAACTGAGCTATTCAAGCAGGATCTTTTAGGAATGGGCCTCAGGTTGGTATTGACTTTATTAGCCAGAAGATTGACTTCCAGCTCTGCCGGTCAATGCAGAGGCACAAGGGGACAATGGGTTATTACAGTCATCCAGAACCAATAGCAGAAGGTCAAGTTTCCTGTGGTGTAATGGTTAAAACGCCTGTTTCTGCCCATGGGGTCTTGAGTTCAAATCCTGGGTGGGTGGCTTTTCAGGATTCTTTATGCCTGTACAGAACCCTTTATTCAATGCAGGCTCGCCGATGGCATTTTCTTCATGCTGCATTCAAGAGCGACTGCTATTTTGGAGACAGCAAAATCAGGATGGCTGTTCTATGGCGCATGCAGCAATTCACCTGTTTTTTTTCCCCAAAGGGCCCAGTATAATAGTCCCAGGGGTGCATTTCAGGGAAAGGTGCCTTTTCTTCAGGCTACATTAATGAGTAACCAATATTTCACATTTGTTTAAGCACCAAAACTTGCTTCGCTAATCAGCTTCTCAAATGGTTTCTTTCAAGAATCTGCAATCTGCATTCAAGAGCGTACTCTACTTTCTTTTCGGCAGAATCGCAGCAAAGCTGCACTCGCTAGTCAGCTTCTCAAATGCTTGTTGTTTTTTAAGCTTGGCACAGAACACTGTCCTCATTAAGCAATTTGCCATGGTCTACTTCAGGCTGATGCTAGGCAAACCCCAAAAAGAGTTCTGTATGGGGAAAAAATACCCAAGTTGATGCAAAGGGCAAGGTGCTAGATGGGGAAGCCCTGGCCTGAAGTAGAAGTACATAGCGGCGTAGCTTAGAAGGACAGCCCCAGTTGGAAAAAGGGGCAGCCAAATGGAAGGTGGATGATGGACTACTGGCACTTGCCCTTCCATCACTCTTGTGAGACAGGTTTAGGTACAGCAGACTGGAGCTGTGTTTTTGGCAGAGGTGGGAATTGAACCAACAACCTTTTGGACCAGGTTATTAACCATAGCCGCGCGCTCTACCAACTGAGCTACTCAAGCAGGCCCTTTTAGGAATGGGCCTCAGGTTGGTATTGACTTTACTAGGCAGAAGATTGACTTCCAGCCCTGCCGGTCAATGCAGAGGCACAAGGGGACGATGGGTTATTACATTCATCCAAAACCAATAGCAGAAGGTCAAGTTTCCTGTGGTGTAATGGTTAAAGCGCCTGTTTCTGCCCGTGGGGTCTTGAGTTCAAATCCCGGGTGGGTGGCTTTTCAGGTTTCTTTATGCCTGTACAGAACCCTTTATTCAATGCAGGCTCGCCGATGACATTTTCTTCATGCTGCATTCAAGAGCGACTGCTATTTTGGAGACAGCAAAATCAGGATGGCTGTTCTATGGCGCATGCAGCAATTCACCTGTTTTTTTTCCCCAAAGGACCCAGTGTGATAGTCCCAGGGGTGCATTTCAGGGAAAGGTGCCTTTTCTTCAGGCTACATTAATGAGTAACCAATATTTCACATTTGTTAAAGCACCAAAACTTCCTTCGCTAATCAGCTTCTCAAATGGTTTCTTTCAAGAATCTGCAATCTGCATTCAAGAGCGTACTCTACTTTCTTTTCGGCAGAATCGCACCAAAGCTGCACTCGCTAGTCAGCTTCTCAAATGCTTGTTGTTTTTTAAGCTTGGCACAGAACACTGTCCTCATTAAGCAATTTGCCATGGTCTACTTCAGGCTGATGCTAGGCAAACCACAAAAAGAGTTCTGTATGGTGAAAAAATACCCAAGTTGATGCAAAGGGCAAGGTGCTAGATGGGGAAGCCCTGGCCTGAAGTAGAAGTACATAGCGGCGTAGCTTAGAAGGACAGCCCCAGTTGGAAAAAGGGGCAGCCAAATGGCAGGCGGATGATGAACTACTGGCACTTTCCCTTCCATCACTCTCGTGAGACAGTTTACGTACAGCAGACTGGAGCTGCGTTTTTGGCTGAGGTGGGAATTGAACCCACAACCTTTTGGACCAGGTTATCAACCATAGCCGCGCGCTCTACCAACTGAGCTACTCAAGCAGGCCCTTTTAGGAATGGGCCTCAGGTTGGTATTGACTTTACTAGGCAGAAGATTGACTTCCAGCCCTGCCGGTCAATGCAGAGGCACAAGGGGACGATGGGTTATTACATTCATCCAAAACCAATAGCAGAGGGTCAAGCTTCCTGTAGTGTAATGGTTAAAGCGCCTGTTTCTGCCCGTGGGGTCTTGAGTTCAAATCCCGGGTGGGTGGCTTTTCAGGTTTCTTTATGCCTGTACAGAACCCTTTATTCAATGCAGGCTCACCGATGGCATTTTCTTCATGCTGCATTCAAGAGCGACTGCTATTTTGGAGACAGCAAAATCAGGATGGCTGTTCTATGGCGCATGCAGCAATTCACCTGTTTTTTTTCCCCAAAGGACCCAGTGTGATAGTCCCAGGAGTGCATTTCAGGGAAAGGTGCCTTTTCTTCAGGCTACATTAATGAGTAACCAATATTTCACATTTGTTAAAGCACCAAAACTTCCTTCGCTAATCAGCTTCTCAAATAGTTTCTTTCAAGAAGGTTCATATGTGCCATCTTTTGCAATCTGCATTCAAGAGCGTACTCTACTTTCATTTTGGCAGGCTAGTCAGCTTCTCAAATGCTTGTTGTTTTTTAAGCTTGGCACAGAACACTGTCCTCATTAAGCAATTTGCCAAGGTCAACTTCAGGCTGATGCTAGGCAAACCCCAAAAAGAGTTCTGTATGGGGAAAAAATACCCAAGTTGATGCAAAGGGCAAGGTGCTAGATGGGGAAGCCCTGGCCTAAAGTAGAAGTACATAGCGGCGTAGCTTAGAAGGACAGCCCCTGTTGGAAAAAGGGGCAGCCAAATGGAAGGCGGATGATGGACTACTGGCACTTGCCCTTCCATCACTCTTGTGAGACGGTTTAGGTACAGCAGACTGGAGCTGCGTTTTTGGCAGAGGTGGACATTGAACCCACAACCTTTTGGACCAGGTTATCAACCATAGCCGCGTGCTCTACCAACTGAGCTATTCAAGCAGGATCTTTTAGGAATGGGCCTCAGGTTGGTATTGACTTTACTAGACAGAAGATTGACTTCCAGCTCTGCCGGTCAATGCAGAGGCACAAGGGGACAATGGGTTATTACAGTCATCCAGAACCAATAGCAGAAGGTCAAGTTTCCTGTGGTGTAATGGGAAAAGCGTCTCTTTCTGCCCGTGGGGTCTTGAGTTCAAATCCCGGGTGCGTGGCTTTTCAGGTTTCTTTATGCCTGTACAGAACCCTTTATTCAATGCAGGCTCGCCGATGGCATTTTCTTCATGCTGCATTCAAGAGCGACTGCTATTTTGGAGACAGCAAAATCAGGATGGCTGTTCTATGGCGCATGCAGCAATTCACCTGTTTTTTTTCCCCAAAGGACCCAGTGTGATAGTCCCAGGGGTGCATTTCAGGGAATGGTGCCTTTTCTTCAGGCTACATTAATGAGTAACCAATATTTCACATTTGTTAAAGCACCAAAACTTGCTTCGCTAATCAGCTTCTCAAATGGTTTCTTTCAAGAATCTGCAATCTGCATTCAAGAGCGTACTCTACTTTCTTTTCGGCAGAATCGCACCAAAGCTGCACTCGCTAGTCAGCTTCTCAAATGCTTGTTGTTTTTTAAGCTTGGCACAGAACACTGTCCTCATTAAGCAATTTGCCATGGTCTACTTCAGGCTGATGCTAGGCAAAGCCCAAAAAGAGTTCTGTATGGGGAAAAAATACCCAAGTTGATGCAAAGGGCAAGGTGCTAGATGGGGAAGCCCTGGCCTGAAGTAGAAGTACATAGCGGCGTAGCTTAGAAGGACAGCCCCAGTTGGAAAAAGGGGCAGCCAAATGGAAGGCGGATGATGGACTATTGGCACTTGCCCTTCTATCACTCTTGTGAGATGGTTTAGGTACAGCAGACTGGAGCTGCGTTTTTGGCAGAGGTGGGAATTGAACCCACAACCTTTTGGACCAGGTTATCAACCATAGCTGTGCGCTCTACCAACTGAGCCATTCAAGCAGGCTCTTTTAGGAATGGGCCTCAGGTTGGTATTGACTTTATTAGCCAGAAGATTGACTTCCAGCTCTGCCGGTCAATGCAGAGGCACAAGGGGACAATGGGTTATTACAGTCATCCAGAACCAATAGCAGAAGGTCAAGTTTCCTGTGGTGTAATGGTTAAAGCGCCTGTTTCTGCCCGTGGGGTCTTGAGTTCAAATCCTGGGTGGGTGGCTTTTCAGGTTTCTTTATGCCTGTACAGAACCCTTTATTCAATGCAGGCTCGCCGATGGCATTTACTTCATGCTGCATTCAAGAGCGACTGCTATTTTGGAGACAGCAAAATCAGGATGGCTGTTCTATGGCGCATGCAGCAATTCACCTGTTTTTTTTCCCCAAAGGGCCCAGTGTGATAGTCCCAGGGGTGCAATTCAGGGAAAGGTGCCTTTTCTTCAGGCTACATTCATGAGTAATCAATATTTCACATTTGTTTAAGCACCAAAACTTGCTTCGCTAATCAGCTTCTCAAATGGTTTCTTTCAAGAATCTGCAATCTGCATTCAAGAGCGTACTCTACTTTCTTTTCGGCAGAATCGCACCAAAGCTGCACTCGCTAGTCAGCTTCTCAAATGCTTGTTTTTTTAAAGCTTGGCACAGAACACTGTCCTCATTAAGCAATTTGCCAAGGTCAACTTCAGGCTGATGCTAGGCAAACCCCAAAAAGAGTTCTGTATGGGGAAAAAATACCCAAGTTGATGCAAAGGGCAAGGTGCTAGATGGGGAAGCCCTGGCCTGAAGAAGAAGTACATAGCGGCGTAGCTTAGAAGGACAGCCCCAGTTGGAAAAAGGGGCAGCCAAATGGAAGGCGGATGATGGACTACTGGCACTTGCCCTTTCATCACTCTCGTGAGATGGTGTAGGTACAACAGACTGGAGCTGCATATTTGGCAGAGGTGGGAATTGAACCCACAACCTTTTGGACCAGGTTATCAACCATAGCTGTGCGCTCTACCAACTGAGCTATTCAAGCAGGCTCTTTTAGGAATGGGCCTCAGGTTGGTATTGACTTTATTAGCCAGAAGATTGACTTCCAGCTCTGCCGGTCAATGCAGAGGCACAAGGGGACAATGGGTTATTACAGTCATCCAGAACCAATAGCAGAAGGTCAAGTTTCCTGTGGTGTAATGGTTAAAGCGCCTGTTTCTGCCCATGGGGTCTTGAGTTCAAATCCTGGGTGGGTGACTTTTCAGGTTTCTTTATGCCTGTACAGAACCCTTTATTCAATGCAGGCTCGCCGATGGCATTTTCTTCATGCTGCATTCAAGAGCGACTGCTATTTTGGAGACAGCAAAATCAGGATGGCTGTTCTATGGCGCATGCAGCAATTCACCTGTTTTTTTTCCCCAAAGGGCCCAGTATAATAGTCCCAGGGGTGCATTTCAGGGAAAGGTGCCTTTTCTTCAGGCTACATTAATGAGTAACCAATATTTCACATTTGTTTAAGCACCAAAACTTGCTTCGCTAATCAGCTTCTCAAATGGTTTCTTTCAAGAATCTGCAATCTGCATTCAAGAGCGTACTCTACTTTCTTTTCGGCAGAATCGCACCAAAGCTGCACTCGCTAGTCAGCTTCTCAAATGCTTGTTGTTTTTTAAGCTTGGCACAGAACACTGTCCTCATTAAGCAATTTGCCAAGGTCAACTTCAGGCTGATGCTAGGCAAAGCCCAAAAAGAGTTCTGTATGGGGAAAAATACCCAAGTTGATGCAAAGGGCAAGGTGCTAGATGGGGAAGCCCTGGCCTGAAGTAGAAGTACATAGCGGCGTAGCTTAGAAGGACAGCCCCAGTTGGAAAAAGGGGCAGCCAAATGGAAGGCGGATGATGGACTACTGGCACTTGCCTTTCCATCACTCTTGTGATATGGTTTAGGTACAGCAGACTGGAGCTGCGTTTTTGGCAGAGGTGGGAATTGAACCCACAACCTTTTGGACCAGGTTATCAACCATAGCTGTGCGCTCTACCAACTGAGCTATTCAAGCAGGATCTTTTAGGAATGGGCCTCAGGTTGGTATTGACTTTATTAGCCAGAAGATTGACTTCCAGCTCTGCCGGTCAATGCAGAGGCACAAGGGGACAATGGGTTATTACAGTCATCCAGAACCAATAGCAGAAGGTCAAGTTTCCTGTGGTGTAATGGTTAAAACGCCTGTTTCTGCCCATGGGGTCTTGAGTTCAAATCCTGGGTGGGTGGCTTTTCAGGATTCTTTATGCCTGTACAGAACCCTTTATTCAATGCAGGCTCGCCGATGGCATTTTCTTCATGCTGCATTCAAGAGCGACTGCTATTTTGGAGACAGCAAAATCAGGATGGCTGTTCTATGGCGCATGCAGCAATTCACCTGTTTTTTTTCCCCAAAGGGCCCAGTATAATAGTCCCAGGGGTGCATTTCAGGGAAAGGTGCCTTTTCTTCAGGCTACATTAATGAGTAACCAATATTTCACATTTGTTTAAGCACCAAAACTTGCTTCGCTAATCAGCTTCTCAAATGGTTTCTTTCAAGAATCTGCAATCTGCATTCAAGAGCGTACTCTACTTTCTTTTCGGCAGAATCGCACCAAAGCTGCACTCGCTAGTCAGCTTCTCAAATGCTTGTTGTTTTTTAAGCTTGGCACAGAACACTGTCCTCATTAAGCAATTTGCCAAGGTCAACTTCAGGCTGATGCTAGGCAAAGCCCAAAAAGAGTTCTGTATGGGGAAAAAATACCCAAGTTGATGCAAAGGGCAAGGTGCTAGATGGGGAAGCCCTGGCCTGAAGTAGAAGTACATAGCGGCGTAGCTTAGAAGGACAGCCCCAGTTGGAAAAAGGGGCAGCCAAATGATGGACTACTGGCACTTGCCCTTCCATAACTCCCGTGACAGCAGACCAGAGCTGCTCCGGAATTGAGTTTTTGGCAGAGGAGGGAATTGAACCCACAACCTTTTGGACCAGTTTATCAACCATAGCCGCACGCTCTACCAACTGAGCTATTCAAGCCGGCTCTTTTAGGAAGGGGCCTCAGGTTGGTATTGACTTTATTAGGCAGAAGATTGACTTCCAGCCCTGCCAGTCAATGCAGAGGCACAAGGGGACAATGGGTTATTACAGTCATCCAGAAGCAATAGCAGAAGGTCTAGTTTCCTGTGGTGTAATGGTTAAAACGACTGTTTCTGCCTGTGGTTTCTTTAGTTCAAATCCCGGGTGGGTGACTTTTCAGTTTTTTTTATGCCTGTACAGAACCCTTTATTCTATGCAGATCTGCAATCTAGAGCGTATTCTACTTTCTTTTCAGCAGAATCGCACCAAAGCTGCACTCGGTAGTCAGCTTCTCAAATGCTTGTGTTTTTTTTTAAGCTTGGCACAGAACACTGTCCTCGTTAATCAATGTGCTAAGGTCAACTTCAGGCTGATGCTAGGCACTTGCCCTTCCACCGCTCTCGTGAGATGGTTTAGGCACAGCTGACTGGAGCAGCGTTGTTGGCAGAGGTGGGAATTGATCCCACAACCTTTTGGACCAGGTTATCAACCATAGCCGCGCACTCTACCAACTGAGCTATTCAAGCAGGCTCTTTTAGGAATGGGCCTCAGGTTGGTATTGACTTTATTAGGCAGAAGATTGACTTCCAGCCCTGCTAGTCAATGCAGAGGCACAAGGGGACAATGGATTATTACAGTCATCCAGAACCAATAGCGGAAGTCTAGTTTCCTGTGGTGTAATGGTTAAAACGGCTGTTTCTACCTGTTGGGACTTGAGTTCAAATCCTGGGTGGGTGACTTTTCAGGTTTCTTTATGCCTGTACAGAACAATTTATTCTATGCTGATCTGCAATCTGCATTCAAGAGCGTACTCTACTTTCTTTTCGGCAGAATCGCACCAAAGCTGCACTCGCTAGTCAGCTTCTCAAAAGCTTGTTTTTTTTAAGCTTGGCACAGAACACTGTCCTCATTAAGCAATTTGCCAAGGGCAACTTCAGGCTGATGCTAGGCAATGCCCAAAAAGAGTTCTGTATGGGGAAAAAATACCCAAGTTGATGCAAAGGGCAAGGTGCTAGATGGGGAAGCCCTGGCCTGAAGTAGAAGTACATAGCGGCGTAGCTTAGAAGGACAGCCCCAGTTGGAAAAAGGGCAGCCAAATGGAAGGCGGACTATGGACTACTGGCACTTGCCTTTCCATCATTTTTGTGAGATGGTGTAGGCATAGCAGACTGGAGCTGCGTATTTGGCAGAGGTGGGAAGTGAACCCACAACCATTTGGACCAGGTTATCAACCATAGCCGCGCGCTCTACCAACTGAGCTATTCAAGCAGGCTCTTTTAGGAATGGGCCTTAGGTTGGTATTGACTTTATTAGGCAGAAGATTGACTTAGAGCCCTGCCGGTCAATGCAGAGGCACAAGGGGACAATGGGTTATTGCAGTCATCCAGAACCAATAGCAGAAGGTCAAGTTTCCTGTGGCGTAATGGTTAAAGCACCTGTTTCTGCCAGTGGGGTCTTGAGTTCAAATCCCAGGTGGGTGACTTTTCAGGTTTCTTTATGCCTGTACAGAACCCTTTATTCTATGCAGATCTGCAATCAAGAGCGTACTCTACTTTCTTTTCGGCAGAATCGCACCAAAGCTGCGCTCGTTAGTCAGCTTCTCAAATGCTTGTTTTTTTTTAAGCTTCGCACAGAACACTTTCTTCATTAAGCAATTTGCCAAGGTCAACTTCAGCCTGATGCTAAGCAAACTCCAAAAAGATTTCTGTATGGGGAAAAAATACCCAAGTTGATGCATAGGGCAAGGTGCTAGATGGGGAAGGCCTGAAGTAGAAGTACATACCGGCATAGCTTAGAAGGACAACCCCAGTTGGAAAAAGCGGCAACCAAATGGAAGGTGGATGATGGACTACTGTCACTTGCCTTTCTATCACTCTCGAAAGTTGGTTAAAGCAGAGTAGACCAGAGCTGCTCTGGAATTGAGTTTTTGCCAGACTTTGCCCATGTCCCTCCAAACTTTCGTACCCCTTCCTCGCCGGTAAGCGAGTGGTTTGGGTGGAGGAGGTTTTCTTATTAGCTATACAATTTTCATTTGGATTCTGTAGTAAATTAAGGCAAATCATGGATGGAAGTTATTGTCAACTTTTTCTTTTAAACATAATAATAAAATGTGGAGTTTTAATATATACCCCCTTTATATTCAATATTCAATATATTTCAAAACAGACTCGCGTGCTTATATTTTTTGTGTACTTAAAGAATATGTTGCTTTAACACATTTCCCTGATTTTACAGTTTCCTGGATTTTACATAATTTTTTCTTGGTTACCTGTAAAATGTAAAATGTTCTACTGTATGCACATACACATTTCTCCTAGGTAAACAAAAAGTTGCCCTCGCGAAAAGATTACAGAAGGTTGCAAAATCACTTGTTGATTTGCAGATGGGTTTGTGGAAAGGCAGCTAGCACTTAATGGTTAACTGTCTGTAAAATTGTCTTGCACAAGACATTCTATTTTCGTCATTCGTATAGACAGGCAATACCTTGTAGATAAAGCTACTAGTCAGGTTTATTTTATTCCAGGTTTATTTTATTTTAAATTAACTTGCAAAATTAACTCTGTACTGAGAAAATATAATTTGTAAGCAGATCATTTTGTGTCAAGATAAACAGCATCAGATCCCAAATCCTGACTAAAAGGAAGAGAAAAAACTCAAGTAACTGGAGGGAGGCAATTAGATTCTGTCATGACTTTTATGGTATTGATTTTATCAATTACATTGCACCTAGTTCATTCTACCATTTAAAATTTTATTCTTGAACCAATAAATGTATTTTTTTTGTTGTGATATTGATGTGTAGGAAGCCATCTCAGGTAATTTTGTCCGGTCATGTGCTTTCAGAAAGAGACAGTTGTCATGTCACCAGCATAAGCTGTCATCATGCTTTTATATTTTATTTCTCCTTTAATGAACTCCCTCCGCTGGATGCTTGCTGTAATTGCACAAGGCCATTTCATGTTTATTCTGCACCTCCACATGGCTTATGGCAGAACTGCATTTGGACTTATCCGGCTACCGTAGTCTTAGCATTATCTAGCATTATTGTCATGTATTTGCTATGTTTTTGCATTATTATTCTTTGTACTCATTTCACTCCTTTTGTTTGTATTACAGTTTCACCTCTCCACTCAGCTCTTTATCTATTCCACTGTCCTATCCAGTAAAATCTACAAACTCCAAGCTCAGTCTCTTTATTGGATCGTGGGGAAGTTGCAACAGGGAAATACATAGGGAGGTCAGAACACCAGTGCTTCACAATGGAAGTGCTTTCAGATACACTATTGTTTCTTCTACTTAATGGAACTGAAAAGGGTCATGACTTGGATAAGCCAGACTTGGATTTTTACTATTGAGTGCTATTCTCAGAGCAAGTCAGAGTGCAGTAAGCGGTTGGGTGAGTATCTAGAGATAAGTTCCGAGATGTATGGTGGGGCAGAGTTATGAACTGCTTTGAATGTCTGGGTCATAAGTTTGAATTTTTTTCTGAATAGTAGCGGAAGCCAGTGCAGGAATTGGCAGAGTGGCGTGGCAGAGAGAAGGAGCGATTGGTGAGGTGTATAAGCCTGGTGGCAGTATTCATTATGGACTGGCAGTGGAAGCCAATTAATAGAGTTACAGTAGTCCAAATGTGATATGATGAGAGAGAGTGAATAATAATTTTTTTTGCGACATCTTGGGTAATAAATGATCGTATATTGGATATGTTCCTTAGATGAAAGTGACATGATTTAATATGTGATCTGATAAGTGAAGTAAATGTCCATCTGTAAAATAACCTTATTCTATTGCCTTTTGAATGCACATTAAGCGCAAAAGGTGTGTCTAAAAAAACACAATACACTGTGAATGCATTGAAATGCAACTGAATGCCCATGATTACAGCCAGACAGAGTATGATGGAATCCTTTAGCTGATACATTTAGTTTCACTGAAACCTGCTTCAAAGGCATAAAAAAAACACCCATTTGTAAGAGCCGTAAAAGAACTTGCACAGTAATATGGGGAAGATTTATCCCAAATCTTTTTTTCTTTTTCTACTAGCTTTTACGAGAAAGAGAATAATTAGTCTGGATTTTTTGGCCTTACTTTGTGAATAAAACTATACAAAAATATTGTACTGATCTGTAAAGCTACACATCCTGTAAAACTGAATGCCATAACTATCCTTACTTCAGCGTCTTCATGACTTTGTTAGGTGGCAGAATTCAGTACTGCCTTGCAAAATATAACACTATAGAAAAACACTTTATGATGGAAGGCACATTGAGACAAACATTTTCTAAACACTTTCATGACTGTCGAGAAAGTAAGAAACTGGAAATTGTCATATAATTCAAAGCTCTAGCTCTGTCTGAATTCCTGCAGGCCAAACAGCTTTCTTTCTAGTAGGTTCTCTGGGCCAGTGGGGGGTCTTTGAACTGTCAGTCCCGCTGTATAATATTGAATTGTCAATCTCACAACATGATAATGTATTGATTCCAGGATAGCAATAGCACTGTGCCACAGGAAGAAGCACAGAAGACATTAAAGCAATGGACAATAAACCAATGGTTGTCACACATTACGCTGTATTTGAACAGCATCTTTTTCTAGTGAATTGCACTGAAACATAAATATAAATGTAGGGCCCTATAGGGATACGGGCCCTATAGAGTTAATCTTTTCACCATGTCCTTGGGTTATTGGGTAGAATCCCTGTTACAGAATAACCTTTACAGTGATAGGCTGAGAGATTTGATGACACTGCTCTGACACATTCAGTGGCCTCTTCCTCTTTTGCCTCTGGATGTGATTCCAGCTGGATGTGCTCAGGGGGACTGAGTGCAATTGGCCCAGAAGAAGGCATGTGTCCAAGTCGGGGACCAGGAAACACTGTGAATAAGGAACAGATATACTAGGGCAGACTTGTCATAGTCTCTCTAGGAGAGAAAGGCAGATAGGATAGAGAGAAAGAGCAGCTGAAGCTCCAACAAGGATTTGCAGTAAGGGAGTAGCTTCCCAGAGGCTCTGTGTGTTGCCTCCAGTCAGGGACCTCAGTGAAGAGGGACTGTAGGGTAGAAGCTGCTTTCCTGACAATTTCCAGGAGGGAAAGGTTGTACTGCATTTCCCTGTGTACTCTCTGTGTGAGCCTGCCTTTGATCTGTGTGAACTCTCAATATGCTGTTTTCCTCAACTCCTGCGTGAGTACTGAAACCTGTGGTCATTTGCCCTTTTTGGCATAATAAACCGTTCCTGATTGTTAAGAACCTCCTGGCGCCCAAGTTGTTTTTGTGTGCACAGTAGCCTGGGGGAATGTAGTTGCACTACACCATAGAGGGAACATTTCCACTTAGCGAAGGCCCTGCCCTGGGTGTAAGTCGCGTGTAACCCATGCTCTAGTGTTCTAGCTGGTGAATTAACCCCGAGTGGCCCAAATAGGTGTTACATAAATAACAAAACATACTGTTTACCTTCTACACATGCATTAAAAATTATAGTAACCTGAAAAGGTCCTATATGTCCCAGAATGCTCTATGAAGCAGGACAGAGAGCAGTGCAAATGAGTGCCTTGACAGGTGTTAGGGCTGATGATCCTCACCTGTAATTAAGAGGTGTGGGTGTAAGTGTAGGACTCCACAAGCGTTTTCGCACAATCCGACATGCTGCGACAACAATAAGGTAAGTAATAGAATTGTTGCATGGTGTCGCAGCATTGATCTGACGGGACATGGCTGTCAGATGCAGATGCAGCGTGCATGCTTTTTGTCGCAGCGCGTCGGATTGTGCCGAAAACGCTCGTGGAGTCCTACCCTTAGCGCTCTCTGTTCTGAGAGTAAGGAGTGCAACTACTTCTAACTGTGAGTTAATATCTGGTTGGTTGGAAACAAATCATCCACAACTGTTCTGCATTAAAGGTAGTAATTCATCTGCTTTGGATAGGGGTTTAATGGCATATGATTCTAGTGTAGTAGTGAGTGGAATACCAATCAATTTTTCTCTAGTTGGATTTTTAAATATATTAAAGCACTGTGTTTCTGTGAAAATGTATTTTATTTGCTTAGCCTGATATCGTTTATACACTTTGATTTAGGAAATAACAGAACAGAAAACAGACATTGGCAAACAAGATATGGCATACAATGCTCCTGGGAAAAAGTAGAGGGCTCATAAAGCATGGTTACTGCTTATAAACATACTAGGATGTTTGTTAAAGTACAGTAAACAATATACACATGTAATTCAATTTCTTACTTGGTCTTATGAGCCTTGTCATTGCGTGATTTATTACTATTTCTTTGGTTAGATAAGAGGTAATGCAGTCTTAGATAGGAATATGACCAAAGGAAAATGTGTTAAACACAAAAAGGCCCCTTAGAGTTAATACAGTATACTATATTTAACTTAAGAAAGGTGCAATCTATCTAAGTTTGCAGGGCCAAGCAGGCAGCTCCCATTTGTTTTCCTGGCAAATTGGTCTTTTTAGTTGATGAACAATTCGTACGATCGTACGATTGTTCAGAGATAATCGTGGTCTCACAATGACGATCGGATCTTTTAAAAACCTCAACATCTATGGCCAACTTTAGTGTGCTGAAATCCCCCAACACATCTTTATTTGATTATATTCCCACCACAGAATCACGGTGTATGATACATGATGTAATGAATGAACAGACTCAAACCTGTGAAGCAACGCCTAAGTGACTGTGCAAGGACTATAGGTTAACCCATATGACCCAACAAAATCTTGTTGAAAAAATGTTTTATATGTTCCGCAGAGCTGTATTCTGCTCTAGGAGTTACAGTAAATGTCCTTTGGGTATAACCAAGGCCATATGTTTAAACTTCATTGTGGCACAATATATTTGTCATATCTAGAGAACAGGAATTAGCAAGGGCTCCCATTTCATCATATTTTCAATGGCACCTTTATATAGATACGTGAATGGTTGCTTTATAATTCTTATTTAAAACAATATATTTTCCCCCAAACTCACAGTAATGACCTTTATATAATTTCCATACTAATGCCATCTTTTTGTTGTGATTTTCTGGATTTGAATAATTTTTTGTAGCTGGAGGGCAGGAACCAATTTAAAATATTCATATTTGCACAAAAACAAGATAAAGGGTTCTCATCGTTATCCTGTTCTTCAGATACGTAATAGTACTGTAACTTCATCCATAATTAAGAGTCCCAAGATGAGTTATGTTCTTTCTCCTCTGCCCAGATGGACCATGAACAACCGCTGCTGACTTTTCATTTGTTATGTTAAAAGTGTAAAATTTATATATATATATATATATATATATATATATATATATATATATATATATATATATATAGTCAATGGAGGAGCCGGCATTCACGACACAGGGTTCACAGTTGCCTGGGTGCAGTGTCCAAAATAAGATTCAATATTGTACAAATAAGGTCCGCACTCTCAGGACTCAGGAAAAGTTAAGAATTTTTTGATTCACATAGGAGACTGACGTTTCGACCTCTTCAGAGGCCTTTCTCAAATAATATAATATATATATAGATATATATATATATATATATATATATATATATATATATATATATATACATATGTCTGTTTCACAGCAATAAGACACTGTCAGCCTAGAATTTTATATAAGTTGCACATACTGCTTCAGTTAGAGCAACTACAGTATAACTCAAAGACAGGGTCAGTTTTACCACTGTAGAACTACATGGCGGTATTGGCAGCCTCCACACTTCCCAGCTTTATATCTTGTCAGAGTATCTATTTGAGGAAACTATTTGCTTTATTTCCAATACACTGTAGCGTCAACCCTACAACACAGGATTTTAAAGATAACCCTTTGCACATGTAAGAACAGAACCCAGTTTCAAGGTAGAACAGTATTTCTCAAAATTCTGCAAATGTGTGCACATTCTATAAAAAGGCAAACCTGTACAGCCACATTACATTTATATTCCCCTAGCATTACCACCAATTAAATTCACTGTAAAAAAAAGTCCTGCAGCCCAGTGCTTGTATGCTTATTATCTGACTGTGATTGTCCTGGCAGTACTGATCATCTTCTCAGCTTGACAATAAATGTATCACCTTTAACCTCTTCTAGTTGTATTTTCACAAGAATGCTTTTTTTGTGCTTCCAGTGCACACACAAATGCAACTGTGCACACACAAATATACACTGAGTGACATTGAATCAGACTGCTGTTTGTTCATTGGAAAATTGATAAAAAGCTACAAAATATCGCAGGGCTGCACGTAGAGGTAGGCAGACGTGGTACCTGTGTTCTGCCTACCTCTAGTCTGTGTTTGCTGCTCTCCCCTGAGTCAGTCTCCCCTCTGTCACTCTCCCCTGCCTACAGCACATGTGTGCACGCACTTTGCAATGCAGGTGTGCAGTCACAGTCGGGGAGGGGGGCAGAGTGGCCGGCCTAGGGTGCCCGATCGGCTTAGAATGGTGCTGAACTACAGGAGGTACTTAAAGGAAAACTATACCCCCAAAATGAATTCTTAAGTGGCATATTAAAGAATATTACCATATTTTGCATCTCTTGCCTTGAACCAACATTTCATGATGGTCTGTGTGCTGCCTTAGAGATCATCTGACCAGAAATACCACAGCTCTAATTGTAACAGGAAGAAGTGTAGGAGCAAAAGAACTCGTTAATTGGCTCATGTGACCTAACATGTATGGTTTATTTGTGTGCACTGTGAATCCTAGGATCCCAGGGGGCAGGCCCTTATTTTTTAAAATGGCAGTTTCTAGTTAGGATTACCTAAAGGCACATACTACTAAAAAAGTATATTATAAAGAAAATGGTTTATGTAGATGAAGCAGGGTTTTACATATAAACTGTTTTAGGTAATATATTTTTATAGTGACCTACATTGGAGGGTATAGTTTTCCTTTAATTGCAGCCCAAATATTTAGTTAAAATAATTAAATGTAAAATACATCAAACTCCTACATTTTAAAAGGTTTGTGAACTGCTTTTGGAATGTGTAATTATCTGAGGTTTAATGAATATTTGCATTGCAGTAATATAACTCATATTAACTACTGTGTTCTGCACAGTTGGGTAATGGCAAAAGAACTCATTAGGAACCCGAATTCTACAGTGAAGAGAACTTCAGCCACGTAGTAACAGTGCATAGGTCAGCTACAGAAATTATTCAGGGAAGCGAACTTACCTACTCTGCCTTGCATATAAATTGCATGTGCTGTTATATGCATAGACAACCACAAGACCAACACTAGTTACTTTTTTTGAGTATAGTACTACAGTCCTTTTTTCAAACATGCCTGGTTGGGTTAAGAATATTTTAGAAGTTACTTAATACTTGAATGTAATCATTTTAAAAAGGAAGCCTACTTCTTTATCTCATAAATATCATAAATGTGCATCTAAATATCTATGGATTTATGGTAGCAGGACCAGAGAAACTGTTTCATAAAAGGTCCATTATATTTACCAGTTATATATGCAGAAATCCCCCATCTCATATAATAAGGCCCCCATCATAGTAACCTATGCCAAATATATTTGACTCATGGCAGCACTATATGAAACTTCAATCCTCTTTCCTATATATTTTCCAGCACATAGTATTGTATGATGTTCTACTGTTTAGATATAACTATAAATTAGATATCCCTTTTAAGTCCAAAGTGGAAATTGTATCATCTTTACACTCAAATATAGTGTGCATTCAAATGAAGCTGTGAGTACATTTAGTATGGTACAACCTGCATTGACTTATCTATAACTTATCTACAGTGCATTGGTCTCCGGAGATATCAGTTTGTTGCTTGGAAAACCCAAAGATGTCACTGTTTGGAATGAGATAAAATAAAAAAGACTCCCTAAAATAATTACTTTCCTTGGTTGAATTTTTTAATTTCCAGATGTGAATACATTTCTGGCAATGGTCTAAGTTTAGAATTTATTGGAATAATATTTCAGATATGCAGAATAAAACATTTTAGTTGACAAGAATACACAGACTTGAAGACAGTATAACTGTCTTTTAACGTATTTTCATATTTCCTGCATATTCTAATCAACCAGAAGCAGGTACATGTCCAATTCATATTAGCATATCAATAACATTTGCAGTTTAAGTTCTCCATTTCAAAATAGTGTTGTTAAGAATTGTGTTTGTGTCACAGTAACAAAAATTATTCACCATAATTCAATCTTTTGTTCATTTAATGCAGGAATATACAGTACATCCTGTGGCTTTCTGGCTATGGCTGAACCATTACTAGGACTGAGTATTCTCCAACAGACATCAATGCAGGTGCATATTCCTTTCTAAATGCATAATTTCAAATACAATTGTTTATACAAGGTGTTATTACAATTTAGTTGGCAGCATGGAACTGGTTTTCCCCTGAGGACCCTAAAGCAACATCCAGGGCTCAGCCTCAGCCTGATAATATGCAAATAGAACTCCCATTGCAGTACAGAGAGACTTAAAGGATGTCCGTATTATTTAATAGATGTATGCATTGATGCATCATATATATGACACCTGTATCTTTCCACTTGCAAGTAGTGATGGAAACAGCAAAAAATTTGCAAAACCATTGAAATCAATGGGCATTTTATTAAACTATACATTAGAGTCTATGGGCATTTTTTCTAGTGGCTAAACATGGAAAATATTTTATTCGTACCTACTTACGCAAACAGTAAACTTAACAGCAAAATATATTAATCTTAAACTATTTAACTGACTTTAAAACGTAACAAATGTAACATGGAAACAATATTTCAGATGAAACTTTACCTTACCAGTGGTTTGTAAATGGGAAGAATGACCCCCACCTCCTCTGAATCTATGCCCCTTAAAATACAGCTCAAAACTCTGTTTTCTCTTGCTGCTGCTGACTGACATTTCATTTTTCATTTTCAACTAGTACCCCAGCTCAGTCCCATTAAGGGTATAAGTGGCTTCCATATTTTTACATCCCAGGTGCACTTACATTTATCAACATTGAATTTCATCTGACACTTAGAGGCACATTTCATCAAAGGTTGAATTTCAAACTTATGTGAGTTTTTAAGAACTCCCATAAACTCCCATAAAGCACCTGATGAAGGATATGTTTTATCCGAAACATGTTGTGTGAAATAAAGACACATTGAATTGCTGTGGGACTCCAGAGTTTATTTGAATTGAATTTGGAAGGTTTGTGGCTGGACGGGACTGCTACTCTGTTGGAGATACCCTGAATACTGTGAGTGAGGGATCACCAAAATATTTGAAAAGGATTTGTAAGGCTGCAAACAACTCAAAATTGATATAAATAACAGTGACAGGCTTTCAGTACCGATTCTACTATTTCCATGTCCTTGTTAGTATCAGCTACAGGTACAGTATTTGTTAGGTCCCAAATGAATCCCAGTTTTTATGTGAAGTACTGAATAAATTGCTGCAAAATGTTTTGCTGGCAAAAAAATCCCTTAAATTAGAGCTGTGAAGTTTGAGGAATAATTTAATTAATTTCTAATCTGGAAAGACCCGTGCTGCATTGATTGGGATCATGTGGGGTTTACAGAATGAAAGACAACTACAGTATGGATTACCACTCACTCTATATATATATATTGACCTTATAGAAGAGGTAAGAGTAACTACAAGGAAGCACAGAGGAAGAATGCAAAATCTTGTATATGAGGTTGGTTATATAGTGAATAAAGTACCCCCTCTTGTAAAATATAAGGATATTATAAGTTTCCGAGGAATTTTATGATCATATAAAAACACGAGGCCGAAGGCTTCCACTATCCTCATATTTTGCAACTGGGGGTACTTTATTTAATATAATACACACGTTTCAGTGAGTGGGACAGAAATGACATCAGAACTCAATGTTTATAACTGATGACATCAGAACTCACCATTTATAAATCAATATTCATGGCTTTTGTGTATTATATAGTGGATAATGTACCCCCTACTGTAATTTATAAAGATATTATGTCACCGAGGAGTTATGTGACCATATTAAAGCACGAGGCTGCAGGCTGGTCACTGCTCCTGGTTTTAAAAATTAATGGTGAGCACAACTTTCCCTTGTTTGTTATAGTTATACAGGAGACCAGCTCCATGTTGTAGCTCCCACCCTTCCCAACGATAGTCAGGTGATCCCACTGGTGTCTAATAAAAGGGCAGCCAAGTTTGGGAGTTTTACTTTGAAAGCAGCTAGTAAGTTAGTCCCTTTGTAAAATGTATAATGAAGCAATAGAATTCTTAATGAATCAGATAAAAATTGAGCGTAGGACTTGCCAGATATGGGATGACTTTGACGTAGTTGGCCAGCTTAAATATATTGCAATATATGGACAAACAATCCCTGTTTTGTTGAAAGGGTAAGACATTTTTAGTAGCAGTATGCACAAAATGTCTCTATCTTAAATATATTGATAATGGGTTGAGTGCAGACGACCTCTTGTATTTGTCTATGTGTTTTAAAAAGTGAATAATGCTCAAAATCCTTATAATTGCTTTTATTTCCTTACACACAAATGCATTGGGAACACTGCACCTTCTATTCCAAATCAAAACATTAAGAAAAATGTATCAACATTGTGTTATTCATTTACAGAAAGTGAAGAAAAGGGATATTAGGCTGTTGCAGTGCCTGCCTTATTCTTTACAAACACAAACATTCGCTGTATAGACTGAAAAATGTTTTAAGATTTTGCTTTCCTTTGAATCACAGAACTAATATTTAGTTGTATAAGCAGTGTTTGTGAGAACTGCTGCACATCTGTGTTGCACGGAGTCGACAAACTTCTGGCACCTGTTACATTCCACAATTCTTCTGTATTTCTTGGTTTTGCATCAGAAACAGCATTTTTCATCCCACAAGTTTTCTATTTGATTAAGGTCCAGGGATTGGGACGTAACTCCATAACTTCAATCTTGTTGGTCTGGAATCAAGATGTTGCTCATTTGCCAGTATGTTTGGGGTTGTTGCCTTGTTGAAATGCCTATTTCAAGGGCATTTCCTCTTTGGCATTAAGCAACTTGACCACTTCAAGTATTTTGATGTATTGAAACTGATCCATGATCCCTGCTAGGTGATAAAGTCTAAAATATTGGCTAAGACCTTAAAAGACATTGCTGTAATAGCACTTTTTAGCACTAGTCATCTATCCCTTTATACTGAAGCAGGTCTCTGTGCTGTGAATTAATGAACTTCCCTTCACTTTTTTCACACAAATTCTGAGTGCTTCCTGGATTTAGTTTAGCCTTTCAAATAGTTATGGATATTAAACATATGCTTTATTACCTATGAAGCAGGCAGAGCTATATGAATGTCTTGACATTGATGATTGTAGCCATATGTCATACAGGGCACCTAGGGAATATTTTCATCAGTGTGATGGCTGTTAAGATCTCTTTATATCAAACAAAAGGATTGAAAGCTAAGCTACTTTCTCTGATTTTTTTTGGCAATTTCTGATAGGGAACTGGAACATTATATGATTTGTATTCATGAAATAAATAATGTAGGTTGCTCACGTCACCAGAAAATGTGAAGTATCGTAGAAGGGATAGTTTGGAATTTCTGTTGGGTCACCCAAGGGATTGTTGGCTTAAATTAAATTCCAAACAGAAAATAGCCTCTTAAATATTACATTGGTAGAAATGTCATATTTAGAGGTATGACAAATAATCTCCTTCATATCACAGCTAACTGGAGCAGATGCTCAGAAAGTTGACTGGGGGCAAACACTAATACATATATTCTTTTGTATGGATAGCATAGACTGCATGCCTCAAAAGGTAGATGTTACTTTTAATACTTGTTAATATGGTAAAGGGAATATTCACCTACTGGCAAATTCCCGTAAACTAAAGAAATTGCAACAATAAAAAAAACAAGTTTCCACTGCATTTTTTTTAACCGTGCCCTGCTCAATACTTGTGTGTACCCTGACACACTAACCCTCTTAACAGTACTGTATACTGTAGAGAGCAATATTTGTAACTTGCAATTGGTTACTTTTTTTATTTAATGTTTTGTTCTGAAGCTTCTAAAATAGGAAAGGGCTCTTAGTATGTTAAGAGCACACGTTGTAGCTGGGTGCATGGCCACAAATTATATTTTATCCCTTTAACCTTATAAACATTTTGTGAATGTTGCTTAATACTTTTTAAAATTGTAACCCAGGTTTAGTAACCTATAACCACAAATTAGCTCTTTGTTTTCACGCAACTGACCAGTAAATGCTACCCTTTTGGCCAAGGCTTGAAATGATATTATGTGCATTTTTATAAAAAAAAATTAAAAAAAATTTACTAAATACAGAAATAAAATAAATGTCTAACAAAATAAGACCTTAACAAGTGATACATTGCAACTGTCTACTATAAATAAATGCAGCAACTGTACCAGCCTCCAGGGCTGCTCCTGCCATGGGGCAAGGTAAGAACCTTGTTAAAAGGGGCAGCAAAAAGTCGCCTCTTGTTACTTTAAGAGCTGAATTTCTGGGGTTTAACCTGGAAATTCAGCTCCGCTAGTGCTCTGCTAGTGCTATTGCGCTCAGTGCACTAGCGATCTGGCCCCCCTATGACCCACTCCGACACTGATGTTTTAAGTGCGGAGTGGCAGGGGGTGTACTTGATCCAAACTAAGATATAATTAATCCTTATTGGAAGCAAAATCAGCCTATTGGGTTTATTTAATATTTACATGATTTTCTAGTAGACGTAAGGTATGAAGATCCAAATTACAGAAAGATCTGTTATCCGGAAAACCCCAGGTCCCGAGCATTCTGGATAACAGGTCCCATACCTGTATTAAATAATAGTACTTAACAATAACAATAATAAATATGCTAAGGTAATAGGTCAGTTTAGGAGCATGACTACTGTACGGCCTTCAGAAACTTTTTTACCAGCATAGTGGTTACAAAGGGGCATTTGCTAAAACTTTATAACATGCCAACTCCTAGACCCCCATTACTCAAAAAAATGGAACTCTAAGACATATAATTATGAATAATTGCTTCTTAGAAACAAGACACTGCAAGCAATGCCTCCATTGCCAGGGACCCTGCTTTGACAACAAAGTTAACCTATCCCAACTCAAAAGTTAACACTACAAGTACAACCAGGGATAGTGGATGGTAGTCTTTGTTTACTCTCTCCAAAATTGATACTATGCCTAACTGCTACCCATTTGGATTCCTAAAATTCCATGCCCTCCTCTACATCACTAAACCCCTGTCTGGTAGGACTGTCACACCAGTTGGGAGCCCTCATTCTGCAAATTCGAAACGTCACGTTGGCTGCAGATGCACTTCTTAATACATTTGTTTATTTCATAAGAAATCCTGGTGTTGCTGATCTTCCTTCTAGTACATTTTGAACTTTTATCGTGCAACTGGGGCTGGAAGCGGAGTACTGCCCGAAAGAATACTATATATATATAGTATAGCCATTTTATCTCTCTTGTGTTCAAGCCTTTTTCCACAAAGGGGACAAACTAACCATTGTTGACTCGGTTGACTCTTCTCTTTTTTATTTTTCTCTTAGTGTACAAAGCCCTTGGTGAAAGTGTACACAATGCCTGCATGTTTATCAAGCCAACAGCTTAGTGTGAAATCAACTATGCACTCCTTATATCACAATGAATGTGCCCTTAACAAATTGAATTTACCAAAGTAACACAATCATAGTGCAAGACACAAATAAATAAATTTCCATAACTTACAGCCCAAAATGGAAAGACCATAAATGCAAGTGTCCTATATATTGATTTAGACAAAAGGAAAATGGCAATGAAACCCTTGGCCATATGATGGCAGTGCTAAATACTGTCATTATCTTTAATGGAATTGACAGGTTCCCTATACAGCACAATCTATTCCTATGTGTAATTTTAGAAAGTAAAATGATCCAGTAAAGAATGAAAGAAGAATGACAGACTTACATATTTTTATATTACAATGGAGGGCTTGTTGTCCTCCTAGATTACCTGTAGCTTTCTGCTAAAAATCCCAACCCATGTTAAAAATCTTCTGTATTTCATATCAGATGTCCTGAAATTCTGCAGCCTTTTGAAGCAGATAATTAGTAGTCATAAAATACTAATTTGCATAAAAAGCATCTTTAAGATCTCGAGGCACACACACACTAACCGATCATAAACACATTTTTTTCAAAAGAAAGGACCTTTTGTAGACCTTTTGTAAAGACACTGATGTGCCACAGATGAGCAGTCACATCCAGAATTTCCTGTAATGGCTGAACCAATCAAGCTGAATCGCCATTTGCTTTGTGCAGTTAAGGTATATACAGTATATTGTGTAAATGTACAAATATTATAACATTATAGCATGCAGTAAACTAAAATTATTGTATATCTAAAATTTCCCCTTTTCATGCACCTTGTTTCTTTTTGATATAATGTAGTTCCTTGTTATGGCCATTCTTCTTCTTTTTCTTCTTCTGTGTCTCTCACTACAGGAACATTGCAGTTATATTTTAGCCAATAAGTATTTCATGATATAGGATGCTTGAAAGTAAATATCTCTCTAACTTAAAGGGGAACTTCAGCTTCCAAACCAAAATTTGATAAAGAGGCCCACATAACACAGAAACCCCTAATCACAGTTACCTGTTTCTTCAAAAAGTATGAATAAATGCCATTTTCTATGCCGAAATCCAGCTGTTTAAGAGTTCTTCTTTTTCTGCATTATTTGAAATCCTGGCAGGAAAGGAGGGACTAAATACTGATGTTACAAATTGTAACAACTTCTCCACAGCTTACAGACAGCATGCAGAAACTACATAACCCTAAATGCATCGCATTGTGGTGTTCCTTTCCTTATTGAAATCTTGTGTGCAGGGAATTATGGGATTTGGAGGATGCAGGCTGAGGACAGCTGGCTATTGATACAAAGTAACAGTAGTCAGCCAGCTCAGCAAAGTAGTCAGACAGATCAACAGGGGAGCAGGGGAGCAGGGGGCTAGCCTTAGGGAACTGTTCCAAACCATTAAAAATTATAAAAAGTCTGCATATTTTTTAATTGATGTATATTGCAAAGTTACTTGGATTTATGTTTACTTTTCAAAAGGCTTAAGTTATGTTTTTGTGGAGTTCCCCTTTAAGTTCACAAATTAAAGGCCTCATTGTGTCCGACTGCTTCACTGCAGTAGTCCCACATTAACAACACTGAAAACAACTTGTGCATACACCAATTTTTAGTTAATAACAACTGCTTGTTTCCAGTAACCCCTAACAACCAATCTGCAGGTAGCAATTACAGGTGTGCTGTTGGAAATCATAAATTTGATTTGTTGCTAAGGGTACTAGACCTAAAGGAATCTTTATACCTGTTATTGCTCTATATGGGTATACAATATTTAAACTCAACTAACTACAAAAATACATTACTGAGTCACTAATTAAATCTGGGCAAAGTTGCACTAACATTCTAAACCGGTAATTGATGAAAACACATACTCAAGACACCTTTTACTAGCAATTCAATTCAATTGTCATACATAGTCATATCAACATTAAATCACAAAATCACCTTCCCACATCACGTTCTATATACAGTATTGGTCTTATCTATTTACCAGTGACTGTCACTTTCCTGTCTGGTTATATATTCTTTATTCAGACCAATGCAATTGTGTTACAGCACAAACCACTAATATAATATCCATCAAAATTCCAAAAAATTTCAAGTACTATCGAGCTTTTTACATTTGATACTCACATTGTCATGCCAAACCGTATTTTGAGCTTTAAACTATCTATAAAACATTAAAGCTCTGATACTTGTTGTGACAACACCAGTAAGGCTATTAAATTAACACCAGAGATGTTTATTTAAAACCACAGAGCTCAGTGCACTAAGTTAAAAGTAGCTTCTTGCGTAATGCACCACAATAGTAAAAAAATAAAATATTTCTTTAATAAATGCACTGCAGATTCTCTGACTGGGTCCTAATTGGCCCCTCCCAATATCTCCACCTACTATCTGGGTGGATCTTTTCACTTTGTCCACAAATGTAGGGGCATTGGTTAGTAGCCCTTGGTTTCACTGTGAACCTGTGAGCCCCAATACCTTAAAATCAAAAGGGGCCATGGAAATGGCACTGTTATCCGTTATTTGGTATTACTAAAAAAAAATAATTATCATTAATGCTAGTCCTTCCACTATAGAAACTCAAAACCACTGCAGCAGGTCTAAAGTGCCATCAGTACAATACCTGGTCTGGCAGTCCTCTATTATAATTTTATTTTATTATCTAGCACTCCTCTTACTCCTTAGAAAAGAGCAAAAAATATCTGCAGAAAAATATACAATCATGGAATGAAAATGAATTAACTTAACTGTGCATAGGAAAACAGATCTTCCTTGTTACACTGCAAGGAATTTGACATTTTTTAACAGGAATTTTGAAGTTCAGACTTTCCAATACTTAGAGATCAACAAAATTATGATTAGCATCAATCAATGTTATCAGAATACGTCCCATTTTATTTGGAAGGTGAATTATCTTAAAATTTTAAATTAATAACTCATTAAACAAATATTTTGATTGATTGAGCTAACCATCTTTCAACACTGAGCTTTAGTTTTTAGCTACATTTTGTTGGGCCCACCAACAAATGTGTAAATACGAAGATCTTCTTGTTATATGAAAAGTCAAAATTCCCTATAGGTTTTTCTCTGTAGATGGATGATTCTTGGAAAAAACATCACTCAAACTGCAATCACAATGTACATGGGTTTTATATGTGCCTCTGGCCTGTGGATAACAAAGCATGTATAGCATTTTTATTTCGGTGACAGCCTCATTCTTCACCATGAACATGAAGTAAATGTATTATGTTGAAAAAAATTGTAAAATAAAAGGTTGTTAAGGCTATTGGCAAGCTTTAATGCCATTACCAAATTTATGTTACAGAGACCAAACATATTATATTTCCCAGTTAAGTTGAGACAAGACAATTCCCTTACTTTACCCATATGGTATTTAACTATACATATCACTTTAACCAACATAGACTTGAACATAGACTTGGGTAAGCTAGTAAGTATAAAAATGTTATTGGTAACAATGGACAAATTAAATATAAGCCAACGGAAAGTAGATAGTAGATGAATTAAGGAATTACTAGAATTAAAAAATATATATAACATGAAACATTTAATGCTTATAATGGTTCATCGAAACTCAATATAGTAAACCTTTTTCCCTTTCAAAACAAAATGTTGTGTAGAACAGATTATATTTTAGAGTTGTTGGTAATTTATTGTAGGGTATACACAGATTGTGAACGCTGACACAGTATTACTCAATTAATCAGTCTGCAGGGCAAAGATGGAATTTCTATTTTTTTTTTCCAGGAATAAAATAAACATTAAGTCAAATCATTAACATGAGTTAATGTGCCAGGAGTGCACAGGGCCATACAAGCTGAAATCTGATGCTCTTTTTTTTTAAGCATATTTTCTAGCAGCAACTATTCCTTTTCATTTGATTCCCAGTTTAGCCTCAGTCAAAACTTTGTAGTAATTTTAACTATATTTATATGTACATGCTTGTATTGCATTTTCTTGTATATGTATTAAGTATACAGTATGTCCATGAGATGGTAATATCTGTATTAAATGATCCATTTTATAGTAATAACCCTACCCACTTGGTTTGAATAAAATAGGTGCCAGGTAAATTGCAAACCTTAGGAATGGCACATTTAGTGATGTCATCAGTAAACTAGTGCATCACTTGTTTATTTTAGAAAAATGTTTACATACTATTGCAAGCAAACTTAATATTGTTTTTCAGCATTCCAAATCCTATTAATACTGACTTTGCCTAAGTCTTATATCTGCCTTAGCAAGGCTTTAAGAGGATCACAAAAAATGTTTCATTGCCCTGCAGCTGAAGAAACTTTTTTCTAAAAACACAACTTAATTATATGTTCCCTTTAACCAATCAGATAAAGAAATAGGAAATAGACAGGAAGGAACCATGAGGCGTGTGGATTATTTGATTATAATGAAGAAATAACGGAGTGGTTTCCTATGTGCTGTAACCCAGATTTTTGTTTCCAGAAATTTCTCTGAAGTTACATAAAGATAATGGTACCTTCATAATGGAATCACACCAACTCCATGTGTCTGAAATTCACATAGAATGGATATGATTACTTATATAGGACCTAAGGATTTGCAGCATTTACACCATTTATTAGCATAGCTACTATACAGAGAAAAGAGAAACCAAAGCACAGAGATGAATATACAAGGAAGATATCCTTGTTAGAACACTGCATACTAGCAAATACATGGAGGGTCAGATGAAAGAGTGATCAGACACGTTTGCAACTTGTATGCTTTTGTAAGGTACCTTTGGTCGCAGCTCAGTCCTCTCTTGGACGCAGGCGCAGGGGTGTGCAGGTTTCTGCGCATTCTCGGCGTCTGTTTCCAGCACCCGCGTCTTTGCGCGGGCGCGCGTCCGTTCATTCGGACACGCGCACGTCGCGACGGTCGCGGGCACGCTAAAATTGACGCACGGCGTCCTGACGCTGCGTCCTTACGTTTGGCGCCAATCTGCCCCTATTTATTCTCATCGGAAAAAGCAAACAGTGCTTGGTGATTATTCTCCCTGCTCCTGAAACCTTTGATGTTATACCTCGCTTGAACTTGATTTCTGGATTTTGACCTCGGCCCGTTTCTGACCACCGCTTGACTTCTGCCTGCCCATCGACCCTGCTTGTTTGACCATCGCTTGTACTCCGCCTGCCTTCTGACCTCGGCCTGTTTCCGGTTTGCCTGAACTCCGCCAGCCCTTCGATCTCTGCCTGCCTACGGATTCTTCTCTTCTCTGACACGGCCTGCTAATACCACCTGTAAGCTCCCGCTGTACACTAAAGCAGTTTTAACTGCTAAGCTCTTCTCCACTGGCTCCTGCCCTCCTGACAGTCCTGACAGCTTTATGTCTGGATGAATGCACAGAAGCCAGTTCATCTAATTTACAGTAACAGTAATTTAGACAAACAAAATGTTGGGGCACATGTTGGGGCACATGGGGTTAATAGCCCCTATGACTTTAAATCCATACAGGTTCAGTTCTCTTAGTTGCTGGGCAGAAGGGAATATATCTCAAGTTCATTTGCATATGGATGCTATTGGCTAGCAGGTAGGGTGACCACTTTGATGTAGTTCTGGAAAAGAAGTGGCACTTCCTCTTTGCCTTCCACCGTAGGAACAGGGTGAATGTCTGCTTCTTGCCTTGGCATGGACCCAGTTAGATTTGGGGGAAAAAAGACCACATGAAGGTATTAGATCGTGGCAGGTGTAGCTCCCATACCAGTACACTCTAGGAGTGTAAGTCAGCTAGGGGTGAGTTAAAAAGAGCAGTTCTGAGCTCCAACATAAGAGTTTTGGCCAGGCCATATTGCCTGTAGTGCAGGGATCCCAGTGGAAAGGGAATTAGTATAGAGGAGTTCCTTGATGTTATCCAGGCCACTACCGGGTGTTTCGCAGAGGTGAAGTGAGATTTCTGCCAAGTCTGTCCGCAGGGGAGTCTCAGCCTGTGTTACGCTCTGCATGTGATGTTGTCAGTACCACTGGCCTATGAGAAACTGTGCTGTGAGTAACCCCTGTGGATGTTCGATAAACACTTTCTGTTTTGCTTTTTGCAAGAACCTCTGCACCCTCAGTCTTTATTTTTCTGTATAGCAGCAAGAGAGGTGTCATTGCACAACACCCTCACCATCCTCTTCCACTTTGTGAAGGTCCACTCTGAGTGAGAGAGTCCAGTGTAACCTGTGTTCTACTGGTACTAGTCTGGGAAGGTCGTTACTGGGCCAAAGTAGGGGTTACAGGACTGTGGATATAAAATGTAGCCATTTTTAAAAGGTGACAACTTGAGTAGGGGGAATAGGGCACTAAAAGAAGCATGTCATTCTTCAACTTGGTGTGGAACACTGACAAATTAATTTTTGAAGACTTAAACTAGCACTGATCAAAACAGCCCTTTAAATGTTCTATTTACATATTAAATCAGAGTGCATGTTCCAAAATCAGCTATGTCTTTTATTCAAATGAAGACATTTATTTAAACTAACATATATTTAAATTGTATGCGTGTGATGCAATTGGTTTAACTACAGAGGATATAAATTCATAAATGCAAAAATTAACTAGCTTTGATCATCTAGACTAATTCTGAAGAACAAGTTTCACATTTCCTGTATAGTTGTGAAGGAACAAGAATATTATTCAGTGCCCTCACTCAGTGTGAGATATATTGCTTTTATCTATTCTGACATATAACCCTGTGTGGTAAAGGAATACACAACCTCTTGCTTAAAGCTAGAATAAAGCAAACTGCACTGGTCTCAAGGCAACTCTGGAGGTGACAACTGTTTCAGAAATGCTTGTTTGCCATTAATCTTAATACTGCAGATGTTATTATTATTGGCAGTTACAGCTGTATGAAAGAACTTGGGAAGAGAAAAAAAGTCTATTAACTAGACGTTGTACAGTATTGGTAAAGCATGTTTGTTAAAGGAACAGTAACACCAAAAAATGAAAGTGTTTTAAAGTAATGAAAATATAATGTACTGTTGGCCTGCACTGGTAAAACTGGTGTGTTTGCTTCAAATGAAAGCTGCTGTGTAGCCATGGGGGCAGCCATTAAAAGGATAAAATGTACAGGGCAGATAACAGATGAGCTCTGTAATATACAATGGGATTCTTCAGATCTTATCTGTTTTTTTTTGTTATTGTGTACCCTGTGCTTGAATGGCTACCCCCATGGCTAAACAGCAGTTTGTTTATGTAAACTATAGCAGAATTTCTGAAGCAAACACAACCGTTATACCAATAGAGGGCAACAGTACATTTTAATTTCTTTAAAAGCACTTATTTTTTTTGTGTTAGTGTTCCTTTAACCACCAAGAAAGTATTTTACCTTATATGTAACTAGGACAAAGAAGAAATAAAATGTGCATGTATGCCAAAGATAATATTGTGAATTAGCAAAATAACTAAATGAAGCATGCCCTGGTTGTATAGCACCTTTGAGTGGTTACCACATCTTAGGGTAGGACTACATGAACGTTTTCGGCACGATCCGATGCACTGCGACAAGTCGCATGCAACAATGCAACAAAAATAAGGTAAGTGAATGCATTGTTGCATGGTGTTGCAGCAGTGATCCGACACGACTGTCGGAAGCAGACGCATTCGACTTGTCACATGCGTTTTGTCACAGTGCGTCGGATCGCGCCGAATACGTCCATGTAGTCCTACCCTTAATGTATTTAAAAAATGGCATATAGAGCACTTGGGGCATATTCACACATGGTAATTGAAAGCTTACACCTATTTAAATAAGTGTGAAATATGGGGTTGTAATGCCCAAACTCCACGGCACAATGTCTTCTGATCCGACAAACTGAAAGGAAACACACACGACCAGTCAGAGGCGCAGAAAATAATGTTATAAAAAATAATAGCAGCTACAAACTACATGCATACATCACGACTGTCAGATGCGAACACCGCACTCTTGTGTGTAGTTTGAAGGTGCAATGTTTCTATAACTTACATTATATTCGGAGCCTTCGACTGGTCGCCTTCGACTGGTCGCCTTTGACTGGTCGCCTTCGACTGGTTGCCTGCGTTTCGGATCAGAAGATATTTCACCGTGGAATTTGTGCTATGGTTAGTAATTAGCTAATATGCATGCCATGTGGTTGCCCATTAGTGCAGGCTGCAAAATGCACCTGAACTGTCAGGTTTGTTTGAAATATCAACTTGATATGTGGTAAGTTATAAAGTTATGATCTGACACTGAAAATATTAGCCAGAAGGACAAACACGTAAAAACAAAGTATAAAGCAAAAGCATCACGAATGACAACTGAGCTCTCAAGTTGTAGCACAATGAAAGATCTTGCTTTGTTAAAATGAAGTTCAATTAGGTTGTGCCGGCATAATTCAGGCATAAATCCATGGAATCCCCACCCATATCAATATAATAAAGGATAATAAAATATTTAGTAGCTTTTTGCACAAAATATGTCTTACCATACAATCAACAAAGGTATTAATTGACTATACTGTATATTTTAATATATTGAAGCTGTGCTCTTATACCCTAGGTAATGCTTCCTTTTACCAAAGTATCTTTCCCTTTGGACTCTTAGTAGCTGCTCCCACGTAGTAGGTGCACAAACTAGACCTGTACTCATACAGGGGACCCACACTTGTTTCCTTGCTAATATCTTCCCTTGGGTGGCTCAGTCACCAGGGTGCTCTCAGAGGCAGTCACACTGGAGATACAAGTGGGTCAGCAGCAGGATCAATCTCCACAGTTGCACCTTTCACCTCCTGAGTCTCTAGCAGTTTGGCAGAGAACAAGATGGACTCTCTCTGTACTTTTTATAACCTCCCTCTGGCCACCCCTTACATTTGGCTGCAAACCCAAGCTCTTCCTGAATACAGCCAATTGGTCATCTCCCTGCCTGTAACCGGGCTTGGTCATGTCACAGGCAGAACAGGGGGAAGGGTTGTCTGATCCCCTACAGTATTATAGAATAAGCAATAAGTTTTTACAATTAAATATGCTAGAAATTGAGATAAAAAACATGATCACAGAAAAAATCTTGATAGTTTCTAGTTTTTTAATTGCTTTGCCAGAACTCAAATTTAAAAATTAATACATTGGTCTGCCCATGTATATAGTATATAACATAGTAATAAATCAAATAAGGTTGAAAAAAGACACACGTCCATCAAGTTATATATATAAAGTACATCATCTTTTGGAGTTGTCCTTATATGCTTCATTTACTTCCTACATACTGTATGTGAATTGTTTATCAGAAAGGTCTAAATATACTCAAAAATAAGAACTAGGTTATTCTCAATTACTTCACTTCTGTAAATAAATCCATTAACTAGACAGAAAAGAAAGGGGGAGTCATTGAAAAATGAAAATATTTCAGTAGCATCATTTTGAGATTCATAATTGTCGTAGGTTAATTTTTTGATAGAAATGAATAATCAAAACATGTTAATCCTAATTAAACTGACATATATATATTGCTTTGCAGTAGAGCAGTATGCAATGTGCGTATTATTAGAAAGTCTAGCCTGGAAGTAATGTTACAGCTCATAAATATCCAAGGATGCAAGTCTAGATTTATCATGGGGATGTTAACTCAATTGTGTAATAAATCACTGAGCTTCTTTTGTCATAAAGTTGTTTGTAACATAATGGATAATCAAACAGATACTTTTTTAAATCTTCCCTTGAATAGAAAATAGGCAAGTAGCACATAATTAAAAAAAAACACCCATATAGCAACGGGAAGAAGAAGAACCTGTGTATATTTCTTGCAGTTATTTCTATCACAAGGTTTCCTCACGTAAACAAGACTATTATCTGCTTGCAAAAACGAATTGAATAAAAAAGGAAATTTGACTAATCTCACATAATTTGGTTACTTTGATAACTTTTTGTTTCTGTATCAGAAATTTTAGGGCCTCCTAAAATAAGTAATTGTTTCAATAACAAAAATACTGCAATAAGAGGCCCTGGCCAACTCTATTTTTTTTCTCTTTTAGATGGTCATGCAATACAACTGAATTATGATATGGCAAATGCTAATTTTAGAATACACTCAGGCCAAGGATCAAATCTGGATCGATTGAAAACCTACATACAGTTTGCCACCCCAATTGGCAAAATTATCTTGGTGTCTATTCTTTTATTAAAGAAAAGCACTCTTGGGTCAAATGTATTCATTTTTGAATTGTGACTTTGCCTTGATTTGTGCAATACAAGGAAAAAACTTAATTCCATTTTGTATTTGTGATTGTGGGTTACTTTTTTTATTAACAATTACTTTTTTCTCCAATAAGTGTTTATTTTCCTGATAGTGTTTTTTTTAAAAAAAATACAAATATGCCATCAAAATGCCAAGACTTATTTTTTTGCAAAAACTGGTAAAACAAAAAAAGTTGCAGGGTCTGCTTCTTCTATAGCAGGGTTACCCATGAGCAACATTCAGTAGTAAAAAGAGTTGGGGAGCAACATAATTATGAAAAAAGTTCCCAGGGTTGCTAAATAAGGACTGTTATTGGCTATTTTGTAGCCTCTATGTGTACTGGAGTGTAAAAGAGGTTCTGTTTGGCAGTACATTTGGTTTTATGCAACCAAAACTTGCCTCCAAGACAAGGATTCCGAGCTTTCATTCCATGAAATTCCATGCCTTACACATGAATCTATGCCACAACAATTAATCATAGCTCTCTGGCTAAACATTGCTCCAAACTGACAAGGATTTATATGCATGGGATCAAGAGGATCACTTACTCTCTTCAGTGCTGACAATCCCCTGCAAAGCATTATGAAACTATGTATTACAGAAATATGTTTTATATCACCATGTATGTCATAAGGGCCTTTAATTTATGTAATTAATCATTTTAATCACATAACCCCATTAAATATCTTTATGGAAATCACTGGTGAGAACTGCCTTATTATAGTGAGATTACTGAAAAGCTTACCCCAATGCAGTACATTTTATGTGATCATTTTTAAGTTACAATAAAAGCGTCAGTAATGTCAGATATTTGCACAAAGCTATTTTCATTGTATTTTTCATTATAAATAAATCATAATGTGCAGTTGCTAATGGGCCAAAACTTTTTTTACGGGCAAAAATTTTTTACACACACAATTTTTTCTCACTCCTACTGCATTAAAGTCAATGGGCATATTGTCAACTATTCATAAAGAAAAGCTGGTTAACTAGCACAAATAAAAGTTAAAAAGATTATATAAAATGTCGGAACATGGTTTCTGAGATGTAGAACTATAACCAAATGTAAAAACCAGGGAGGTTAGTTTGAGTCAAACATTGAAATGTCTAATTTTTGGTCTTAAGTCAGGGTGTGAAGGATAATGCAAGTGAATTGAAAGTCTCTTGAGAAACCAACAGTATGTACAGTCTCATAGAACTGTGTGGTGCACTGGAATCAGCCGAGAGAAAAACAAAATGGTATATAGTGATGCATGATAAGAGGTTGCTTATAATCCTACCTAGAAAAGGAAGAACGTGGGAAAGTATTGTCAATAATGCAGAACACATTAAAATGTACATGGTCAATTATTTTTTATTACTTTTAAATTAATGCGTATCTATGAAGTGTTAAAATATTCAGTAATGCTCTATAATAAATGGGTGTATACTTCGAATATACAGATTACATATAAAAAAAAAAAACAGCTGATACAATAGGGAAAGTGATCCCTGCCCAATCTGAACTAAAATGCATAATTCAAACAAAAGACTATCCAGCTAGGTATGTGGTAGATTCATCCACTTCATACAGTAAATAATCCTGAGCTTTTTGGATAATGGATGCCATACCTATTTTTCAGTTTTGGGAAAAGCAAGCTATAATGGCTCATCATTTTGAAAATCACAATAAATAAACAAACCAGACCAGTTGTAACTAAAAGCTAATTTTAAGGTAAATTTCACAGTTTATAAATATGGCAACATCCAAAACACATTCTACTTGTTTGCACTCACTTGAAGCATAGACTGTTTCTGATGATGGGTGGCATTTAAGAAAGTAATTTGATCTGGTAGGCTTAGAATTTAGAGGGAAAGCAATAACTTAAAGTAAGGGATTTTTATTATGTGAAGCAGTGAAATGTTTAATGTACTTTGTAAATCTGCAGAATTGACATCTAGCCGAATGATTGCACTTTTTATTCAATGTTTTAGAGGAAGGGTTTTCCTTACCTTTTGTGGAAAATTACTTTAATATTTAATTTCACATCATACTACATACTATTTTTTTGACTAACGCTAAGCAGCTGTAGTAAATTACTTTCAAAATTATAAATCAATTAAATGAATGCTGTGTAAACTTCAATAGTGATTATTTCCATGTGCTTTCTGCTTTATTTCTGATGTACGTTCTAGAAACATTATTTTAAAAAAACACACCTTCATATGTACAGTAATAGGTACGAACATTAGCATCAGACTATGTGTGCCAGGATTACAGAATACATTGGCTTCCAAAATTTAATACCTGCTTCACTTGTTCATTTTTTAATTTGGCAGAAGATTATTTAAGATATACCTTCCTTAGAGTACTTTGTTCTGCATACATGACTGCAGGAAATCTTGACTTTTCCATTATTCTTCTGCAAATCTACAGATTCCTCCACAGTAATAACTGATTAGAGGCTTGTACTTTTACTTTTAATTTGTTACTGTGGCCAGAGAGAGACTGGCTATCATTCTCTCTACCAAAAGAATTAAGACTATACAATTTCAAACCAGGCCCTACTGATAGGATTCATGTTGAACAATTAAGCAAAATGTATCTTTAGGTATTTGTTTAGCCTCACAGAACCCTATTAATGGTGAAGAATTAAGTGGCAGATTTATTAAGGGTTGAATAGTAAATTTGAGAGAGTTTCAAAATTCACACATTAAAATGTTAATCCCCCTATTCAATGTAAATTTGAATGTGAGATTTATCACAGCTCGACCATGGAAACAGTCCTAATTCGAATATTCACCACCTAAAACCTGCCGAGTTCATGTACAAGTCATTGACAGAGGACCGTTGAGCCATTTTGGAGATGTTAATAAGGGTTTTTTTTGGGAGAAAAAAAAATATGTTTGAATTTTTGAGTCGGAACCATTCAATTGAATATTAGACATTCAATTTTTTTCTTAAATTACCTCCCAGTCGAACTGTGAGTATATTCAAATAAAAAAAAAATCCACATGAATTTAAAATTCGACCTTTGATAAATGGGCCTCCCTGTGTGCTGATTCTGGGCAGATATCGAAATGGCACTACTTTATTGCATTCAGCAATTTCTGTTCCTATAAATAGTGCCATAGGATTTCTGAGAAAATTCAATTCGATTCCTGGTTAGGGTAATTCTAGCCTTATGGAGCCAGTCTTACTTATTCTGTGAATTCATTTTCACTTATTCTGAAAATTAATTTCAAACAAGTCCCATATACAGAATCAACTAAGCACTAAGGCCCTTGGTCAACAGTACAATTACCTCCTTATCTCTACAAAGAAGAGTAGAAATTCTAAACCTTGCTCTTAATGTTCAGCAACAAAGAACATTAAAGCAGCAAGATTAAATAAAGGTGCCATTAATGAGTAATGTATAATATACAGCATATAGAAATGTTTCAATAAGATAAACAAAAGACATTTTTAAACAATCACTTCAGTTTTTAAAAATAACTTCTGCTACATGCTACAGAAGCAATTACTTTTTAAAAAATTCAATTACTCCACCCTGACTTCACAGTGATATGAATTGGATCACATGGTCTATTTATTATTTTTATTATTCCCTTTTTGAATGGATGCATGCTTTGTGCATGACCAGTTTCACAGTACATGGCTTGTACTCATTTGCAGTTTGACAGAGGAGATTACATAAATATATATCTGTACACAGATATATTTATTTAATCTCCTCTGTCAAACTACAAATGAACTTTGGCTTTTGTAGGTGTAGAATGACTCCCCTAGGACCAATACCTCTACCTCTCCTATTTCCTTTCTCTCTCATCATGAAGAACTCATATTTTCACATTTTCTACCTTAGAATAATTTACTCATTCACATATCAATTATAATACAGTTTGAAGTTTTTGTTAATATTCATATTGTTAATATTCATATTACAAAATGGCTTTTGTAACCCATGACCATATAGAAGGAACATTTTATAGCTGATATGGATGGGCGAATTTTTTCTCCTTGTTTCGACGCAGAAATGATGCCCATAGACTTGTATGGCTGTGTACGTCAAAGAAAAAAGACGCCTGTCAAAAAAATTTTGCCGCACAACAAATTTTTTTTACGCCCATAGACTTTAATGGGCATCGGCCTCAATTCACCGGCGGCTAATTTTTGGCGAAATGAAACGGCTCAGATTCGCCCATCCCTAGTGTTGACTCTCCAAGCAACTCTCCAAGTAACAATAATCTCATAAGAAAACTACACTGACACTGAAAAATATGCTAGTAGATCATTAGTATTTAAGAATTAAAGGAACCAGCAAAATATTGGTGTGTATATATATATATATATATATATATATATATATATATATATATATATATATATATATATCTTAAAAAGGGTGCTAGATTAATATCTGTCACTTCCCTGCAAACCCTGGCTTACTGTTAGGGAAGAAATCTCTAAAAGGCATGTAAGATCTGAGAACTAGCAGTCTGGCTGATTTATGGGAATGCTGTATTAGGTTTTCCTAAATGGGAACATAAAGGTAAAGCAACTTTGGAATTAAAAGCACCTCAGAGCCTGATTTACAGTATCCATTGGTAGCATTCCACGTGCTTCTACTGAAAAGCAGGACAACAGTGATTAGATTTAAACAATTTAAATCAGTACAGTTTATAAAAAGTGTGATAAAAATCAATTTAATTTAGTCCTTTAGGGACTACCATATCAAGAATTCAGACCCATTTCGACACTTTTTGTAGTAATAACCTATTACAGACCTATAGCCCTGTTTTGACAAAGGTGGCATATTGTATATAACAATAGAATGTAAAGTAGGGAGTGAATTTCTAAATATAGTGTTTCACCAAGGGATGTTTGATTTCCCAGAGGCCAAGGCAGAGCATATCACAGATCTGTGGTTATTTTTGCAAGTCCGAAATGATGTAACTTTCCAAAATAATGTAAGCTACATGGGCACATAATACAATAACACAAAAGGCAAATTCTTTTCTTGAAAGAGCAGTAACTTGGTCTACATTCGCTATGCAGATTTACAAAGATCTGTATTTTGTGAGTAGTACCAATGGCTAATAGGGATGTAGCGAACCGCTGACATTGTGTTCGCGAACGCCGTTCGCGAACACCGTCAAAAAATGAGAACAGTTCGCGAACAGTTCGCGAACTTCGAACATCCGAAAATCGTTTGATTCGAACGATCGAAGGATTTTAATCGTTCGATCGAATGATTTTCGTTCGAATCGAACGATCGAAGCCATTGGATCGAATGATTTCATTCAATCCAATGGCTTCGATCGTTCGATTCGAACGAAAATCGTTCGATTTTAGCGATCGAATGGTCGAACGATTTTGACGCGAACGCCTATTGGCGAACGTCGCGCGACGTTCGCGAACTTGCAGCGGACGCGAACAGTCGAAGTTCGCGCGAACTAGTTCGCCGGCGAACAGTTCGCTACATCCCTACCTAATGCTCAGTTAAAAAAATACAGATCCTGAAAGTACAGTAAGTAGCATTCTCTTAAGAAGAAAGAAATGAGAAAGTTCAATGACATGCTAAGTCAAATGCAGGAACTGTAACAAGCCAAGGGCATTGTGAAGATTTGGGACAAATCTCAAACCACATTATCAGCAGAAACTAACTGCTGAGTTATCAAATATTGATCTGAGAAATCCTGAAGAAAGGTTCAATATTTTCCCCATTTGTCACAACAGCAAGAAAAGGTTCTGTATTTTAATGTTTGTGACCTTGAGATAGGCTACGGGATCACTGAAATGTAGGGCTAGCTATACAGTTTTATGTGATGTGCGATAGGCGCTCTATCTATCCACTGTATCTATCTGTCTATCTCCAGTATCTAACTACATCTATCTATCTATCTATCTATCTATCTATCTATCTATCTATCTATCTATCTATCTATCTATCTATCTATCTATCTATCTATGCCCGGATTTGTGGAGAGGCCACCAAGGCCCAGGACTAGGGCGGCAGGATTTTAGGGGGGGGGTATGCTGCCCAACCACACCCACATTGGCAGTGTCAGACTGGGACCCACCCAAAAACCTTTGACCAGGGGCCCACCAATTAATCTTAGACCAGGGGCCTACTGTCAGTACTATTTTTCTTCCTCTCCTCACTCAACCTCTATTATCCTAGTCTCTTTTCTTTACATACTATAATCTATTATTCCTTCTATTTAGCCTCTTTGTTCTCATTGAAATAGGGAATGGCCATAAAATAGGCCAAATGTCTAGAATGAGGACCCACTGATACCTGAGCGCACCGGGACTTTTCTTGGTATCCCGGTGGGCCAGTCCAACACTGCACATTGGTTTAGAAACACAGGGGAGGCGCAGGAGATATGATAGTTTTTGAAATTTCCTGTACGCCAATCCCCATTGCTGTGGTCCCAATGATGAAAACGTGATTAAAAAGGTGATTATTATTATTACATTTTCCCAGAAACTTGCTTTGCGGGAAAATCTCAGAATTTTCACCCGAAAGCTCCGAAAACATGAAAGTGCCCTAAACCCCCCAGAAACCCAAAAATCAATTTGACTGTTCCCATTGACATTTATGCAACCTCGACAGGTTTGAGATGCCGTGTTTTTATATTCTGGCTTTTTAGCCCTAGGGGTTTAATAAATTCCGAAAAATTTGTGAATTTTTCAGATTTCAGGGAATTTTGGGTATTCGGAGCTTAGTAAATAACCCCCTTAAAGTCTGGAAGGATTAACCATGTATTCGTTTCTTACCCCAGGATTCCCTGTGAACAGCTATTGATTGATGCAGATTTCATCATACAGCAGGACACTGAAGACGCAATCTCTAGACCTCAAAGCCATTAAGTTGTGGGAAGAGCTCTACTGTAAGATCAGAGAAAATAGCCTCTTAGGTTTGATGAATATTATTTTTTGATAAAATAAAAAAAAAATGTTATGACTTGCATTTATCCATTTCTATAAAAAAAAATATGAACAGTTCTGGTGGTTCCAAACCTTTGAATGCCAGTGTTTATTTTTAAGTTTTGTATTTTGTATTAAGGTTATAAGCATGTCCATTGCTTAGCTATTTTATTCCTTTTGTGCATTTTCTTATTTTCTGTCCCAACTTGATCTCCTGGCAGTGAAATTAATTTAAATAAAATTATTATTTGTAAGGACTATCCATTATCTGAATTCCTCAATGCTTCCTTGAGTAATCAAATGAACAGAAGACATGACAAAATCTCCAAGTTAATGTTTTAGAAAAATAATAATGCAAACTGTCAAGGAATAAACCATAAGACAGAGAAGACTATTAACGGCAAAAGTAAGAAGAGTGTGAACAATCAAGTGAAAACAGTGCCATAAAATAGCATGCTCTATACTAATGTATTGTGTCTCAATTTTTGATATCATGTTTATAAAAAATGCCTAAATTGATGGAGACTTATTTTTCACTAGCACATTTAGCAATACAATTTTATGTGCTAATTGCAATTTAATGTCAGAATATATAATATATATATATATGTGAGCTTTTTACTTGCCTGGAAATACTGCTTAAAGTACTTTATATGTAATGTGTAATAATTACAATTTTCTAGCGCAACAGTATGAAGCTTCCTGACCAGTGTTGGACTAGCATGTGAGGGGCCCAATAGAAAACCTTAGACTGTGGGACCATTTTCCAAACTATTATCCTCTCCTCTTTATTTCCATAGTCTTTTATGCCTACATACTGCACTCAATTCCTCCATTATTAAGCCTCTTTTTTTCCATAAAGAACTAGGGAATGACCATGAAATAGGCTAAATGGTCAGAAGTAAGAGGGCCCACTGACACCTAGGCCCACTGAGAGTTTTCCTGGTATCCCGGTGGGCCAGTCCGACACTGTCCCTGACCCATTCTATGAAGCATTGACCTAAAAGCACACAGATTTCCAAGTTCCTGTTTATAAGCATCCTCAGTTACCTGTTGCAAACATATGCAAAACCTAATATTCCTTTTGTTACATAGTTACATAGTTAAATTGGGTTGAAAATAGACAAAGTCCATCAAGTTCAACCCCTTCAAATGAAAACCCAGCATTCATACACACATCCCTCTGTACTTTCACATAAATTATATATACCCATAGCTATACTAAATATAGAGTTTAGTATCACAATAGCCTTTGATATTATGTCTGTCCAAGAAATCATCCAAGCCACTCTTAAAGGCATTAACAGAATCAGCCATCACATCATCACCTGGCAGTGCATTCCTCAACCTCCCTATCCTCACTGTGAAGAACCACCTACCAGTTATTTTCTTCTAGTCTGAAGGGTGGCCTCTGGTACGGTGATCATCTTTATGGGTAAAAAGGTCCCCTGATATTTATCTATAATGTCCTCTTTTTTCCAGAGAAAACAACCCTAACATTGACAGTCTTCCCTCATAATGTGTCTTCCATCCCTCTAACTAGTTTAGTTGCATGTCTCTGCTCTCTCTCCAGCTTATTCATATCCCTCTTAAAGACTGGAGTAAAAAACTGCACTGCATACTCCAGATGAGGCCTTTCCAGAGACCTTTAAAGGAATTGTAGAATGTAAAAATAAAAATTGGGTAAATAGATAGGCTGTGCAAAATAAAAAATGTTTCTAATATAGTTAGTTAGCCAAAAATTTAATGTATAAAGGCTGGAGTGATTTGATTTATAACATGTTAGTCAGAACACTATTTCCTACTTTTCAGCTCTCTTGGTTTACACTGACTGGTTACCCTGGCTACCAGGCAGTAACCAATCAGAGACTTAAGGGGGGGGCCACATGGGTCATATCTGTTGCTTTTGAATCTGAGCTGAATGCTGAGGATCAATTACAAACTCACTGAACAGAAATGTACCATGTGGCCCCCCTTCAAGTCGTTGACTAGCTCAGCGTTATAGAGCTGAAAAGCAGGAAGTAGTGTTCTGGCTATTATGTCAGTCCAGCCTTTATACATTACATTTTTGCCTATATTAGAAACATTTTTTATTTTACACAGTTTTTATTTTCACACTGAACTGTTTCTTTAAAGAGGAATAATTATGTTTTCATCCCTTGAGAAAGAACTTTATTTGCTTTAGTAGCCATAGAATGACACTGCCCAGAATTAGACAACTTGTTATCTACAAAAAACCCTAGATCCTTCTCATTTAAGGAAACTCCCAACACACTGCCATTTAGTGTATAATTTGCATTTATATTATTTTTGCCAAAGTGCATAACCTTGCATTTATCAACATTGAACCTCATTTTCCAGTTTGTTGCCCAGTTTTCCAACTTAGACAAATCACTCTGCAAAGTGGCAGCATCCTGCATGGAACCTATAGTTCTGCAAAATTTAGTATCATCTGCAAAAATAGAAACAGTATCACTCCAACTTGCAGTACAGCAGTAAAGAGTGATTGAAATTTATCAGAACACAAGTCACATGACTTGGGGCAGCTGAGAAATTGACAATATGTCTAGCCCCATGTCAGATTTCAAAATTGAATAAAAAAAAAAAAACCTGTTTCCTCTTTTGAGAAATGGATTTCAGTGCAGAATTGTACTGGAGCAGCACTATTAACTGATTCATTTTGTAATTTTTTTTTTCCCCATGACAGTATCACTTTAAACCTTTGAAAAGCTTTCCTACCACTGACGTCAGACTAACTGGCCTATAGTTTTGAGGCTGAAAACAGGATCCTTTTTTGAATAGCGGCACCACATTAGCAATTCCCCAGTCTCTCTGCACTATGCGAGACCTCAATGAATCCTGAAAAATTAAGTAAAGAGGTTTGGCAATCACAGAGCTAAGCTTGGTATGAATACTATCTGTCCCACGGACCTTTGTTTATCTTAACATGTTCTAGTCTCTTTTGAATTTCTTCATATGTGAACCATGCATCATTAGTTGTATTACTAGAATTTGGACTTTTAAGAAGGAAACCTTCATTAACTAGTTCCTCATTTGTGTAGACAGATGAGAAATATAAGTTCGGAATCTGCACTTTTTTTGTTTTCATCAAGCAGCTGACCCCACTCTGATATTAAAGGTGTCTCCTTCAAAGGAAAGGCAAGCACTTCACAACTTCTTGCTGTGCAAATAATCCTTTATTTTAGGCAGTTTTACCACTACAAGTACAGAACAACGTTTGGGGGGGGGGTTTCACCTCCCTAGATGAAATTTTGCTGAATGTGGAAGTGGCCGTACGTCTAAGGAATAGCACCACCATATGCAACAACACCTGAAGAGTATAAGTATATCTATTATTTACCCCTCACTACTCCCCCATGACCCACTACTAATCTCACTGCCCTGTCTACCCTAGCTTCCCCATAATTCTTTATCTCACCCACCCCACCTTGCCTTGTTTAAACACTTCTCCAACCTCTTAGCCATTCTTTCCTGTAGCACAGTCCATTGAGGTGAAAACTGTCATGACTGTATATGTTGTACCCCAGGGAAAAATCAGCCCAGTGCTCTATGAACCCAAACCCTACCTTCCTTCATCGAGACTTGAGCCACGCATTTAGCTCCCTAAGTTCCTGCTGTCTTCCTAAACTTGCATGTGGCACGGGCAAAATTTCAGAAAGAATTACATTTGAAGACCTTTCCTTGATCTTAAGGCCTAGATCCCTGAAATCACTCTTTAAGGTCTTCCATCTACCATTCATTTTGTCATTAGTACCGATATGCACTAAAACAGCCGGGTCATGCCCAACCCAACCCAATAATTTGTCTACCCGATCAACCACATGCCGAACCCTGGCACCAGGTAGACAGCAACTGTTTGGTTGTAGCCAGTGGTGTAACTAAATATCACTGGGCCCCACAGCAAATAATTTTATAGGCCCCAAAAATGTCTAGAGATTCACCTGTTTTACCAAGTTTTATTGAATTTGTATATGAATTAGAGCCTCGTGGGGCCCCTGCACCTTCTGGGCCCCCCTGCAGCCGCAGGGTCTGCTTCCTCTATAGTTACGCCCCTGGTTGTAGCAATCTGGATGAAAGATTACTCTATCCACTTTCCTAATAATCAAATCCCCTACAACTACAATCTGCTTAGGCCTACCTCTGCTCTCCTCCCCACCACTGCCAAAGAAACTGGTCTCCCAGCTGTTAGAGAGATCAGCCCCATCTAGAATTGCCAATCCAGAGTTCACACTCCCATCTTCTTCACACAATCTGGCTGATGTATAAGCTCTGGATCAGCCTCCATTTTCCTTTTGCCCACCTTAGATTTTCTGTCGCCCAGCTAGCTGCCTCAGCATCCTGCTGCTGTTCTGTTTCCCCCAAACTCTCTGACCCCACTAGGTCCTGCTCAGTGAGCAAGATACTCCTTTCAAGATTGTCAATTGACTGCAGTGTTGCAATTTGTTGCTCTTTGTGCACTCGAGCCTCCAAAGTGGCAATTTGCTCAGGTAAGCATTTTGGATCTCTTGTTCCAAATCTGCATACATATGGCAATTATATTGCAATAAAGTTGTGCATAGTTACACGTTTATGTTAAATTATATTTTTTCACACTGCTTTATCTGTGTTGGTCAAATTTTAGGCAATTTACTTTTACAATACACCCTGCATGAACTCAAATATCCCCCATTACTTCAGCAGTCACATTTTTTTTTAAAAACAATAAAAACGATAACATGTAGATAACATGTAGACCATATCTGTTTGAAATATAGGTACCAATAAGGTAATTCTAATGAGTGCAAGAAAATTACTAAAAATAAAAAAATGACTACATTTTCCTCTCATTCTTGCCACATTTCATTGGCATATTATAAAAAAACATTTAATTAGCAGGAAGGCAACATGTATTAGAATCTTGCTTGGGCTATTGAGATTAGATTTTGATGTATTTAATAGCAGATCAATTCCTCTGTGACTCTGGGACATGATTTTTAATTACAGCTACAAAAAAGTAAATGCAGTAAGCTCTGGTTTATGTACATATAATGAAGGCATCAGTGATTTCAAGTGGTCTGGGAATTCTTACACTAATCACATTGGAAAAAAGAAATGACTAATGAGTAAAAGTATCCCAACTGTATGCCACAGACTCATTGTAAGTACATGATTATTTGTCTGTCCTTTAGATTAGAGTGACATGAATTGGCTGATATACATCAACTCATTAGCCACAGGGGCATGGATGTCTGCAGAAAATTTTCGGGGGGGGGTGCAAGGAGTCAAATTACTTGTATGTATATATATAATATATAAAGTAGTACAAATTGCATACGTATAGCATCTTCATTCTGTTACTGACACTACCATCATTTGGATCATTCCAATTTGGAGATTTTTATTAAATATAAAGGATGGCAAGTTCATGTATAAATACCCCCAGAGCTCACACAAAGATGGCACAGCTGCAAATTCATGTATAAATACCCCCAGAGCTCACATAAAGATGGCAAAGTGGCAAGTTCATGAATAAATACCTCCAGAGCGCACACAAAGATGGCAAAGTGGCAAGTTCATGTATAAGTAACCCTAGAGCTCACACAAAGATGGCACAGCTGGAAGGAAGAGGACTAAAATGAAGAGGACTGAGGACGGAAGGCAGAGGACTGAGGGCGGAGGATTGAGGGCTGAGGGTGGAAGACTGAGGGCAGAAGGCTGAGGGTTGAGTTCACATGACTGACAGCTGAGAAGGGAGGGCTGCAGGGAATGTGACAAGGGAGGAGCAAGCACATCGGGCTGCAGAGAAGAAAAGGTCTGAGGGAGTGGGGGAAAACATTCTGAAAATCAGTGCAGCGTCCATACACTTCTGCAGGCAAGTCTAGGGGGACACCCATGCACAGGGGTTATCAGAGGATTAGTTCACCTACACCCTGTGCATTTTTGAAATGTCAGACATATCAGGAAAGTAGATTGTCTATGATAAGTGTTGCACAGAATAGGTATTACTGATTTTTAGTTGCAGTGATTTGAAAAACCAGTAGAAAATGGCTTTTATAGCATTTCTTCATGAAAGCCCATTAAAATATTTTGGGATAGGTGAAAGAGTTTGGGAGCACAACAAAAAAGGCAGCACAAGTAAAATATAAAAATGCAGTTTTTGCGGATTGCTGATTATTTTCTATATACACCTTACACATTTATGCAAAGAATACTGCAATACCTAGCTAAGCAGATGTATTGTATAGAAGTCACACAAAGATGTGTATGCTGATTTTTGAGTTGGCCGTTTCCTTACCAAACTGATCCTTCAGTACAATGACCTTCTTCTTTGTAATTAGTGATGGGGATGTGTGAACAGTTTGTGCTCCATGGAAGAGTGAATAGAATGCTCCACCTACAACTTCTGAAATGCTTCTGCTCCATAGGAAAGTACAGGTATGGGACCTATTAATCTAGAATACTTTGGACCTGTGCTTTTCTTATGGCGAATACTATTATTGGGTACTGAGTGCATTTTCTTCCATTTTCTACAATTAATGGTTGAATTCAGCATTATTGTATATATCGAAAAGCGAAAAATATGGATTGAAGTCAGTAGATGGTTTTTCAAGCACCATTTTTTCAACTTTAACTGGTTAATTAGTCTGTGGGCACATTAGAGTTTGTAGTGAAATATTTAATTCATCCTCAGCAGTTAACTTGGTATTAGTAGGCAACAACATCCTTTCCTTTTTTATAAGAACCTCCTAAGTTTGTTAGTTTATAGAGGAGTAGTGAACTGGCCACAACCTTGCAGTTGGTATTTTAGTTTTTGGATTATTTGAAAAATTTTCAATCTCTCTTTAAGTGATTACTGTTTGCTTTTACCACTTTATTTTTACTTATTAGAAATGTTCTTTTGTCGATATGTCCTTAGAATACCAGGCCAGGTTTTTTAATGTTTTAGAAGCACATTCTAATTATAAACTGAGATTATATTTATTAAAATGCATGAACCAGTGTTCTTACTGCTTCCCTGTATGTTACATTTAATCTGAACAAATCAGTAGAACACAAACTGGACAGAACCTGGCTAGTTGAACAGGTTAGGTAGATCCACACATTGGAAACAGTGGTACAGACATGTTATATAAAGACCAGGTAAATTCAAGACAAAGATCTAGAGAAAATTGGAAAACTAGTCAAAGTGGAGTGAATTGTTACCAGTGGAATCAAACAAACATCTAAATATGCTTAGGTAAGAGGTAGGGGGTCCAACCAAACCATGAAAACTCTTCCTATTAGCTCTAACTGGAGATCAACCATCTAGTAAGCTAGAAGAAATGAACCCCTTTTGTGCAAGACTAAAATAAAAGCATTGATTCCAATAGGAACACATTGTACTTCACCTGTATTTACAAAACATTAACTAAAAAAACCCCTGTCTTTGTAAATACATGCATCTGCATAGATTACTGATATGATAGGGGACAAAGGAATGTGCATTGATCAATTTTTCTTTTTTTACAAAACATTAGCTGCAAGATGCCGACAGAAATGTAAAGTATAAAATAAAGGCTGGGTAGCATATACCTGGAAATACACCTAGATGAATCAATTCTTTTAAAGGACATTTAACTACTTTTTCAGTTTAAGTTTTAAGTGGAACGTATATGCAGAATATTGCAAAAAAAAAAAATGTTAAAAAAAAGTGTCATAAAAATTGAATGACAGCAGAAATTCACTGTAATCAAAATTACATCAGTGCTGAGTATTCACTTGTGTAATAAATAAGAAATCCTCCCCCCTCCCAATTAATAAAGGATCAAAAAAAATTAACAAGCCTTACTGGGAGACGTTAATAGTTCAAGATGAAGTTTAAGTTCACACAATTATCCACTGTAAATAATTCATAAATAAAATTATAACCCCAAATAAATCAGTATGTAGCAAATATGATGAAATGACAAGTCTTTTTCAGGCTATCATCCCATGCAGGTTAAGAGCAGCTTCCTTATTAGAGGGTCAAATTTTCACCATCTGCAAATATATAAAATAAACTGGTTAGAAGGCTTCACTCCTTTAGTATAAAGTATATAAAATAGTGATACATTCACAGTGTATAACTGGAGCAGCCCCAAGCTTTGTGCCCTAGGCATGTGCCTGAAATGTCTACCCCTAGTTCCAGCCGTGGGTAGCATTTACTGATCACCAGTTTCAAAGCAAACATCTCTAATTGTTTGCTATGGGTTTCTACCTCTGGACAAATCTACTGCCTTTTATTACATATCAGGGATATACAGTAGAATAGAATGGAGAATACAGTATGTGCATAATGACAGCATTTACATAGTAACATAAAATTTTTTAAATGTGCACCATAACCACTTCCATTTGTAAGCAATAATACCTCTGTACTGAGCATTTGTATGTAACCATTCAGCGTATTACACAATAAACGTACCCACTTGTGCTCACTAATGAATGAACATCAAGTTTAAGGGCACCAAGAAAGCAACCAATCATTTACACTGTACATTAACAATGATGCTCCACACCTAAAGTTGGTATTTTTATGCAGGTATCTTAGATATTACGAACACAAGTGCAAAATACAAAGAAGGAGAGCTTAACTTTAGCGAGTTGTACCTACAAATGCAACTAACTTGCATCAAATTTATTGACGCTATCATCACTGGAAATTATAGGACTTTTAACCAATGTTCCTTCTATTCTTTCTCAACTCTGTGTGGGGAAAACCTATTTGTGCATACATTTTAAATCTGAGTGTGCATTTTTAAAACACTGTGTGATCAGGAATATATACAAAATTCTTTGTGTGCGTCACAATTTGTTGGCCTCAAGCTTTGCATTGAAGGAACATTGTTCCTCATCCCCTACTAATGAAGGAAACTGGGAATGTATTTTTGTGCTCAGCTATTTAATAAAGTGAACTGGAATTCAAATTAATAAATTGCATGCAAATTGCAGCAAGCACTGGTTAGAGCGGTGATCTCCAACCAGTGGCTCATGAACAACATGTTGCTTACCAACCCCTTGTATGTTGCTCCCAGTGGTGTCAAAGCCAGTGCTTTTTTTTTTTTTTTAATTCCAGGCTGCAAGTTTTAATTGTATAAAAAAACAAATGTACAAAAGTAGAGCCTCCGGTAGGCTGACAATCCATATAGGAACTACCAATGAGCCAGTCAAAACCGTCATTTGGCATTCCCAGGTACTTTTTTCATGCTTGTGTTGCTCTCCATTTCTTTTTTCATTTAAATGTTGCTCACGTGTAACAAATATTGGGGACCCCTGGCTTAGAGGGTGCCTGCTATTTAGATAGAATTCTGGGAGAAACTGTGGGAAATTTGCATATATATTTATGCTTTGCCCATTGCACCTACATTCAGTCAAGCATATATTTCCTTATAAATTTGCCCATGTGCAACAGAAAGTCTCAAGCAGCTCACTGAAAATTGCATTGATTTTCATTTTCTATTTACTTAGCCAATAAAATCACCAAACATGCCATTAGGGCCATTTCTTTCTGTTATGTAAGTTTTATTCTGTTTTGTTTCTAACACAAGATATTCCCAAATCTAAAATGATTAACCAGACACAAAGCTGTTTCTTCATACTTTATTTTACAATATCTCACTAAATGTATTTACAAGACAAGACTTTTGCCTCAGTGCAATACATTTTTATGTTGCATAAGTACAAACTGTATTTTTTTTCTTGAAAAATAGACAACACTTAACTGATCATACAGCTAAGTATACAATGCAACACACGTTCCTGTCTGAATGAAAAAAAAAAACATTATTTGATTTAGTTGATTTTCAGAAATGCAAAACAATTTTCAACGATTTTGAATCCTTGGTGTCCCATAAAATGATTTAAGCACATTAAGACTGTGGCAGATTTTTTGTATTGATTTATAGACATTTTGCACGGTACAAAAATACTGCAGATTTATGGAAAATACCCCGTAATTGTCAGCGACAAGAAGCAGAGCTGAAAGAAATAGGAGTCAGAGTGAAGTTAATGTATTTTATATATAATAATAAAAGATAAAAACTAAGACATTTTCCAGCAAGTTTTGCAGCATACATTTCTTACCCATGGTGCTATACAGAGGGGCTTAGTAGATAGCTGGTGGACAAAGAAAGGGCTACCACTTTAGGGCAACAAGTAGTTTTTTGTAAGTAAATCTTTCTCTTTATAGTTTGTGTTCACAGTGATGCCAGAAAGAGAGTCATATGCATAAAAGAGCCCCCACCCTTTCTTGTTTTCCTATTTTAATGCAAATCTTTTATAAAATTACAAATTGTGTTATAGTTTATCATTTGAATAGTTAAATATGCACTGACAACAATATTTAATGGAGATATTGCAAATGGATATGGATAGAACAGTGTAACATCATGTAAAGGGAATGCAGGCAATTGTAAGCATGTAGGAATAACATTTGATAGACCTCCAGAGTGTTTAGTTTGCATCCTCATTGACTCATGCCCACAAATGTGAAGCCAGGTTCTCGAACAACAGGAGTAGATGGTGTTGTCCTGTGGAACATAGCTAGAGAGAGAGAGGCTTGCTCCGTGACTGACATGAGTTGAAGTAATATAACGTGCTCATGTGTAAACTGATCGAAATCGACATTAAAAAAGAAACCCTACGATTATTTCAGCTCTGTTTATTTTGGCACTTCATGAGAGCAAGAACTTGCCCAATGTCAGTAGTATAAAAAGATACACATTTTCTTCAACATACCTTGCAAATATAGTCCATATGTACTAGCGAACACAAACATATTGAAGTAAACATTCCCACTGATTTTTTCACATGCATACACTAATCGGAACAAGACTGTATCAATGTTAATTTGAGTCCATCGAGGTGTCCCCTCATGCGCCAGCAGTAGTGTTCTAGACTTCTTCTGGAGATCGGATGTCTGATTTTAACTTTACAAACTCCTTGGCAACTTCATCGTTTGATCTCTGCGAAAGTATTCTCAGAATAGTCAGTCCGGTTTCATCCATACAGATGTTTTTCATCAGAGGATACCAAGAGGCACAGTTTCCTTTATCCACTATATTCTTCAGCTGGATCACAGTCATTCCTATAACGCGATCCTCTCTGGCAAAGCAGTAATCTTTCACACAGAGGTGAAGTTCATACTCCCGGGGGCTCTCTTCATTACTCAGAATGCTGTGGAAAATTAAAAAATAGATATAGTTATAAAGAAGAATGAGGAGCATGCTCTTCAATTTCATTTAGCCTGCTTTCAATTAGTCAGCCTTTCCACCCTTATTAAAATTCAAATATATCCTTAGGAATATTTTATATCCTGCAACTTTACTAATGAAAAATCTCTGTCTCTTGGCAACTTATGTTCCTAGACTCACAATTTTATTGTGCTTCTATCAATTTAATCAAATAGCGGTTTTATTAATTTATCATTTTAATAGGTTTTTATTTTTTCTGCCTAAGACTAAGCCTGTTTTTTTTTGTGCCCCTCTATCCCAACCTAAAAGTTTTTTTATGCATCATAATAAAATCTTAATTCTCTATCAAAATTATGAAAGCAGAATTGGGAAGATGTCACAGCTCTTTTGAAGGTCATCCAATACAGATAATACTTATCAAAAATAACTACCTATACAGCACAAATTACAGTAAGTTAACTGATGCTATGGAGCAGACAACATAATTAATGGCACAATACCACATCCTGCGTTTTCATAGTCTACAACAGACAAACATGCATTTTTACATGTGAAATGTAATTAGATTAAAATGTAGGAATGGATGTTTCGCCTCAAAAAGAATATATTTCAAGTAGCTTTGATGCTGTAGCTGTTGTAAAGGTTTGAGGTAACAGGGTTGCTGTCTCCTGGGGTAGACGGGTGCACAGCAGTATTGAAACAACAGCAGTATTGAAAAGGAATCAAAACAAACAAAAATGAAAATAGAACCTTGCCTGTCTGGCACTAGCTATACAGTTAGCTTCTAACTAACTAGGTGAGGACCGAATACAAAGGAAACAGTTTTCGTGGCACAGCACGTACTCACATGCATCTGGCTCTCTAACAGGCCTGCACTGCCTGCTCTTTTCCCCAGGATTGAGAGAGAGAGAAACACACAATCCCTTGCCCTACTTAAAGGAGAAGGAAAGCTCCAAGACAGTTTATTGCCAATAGAATAGCCACAATAGTGCAAACTAGAATGCTATATTTATTCTGCAGAATGCTTTACCATACCTGAGTAAACAGCTCTAGACACTGTCTCTGTTTGTTTAGGATAGAAGTTGCCATATATGCTTGGTGTGACATCACTTCCTGCCTGAGTCTCTCCCTGCTTACTAACAGCTCTGAGCTCAGATTACAGCAGGGATGGGAGGAGGGAGGGGGAGAGGAGCAAACTGAGCATGCTCAAGGCCGTGCCCTGGAGGTTTAAGCTGAAAACAGGAAGTCTGATACAGAAGCCCATGTGTACACAATAAAAGCAAAGAAATGTGGTGTTTCTTTTGACAGAGGACTCAGAGCAGCATTACTTTGAGGGTTTACTGGTGTATTTATATAGACCTTTCTGATAAAGCTTACTTAATTTTAGCCTTTCCTTCTCCTTTAAAGGAGAGAAAACACCTGTTCCTCTCTCAGGTATTGGACAGACCCGGACTGTCCATGTGGAATCGGATCCAGCCCAACACTCACTACTCTAGTAAACTAGGCCCTTTTCCGGCTATTACAGCTAGCCACAGACTCGCGAAAAATGCAGATTTACCTGGCTGCTTAAAAACAGTATGACATAAATCTAGGTGATACATACACCCCTTCAACCACTTTCCCAGCATTTCTGTTACACTGTAGATGAAGCTTTCCCAGCATGCAGCAGCATAGAGTGGCATTTGCCCAAAGTTTCATATATGCTCAGAACTCCAAAGTATAAAGCATGCCACATGTAGATCCTAAAGACATTAGGCCTCATTTCCCATTCCCCACACAGTGTGCAAAGTACACAAAATCAGCTATTTCTTTGCATTTTCTGTCGACATGTAAAGAATGGGCACAAGTTCCTTTTCAGGGCACAAAGACCCGTTTCATGCATTGTGGATTGAGCTCTGACTGCCGAGGAGGAGTTTGAGGGGGTACGTAGGTGTACCATTAGTGCTCCTGCACTTGCACCCTCCAGGGAAGGTAAATGAACCATATTGTAATGGAACATGTATAATTTTTAGATGACTTGGCTGTTGGGAATAAAGTTGCTAATGCATATTGCCTTTACTTAAGCTCTGGTCTAATTTCTATTCAATTTTCACTTTAACCAACATCATTGTTTTTACTTTGAACCAGTAAGATGGTTTTTGCTTTCCTCTGAATCAATTTATAACTAAAAATGGATGAGATTTGTTGAGGGTTGAACTTGACATCTCATACTATGGATTGAATTCTATTGATGGTAACTAAATGTTTATGACATTTATTTCTCCATCAAGCTTCTGAATCTTTTAACATGAGGCATGTAGCTGCAAGAAAAAGCTACAGGCTTCATTATACTAGTCCTCTAAGGTTATTCTCTTATCAAGTAGAGTGCACTTAATATTTTCAGAAAAGGTTGTGCATTTGTAGCCAAAGTTCCACAGAAGAGGGTATTGAGATTACATATCGTCGTTAATGGAGTGTTTGGGTCCTTTTTACATTACAATGCTAATTTAAATATCTGCTAATGCAAAACACAGTTTTAATGCAGTTTATATGATTCTTGCAGGATATAACTGTTCCCTTATTACATTGTATATTTCATAGATTTTTCAGTTTCTTATTGGAATTAGTTATGTAGCTTTTTTTTTTTTTTTGCTTCTTTTTCTTTTGTACTCATACGACTTTTTAATCATTGATTTATTAAGTATTTCCCCCTGACAACACAGGCTAATGTGAGATACGGTTGCCACATTTTCCATTGGCTAAACCCAAAAAAGGGTGTGGGACAGATGGTGCTGGGGTTGGTATGGTGACATCAGAGGCAGACACAACAATGCTTGTTGGGGTTATGCCACTGGGGCAGGGTTATCTTTCTTGCGAAGATCTGTGTTTTCATTACAGATATTTAGAGCTGAATAGTCAGATATACATGTAGATGCACACTTGACAAAGGGCGCTGCCCGAAACATGTTGTGTACCTCTATCCCCAATAAAGAAGTTATTGCAGTCCAGTTGCTGCCTTGGATTTGTCCCACACCTCTACATATTTCTACAGATTGACCTTATTGGGATATCATGCACAGGATATCCCGTGGAAAATCCGACCAAGAGACTAGGTGTGCTTCACTTGTACTCTTAATTGTACTTTTAAATAACCCATTATGAACTGTTCAGCTATAAGGCTGGGGCACTTCTTGATCATCGGGATCAATCGGGATTTAATGTTTATGTTTATTATAGTTGTTTAATGTTAAGGAGGTATCTTGTGAAATATTGAAAATCATTAAATAAATCTCTGAGTTACAGCCATAAAGGCTGAAACTTAAGGAAGCGGAGCTGCAAGGTGAAAGGATGCTGCAATAATTGGAAAGTCAATACAAGCAATATGAGTTGTCGATAGAATTTTGTTCAAACTCTTTTTAAAATTGGGATGCTGTTTAAAGATGGGAAGGAGGTCCCTGCTCTGTAGGACATACAGTCTAGTAATGTTCTCTTGTAACATTAATTACATTTTGGGACTAATAATGAATATTGGTCAGAATTTATAATGAACAGGACATGGACATCCACGGTACTTGCCCCCCCGACTTGTACTTCATAATAAACGATATTCCCTTGCCATATGTACATATATTATTTTTTTCTCTTTTATATGAACACATTTATTAAAATTGCCATTGAGAACCTGCAATAAGCTTATGAAACACTTACATCTTGTCAGGTCAGCACCCATTCAAATAATGGACCATCCCAATGCCTATTCTACTGCTCAGGTCACCAGCCTGGATTTGGCTTCCTGCTCCTCAACTGTGTGAGGAGGATCTGTGTGAGAGGATCAGAGCAGAGAATCTCCTTCTGCTGAAGCAGCATCTTTCCCAGGGCAGATGAGAATCTGTCAGGTGTGTTTAGTCAGTGTATGTGTGTGTGTCAATGCCAGTTTAAGTGTGTGTGTAAAATGAATTGTTCATGTTAATGTGTGAAAGGGTAGCTGTGTTTCAGAAGGGCCAACAGACTGTGTGTGTGAGTTATAGAGACTATAATGAACCTGTGTATATCTCTGTAACTCATTACCGAATCTTACAGGTACAGGGCTGGCAGGCCTGGACTGGCAATATGTGGATTCTGGCAAATGCCCGAGGGGCTGCTGTAAGATGCCATGTCATTATTTAGTGGGCTGGTGGGGGGCTGTTTGGGCCTCTGTGTACCTGAAATGCCAGGGCCTGTTTTAAATCCCAGTCCAGACCTGCAGGCTGGCTGTGGGTTTTGCCTACAACCATTCTCCTACAGTTTCTTGCCCCTCTGCTCCATTGAATTCCCCACAGCCTCTCCCTGCTGTTGTCACTCTACTTTATGTATAGTAGAACCCCCATTTTACTTTTTTCAGGGGACCAGAAAAAATGGCGTAAATTCAGGGAAATGTATTATGTATTATATATATATATATATATATATATATATATGAATGTTTATGGCGAATCATCTGGGTTTCCAGATGATGCCATATGATATATTATATTTCGATGTGGGCACATGGCACTTTCTCAACATTGCACAGCAGGGATTATACACAGTGTATTTTATGGGACTATCTCACGGATGGTACTGGGGTTTTAACTTAGAGACCATAAGTGGGATTGGGTTCTCTTATCGATTTCATTTTATAATGAAATGGTTTTTCACATTTTAATCACTTTTAATTGTATTTAATCACTCTCGAGATATTAATTCCCAGTCTATCACACTTCTAGTTAATTTATTATCTGTACTGTTGTATTTAATAGGTTCGTATTTATATGGATATTTATATGATGAATTGTGTCTTTTAATAGCAGAAATGAATTCGACTAGATAATGATTGAGATTTAAAACATGGGTTTATTGGTGTTAAAGTTGGTATGCCATGGGTTAATAGATGAATGGTGATGTAATCACGATCACACATCATTGATTGGATTATCACTAGTTAAAATGGGTGTTTCACTTGGTTGCACTATCCTGATGACGGCCCTGTGGGGGTTGAAACGCGTTGATCTGATGTGGGTTTAATAAATAAACCTTTTAATCTTTACAATGGAGCTGTGAGTGCTTTCATCTGCTGGACTTTATATTTTTTGGTTAGCACCCAGCCTTGACGCAAATGAGTGGTGAGTGCAGTGACGGCAAGTATTTTTCTATATATATATATATATATATATATATATATATATATATATATATATATATATATATATATATATATATATATATATATTATATATTGGTGGGACCACAAAAAATGGTATAACATATGTAAATGAATGTTATTGAACATAACCAAAGTGGTTTATTTGTAAATAATGTATAGATGGACACAAACTTTATGAGCATTATGGCTTTTTGGTGCAAACCGAAATGGAAAATCCGCCATTTTTAACCTGCCATGGTTGTATACACTGTAAGTCGAATGCAGAGGTTCCTATCCTATTTTGAAGTTTCTGTAGTCTGTGCTGGAATTTTTCACTTTCAGGGAATGTTAGCAATGATGCCTTTCTCTAGGGCATCTACAGAACAAGTTTGGTGAATTATGTAGATAGTTCTTGCAGAAATGTGTATAGTTTTGATGAATTTTCTTTTAATGTTGTATTCCAATAAACTGGATTTACTAATCAGGTACAATTTAATTAGAAACATATTTAATTAGAAACAGATGTTACTGTTTGCAATTCATCTTTTAGAAACATCTTTTAGAAAAAAAAGCATTTTATATACAGTGTATCTACATTTGGATAACTTATATTCAATTACTTCAGAGACCAAGGGGCAGATTTACATATGTTCGAATATCGAGGGTTAATTAACAATTAATTAACAATGAAAAAAACAATTAAATCCTTAGATTTGAATCCATCGATCAAACAATTTTTCTTGTATAGTTCGTTCGTTTCAAAGTCGTAGTCGAAGGCAGGGCCGGAACTAGGAGTAGGCAGAAGAGGCACCTGTCTAGGGCACAACGAAAGGGGGGCGCTGGGCAGGTACCTGACTTTTTCCTACCCCTAGTCCATGTTCGCTGCTCCTCCCACTCCTCCAGTGCTCCTCCCCGCCTCCCTCACCGCTTTACCCCATCTCCCCAGTCACTTTCCCTGCCTCCCTCCCCTCAGTCACTTTCCCCGCCTCTCACCACTCCCCTCGGTCGCTTTGCCTCCCTGCCTCCAGCACTGTAACACTCTCCCCTCCAGCGTTGTGCGCATGTGTGCGCACAATGTTTTCAGGAGCACGCACGTCTGCGCGAGCGATCACGGAGGGGAGCACGGAGGAGAGCGTGGAGGGGAGCGCGGTGGCCACCTGGGTCACCTAGGGCGCCCGGTTGGCTTGGCCCGCCACTGGTCGAAGGTCGAAGTAACCAATTCGATGGTCGAAGTATACAAAAAAAATCATTCGAAATTTGAAGTTTTTTTATTCTGTTCCTTTACTCGATCTAAGTAAATGGGCCCCCAAGTGTTGTTCTTCATCTTTGTCCCATATTTCCTTTTTTTACCCACCTCAATGTTACTTGCCAGCTCAGGGCTATCGGGCAACAAATCTACCAAAAATTCTATTGTAAATTTAGAAATATATTTCAATATTGAATTACTTACAATTGAAAATTCTCATTGTATTTCGGAGACCAAGTGTTGTTCTTTGTCTTTGTCCCATATTTCCTTTTTTTATCATTTAGACTGGGACCCAATGCATAGACTTCAACAAAAGGCCGGAACATAGCAGTAGTTTGCCAGAGCAAGCCATTGAGTGCTACAACTGCAAAAAGAAGATGAGTTATATCAGTTATTTGATATAAAACTGAAATGTTACAATATTGTGATAAAGGAATGTAGCTCAAAACATACCTTTTACTGTTACTTTGTGCTCCCCATTTCCGGGATGAGTCAACAGATCCACTTGAACAGAAATTTCCCCTACTGAGCCCTCTGTGGACTGACCTGAAAAAACAAATACATTTCTGATGAACCCTAGATGCATATACTTCAACAAAAATTTACTCTTTTTACTTATTTTACTTATTGTTTCCTAACTTCTGAAGGTTTTACTAGGTCTTCAAATACTGTTAAGTTTACTTTTTGAATATCAATGCATAGCAACCATCCAGCATTTACATGCAGCATTTACTGGTCAGATGCTTGAATTAATATATATGGACAAATTTAGTACATTTTAGTACATAACAGCTATCCGGAAGGCAAAGATAAGAAATGAGGAGCACATTGCAGCTGAGGCTAAGACTAACCCCAAAAAGTTTTATATAAAGTAGATAAATAGTAAAAATATGCAGGTTTAAAGTGTTGCCCCTTTAAATAATGGTACCAGTATGATGGTAACAGATACAGAAAAGGCAAATGTACTAAATCAGTTTTTTTCTTCAATGTATACAATAGAGAAGTCAGAGTTCCCAGGCTCACTTCATAGCTGCACTGTTGGATCAGCTCAATCTACCCAGTGGCTGACTCAGGATATGATTCATAAAGCTTTAAAAATAAATAAATAATGTGAACAAGGTGCCTGGACCAGATGGCATACACCCCTGTGGTCTAAGAGAGCTTAGTTTCGTTTTAGAATGGCCTCTTAATGAAGTCATTTGCACATGGATAGGAAACTGGCTACAGGATCGGATAAAGAAAATGGTCGTAATGGTACATTCCCCTTCAGGGCTTGGTATTGTGTCCACTTTTATTTAACTTGTTCATTAATGACTTAGGGGAGGGTATTGTAAGTAATGTATCATTGTTTGCAGATGACTCAAACATATGCAACTAAATTAATTCCATCCAGGATGCGGCATCCTTGCAACAGGATCTTGACAAACTGGCAATCTGGGCAGCTAAGTGGCAAATGAGATTCAATGTTGATAAATGTAAAGCCATGTACCTGGAATGTAAAAATATCCAAGCCACGTATACCCTTAATGAGACTGCACTAGGCAAATCCATAATGGAGAAGTATCTTGGAGTCCTTGTAGATAATAAACTTGGCTGTAGCAAGCAATGCCAGTCAGCAGCATCAAGGGCAAATAAGGTCTTGAGCTGTATTAAAAGGGGCATAGATTCATGGGGGGGGGTATTGCTTCCACTGCATAGAGCACTGGTAAGGCCCCATCTAGAATATGTACAGTTTTAGTCTTCAGCGCTTAAACAGGACATTAGAGAGGGTACAGAGAATGGCAACTAAGCTGGTAAAAATAACACATAGGTTAGATACAGTGTATGCAAAAAGGCTTTCATTATATTCATATATATGCGATAGATCTCAAATACAGTTACTGATATTGATCAGCACATGGCAGAGATGAGCACTAATTCCTGAATTGCAACTGAAAGTTTACTGAGCCATGGCTTTTGAATTAGTAAGACAAAATGCAAACAAAAATTAAACAATCAAGCCTGTTTGCAAATACACAGATTTGTCTGATTTTAATTTGCAAAAAATAGTTGGCATAATCCAGTTCTGTAGATTTCTGCCAAAAGTTAGATTAACAAATAACAGTGTCTATTGACTGCTAATTACATATTTTACAATACGGATAATCAGTTGCAATGTTCGTCTTAATGATTTTGTAATGTTCTGCATATTTGGCTATTTATATGGGGAGAAGCCAAACTCTGTTCCCTTGCATTCATTTACTGTATATCCTGTTTGTAATATAGCACTGTAAATACTGCTGCACCACATTGGTGATTCAACCTAGTGAACATGTATTCTCATTATACTTTGGACTAACCTACTAAGCAAAGATTTTTTTTCTTGTTTCTGGAAAACACAAAACATGTGATTCTTTTCCAAATAATATAGCACTTCAATAATCAATGTATTAATTATACTAAAACGAATTTGCAATTGAAAATATGATTAATAAATGTATGTAAAGAAAAGAGTAATAAAAAATATGAGTCATTAAAATATGATATAGGTGCAATTTCAGTGTATTGTCTTGATCATCTTGATAATCAAATAATGGGCCAGATTTCAGGAGAATTTAAGGAGAAAATATTTCTCCTTATTCAATTCTGAATTTCCCCATAGATGTCAATGGAATGTTCATGTGATAAACCATGGGATACATTTTTCTTATTGGATTAAATCTAACCCAATACGCACAAATTGTGCTCCAGTTCTAATAACCAATATAGGGCCAGATCAAATTCAGTGAGAAAAAAATCAATTCCAAATTTCCCCATAGATGTTTGTTGAGTTTTCATGAGATTAACCTTAAGATAAGTTTCTGTAATTGACTTGCATCTGGCTCAATACAAAATTGTTCATACCGGAGACATGTACATGTAAATGCTGACTCTTGGCTACCAACTTTTGTTGTTGTGTTAGGACAGTATTTTTCCTGATCATAAATCTCCCTGCAGGAATAGCAGCTCAATCACATGGTTATCAACAATGAAATGCAAAGCTTATGAATACATGAATATTTTAAAGTTCCCTGAAGTTTTAGTATAGTATATAATAAACAGGTATTGATCTTATAGTAAAGATGTACATAAAAAAGAAGGTCCCAAGTCAGATAGTAACTCCTCACATTAGAGACCCAGGTGCACCACCCGCAGCTTTCAACAAAGGGCTATGACTAGCCTTTGACTAAGGGGGTTATTTAGTAAACTCCGAATGCAAAAATCACGAATAATTTGTGATTTATTTTTTTATAAAATCTAACTTTTAAAAAAATCGTGAATTTTTTTGAATTTATTAAACCCTGAGGAAGGAAAAGTCAGAATCTGAAAATCCGGCATCTCAGACCTGTTGAGGTTGCATATAAATCAATGGGAGAAGTCTCAATGATTTTTTTATGTGCTCTGGATTTTTGGCAATAAAGTTTTCAGGCAAAAGTCTGAGTTTTCGTCTGAAATCGGATTTTTCAGGATTTTTTCTGTTCCAGATCATTGGGTTGGTAGGTAGGTATGTTTGTATAAATGTATTTATAAAGTGCTACATGAATATGCAGCACTGTACAATTTTAGAGAGTAGAAAAGTACACACAGGGAGGATTGGCATAATAATAAGTAACACGAATAGTAATACACAAGTATGCATATACAGAGATTTATTAGTATGATGTTATTAGTGCTATCAACAAACAGCACTAATAACATCACCAACCACTTTTCTTTACTCTTTTTTCTTTTAAGGATTTGAAGCCTGTATTTGTGTATGAAGTCTCTATAGTAGTGAAACTACCATTGCTTTAAACTCTTCCCACTTATTCAGAATCCTCTTGCAAAATACAAGTAACCAAGAAGAGGAACATATTGAATTCTAGTGTAAGTTATTAGCTAAAATTAAGATCACCAGCCTACTCATAGTTTTAACTCCCCATGTTTTAGTCTTCAACGTTTCTCAGGATGGGTATGTTATGGCCAGATTTACAGTCATATGAAAACGTTTGGGAACCCCTCTCAGCCTGCATAATAATTTACTTCACTTATATAAATATAACAGTGGTATATCTTTCATTTCCCAGGAACATCTGAGTACTGGGGTATATTTTGAACAAAGATTTTTAGTGAAGCAGTTTTCAGATGTATGAAATTAAACCAAATGTGAGAAAACTGGCTGTGCAAAAATTTGTGTACCCTTGTAATTTTGCTAATTTGAATGCATGTAACAGCTCAATACTGATTACTGCCAACACCAAATTGGTTGGATTAGCTAATTAAGCCTTAAACTTCATAGGGAAGTGTGTCCAATCATGAGAAAAGTTATTTAAGGTGGCCATTTGCAAGTTGTGCTTCTATTTTTCTCTCCTCTGAAGAGTGACAGCATGGGATCCTCAAAGCAACTCTCAAAAGAGCTGAAAACAAAGATTATTCTGTATCATGGTTTAGGGGAAGGCTACAAAAAGCTATCTTGGAGTTTTAAACTGTCAGTTTCAACTGTAAGGACTGTTTCAACTGTTAGGAAATAGAAGGCCACAGGCACAGTTGCTGAAAAACCCAGGTCTGGCAGGCCAAGAAAAATATAGGAGCGGCATATGTGGAGGATTGTGAGAATGGTTAGAGACAACCCAAAGATCACCTCCAAAGACCTTCAATAACATCTTGCTGCAGATGGTGTATCTGTACATAGTTCTACAATTCAGCACAATTTGCACAATCTGTATGGAGGGGTTTCCAAACTGTTTCATATGATTGTATATAGAGACTGTGCAGTACTATGACTGACCATCACTAGAAACTGCCTAAAGCTCTTTCTAGCTGTCAAGCTAGCTGTCCGTTTAAGCAAATAGTATTGCTGTTCAGAATGGATTAACTAGGTATCCCTGTTTCCTGTCTACTGATGAGTAAGGGCCACATTTATCTTTTGTGACAAGAGACTAGGCCCAGTGGGAAGGTGTAGAGAAAACATTCAAAGCATTTGTAGAAGTGCATCAATGTCAATTTAAAGAATCCAATAGCAGGCAACTGGGACTACTTTAAAGTGATAATGCTTGGGCTTTATTGCCTACAGAGCTGAAAGTGACATTTATCAGTGGGGAAGGAGCAAAGAGGTTTCCTCAGTGGCCATCTTTTATTCTATCCAGGAAAAGGAATGGCTGGTCAATGAATCACACCACAGAGAATATAACAAACTTATTCCACCTACTGCTACACTTCTACATGTGTGAATGCAAGTGCATTTGAAAAGCACTAAAACTAATTAGACATTGACATTCAGAAAATTACTTGTGTCTATACTTTGCATAATTTAGTAAGTGCCAACATACCCATGCAGCCTACTCTGATGAATTGTGCACAAGTTGAAAGGGAATTCTGGAATTATTTCTGGACCTTATGGTAAATCCAGGGTTTCTTTAGTGGGCAGGGGCCCTTTGCCAATGAGGCGAGTTGAGGCTATTACCTCAGGCTGCAGCGGCCCCACTAGGTACCAGGGGTGGGAAAAATGCTGCTCCTGGTACTTTAAGAGCCGAATTTCCAGTTCTAGCACAGAGAGCGCAGTTAGGCTCTTGACACTAGTGTTCTGGCCCTCTCTGCTGCCCTTGTGGACCCCCCTGGACCCCCCCAGGCGAAAAAAGGTAAGCGCATGGGGGGGCAGCAGCAACGGCGGAGGGGCCAGGATTGCCCCTGTTAGTGGGCTGTGGCAGTAGACACAACTAACTTATCTGAATGTTAACTGTATGCTAATGTTATTAACACTGAATACTGGAACTGACACCACTTGAAAACAAGTGCAGAGGGGTAAAGAGATGCCTCAACTTGCTCACATATTTACCAACAGGTATTGTATTAGCTTTTTTTGTGGAAACTTGTTGGATGCAGCAAAGCATGTGCCCGCAATTATGCTGAAATTCTATTGTGTTGTGGATAAAAACATGGCATTAGACAAATTCAAGTTTTTAAAACCTTAGCTCAAATTTGTGAGTTTGAGGGCAAAAAAAGTAAATTGTGGTAAAACTTGCTATCCACTTATTATTGAGAGAGACAGTGCACCTGCTTGGTCCAAGGTGGCAAAAAGGGGCATGCTTTTCCTCTGCTTTATATTAATTTGCATAGTCCAAATGAATTATATGCTCAAATAATAGTATTTTAAGATGGTTTTATGAAATGAACGGGCAAAAATGGTTCAATGTAATTATGATAACTATCATGTAATAACATAACAAAAAGGCCAGTATGGTAAAATGACAGTTGCACAAAATAATTGTATTGACCATTTCTAGCAATTAAGTAAATGTATTAGCTTTAGCATCATATTCATACGTTGGTAAGGTTGGTACGTTGAAAAGAGTTCTATATAAATAAAACTCATACATCAAAAATTTGGAAATCTTGAGTTGGTAACAGTAAAGGGGATGTAAAGCCAAAATAAAATCCAATACAAATCTTTACACAGTCGCCGACTGCTCTACAGGGAAACAACCAAAGCTGCTTGAGTTCTGCATGGCTGGGAAGTAAGGTGGGGGCTCCCCCTGCTGTTCATAAGTATGATTGTTTCCCTGCAGAGCAGTAAGGGACCGTCTGACAATTCCTGTCCACAGCAATAAATGAAGGGAGAATTTGACTGTATACAGTCAGGTTTCTTATAAAAATGGTACACATTTTTTAATTAAAGGAACAGTAACACCAAAAACTGAAAGTGTTTTAAAGTAATGAAAATATTATGTAGTGTTGCCATGCTCTGGTAAAACTGATGTGTTTGCTTCAGAAACACTACTATAGTTCATATAAACAAGCTGCTGTGTAGCAATGGCGGAAATTGAAAAACGGCTAAATGGCACAGGATAGATAATGGATAACAGATAACACCATTAGACAGACAGAGCTTATCTGCTGTCTGCTGTGTAACTTGAGCCTTTTCTCCTTTGAATGGCTGCCTACATGGCTACACAGCAGCTTATTTATATAAACAATAGTAATGTTTCTGAAGCAAACACAGCAGTTTTACTAGTGCAGGGCAACACTGCATTATATTTTTATTACTTTAAAACAATTAAATTTTTTGATGTTACTGGTCCTTTAAAGTATATCGGTGATAGTTTTTTTTCATTAAAGAAAGTAATAATTGGATTTAATGTTTTGCCTTTAAATGTCTTTTAATTCTTTTTAGCATATGTAGGTTATGGTGATCCACATTACACAAAAAAACTTATCCTAGAACCTCAGGTCTTAGGCATTCTGGATAATAGATCCTATATCTGTAATAAAAAAGGACCATTGACTCCATAAATTATATACTCTCTTGTGATCCAGTATAATAGGTTGGCTGAGAATGGATGTGCACTAAAAAATTAGCCATTTAGCTTTGGCAGCACCTCTAAATAAAATATATTTTAATTGCCAATGATTCATGGTACAGGTTAAACCAAGAAAATCCATCTCAGTAAAGCCTCTGTACTAACCATTAGTCAAGAAAACATATTTGATATTAGCTTTGTCAGTTTATGTCAGTATACAGTCAGTTAGAGTCCTAACCTTTAGGATCAACTAGGGATTTACTTAAGAACCTAGAAGGAATGTGGACATATTATTGATGTCTTTTCACTAAAAATCTTATCTTGTCTAGGTCAGTGCTATACAGGTTTTTCAGTTTTTACCAATTATCAAGTATTTGATATGTTTAGGAGCCAGATAATCATGATAAACAATGATGTCCTACAAAGAGGTCTATGAAGATTAGGCATGCTGGATGTCAAAAAAAACCCATCAAACATCAGGAACATGGGCCTACAGTTGGACAGTCCAATTCAAGGTAATGCTTTTAGTGTTTTAGTTATAAATGAATTTAGTGGTCATTTACAACTGGGGGCACAAATGCAACCACACAAAAGGCTCAAGCGTGTGCCCCTCAGTGCTCATTTGACAGCACTTGAGCCCACTGGGTTTTTTGTTCTCTGCACAGAGTGCTGGATCAAGAATAAATTGATATGGTAGTCTTGCACACTGCATATTGCATTGTGAATATGTCCTTGTGTCCTTTCACTGGAAAACAAATTAAAAAGGCAACTTAAAGCAAATTCTCTGCAGTCATGAATAAGTGCAGTGCCAAGATTGATAAATCACAACAAATTTGAAATGAAGGGTCTTGTAAGAGAACTTTTTGAACAAGTCTAGTGATTATCTTAACCTGACTTAAGAGTAAGAGCATCAAAAGAATACTGAAAAAGCAGCTTGTAAAAGCCATTCAGTAGCACATTTACACATTCATTTAAACAAGTCACTGGCCTCATCTCTACTTCTAAGTTGGACAGGTATTTTAATGTTCTTATGAAAAGGTCCTTACTGTGTCTAAATAAATCACAGTGCTATGAAATTCATAAACATGTTACTCATCCCATTTATTTATTTAAATCCCTAATTTATCAGGCACTTAAGCATCTTCTTCTAAACAGTGATTTAATATTGAGCCCTGTCTGGCTTTACGTATGCAAATTCTCATTACAGGTCAACAGATCTATTTGCAGTACCAGAGTCTACTCTTTAAATCTGATTCTGTGATAATCAAAAAGATTTGTGATGAAGAAAATGTGAGTTTGAACTGTAATAAGTTTAATGAAAATTCAATAGGCAAGTACATTTCCACATATCACAAACTCGAAACTGCCAGGCTTTAGCAGGCAAACTAAGTATATGAAACAAGAATGAATGGTTGTAAATGATTCCTAGAACATTACACAGCTTTAAATCTATTACTTTACACACTAGCAAGTTTTGGTTATGTTTTCTTGAGAAAATTCACAAAGTGAAGTATTAAGAACTATTATTAATAATGGCTGTTTAAATTACATCAGGCCAATTAAATTAATTGTTGCTATGAGATACTGGACAGGACAAACTGGTTATGCATGGATCACCAATTTAAGTAACATGAATGCCTTTTAAAAATAATTATAAGATCACTTTATTATGAATAATATTGGTGTGCTTGTACCATCCTGTTATTAACTGATCTAATAAATAGTGATGGGCGAATAAATTCGCCTGCCATGAATTTGCATCGAATTCCCGCATTTCACCGCCGGCGAATAAATTCGAGAATCTCCCGTGAAAATTGCTGATTTTCACGATTTTTTCATGAAAAGGTTCAAAATGCTTGATTTTTTTGTGAAAACGTTCAAATTTCTCGATTTTTTTGTGAAAACATTTGAATTGCTTGATTTTTTAGTGAAAACATTCGAATTTCACAAATTTTTCGTGAACTTTGAGATTTCACAATTTTTCACAAATATTTTGCTGTCTCGCGAGTTTTGCGGGAAATTCGCAAATTTTTCGGCGGATGAAAACGGGAGAGATTGGCCCATCACTATTAATAAATAATAATTTAGGTGATAAAAGTATTCACTATAAACTTCTTATTGTAGCTGCAACATTCTGAACAGAAGCACATTGAAGTAAGTTTTATAAATGCAAAGTCCTGTTTGTCTCATGAAGGGTCCTTTTAACCTTTTGCCTATGGATTATTTATCCTTTTTATGTGAGCAAATGATGGCAAACAAAGCATAGCTGAGAAACATTTCTTAGCAGTAACTGCCAAGCACCATTGTGATCTTATCACTACATCATATGAACTTTGGAGATAAAATACATTATAGATATGTAAACAAAGAGAGACAGAAAGATATAGATGCAGTATAATATACATTTAGATTAAGGTATCATGTGGGGAATGCAAATGGGTCAATTATATTTCGAGTATACTTCAACAATCCCTGGGATTTGGAGATACTGCTGCTGACAATAACAGAAAATGTATTTTGCCATCTGAATCCCAAGGGACAACCTGCCTTTACAGGAATTTGTTTCTAAAAGTTCCACTTGCTTTAATTGAACATAATCTCAAACTTTTTTGTGTGTCTTGTAAAAGTATTAATACACAATTAATTGTATTTGTTATTTTCAACAGATGCATTTTGCAGCAATAACAGCAATATACAGGTATGGTATTCGTTATCCGGAAACCAGTTATTCAGAAAGCTCCAAACTAAGATATAAATAATCCTTATTGGAAGCAAAACCAGCCTTTTTGGGTTGATATATTGTTTACATGATTTTTTAGTAGACAACATATGATTACAAATTACAGAAATATCCCTTATCTGGAATAACCAAGGTCTTGAGCATTCTGGATGATAGGTCTCATACCTGTATCTGTATTGCACACTACAGAGATTTTCTACAGTTGCTTAGGTTAGGTTGTATTATTTTTAAGTTCCACAGATTTTCAGTGAAGCTAAGAGAAGGGCATTGACTGGGCCATTAATAGACATCCATCTTTTTTGTTTCACAGTTTTGGGTTTGTTTTGGCCTTGTGTTTTGTTTCATTGTCCTTTTTATCCAAGCTTCAGTTTTTAGTAGAGGGAAAGGGTTCTCTTGCAGTATCAGGCCTGAAAGTTAGGCAGGCCTGTCAGAGTACCAGAGGTTCATCATAAACCTACAGAACCTCTATATAGTAGCGTAACAACCTGGGGAGCAGTTGGTGCAATGGGACATTGCCCTGCTTAATAGAGTCCACTGTAGTTAAAGTAGTAAATATGACTATGAAGATTTTCATAAACATCTCAGAGGAGCTTTGAATGTGTGTGGCTACCCAGACTGGGCCTTTGTCAAAACAGCAGCAGCCAAGCCCAACAGGAACACCAATAGAAATAACCGCCCGGAGACACATAGTAGGCGAAACATAGTCATCCCATATGTAGCTGGAGTGTCAGAGAAACTCAGGAGGATTTTCAACAAACACCATGTCCCTGTGTTTTTCAAACCTAGCAACACACTGAGACAAAAACTGGTACACCCAAAGCATCAAACACCAAAAGAAAAACAAAGCAATGTGGTATACGGAGTCCAGTGTAGTGAGGAGTGCACAGATCTATACATCGGGGAGACAAAACAACTGCTCTCCAAGCGAATGGCTCAGCACAGGAGGGAGAACTCTACAGGGCAAAACTCAGCTGTCTTTCTACACTTAAAAGACAAGGGACACTCCTTTGAAGACAGCAAGGTCCAAATCTTGGATAAAGAAGACCGCTGGTTTGAACAAGGCGTGAAAGAGGTGATTCATGTCAAGGTGGAGAGACCATCTCTGAACAGAGGTGGGGACCTTCGACACCACCTGTCTGCTACATACAATGCTGTTCTAACTTCTGTACCCCGGCGGATTCAGAACACTTCACACATCCATTCATGCAACTCTCACAAGTAACACCTGTATCTAGGAGTTGCATGACACATTGGATAATCCTATCACACAGAATCAACACCTCTGTGAGTTTCTTCAGATGTCACCTCTTTGAAGAGTTACAATGTGCCATTGTAAATGGATTAGTGGAAGAGTTTATATGCCGAGAACTTCCCACACCATCAGTTGAACTGAAGAAGCTGCTCGGATGAGTAGTGAAACGTCTTCATTGATTACTCAGCAAGTCCAGTTGTTTTTAGATTGACCTATACTAGATATAAAGTAGTAAACTGTAGCCCCATAGCATTGCAAATGGCAATAGGTAAAGGATTAGAATACTTTTGCAAGGTATAGTAACATTAACTAAGATGTGTGAAAATTGGATGTTGGATGGTTGCTGGGAAAAGTTAAGCAACTGCTCTAGATTCATGGCATACCAGGAACCTAATATTACAAAGCTTCTTAAACAGCAATTCTTGTGATCTGTAGTTTGATTGAAATGTGGTTATTGTGATTGCATGTTTATATTATTCTAGCAATATATTTACTATTTATCAATTTGAAAATAAATACCATGCAAAAAAACCCATCAAAAACAAAATGGAGCTCAGAGGTAACATATATAACAGTAAATTAATTTGCTCTTATTGGCTGGATATACTGTATAAAAAGCTCCTGAAATAGGAAAATGGTGTTTGCAATTTTATATTATAGTTTTTAAGATCAAGGACTAGGTTTTCAATATCTTAAAAATGTATTTTGCTAATCTCTCCAACTCTTGCCATGCATTTTCAGTGGTTTTTCAGGTACCAGTACGTGTCACTGGAGAATAAGCATTTACTTTAATCTCCTTTTTGCACTTTTTAAAATTTGATGTTTATGTGAATGAGCCTGTGCCCTGTCAGAAGAATGGAACATTTACTAAATCAGACCAATCAGCCTGTATCCAGCTGGTGATTTTGAAGGTTCACAAAAAGACCCCAAAAATACCAATTTCCAATCCTGATAAAAACACCCAAACCCTGCCCAAAAATATCCAATATTAAATACATTTTATACATAGAGCTTATTTGTCCCTTTAAATAACCTCTATCAATGGTGTTGCAGTAGGAAACCAGTCTGTGTAAGGAGACTGCTATTAAATAATCTATAATCATTTAGAGAAATGCTGCCTTCAAGGTCTTCTTAACCTCATCATGCAACTTATTTATGAGTCAACAAAACAAAAGATATTACATATAGCAAAATTCTTTTGTCAGTATTTCCCCCTCATGATATACACAGCGCTACATCTGAAAGCCACTTGAAATGCATCTGCGAGGAGAAAACAAAGTACTTTTTGTACAATTCATGAGGAAGAAGAGGAAGCAAGAAGCCAAAATATAAAATGAGACCATCTTATCTATGTTCAATAATGGAAGGGCATCAAAGCAACACAGTTCTTAAGTTTCTGGCTATATTTGAACTGTAAAAGGAGCTTATTATGCTAAACATTTTTAAATAACTGTGTCTATAGTATGTACACTATTTCTTTAACTGGCACTTCAACTTTTTGTGGCTAAAAATTACTTTTGACTTAGAATATAATAATACCTACAAGGCTTCTTAAAGTTTTAGATCTATTCACTGAGACATCCAATATAATTTATTATATCTCTTTATACTTATAAGAACACCTACAGTTGTGTTCAGAATAAAAGCAGTGTGTTTAAAAAAGTGATGAAAAGCTCCAAATACTTAAAATAGATTTATTTACATAAAATCAAATATATTGGGAAAATTGCACATTCTATTCCAAATCAAATCATGAAGAAGAAATTATCAAATTTGTGCAGTGTCTGCATTCTGAAAAATGTTACAAGATGTAGTTTAGATTTAGGGGCAGATTTATCAAGGGTCGAATTTAGAAGTGTAAAATACTTCAAACTTCGACCATCGAATTAAAATACTTAGAATTCGAGACAGTACTTTGATTATTGAATGGTCGAATATTCAAACTATTTTTACTTTGAATCGAATTTGAAGTAAATTCGAAGTCATAGTATCCTATTCGATGGTCAAAGTATCCAAAAAATTAAATTTGATGTTTATGTGAATGAGCCTGTGCCCTGTCAGAAGAATGGAACATTTACTAAATCAGACCAATCAGCCTGTATCCAGCTGGTGATTTTGAAGGTTCACAAAAAGACCCCAAAAATCCCAATTTCCAATCCTGATAAAAACACCCAAACCCTGCCCGAAAATATCCAATATTAAATACATTTTATACATAGAGCTTATTTGTCCCTTTAAATAACCTCTATCAATGGTGTTGCAGTAGGAAACCAGTCTGTGTAAGGAGACTGCTATTAAATAATCTATAATCATTTAGAGAAATGCTGCCTTCAAGGTCTTCTTAACCTCATCATGCAACTTATTTATGAGTCAACAAAACAAAAGATATTACATATAGCAAAATTCTTTTGTCAGTATTTCCCCCTCATGATATACACAGCGCTACATCTGAAAGCCACTTGAAATGCATCTGCGAGGAGAAAACAAAGTACTTTTTGTACAATTCATGAGGAAGAAGAGGAAGCAAGAAGCCAAAATATAAAATGAGACCATCTTATCTATGTTCAATAATGGAAGGGCATCAAAGCAACACAGTTCTTAAGTTTCTGGCTATATTTGAACTGTAAAAGGAGCTTATTATGCTAAACATTTTTAAATAACTGTGTCTATAGTATGTACACTATTTCTTTAACTGGCACTTCAACTTTTTGTGGCTAAAAATTACTTTTGACTTAGAATATAATAATACCTACAAGGCTTCTTAAAGTTTTAGATCTATTCACTGAGACATCCAATATAATTTATTATATCTCTTTATACTTATAAGAACACCTACAGTTGTGTTTAAAAAAGTGATGAAAAGCTCCAAATACTTAAAATACATTTATTTACATAAAATCAAATATATTGGGAAAATTGCACATTCTATTCCAAATCAAATCATGAAGAAGAAATTATCAAATTTGTGCAGTGTCTGCATTCTGAAAAATGTTACAAGATGTAGTTTAGATTTAGGGGCAGATTTATCAAGGGTTGAATTTAGAAGTGTAAAATACTTCAAACTTCGACCATCGAATTAAAATACTTAGAATTCGAGACAGTACTTTGATTATTGAATGGTCGAATATTCAAACTATTTTTACTTTGAATCGAATTTGAAGTAAATTCGAAGTCATAGTATCCTATTCGATGGTCAAAGTATCCAAAAAATTTAATTTTTTACTTCGAAAATTCCCTCGAAATTCACTTCGACCCTTGATAAATCTGCCCCTTAGATTTTCTAAGCAAGATTATTGTGGGTGAATTTAATTAAATATCTGAAGATAATATGAACTCAGAGCCTCAATGTAGGTTGACAATCCACATAGGGGCTACCAAATGGGCAATCACAGCACTCATTTGGCACTCCAAGAACATTTTTCATGCTAGTGTTGCTCCCCAAATCCTTTTGCTCTAGTCTAATAGCACACTAAGTGGCAGATTTATGAAGTGTGGCATGTGAGATCTACTGCAAAAACTTTAAGTGAATTCCTGATCCCATTTCATTTTCTGCAATCAATTGATCTGGCTTGCTGCTGAATGGGTTTAAAAAAATAAGCATCTTTGTTCACAAGTGGGTTTTTGAAAGTAATGAAAAAGCTGCCCATGAAAAGGAAGAAAGAAGGTGGGAAAGAAACACATAAGAAAAACACAATGGATGCCTAGTTATACTTTGGTATAAAGGAGATTTGAGGGTTGGTATTGTAAGTAGATATGCTAAGAAAAAACAGTATTGTCTTTACTGGAAAAAAACATCCCTTTTGTACATTTGGTAACATAAATAAGTTATGTGCTAATTACCACCCAATTGTCACTACCAAAAGTTAAAAATCATGGTCATTAAATTTAATTTATTATTAGAGAGAGTCAATGTATTATTTGAAAGTCATTCTCAACTCTGTTTTGGGAAATTTCACAGATCAGGCAATGGCTTAAGTCATATTAAACTGATACACAGGAGTGATTGTGCATATACTGTACATAGGTAAACTGAAGTCTGTGGCTTCACCACATTCACTAATGAGTAGAAAATGTCCTGCACTTACCTTGACATGTTTGTGTGTCAATAAATTTTTTTATCAAAGCATCAGTGGTTTGGGTGTAAAGGTTTAATGCATATTTCAAAGACTGTAAGTCTGGGCTCTTTTCCAAGAAATTCTTTTTTAAACCATTCCCACCAGCGTGAAAGTATTGCTGTAGCAAAAGGAAAAACAAAATATACGATTTCGAATAGTTATAATAAATTGCAAAGCCTTCATATATTAATTATCTCTATGTTCTACATATTTTATATCCAAACTATCCAATCTACTTATCTATCTCTAGGGATGTAGCGAACTGGCGATTTGGTGTTCGCGAACGCCGGAAAAAATGCGAACGTTCGCGGACAGTTTGCGAACTTCGAACACCCGCTAAAATCGTTCGATTCGAACGATCGAAGGATTTTAATCCTTCGATCGAAGGATTTTCATACGAATCGAACGTTTTAAAATCGTTCGATTGAATGAAAATTATTCGATCGAATGCTTACAATCGTTCGAACGAATGAAAATCGTTCGAACGAATGGAAATCGTTCGATTTTTAGTGGTCGAAGGAATTCGAATGGTCGAACGATTTTTATTCGAATCGAACGCGAACTCAAAATGCGAACGTTCCCAAACATTTGCGAACATTCGGCGGACGCGAACGGTCGAAGTTCGCGCGAACTAGTTCGCAGGCGAACAGTTCGCTACATCCCTATCTATCTCTTCACTTATATGAAAAATACACTGTATCCATCTGCAGATCAAGCTTCAGTCTGTGATATTTCTGTTATGCAATACTGGAAATTTAGGAGACTAAAGTAACTAAGTAGTTATTTAAAGTTGGGTACGATGGTTTCCAGACACATAACCTCGGTGGACATACATGACAGGAATCACAGATATAAAACAACTCTAAATTGTTAAGATGGCAACATATTTAGAAGCATTTGAATCCTCACTATTGTCTTGTTGGCACACAGGCTTTATCTAGCATCCCCTTCTGTTTTGATAGATAATTTGTACGGTTTCTTCTGTAAAGTCTTCAGAAAGAGATTTATCACTTTGCCTAATTTTATTATTTTCATACATTATTCTTAGTTGTAAATCTCCCTTTTAGTCTCTCTCTCCACAACAGGGTATAAAACAAAGTGACATAGCAGTGACATTTTAAACCAACTTTTTAAACCTACTTTAATCAAGGCATAAATCTTGCATACAATGTTACTGGACTATAAATCTTCTGCTCAACAGGGAAAGTTAACTACAAAGCTCATGACAACTGATCAATTTTTGTTGTTGTTTATTATAGAGAATAATTCTCTTTCTTGTTGTATTTGACTTGGGTTGGTTCCCCAGCAAAGAATATACCAAGTATTTGGTAAGGTCAGTAATACAATATAAACATAGATAAGATAAACTGTATAAATTGGAGGCTGTGACTGCATTGGATTCTAGGTCATGACTGAGAGATCAGATATACAGCAAAGGCTATAGCTAAGGAACGTAACTTATTTATGTGTGCGGTTTCTTTATACCTGTATTTGTGTGTGTGTTTGTTGATAGCAGTTTTATTATATTCAGTTATCCATTCTGCCATTTCATGTTTATTCCATTTCCTCTACCATTTGCCTCAGCTCAGATGCTCGAACGGAGGTTAATTACAATATAATTAATTTTAAGTTTAATTTCTCACCTGATTTATTTTCTCAAACAGAGCAGTTCTTCTTGTACATTTATTTACCTACAGAAATGATTTAGTCTTCATTATTGCTTTTGTCTCAGTCATTTGTTTTGTTACTTTAGGGGGACAAAGACTCTTAAGTTCAGCCCTCAGGCACCCTATCATTACAGGTTTCCAGAATGCTCTCATATGAGGATGGGTGAGTAATATCAGCAATGTGGTTGTGAACATTCCTCTAAATAATTCACAAATGTTAATGCAAGGACACTATTAAAATCTTGTATTTGTTAAAGTAAACTTAGTATTTTGCAAATCCACCAGGAAGCAACAAGACAATGACAATAAGAGTTTACACTCTGGGGGGTAGATTTACCAAGGGTCGAATTTTGAGGGTTAAAAAATCCTCAAATTCAACGCTCAAAGTAAAATCCTTCGAATTCGAAGGATTTACCGCAAATACTTAGATCAAAAAAAAAAATTGTACGATTCGAACCATTTTAAGCGGTCGATCAAAGGATTTTTATTCAACCACAAAAAACGTAACGGGAAGGTCCCCATAGGCTAACATTGAACCTCGGTAGGTTTAAAGTGACAAAATATGAAGTCAAAGTATTTTTTAAAGAGACAGTACTTCGACTATCGAATGGTCGAATAGTCTAACGATTTTTACTTCAAACTGTTCGAATCATTCGATTTGATCGAATTTTACCAATTCGATGGTCGAACTACCCAAAAAAATACTTTGAAATTCTAATTTTTTTTTTATTTGAATTCTTCACTCAAGCTTAGTAAATCTGCCCCTTTGTGTTTAGCTGGGGATATGAAGCACTAGTTTATTGCCTGATCAGAAACGTAAAGCTCATTCTTACAGTTCTCCTTGAAATGTTGTATGACAGCTTAAGGGAAGGATTTATTGATCTGGTTGTTACCAAAATTGCATTGAGGCTATTAAACCACTACAGTTTTTTTTATGGTATTCACACGCAAGAAAACAACTGGATAAATAGGAAATAAAAGGTAAATCTGTCACAATTGGTTGTCAATATATTGAGTTTGTTGAACATCTGTGAGTTTGTCTGGAAATCAAAAGCTAAAGTGGGGGAATGTGGTGAGACCTCCAGGCTGGTGAATTAAATTGAGGCAAATATGTTCTTTACAGAGATATGAAATATGTCATGGTTAAACTTTAGAAGTTCTTCTTATAAGGCTCAAAAGTGAAAAGCTACTTTCTTGAACTGTGCCTTTTTAGATAAGGCAAGGTGGCTTTCCTGCCCCCCCTCCCCCACGCTCAAATTTTTGGCTTTTGGCCTTGTTTTCAATACTGAAATTTGGCTGTTAAAATTACCAGGAGTGGCTTTCTGCCACCCCTGGTAAGTAATGGGGTCACTGCCAACTGAGGCAAGTTTCTCATTCGCATAGCACCCCTGAGAATAGAGCAAGTACATGAATAGTCTTACTATTGGCAGTTAGGCTATGGCCACAGAGGCTGAAGGCTCCAGCTGTTGTCAGCCTGCATATTTTTGCAGGATGAGAAAAGCAGATCTGCCTTTTGTCCCTGCTCCATTGAATCCAATTAGATTGGCTTACTAACAGGCTGTTGACTGGTAAAAACAACAAAATCAAACAAAAATCAAACAAAAGCAAACCTATCAACACAAAATAAGTATTTTTTTTATAAACTATTATTTTAAAGTAAGGTTTCTATATTTAAGTACTGTGGTTTAATTCTCAAAGTTTTTTTTTCTCTTGGGTGCTACATAGCAAAGTTTGGTGTGCTATAGTGCTTACAACATGTTTGCCACAAACTGCTTTACTTTGGGTTGGGTTATGATTAGTGCAACTAAACATAGCTACAAAGTTAAATTGGGCTGAAAAAAGACAAAAGTCCATAAAGTTTAACCCCTCCAAATGAAACCCAGCATCCATACATACACACACTCACTTACACACACTAACCCCTCAAATTAAAATTTTAAAAAAATGTTATGGTCAAAACTGTCAAATTTGACTAGGGAATTATCCAAACTCAATCGAGTTTTTTTTTAAAAAAAATTCGAATTAGATTTTTGATATTTATCAAATTCAACTATTCGCCACCTAAAACCTGCCAAAATACTGTATTAGTCAATGGGAGAGGTCCAGGGATCACTTTGTTTTTGTTTTTTTGGAGAAAAAATTTGAATCAAATTTGATCGAATTTCAATCAAATTCGATTCGAGTTTTCGGGTTGTTTAAATTAGTTTGAGTTTTAAAAGAGTCAAAATAATATTTTCATCCATTGCGAGCAGACAGTATAAAGACAATGCCTGGGACTACAGAAGTTACAAACACAAGAGTTTCAAACTAAAGGAGATTCAAACAAAATCCAAAGTTTGGTCTAAACACTTATTTTTTTATTCCTGTTTTTTGATCTGTAACTAGGATAATAAGTGCTGGATAGACTGAAGGTTTGACACAGTGCACATTCTGAGATTTGGAGCAAAAGTTCCAACCTGCTTACCTCTGTGACAAAATTGCCACTTTAGAGACTTGTGTTAGAGCCCTAAAGCAACACATTGCAACACTGCAGTTGATTGACAATCTTGAGAGGAGTCTCTTAATCACTGAACAGGCCCTAGTGGGGTCAGATAGTTTGGGGGGAGGAGAACAGCAGCCGGATGATGAAGTAGTCAGCTGGGTGACAGTAAGAAAATCTAGTGTGGGCAAAAGGAAAATGGAGGTTGCATTTGGGTTTATGCACCCCAAAAGATTCACTTGCGTTAAGAATATGGGAGTGTGAACTCTGGATTGGCAGTTTTAGATGGGACTGGTCTCTTTAACAGCCAGGAGGCCAGTTTCTCTAGTATTAGTGGGGCGGAGAGCAGAGCCAGACCTAAACAGATTGTGGTTGTCAATTATTAGGGAAGTAGTTAGAGTAATCTGTCATATGGATTGCAACAACTGAACAGTTTGCTGTCTTCATGGTGCTAGGATTTGGCATGTGGTTGATCGGGTAGACAAATTATTGGGTGAGGTGGGGCATGACCCAGCTATCTTAGTACATGTTGGTACTAATGACATAATTAATGGTAGATTGAAGACATTAAAGAGTGAGTTCCGGGATCTAGGCTCTAAGATTAAGGGTAGTTCTCACTATGTCATTATTTCTGAAATTTTGTCTGTGCCACGTGCAAGTTTAGGAAGACAGCAGGAGCTTAGGGAGCTATATGCATGGCTCAAGTCTTGGTATAGGAAGGAAGGGTTTGGGTTCTTAGATCACTGTGCTAATTTTTCCTTGTTGTACAGCCTATATAGTCATGACTGATTGAACCTTCATGGAAGGGGGTCTGCTGTGCCAGAGGAAAGAATGGCTAAGAGGTTGAAGGAGTTTCTATAACTAGGGGAGGGGTGGGTGAACTAAAGAATTATTGGAAGTTAGGTTACACTTGGCAGTTGGAATAGGGTATTGCAGCAAGCAGTAAAAAATTATTTTTTAGATATGCAAATAGTAAAAAAAAATGAAGCAGGAAGGAGTGGGTACTTAATATCAGTGGGGGTCCACTGGTTGATGAGAACAGAAAAAAGGCAGAGATTCTGAACTGTTATTTTTTGTCTGTCTACACAAATGAGGAACCAGTTAATGAAGGTTTCCTTCTTAATAGTCCCAGTTCTAGTAATACTGTACAACTAATGATGCATGAGAAAATTCAAAAGAGGCATCTTAAGAAAATCAAAGGTCTGGAACCAGATGGTATTCATTCCAGGGCACTAAGCAAGCTTAGCTCTGTGATTGCCAAACTTCTTTACTTAATTTTGCAATATTCATTGAAGTTTGGCACTGTGCCGAGAGACTGGTGCCACTATTCAAAAATGGATCCCGTTCTCAGCCTTAAAACTAAAGACCACTGAAGTCAGTGTTAGGAAAGCTTTTCAAATGGGTATAAAGGGATAGGATACTAGACTTTATTGCAAATAATGCTACTGTGAGTTTGTGCCAGCATGATTGTATGTGTAATAGATCTTACCAGAATTTTAATTTATTTTTGTGAGAAGATGAGCAGAAACCTCGATTCTGGGATGGCAGTAGATGTAATCTACTAAGACTTTGCTAAAGCATTTGATACAGTGCCACACAGAAGGTTACTGGTTAAATTAAGGGATGTGTGCCTGGAACATAGTATTTGTACCAGGATAGAGAACTGGCAAAGAGTATTGGTAATTGGAACATTTTCTAATTAGCCCAGTATTGTTAGTGGAGTACTGCAGGGCTCTGTGATCCTTTGCTGTTCAACTTGTTTATTAATGACCTGAGGCTGGGCATTGAAAGTACTGTTTCTATTTTGATACTAAATTGTGCAGAACTATAGGTTCCATGCAGGATGCTGCCACTTAGCAGATTGATTTGAATAAATTGGAAAACTGGGCAGCAAACTGGAAAGTGAGGTTCAATATTGATAAATGCAAGGTTATGCAATTTAGCAAAAATTATATAAATGCAAGTTATGCACTAAATGGCAGTGTGTTGGGAGTTTTCTTAACGGAGAAGGATCTAGGGTTTTTTGTAGATAACAAGTTGTCAAATTCCAGGCAGTGTCATTCTGAGAGAATATAGATCTACATGATATTAATTGTATTTGTATCACTATACATCAGTGGGAAGAGATTGCCTTTTCTGTTTTGTGATACATTTATTATTCTTTTAGTTTTTAAAAAAAATGTATTTGGCAAATAATATCAAACATGCCATTCAAAATAATTTTGTTATGGCATTTATTTTCAGACAGAGAAAATGCTTATTTGATGCATTATTATACAAATAATTCTAATTAACTCTTAATGGGGTTACACGTGACACATGTTTCCAAGTATGGTTTCCTGGTGATGATTTTTTTGTTGCTTTCAATAAATCCGGCTCAATTGTACAGAGACATTGTACTTGCAGTATTGGATTGTTGGAATATCACAAGCCAATTTGTTAGCACTGAAAATGGTGAATTTGTTTTGAAAAGATGTAAGCTGTCTATGTGCCATGCATTAATTGGCATAATGAAGAGATCTAAATTTCCAGAGTGCTATCTAGCAATCTGAACAAATTAAATTCGATTTGTCCATCTCTTTTGTTTGTTATTGGGAGGTTGTATGAAAAATCCAGTAGCAATGTGTTATACTTCAGCATGCAGGAGAATCTGTGGGAAAAATCTGTATCCAGGGCCCTGTACAAAAGAAGGCGTCTTTTAGCTGTCAGTGTAAGGTTGTGCATTACAGCCAGAACTGGAATTTCAGACATTCTGCAACAGAATGTAATATCTGTTCTTCTATTATCTCCTTAAATGCACACATGTTTATACTGTTTTTTATTAAATTACTTCAACTGTCTCCCAACCAAGCTGCCTATGTGACATTTAAGCCTAATACGGGTTGAGAGCAACTCTATCTATAGAAAATTACAAATGCAACTTTTATAACATCAATTATTCTGGGAATTTGAATATTAATAACACTATTTCACATAACTGCATTCACTTATGGATTATACATATATCTACCAATACCGTAACTGATTAGATAAACCATTTAGAGCAATGTTTCCTCTATGCTTATATTCTTTGTTGGGTGAGTTACCATATTTTTAAACTAGTTGCAATTTGTATTGCATTTATTTAAAAATCCCAAATTATTATACAGAGATTTATAAATCTATATTTAATATTCTAGCCTCACTATACATACAAGTACAAAGCCTATAGTGTGAGCATTTAACTCTCTAATAAAGATGATAATGTGGTAAATTAGCAGTCATGTGAATAACAATGAATCATTTTGCACCTTGTCGTTCATTTGAAAATCAACAGTTAAAACACTGGGCTAATAATAATCCATATTTACTGTAATTGTCAGTAAGTCAATGTCCTTTTTAATGTTTATGAATCTGTGATGGTTAAATAATATAAGATACCTTAATGGTTGCTAATACTACTTCCATGATTGAACATTGACGAAGTGAAAGGCTTCTAGCTTCTTCTCGTATAACATGGTCCTGAAAATACAAAAAGAGGAAGAAGCAAAAATCTTTTTAAAACAAGTTCTGCAAGTCCACAGCAAAAAAAATCATTATGTATTTTTTATGTGTATTATAAATATGGTGGCAATTGCAGCAATTTATATTTATTTGGCAGAATTGTAAACACTTTTAATAAACAATGGTTAGAGTGAAACAGGTGCATTATGCAAAAACAACCATTATGCATAGGCTTATAATAGCAATAAAAATTAAATATATATATATATAACTAGAAAACTAGTTGCTGGTGCACACAGTAAACTGCATTTGTGCCTGTGTGCAGTATCAAAAAAATCATATAAATTTCAACTCAAAGAACCGCACCATCCAGGACTTTCAATGTTCAATAAAGAAAAAAATTTATTATCAACGTTTCGGCTCTGTGTCTCGAGCCGTCTTCAGGTTCTTTGAGTTGAAATTTATATATATATATATATATATATATATATATATATATATATATATATATATATCTTTCCAATAAGTATCCGCATTCCAAAGCCGATTTCAATAAAAGGAGGGGTGCGCGGTAATATTGTATACGCCAATATTTTCCAGACCAGCACTCCCTTTAGTGAAAAAATGTAATTTTAATTGTTGCATAGTATCAATATCCAACGTTTCGGTCCTGTTGGGACCTTTTTCCCAATGGGAACCGAAATGTTGGATATTGATACTATGCAACTCACTAAAGTGAGTGCTGATCTGGAAAATATTGTTATATATATGTGTATCCTTGATAAAGGCCCAAATGGGGGCCGAAACGTTGGAAATGCATCTAAGAATAACACTGTTTTATTCACTGGAAAATGGTGTGCGAGTCCATCTATCTTGTTTTTTTATATATATATATATATATATATATATATATATATATATATATATATATCCAGCAAGTAAGATCCGCACTCTCAGGTCTTATTTAAAATGTAAAAGTTTTATTGTTGCATACCAGACTAATGTTTCGGCCTCCTCCGAGGCCTTTCTCAAAGTATCTAATTATTTGTAAAAATGCCTTAAATACAAGAGTTGGCGGGAAAAAAAGACACAGAAGCAGACGTATTAACAATAACTCCGAAACACGACTGTCATTTACATACAACTCATTTAACATATCAATATAAAAATACAAAGCTCATACATAAATAGCAACTATTAATAATCTCGGCATTTATACAATGCATCCATACTACGTACAAATAAACACTAGATACTATGTAACCCTATTTTGTGGAATTAAATTATGCTGACACATCCTACTTCCTTATCGCAGCTTTAAAATGAGTTACAAATGTATCAGAAATTTGAGCTAAGATAACAGGTCTGCTCTGGAACGCTTTTTATCATCAGTTCCGTTTAAGTTAGAAAACTATCTCTCAGTTATGGCTTAACATCTCTTATTCCAAATCCCTTATCTGAGTCCCTGAACGCATGCCCCGTTCCTGCATGGTGAATAATTCCATTCAGTTAAACCCCTCCACCCTATATCTCTTGTAGCAATATATCAGTATAAATGTGAGCCTGTCTTATATGGATCAATGGTCTTTTTGGAGGCACTTTAGTGCAAATGCAGTCCTTCTCTTATGCATGTACAGAACTCCTTAGTTGTGTCAAAATTACAAACTTCCTGTAATCTATGTGACAAACGATGCATAGATAAATAGAAACACACTAAATACCTTTAGTACGTGTAAAAATTTCTACTAGTTATCTACTAGATTCCCCATGTACCAACAATAAAACATTTTACATTTTAAATAAGACCTGAAAGTGCGGATCTTACTTGCTGGATACAAATCATAATTATTGATACTGCACTGAATAGGAATAGGCTGAAACGTTGGTCCTTTATATTAATAAACAAATCTAAGATTTTATAAGACCTGAGAGTGCGGATCTCTTCTGTTGGACTGTGATACAAATATATGATGCACCCAGACAAGCTTATCTTGATTTTCGAGAGTGCCGGCTTTTCTATGCAATATATATATATATTTGTATTCTGTGAAGAACCAGCACTCCCATATGTAAAAATATCAGTTTTTATTTCTGTTGCAATAATTTATTTCTGTTGCAATCAATAAAAACTGATATTTTTACATATGGGAGTGCTGGTTCTTCACAGAATACAAATACATATATTTTAACTGCGCATCCCAGCTGGAGAAGCCATACCAGAGTGCATTGGAGTGCGGATACTCATTGGAACGTGTATATATATATATATATATATATATATATATATATATATATATATATATATATATATATATATATATACACACATATATACAGGTATGGGTCCAGTTATCCAGAATGCTCGGGACCTGAGGCTTTCCGGATCATGGATCTTTCCATAATTTGGATCTTCATATCTTAAGTCTACTATAAAATCATGTAAAACATTAAATCAGCAGCTGATGTTGCTTCCAATAAGGATTAATAATATCTTAGTTGGGATCAAGTACAAAGTACTGTTTGTATTATTATAGAGAAAAAGGAAATCATATTTAAAAATTTGTATTATTTCTATTAAATGGAGTTGATGGGAGACTGCCTCTCCATAATTCAGAGCATTCTGGATAATGGGTTTCCGGATAACAGATCCCAAACCTGTATATGTATGTCTCACTTACACTGGAACTGGCCTGGAGAAAGCATTATGCATTACCAATATTAGAGGCCTATTAATTAATGGTCAAATTTTAGCGGTTTTAGAACCATGACTAAACTCACTTTCACTAAAACCACAAATGTCATGAAATGTATTTTAAAAAATGCAAATTTAAAAAGCATGAATGAAGAAAAACAAACGTTAAACAACGCACTAGCAAAAAATCCGAAAACCTCAAAGTCTGAATTGATTAACCAGCTCCGTTGACCTCTATAGGACCTCGACAACTTTTACCTGCTAATTTTTGTATTAGACGTTTCTGTGGTTTTTACACTTCGGGGCAGATTTACTAAGCTTCAGTGAATATTTCGAATGCAAAAATATTCAAATTTAGAAGTAATTTTTTGGTTACTACGACCATCGAATTGGTCAAATTTGATCGAATTCGATCAATCAAATGATTCGAACGATTTGTAGTAAAAATCGTTCGACTATTCGATAATGGAACTACTGTCTCTTTAAAAAAAACTTCTACTTCATACTTTGCCACTTTAAACCTAACGAAGTCCAATGTTAGCCTATGGGGACCTTCCCCAGCACTTTTCTAAGCTTTTTTTGGTCGAATAAAAATCCTTTGATCGATCGCTTAAAATCTGTCGATTCGTTCGATTCGAACGATTTCATCATTCGATCGAACGGTTTGTGCTAAAATCCTTCCCATTTGATATTAGAATTCGAAGGATTTTACTTCGAGGGTCGAATTCGAGGGTTGTTTAACCCTCGAAATTTGGCCCTTGATAAATCTGCCCCTTAATAAATCTCGTTTATTTAGAGCATTTAAGAAAACTAGGAAAAACAAAATTTTTTTAGGATTCATGGAAAAATAGAAATGCGATTGTTTGTAAATTGGTATTGACGAGTTACTACCCACTTAGATTTTGGCATAGACTCATTCACTAGCACCCACAATTTAGTAAGAGAATGTCCAATCATAGAGGTTACATTTAACAAAATTCAAAGTTGGAAAATGGCTCAGTATACAGAAAATGAACAGTGGCAGTAATCTCTTCAGTATATACATTGTGTCATTATTGTGGCACATAGAATAATGTTGTTTGTGGCCAGTGAGATTCTTTAGCAGAGTGAGCACTGTCACACTCCACATGTTATTTTGTTGTGCCAGAAATTTAGTACCAATCACTGCTCCACAAATCCTGCATCAAAGAACAAGGAAGCAATGAAAACCTACTAGATCATCATATAAAATGAAAATTGAAAAGCATTCCAGAAATTAAATTTTCCTAATATTTTATAGTAGAAAACGCATAAGCTAGATGTTGTTAATGGGTTTATATTCTTTCTCCCTTGTTTTATCCATGCCTATTTCCTGGCATTACTTGGTTCATTGGACAGCAAGTAATGTATGACAAGCTTCCCTTACACATGTGGAATAGAATATCACATGAACATACAGTATATAAGCTGTTTACCTATATTCAAATCATGCTCTGATTCATAAATGTTTGTAATAAACTTAATAAACTTAAGTGTGCCTGGTATTTTACCACAATGGTGGTTTTACTTTACAACTTCTATTGTCATATTTAAAGAATGGTTGATAATGAAGCTTAAAAAGAATGTGTATTCTTCTGAACACGTCAGTACAGATCTAGTGTGAGCATGTGAACTTCAATGCCAGGCCGTCCTGTTCAGTTTTATGCTTAGTCCTCCAAATGAAAAGCATTAAAGGTGTTCTGACATTTTTAAAGACAGCAGGGATGCAGTGCCTAAGACTACTGGAAACTTGCTGGCAGCCTTTGAAAAATACACCCTACCGCCTTGATGTTGGTTGAGTAAAGATCATTTTCAGGTGAATACAGGTTCTGGAACTAGAGCAAAAATGTAACTTCCATTATTTATATATATCCTTAGCCCTACAAAGTCTGTTCTCCATCACAAACTCTGACTCTTTAAAGTAAAACTATACTCCCAGAATAAATACTTTAGCAACATATAATTTATATAATATTAAGTGGCCTATTTAATATTCTAAATATTGCCATTTTACATCTATTCCCTTGAGACTACATTTTATGATATTCTCTGTGCTGCCTCAGAGATCACCCAACCAGAAATACTGCAGCTTATTTGTGTAACACAAATAAGTGTAGAGAAAAAGACAAAGCTTTGTCCATTAATTGACTCCTGTGACCTACTGTAACTATGGATTTTTTGGTTTGGTTTGTTTGTGTGCACTGTCAATTGTAGGATTCCAGGGTGCAGCCATTAGTTCTTAAAATGACAGTTTTCTATTTAGCATTACTAAGTGGCCCATAGTACTAAAATATATATAGTAAAAATATATATCTAAATTATTATTAAAATGGTTTATTTAGATAAAACAATGTTATAAGATCTCCATAGTTTTGAGGTATAGTTTCCTGTAAGGCAGTCAGAATACCTTTATTGGTTCTACAAGGAGTAGAAAACTACCTTTTTGTGGTAGAAAATTAATCATTGATTTAACAGTATTACCTTCAATTTAGATAACTGCCCGAGATCTTTAGCTGCACTGAAAATCATTTGAGCCCCCTAGAGGAAAGAAAAGACAAACAAATTTAATGTCAAAGTACATCCATTTCAATAGCCTTACCTTTTTATTAAAGTAGATTTAATTGATGGAAGTGATATATGCATCATGTAATGCTAAAGCCAAACCAGATTAAAGGGGGGATTCACCTTCATGTTAACTTTTAGTATATTATAGAATGGTCAATTCTAAGCAACTTTTCAATTGGTCTTCATTATTTATTTGTACTATTTAATACTCCATATTCTCATTCAAATCAATGCATGTTTGCTTTGGTAATTTGGACCCTAGCAACCAGATTGCTGACACTGCAAACTTGAGAGCTGCTGAATAGAAAGCTAAATAACTCAAACACCAGAAATAATAATAAATTAAAACCAATTGCAAATTGTCTCAGAATATCACTCTCCGCGTCATACTAAAAGTTAACTCAAAGGTGAACAACCCCTTTAATAAGTTTCAAGGTGATTACACTAAACTAATTAATGACAATATTTGAGTGAGAATGTAGATTTAAGTAGTTGGAGTACATTGATTTTGGTGCAGTCTACCATTTACCCCCTTAATTCTACTGATTTTCAAACTGGATCAAACTTTTTAAACCAACTTCTTTCTCTTTTTCAACCTTGTTCTTTCTCTTTGAGCATGCTGTGCTATGTAGGGAAGTGTGGGTAACTGTAAATTAAGTGCTGGCTTCCATTAACTGCCAATAACGAGCACCTTCCCTGTGCCTGCTACTGTCTTACTGCCATTTTTAAGTAAAAGTGCTCACATATAGGTTGCACAGGTCCTTGCTCAATACATGAATTTGTCTTTCTTTAAAGTAATTATTTTTTGTGAGCTTCATTAAAAAGCAAGGACTCATACAAAAACAGTTTAAAATAAATATGCAACAGTCAGGGATACACCAAAACCACCTATTTGGTATTCAGCCAAACCCTGAATTGGTTCTGAAAGATTCGGCCAAATACCAAACCAAATCTGAACCCTTATTTGCATATGCAAATTATGACTATGAAGAGAATTGTGCAAACAGTGCATGGTTAAAAAGAAATTGTACTTCCTTGTTTGTGTGATGAAATGTCACATACTTTTATTTGGATTTGGTTTGGCCAGGCATTTGGATTGTGAAGGCCAGGCATTTTGGATGATGGAAAAGGCAGAATCCAGGTTGGATCCCGAACAGTAAAGGAATAATATGCACAATCATTAATTATGGGGCACCTATAGCATAGTAGACAAAACTGGTTTGGGTTCTATATGAAATTATTGTACTGCTCAATAATTTGCATTTCAAATTATGATTGCCTTCCAATAGACAATATTACAAATATGTCCATATCTTCATATTTTGCTGATGGATGAGCCACCTCCTGAGCTGGAAAGCTCGTATACTGGGGGAATGTGATAAAAGTCGGTAACAGACAATCTATTCACAATGCAAAACGTTATGCCTTTGCGCAAACAAATTTAGCTTTGTGCGAAGTTAATATAGCTTTTGAGAACCCGGAAACTGTTTTGTGACCAATGTGCAGTAAATGTAATAAACGTCTTATTAAAAATGTTATGTTTGCACCATAAGATTATGACACCTTCAAGCTCTTCTTAAAATTGAGCAATTAATTTCAAATGAAAACTTAAAATGCCCAATTAAAATACGCAATGCAATAAAAGTTTAAGGAAGAATATTACATTGCAACATCTGAACATCAAGGGGCAGATTTATCAAGGGTCTAATTTCGAAGTGGAAAAAACGTCGAAATTCGACCATCGAATTGCATACTTCGATATTCGAAGTAGAATTTGAAGGATTTTTAACATCCTACGATCGTATTACGATCGTACTTCGAATTGAAAGATTTGAACGATTTAATCGTACAATCGTATGATTATACTTCGACTTCTAAAAACTTAGCCAAATGTTGGCTATATGTTCTAGGAGGTCCCCATAGGCTAACATAGCAATTCGTCAGGTTTAAGGTGGCGAAGTGTCAAAGTCAAAGTTTTTTTAAAGAGACAGTACTTTGATTATCGAATGGTTGAATAGTCAAAGTATTTTCACTTTTCGAATCAAAGTTGAAGTCGAATTTAGGCCTATTTGGTGGTCGAAGTACCCAGAAAATAGATTGAAATTTGAAGTTTTTAACTTTGAATTCACTTCGACCCTTGATCAATCTGCCCCTTATTCTTATTGGTGTGAATTGTTTTTCTCTTTGCAACTTTTATTACATTCCCCGTAAAGTGTGTTTTGCCAGATCATTGGACACAGTGAACAGCACACCATCACAATGCTTGCTGGGTTGCAATAACCTGTATGAGCCTGGTCGCAGGTAACAGTGATAATAGTTCAGGTTCAAGTAACTAATCATAAGCAAAAGTCACTCTTTTAACACTTGTCTTAAGCACAATAAAGCCAGAACAAAACTATGACATTTTATGAAAGCTAGTTGTAGTGAAAACAAAAAAATTTAAAAAAGAAAGCCTAGAAGTACAAAATATAAGTACATAAAAATAAGTACAATATTGTAGCAAAATGTTTATCATGTGAATGTAATTAGCAGAGGGGAATGTTGCCATGGGCACCAATATGAACAGCTTGCATAAAAGTTCACTGACATTTTGTTCATAGTTTTTAGATATCTGAAGGATTTCAAATCCTAGATTAATCTTAATACTTAATAGCTTCTAGAATTGAAATCTATTATTTCAGCATACTTTTATGGGGAAGCATGCCAGAAACTGTCAGGATGCTACAAGCTGGTACTGGCCACTTTGTGTTAAATAACCATCTGCTTAGCATCCCACTGTAATATAATATTAACAAGTCTTCTAACACAATTTCCCTAAGAACGGTAATTAGAAACATTTTATTTGGCAGTTCAACATGAAACATTCTGGACAGCTAAAATACAAATATCTATATATATATGTATATATTATGAGTGATGACAAACATATTAGTGAGTTTTATATAAAACCTACATGTAAACAAGGGTAAGGGTAATATTTCTTTACATTTTTTTGTCATAAAATTTTGAATGGAAGAAAAGCTGAGCAGATCCTTACTACCTTTATTCATTATTATATGTTGTGGGGCACATTTACTTAGCTCGAGTGAATGATTAGAATAAATAATACTTTGAACTTCGAAGTATTTTTTTGGCTACTTTGACCATCGAATTGGTTACTTCGACCATGACTTCGACTTCGAATCGAACGATTCAAACTAAAAATCGTTCGACTATTCGACCATTCCATAGTCGAAGTACTGTCTCTTTAAAAAAAACTTCGACCACCTACTTCGCCACCTAAAACTAGGGATGTAGCAAACTGTTCGCCTGCAAACTAGTTTGCGCGAACTTCGACCGTTCGCGTCCGCCGAATGTTCGCGAACGTTTGGGAACGTTCGCATTTTGAGTTCGCGTTCGATTCGAATAAAAATCATTCGACCATTCGAATTCCTTCGACCGCTAAAAATCGAACGATTTCCATTCGTTCGAACGATTGTAAGCATTCGATCGAATGATTTTCATTCAATCAAACGATTTTAAAACGTTCGATCGTTCGATTCGAATGAAAATCCGATTTTAGCGGGTGTTCGAAGTTCGCGAACTGTCCGCGAACGTTCGCATTTTTTGCCGGTGTTCGCGAACGCCATTCGCGAACACCAAATCGGCAGTTCGCTACATCCCCCAGGGTTAATTAACCCTTGATATTCGACCAATAGTAAATGTGCCCCTTAGTGTTTCAAAAGTGAGAGACAGACTGACAGCCAATTCCTAGGGATACTTCACAGGTCCCTTATCAGGTTATCACTTTTCGATTACAAGAAACTCCCCATCATTATTCTTAATGTTTTTAATTAATTAAGAAAATATTTAAACAAGGTCAAGTGCTCATAGAATGTCGGCATTACTTATTTTCTTGTATACACATATTGAATCCATTTCATGTACATTTACTCACAGTTTGATCTGTAAGAGGAGGTAGAACAATTTGTTTCTCTATTTTGTTGAGTACCAATTTCCATAATTCTTTCAAGACCCGTTTTAAAACAGTCTTCTCACATATTTTTGCTGAGACGGATAAGCTGGAAAAAAAAAGAAACATTTTATAAATGAATAAAAAAAGATTAGGAATGTTGAAATGTGCCACATACTGCAGAACTGTTGTAAATGAATTCCACAGATTTTAAGAAAACCCAAAATGCCCAGGCTTAGCAATCCCAGAAACCTTTTATTTGTCTTAGCATTTTTTTTTAAATGTCGGAATGCCTTTTAAGTAGATGAATATTGTGATCTTCTGACGCGTTGCTTTAGTGGGGTGTATATTGAGCTGATCATAAGAATTAAGAACTTTGAGTAGTATGATGCCTTGTGTTGGCTCTGCATAATGATTTAACCAGCTGAAACAATATTGTCTCATATTTCAGGACAACTTGCATTTTATTTATATTTCAGGAACCACATTGGTCAATCGTCAATGCTTGTGGATTTTGAACCAAGACATACATTTGATCTTATGGGTTTGGTCAGGACAGCGCTAATTCGTCATGTGCCATTGTACATCTATTTAAATGATAAAAGGACACAGTACAATAACATACTCAAATTCAGTTTTTTAGTCTTGCTGGATTTCATGCACACACAAAGCCATTTAATAAATGAGTTGCTGAATTACTGGGTCAAGGGACAGTGGAGAAAAGTTAAAGGCCTCCCTGAAGATGAACCTGCAGCACTGAGCCAAAATCCACAGTGATATACAGTAGATAATTAGTTTGCAGAGTGCATGTAAAGTAAATGCATGCTTATGCAAAAAAAAATATGAAATCCCTTATGCAAAGATAATTAAGAGCAAACATTAACTGAATAGTGATTTATTCAGCGCCGTGTACCCAAATACATTCCTTACATGGAAAATCAAATTTGAAAAATGTTTTTTCAAATGGAAACAAAGCTTAAATAGTTGCCTGTTTTATTGTATGTTACATCTATTGTAGAGCTTTATATAACAGATAATTATATCAGAGAAATCTTCAGAGAAAGTAACTATACCATAACTGCATGTGTGATTGTTCTGTATATGGTCAGGTTCAATGTTAAAGGCTATAAAATACTCATTTAGCTTAGTGACATCTATTCTGTATTAAATGCTATTGTACAAGGCATTGCTACTCTAATCAGATGTATAGTTATGTCTACTAACAATTTCAGGTGAATGAAATGAGGTTTTGAACTGTGGATGCAGTTGGATGCATGGCTATTAGTTGTATGCAAAGACCACGTTAACGTTTATCTTAGATTCATGAATACAATTCAGAAAAAAAATGTAGTAGCTGGAATATTTTTTTATGTTTCTGTACTTTACTGCTGCAAATAGCTTGTCTGTGGTGCATTGCTTAATCATCCTGAAATCAGCCAGTTAGACAAGGTGAGACAGAAAACAATGGACAATTAAACCCCCAAATCATGTTCCCACATATTAAAGCGATGTAAAAACAGATGTGCATCCCTACCAAAGGATTCTCTTTGCGGACCCAAAATAGGAAAGTGAGCAGAGTTTGAGAATGTCAGGTAGTGTTACTGGCATGATTGGGACTAAACAGGGTGTTGTCTAATTTGCACCTCAGTTCATTTACACCTCAATTCAAATGTCAGCCGTATATACTGTATGTACACAAAGTAGCCTGACCTTCCTCTGAAATGATTTTCCCTCAGCCTGCTACTTTTAATTTCTCTGCTTTTCTTTCTTGAAGCTGGACTATGTCACAACAAGTTCCTTTCATTGAGCTGCTGCTTGGTTGTTCGAATGGCTGATGACAGCTGTTTACCATGCATACAACACTTTTGCCAGCATTACAATGATAATGCATAAGACTATAAGATACCTTCTGTAAATTTGTTGTGCTTTTGACATTTTTACAGTTTGGTGACCAAGCTATGTACAACAATATCCTGCTATGTGTCTATGCCTTTATGGTGAACAGTTTTATAGGCTGAATATAGAGTTCAAAATACTAACGTTTTATCCAAAAAGTCCATGAGCGGCCGTAGTACTATCTCAGCATCCATTGCTGCATTATTCCTATTTGTAGATGCATTTCCATTTCCTTTCATCTGATTTAACTCCATGCTCATTTGTCTCACACAGTCTTCTATTACACTCTGAAAACTGTAAGAACAACATGTCAATTCTACATATATGAAATTAAACACATCAGTGAGTACACGTTTATAAACTCTTATTTCCAACACCTTTATTGTGGTAAAAGGAAAAGAAATGTATACAGTATTTACCCTACAAAAGGACCACCCCCTATAACATCAGTGACACTAAAATGGTCTGTGTTGATTGTGGTTTAGATTGTGGTGTAAATGTTTTGTAAGGGAGGCTTCACGATGGATAAATGTTGAAATGTATCAAAATGTATACATTTGCATTCCTTTTCTCAGGCTTTGTAAAATTTAATTCTATTTCTGTAGCATACAAAAATGTTACATCACTCAAAATCAAATACCATTGCCATCAACAGTACACAATTCTAAACAAATATTTTCTTAACTCGCAAAATAAATGTGTGTAATTTTCATTCAAGAGTTATTACTAATATAATTTGTACTCTTTGTGTATTGAGTACAAACACGTTACACAACTCTTTACATAAAGTCATGTGAAACAATTAGCACACCCCATTAAATATTCAGTTCTTTATTAAGAAATCTTCACGTATCAATGTCTAATCTTGTTTTTAATTATCTCTGGAAAATAAAGTGATTTAATTGCAGGTAAACAACAAAAAATAACCTTGATTTACTCATTAAACAACAGATATCAACAAAAATGTGCATTCTAACTGAGGAAAAAGTTAGGACACCCTTCCCCACAATTGCTAGTGTTACCCCCTTTGGCTGAAATAACTGTGAATAAAGTGAGACATTTCTTGTAGCCATCTACCAGTCTCTGACATCAGTCTGTGGAAAGTTTGCCCCACACCTCTATGCTGTGAGATGTTTGAGGGGTTTCTTGCATGTACAGCCCATTTCAAGTCACCCCACAGCATCTTACTGGGATCAAGATCTTGGCTTTGACTCAGCCACTCCAGGACTCTCCATTTCAGAGTTTTCAGTCCTTGGTGGATTCACTGGTATGTTTTGGGTCATTGTCGTGTTACAGGGTCCAGTTCTGCTTCAGCTTTCATTTTCTTACAGATGGTCTGACATGTTCCTCAAGCACCCTCTGATACACAGTAGAATTCATGGTGGATTCTATGATAGTGAGCTGGTCAGGTCCTGCTGCAGCAAATCTTCCCCAAACCATGACACTTCCACCTCCATGCTTCACAGTTGGCATAAGGTTCTTTTCCTGGAATACTGTATTTAGTTTACACCAAGCATGTCCTCTGTTCTGTTCCAAATAATTAAATTTTAGACTCATCTAAAGAACATTATTCCAAAAGTTCTGGTCTTTGTCTATGTTCTCTCTGGCAAACTTCAGTCTGGCCTTGATGTTTCTCTTAGAGAGCAAAGATTTCCTCCTTACACACGTTAAAATTGTGCAGTCTCATTCTGAATGTAGAGGCATGCACTTTAACATCAACAGTAGCAAGAGCCTGCTGTAGGTCCCGTGATGACATTTTAGGGCAGGCGTGTCCAAAGTCAGGCCCGGGGGCCAATTGCGGCCCATTTTCAAATTTATACCAGCCCTCAGCCTCCATCATGAAATTAATAATAATGCGGCCCACCAGCATAGTGCAATCAGGAATAGGGTAGCCGAGGCAGTAATATTTGGGCAAATTAGTAAAATAGTCTGCCACTTGGTCTATACTGCTGCCTGTGTGCTGAAGGTGATAGCAATAGACACGTAGTGACGTGCCACTCTTGCCTACTTTAGGCCTAAAGGTGTCAATAGATGTACGGATGACGTGATTCCTTGTTTAAATTAGTTAAATGATGTTAATAGTTCAAAGAAAGTTAACCTGAATTATCAGGCCCACACATTTTTTACGTTTCCAAATATGGAGACATCTCTGTTTTAGGGTTTTTGGAGACTTTTTTTTAGCATTTTGCGATCTGCTCTTGGGGTGAACTTGCTTGGATGGCCATACCTGGGCATGTTGGCAGCTGTTTGGAAAGTCCCCCACTAATAGACTATTTTCCGGACAGTGGAATGGCAGATTTTAAATTATTTTTGAAATCTTTTTAAATCCTTTACCAGACTGATAAGCTGCTACAATCTTCTTTCTGAAGTCCTCAGACAGCTCTTTTGATCTCAACATGGTGTTCACTCTTACCTCAACAGTTAGGAGCACACCTGATTTCATGTCCTTATTTATTCCTCACCAGAAATTGCATTTTTTGTAGAATTACATTTAACAGAAGATTTTCAAAAGTCTTTTCTTCAGTTTTAATTGTTTAGTTATATTTCTTATATCTCCCAGTATTGTTAAATTGGAATTAAATATCCATATGTCCAAGAATGTTACAAAAACACACAGGCTTTCAAAGAGTGTCCTATTTTTTTCACATGACTATGTAGACTGTTACTCATTTGCATTGGTCCAAGCCTCAATGGAGTTTATAATCTAATGTACCTTTGAGGTATCACATAAGGTTCATTATAATATTACATGTATGTTTTTGGAGCATAGGAGGAAGAATACAATGGTTTACCCAAGCAGGTCAGTTTTTCTGTCTGATTAGAATAAAGTGTGCTAAGAAAAAAAAACAGACTTTGTAGCATGGAAGAGAAGTATATTATGGAGAATAAAAAATGTAGGACGCTAGTGAACAGAAGCAGACCCAATGTTTGGGATGCCAACAATTAGGAACAAAGTTATACTAGGCACTGTAGTTGGTGATGGCAAGAGGTTCTAAGCCATTACCATGCTCAGCCTTTGCAGTGTGGATACATGAAGAAAATTGGAACTGAAGGTAGTTAATGTGAAGTCATTTTTACATTTGTGTTTTTAGGTAATGGGTCTTACAAAACAAATTGTTCTTTTTTTGAACTAGTAAAGTTGATTTTTATTTCTATTGTTCTTTACGTTGATTTACCTGGCACCATATATACAACTCAGTTCATCCAACACTCCATTCAGCTTCACCTGAAGTTCCTTGAGCATGGCACTTGTATCAAGATCCAGCTGCAAAAGAAAACATTTTTAATATATGCATTTTCTCACATAAACAGTAATAACAAGTCCCCTACAGTGAAATAGATTAATTTCCTAAATAATCTATTACATGTGTAAATTTCTTTACAGTATTGTAGGCATTGATTTTGGTACATGCCTATTCAAACCCAAGATATTACCAGTTTTCGACTTTGTTAACCAGACATAAATCATACATTTTATTCAGTAATTCTAAAATAATGCTGGTGCTTGATTTTTTTCATAACCCAACTAATTGCTAAGAGTACCATTCATTTTAAAGGGCACATTGCAAGCCTGCTGAGATCAGTTCTTTTCCCTGCATTATGTTTTCTCATTTGTCCACTTAAGAGGAGGTTTGATAACTCTAGCTGTTAGCTGAGTATAATGGATGTTCAAGTGAGCTTAGTAACTGCATATATTAAAAGTCTGTCCTCTGTCTAAAATGTTTCCAGCTACATATTAACATGCAAAGCATCCCAGATAACTGCTTGAGACCTTGGACGCTTTTGACATTGATCCATTGACAGTTCTCCTCTAGCAACATGTGCTTTTAATGTATAGCAGGCAGTACTATGTTTAAAAAAACTAAATAAATTTGCAACCTAAGGATATGTACTATTGAAATTGGCTGCTTTAATTCAGTCACGTGTTAATTAACATTGACAAAAGGACGAATTAACACATAACTTGATTTTAAATGTGTCAGAATGTAGACACATATCCCGGATACACAGTAGATTGTTGTTCTATTGATTACCAGTTGCCAGATTAGTTTAAGTATACTGTTGTTATGTGGTTTAACTCTGTGTATGCCTAATTTTTGTTACCACAGATAACTATATTGTGACCACCAAAAGCAGATACCAAGAGATCACCAACAGGTAGCAGTTTTCTTCCATGGTCCTATACATTTGCCTAGATCATAGGTATTCCTGAACATAGGACACTTACTAAAGCAGGGATCCCCAACATTTTTTACCCATGAGCCACATTGAAATGTAAAAAGAGTTGGGGAGCAACAAAAACATGCAACATGTTCCAGGGGTACCAAATAAGGATTGTGGCTATTTGGTAGCCCATATGTGTCCTGGCATCCTCGGGGGGGTTTGTTTGACCAGACGGCTTAAAAAGTGAGTTGAAATAACTATAATATAAATTCTCAACATCACAAAATAAGCAAGACTTAAAATGTAAAATTAAATGATAGCTCCTGTTTGGAAAAGGAAAGTGATTATTAAAGGGATACTGCCATGGGAAAAGTTGTTTTTTTCAAAACACATCAGTTAATAGTGGTACTCTGCACTGAAATTCATTTTTCAAAACAGCAAACAGATTTTTTTATATTCAATTTTTAAATCTGATATGGGGCTAGAAATATTGTCGGTTTCCTAGCTGCCCCCAGTCATGTGACTTGTGCTCTGATAAACTTTAGTCACTCTGTACTGCTGTACTGCAAGTTGGAGTGATATCACCCCCTCCCTCCCCCCCCAGCAACCCAACAAAAGAACAATGGGAAGGTAACCAAATAGCAGCTCCCTAACACAAGATAACAGCTCCCTGGTAGATCTAAAAACAACACACAATAGTAAAAGCCAAGTCCCACTGAGTAAAAAATTAAGTAGGAGAAATAACAACCTGCCAGAAAGTAGTTCCATTCTAAAGTGCAGGCACAAGTCACATGACTAGGAGCAGCTGGGGAACTGACAATATGTCTAGCCCCATGTCAGATTTCAAAATTGAATATAAAAAAATCTGTTTGCTCTTTTGAGAATTGGATTTCAGTGCAGAATTCTGCTGGAACAGCACTATTAACTGATGCGTTTTGAAAAAAAGATGTTTTTCCATGACAGTATCCCTTTAATATTAGTAAAAAAAAAAAGATCATGATGCAAAGTCTTTGTTTTTCATGAATGAAAGTTCTTGCGTCTCTGATTACTTTCTACAGGACCTCTAGAAAATGGGCAAATGTATTAGTGTAGTTGTGGTTATTTGAATTTTAAGTTCAAAGTAAAGTGCAAAAACCAATAACTTTGCCCCATGTTTTTTTTTGTGTTTATTTTTTTTCACTATAGTATAGAACCTCCCAGTCAAATAGCTTAATTATGATCATGGGAAAAAAATGCACCTGGGGAAAAAACTTTTATCATTTTGTTTAAAAACTATACTTCTAAAGCATTTGGGATGGGTTGGCAGTCAATTTTTCCCTTTGAGTTTGTAAGATTCGCAGGAAAATTATAACCTTGGATATCCATAAAATTGCCTGTAAGGGTCAAAGCAGAAAAAGCTCAAAGTAGAGTAATATGATCATTTGCAATGCAGTGCCCTGTATTGTTATCATAATCTCCTTTGTGGATTTGTTCTAATAAATTAGTTCTGGTTAATGTACAATAAACCACTGGCTCACATTGTTTAGCGATTTTGCTTACAATATATTGAACCCTGCCTTTGTACAATTGAGGATAAAGTTCTCATTCGGAGCAAATATAGGTGTAAAGCTAATAGTTAGAGCAACTTAATTTGATATAGCTTTTTACTTAATTAACATCATATTTTTTTCTGTAGCACCAGCAAGTTATGCAGCACCTTTCTTTTATTGGACAGCTGCAACAAAAATATTCTACAATTCCAATTTGGTGAAGCTATTTAAGAATTTTCATGCTACATTATTTTGAAAGACAGTTTTGTTCTCATGCTGCATTTAGTTTAAAGCTCCCCTGCTTTTCTTCTCTTTGCCATATATTAATTACAAATGGCACATATATAAGTGTCAGACATATTTAAAAGAACATAACACTAGTGTTGAGTACAATAATACTGCTGGTATTCAGGGAATTCATCCTGAGAGAGGGCAGTACTAAGTACTCTGTCATTATGCATACAAAGGCTTGAGGCTTGTCTTTAATGGCATAAGTGAAAATTAATTCCACTTTTGTCAGCAGCATTTAGCCAACAGGTTAGGTATTTTAAGCAAATATATTTCAGCTGGGTTAAGAAGAAATCACAAGTCAATTATATAATTAGACAAACTCCTGGTAATAAATCCCCAAAGGCTTATTTGAGCTGTTGTAATATGTGTAGTTTTTTATCATGGCACGCAAGAAATTCCATGTTGCACATGAAAATATTGAAATGATATGTCCCCAGGTAGTGCACAATAAATAAGTAATTTTTCTGTCATTTTCCATTGCAAGCTTTTAAGCTGAACACAACATTTAATGTATACATTCTGCTTATATGCCCAGACTGTTTGTTAAATATACTTTCTTTAGCTGTAAAGCCTATAAACGTATAAAATACACAGGAAGTCTTAGTGCAAAATGTATATGTTTGTGTCAAAAGTATTAGACTAATGCCTTGAATTACACATCACAGCTTCAAGATTTTTAAGATGTATGAAGCCTTATGATTTGTCACCTGTTAGAAGGTTGTGTGGCCAGCACCCTATTTGCTACAAAATTGCTGTGACTTGGGGGCCTAGATACAAAATAATTGAGTTTACTGGGTCATTTACCAAGACCCCTGGCATAACAGCAGGAACTCTAAAGGGGTTATTTACTAAAAATAACAAAAAACAAACTTTTATTAAAACAAATTCAACCAAACTCCAATTTAAAGAGAACCTGGAAAGAGGCTTCATAAAACCATCCTCCTCTCCAGAAGGGCTGGTTTCTTTTTTTGTCGAGAAAAAAGATGGGGGCCGTAGGCCCCGTATTGATTAAAGGGGTTTAAATAAAATTACAGTCAAGAACCAATACGCCTTTCCCTTCATTTCTGAACTCTTTGATAAATTGAAAGGCAATAGAATAGGTATGATTCAGTTTCCAATTTCTTCACTTTATTGCTGTAAGTTTCAGTAGGTGTCTGTGTTACACCCCATGCGCATAATTCAAGGAAAATATTGAATCAATAGAGCTCCAGACAGTAATTTTCAACTGCAATGTGTTTTATTCAGCAGTGTAGGCACACTACATGTTTCAGGCAGGCCCTTTATCAAGTGTAAGCACATGCAAAGCATTGTGGGATTAAATACATTACTGAGACCAGACCAACCACCTCCCCTCTTAAAGTGAAAGAAAAAAATAAAATAAAATGTTACCCAAAACTCTGAAAAATTCAGTTACTTTCACTGTGTATTCATTATTTCATAGTGTCCAAAAGTCCAATTGTCCAAAGTCAAGGAGACTGCCTCTTTCAGCCTGTCCTTATATGGAAAACTAAAAATATCAAAAATATCTGCAGCAACACGGAACTCCTGCCGTGAGTAGGAACTAATAAATTGATAGTTAAAAGTACAGGAGTTATCGTTATCAATGCTGGCAGTTTAATCAGATATAGTACTACTTACTACATGCTTTGTACACCCCTAGGTAGGCTTATTCAAAGGCAGTACCAAATTTGTCAAGGTTTGGATCTCCATTTTTGAAACTTTTGATATTTTTTGATAATTTTAGTTTCCATACAAGGACAGGCTGAAAGAGGCAGTCTGCTTGACTTTGGACAATTGGACTTTTAGACGCTATGAAATAATGAACACACAGTGAAAGTAACTATTGTAACTGAATTTTTCAGAATTTTTTTAGAGTTTTGGGTAACATTTTATTTTATTTTCCACACTGTCACTTTAAGAGGGGAGGTGGTTGGTCTGGTCTCAGGAAGGTATTTAATCCCACAATGCTTTGCATGTGCTTACACTTGATAAAGGCCCCTGCCCGAAACATGTAGTGTGCCTACACTGCTGAATAAAACACATTGCAGTTGAAAATTACTGTCTGGAGCTGTATTGATTCAATATTTTCCTTGAATAAATTGAAAGGCGCCACTATCTTCTCCAAACTCGATCTCAGGGGTACCTATTATTTAATTCGGATAAGGGAAGGGGACGAGTGGAAGATGGCATTTTACACTTGAGTGGGCATTATGAATATTTAGTAATGTCTTTTGGCTTCTGTAATGCCCGTATCGTCTTCCAAGAGCTAGTTAATGACATCTTTTGTGACCTTCTGGGTCAGTATATTGTGGTATATCTAGATGAAATCCTGATATTTTCTTCTTGTCTCCCTGATCACCATGCCCATGCCCAAGAGGTGGTGCATAGGTAAAGGCAAAATCACCTCTATGCTAAGCTTGATAAGTGTTTCTTTGAGGTCCCATCTGTCAACTTCTTGGGTTATATTCTGTCCCAAAAGGGTTTAGAGATGGAACAGCCAAAATCCAGGCTATCCTAGATTGGGTGCAACCCTTATCTTTATGAGCTATTCAAAGGTTCCTGGGGCTTGCCAATTTATTAAGAATCTTTCAGCACCGTTAGCTCCCACAACTGCTCTTACTAAGAAAAGGGTCGACCCTAGCATGTGGCCAGTAGAGGCGATAGTGGCCTTTGAAAATCTGAAGAATGCATTCATTTCAGCCCCAGTGTTCTCGCATCCAGATTCCACCATACCCTTATTGGTGGAAGTGGATGCTTCAGAGATTGGAGCTGGTGCAGTTTTGTCTCAACAACATCCTGTTACCAATACGGTCCACCCTTGTGCTTTCTTTTCCAAAAAGTTTTTCCCTGCTGAGGCAAACTATGATATTGGTAACAGGCTTTCGAGGAATGGAGACATCTTTTGAAGGTTGCTAAGCATGTGGTCACGATCTTTACCGATCACAAAAATCTATTATACATTGAATACACTAGGCACTTAAATCCTAGACAGGCCAGGGGGGCTTTATTCTTTACCCTTTTAAATGTTGTTATTACATACAGGCCTGGGGAAAGAAATACCAAAGCCAATGCCCTTTCGTTTGTCTCCAGTCCTAAGGAAGAGTCTATACCTGATCCTATTGTGTCCAAGGAAGTGATTGTGGCAGCCCTGAGTACAGATCTGTATCCCTCTCTGTGTAAAGTCTAGGATAATTCTCCTTCTAATGTGCCTTCTGGTAATTTGTTCGTTCCTGGAAATCTTCGAGAGGCAGTTTTGTTAGAGACTCACAACTCTAAGGTAGCCAGACATCCAGGTCGCAGCAAAACCTGCTCCCTTCTGTCTTGCTCGTTGTGGTAGCCAACTTTGAGACAGGATGTGGGTAGATATGTTCAGGGATGGGCCACGGTATTTTGTCACCCTAGGCAAGTGCTTCAAAAAGCACCCCCATCCGCATTGTACCATTATTCCATCACAACGTAACAGAAAATCTTTTAACCAGATAAACCATATTTATTCAGTTGAATTTTTCCTATTTTTTATAATAGAAACTTACAAAAAATTAATGATTGTAGCTTTTATTAAATGTATTTTAATTATACTCCACCAGTCAACCCACACTTAAACTAACACCCCTGTCAATGCACAACAGTCCAAAAAGTGACATCAGCCCAACTCCCTCCACACAGCACATCCACCCCAGCCCAGAGTCACATCACACTTAACCCAAACCCCCAGTCACAGCATATCAGCTCAACCATTATACCCTAACAGTCACACTGACAGCCACATTTTTCAGGGGGGGCATGAGGGGCCCACATTTATGGAACGCATTTTAGGACAAAGACATCATAAGGAGTACACACGATCCTGCGTGCGCTCTCCTAATGAATTAGTATGCAGACTCGCCTCTTACTCACTGATCCATGCTGGGCTAAGGGCTGAGGAGGGAGGGGGCTGAGTCTTAAAATGCATTTCTACAAGTCCAAGGGGTGCTAACTGCAGACGCCCATGTTCACAGCACACACAGCAGTTGAAAAGAAGATTGAGCGATTTCTGGTCACTTAGTGCAGTAGTTGTAGCAGAGGACAGCTGATAGAACCAATGCAGAAAGTCAGCATACAACGTTTTAGACGCACTAGCATTGCCTACATCCTGACACCATTTAGCTGCATATCCTGCCTGACTCTATAGCCTCTATTCTACAAGAAAAACAGATATGCAAGGAGCATATAGTCCAACCTGAGCATATAGTCATACCTGACTAACTGTCAAAACCAACCAGTTAAGCAATGGAAAAAATGAGGTGGAGACTGCACTAAACTGCACTGAGATGCTACTCACTAGACTACAGAAATATATCTAGGCTATTAAAATGTTGTTGCTCATGTAAACTGTACATGATGGTCAGTTATCCATGCAGTTAATCTTAACTGATGCTAAGTATCCATATATGCAAACCATAGTTTGGGCCTTAGTTTAGTCAAATGCATTGCATCCTCCAGGATTAGTCTCTGCCTTTGATACTAAAGATAATTCCCCTCTAATGCAAGTTCTCTCTTCCTCCGTCCTGATTCTCTTCTTTCTATCCAAATGTTATCTGTCTGTGCCAACAAATCCTCTTCATTGGTTCAGGTTAGTGTGGGATCCCTGTTTTTGTTCCACATTGTTTTGCCTGTTCTTTCTCTTTGTGAAACCACATCTGTTCATTTGACTCTAAACATCAAGTAGGTTCAGACACAGAAATAAAAAATGAAAGCCTTATTCATTATTTTACATTGTTGTATCCACTGATCCTTTTCCACCTCCCTTGCTTCTGATAGCTCTGTGGGGCAGGACAATAATTTCAACTGTGTCTTTTTAATTGTATTAATTTAATGAACTAAACTCATTTATATTGTTTTCAAGTTTTGTAGAGCGTTGATTACAATTGGGGATGCTTCATAAATATATATGTTAGGTATGGAGCAGATTTATGTTCCACACTAATGCTCTGACTATATACAGTAAAGGTGAAGGAGAGTTTTAAAGGCTAGCAACTGTTGGATAGGGATAGTAAGTTTTATTCTGAGATCATATTTAAGGTGCAGAAAGCAGTCACAGAATTTCTCCTTAAAATGCTTATATCCGTAGTGCATGCTGCTGTGGATCACATGGTATTTCAACCAAGAAACACATTTGCATTATTCTACCTAACAGGAAACATTAGTGAATGACCCTCTTGCCTACAAAAGCCAAATTTCTGCAGTGGTTTAGTGCTAAATAGATAAATAGAATGACCCAATGAAAGTATAAGTTTGTTTAGGCACATGAGTCCTACATGCTCAAGAAAACTGTCAATAGACAGCAAAACCAGCCAAATAGCACGAGTCTGGTCATGGAAACTATCTGGTTCATCTCTACATGTAGAATTGTCCATGCACTGAACTTGGTTGCTTTCTCTTTCTTATACTTTCTACCCTGTTATATAGACATGAAACAAGTATCAGTTTGTCCACTAGAAGTCATGTCCAAAGTGCAAAGCAGTTATATATGCTAAATTGAACAAATACTGCCAGTGCAGAATTTATTTTGTCAACAATTCCACAGCATGCAAAATGTCAAAGAAAAAGAGCCTTGATCTGATTTTATCCAGTTGATTCAAAGTCTACTGCATGTGATGTAAAATATGGCAAGATAAGCAAATTTTCCCTGGGCTGTTTTATTTTAGAAATGCTCAAGGAAAATCCACCACAAACTATTTGATTGAGTGTCTCTCCCTGCCAGCACTGTGAATTCTCTAATATTCATCTGGCAGAATTTGTTTTGTCAGACTGAAAAAAATCAGTGCCTGCATAACAGACAAACCTTGGCTCAGGTCCACTAAGAAGTGCACAAGTTGTAGGTTTATATTTATTGAGATCAGGGTGCTGCTGCTTAGCTCTTATTAAGCAAAGTGATCGAAACGAAATATTAAAACTTAAAAGACATGCATTGCTAGCTGTTGCCAGATATAGTGACAGAGCTCAGTCTAAGTTGTTTTTTTATTAGTTACTGAACAAACAATCTGTTAAGTGTGCGAAACAGGTTCCAAGGGGGCAGGTTAGTTGAGGGATAAATTAAAATATAGGTATATGGCCAACTGCCTAAGGCAGCATAATCCTTTTACTGCCACAGCATCACCTAAATAAGTCACTGTCTGATTTTGTGTTGATACTATTCTAATTTTACAGCTTTATATAAATAAATTGATAACTCTTTTTCTGATGTAGAAGCAGTTGTCAAAGAGTTGTCAAAGGGTTATCATAATATTTTGTATAAAATGGAAGAAATGGGATAATTGAAATCAAATGCATGTTGTTTATTAGCAATAATTAGTACTAAGAATGTCTGTTTTGCAATACGTAGGCTGGCACAGTCACGATAACCTGTTATGCTGGCACATGGCAATTGTCTGAAACATATGGTTAAACATTCTGGATCAAACCATGCTTGCCTTTACAAACCTTAAAAAAGGCTATAGCTCCTTCTTTCGTCTGCTCAGTCGATTGCAAATTAAAGGCATTAGACAAAGACATGACACATTACAGACAAAACACAAATCACAAACCTATCAACACCAATACATGACACATTATGGGCCATATGAATAAAAATCTGAAATTTGCTAAGTATTCATTTCAGGGCAATCTACAAATTATTAAAATAAATGAATAAATATTTCTGAAATGAGATTGATCTGAAATGGAAATACAGGAAGATTCTGCATGAGCAGTGTAAAAGGGGCAGATTTCCCAATACCCTGAACCCTTAAACAATCCCTGAATAGCAGCACGTTTCCAATTGAATTAAACCATATATTTCCCAGAACTATAACCGACATTGGAGGCAAATGAGATCTTGCTTAGTGTTCAACTGTATGTTTTAATCTCCCATTTGCTCTGTGATAGAGGCACACAGCTTTGTTTAACTTGCAACAACTATGTTGAGGATTACAAGTAATTGGAAACTAATGTACTTCATAAATATGCAAAGTCTAATTACTGCTTGGTCTTCGAATCAGGATGCAAAGGTTATTAGTGTTAAATCAATATTGTAAAAAATGCACAGAAAAGGAGATTCTTACATACATATTATAATTACGTGAAGCCATCCGAACCCAGGAAGCCATCTTAAGAATTATCAACTTCAGACCTTTATACATATGCCCCTATTTTGTGCTCCATTACAGAATACAACATGAATATGATTTTTTTTACAGATCATTAGCCTATTATTAGAACATTATTATTCAGTCTCTTATCAGATATACTTATTTTTAAACTGTAAGTTAGGGCTAAACTGAGCTAATGATCTCTAAATGTGTTTTTTTTAACACAATTAATAAAATGAATTAACAAATGTGAACCTCACCTCTTTTCCTCCCATATTCTCAAACATCTTTTCCAGCTGAACTCTTAGTTGTTGAATGTTGTTCAATAAGATACATGGCTGAAATACATAAAACTTGGCCATTTAGTAAAATAATGCAGAAAGATACTTTACGAATGACAAGAGAGAAATCATATTTTGTTTACAAAGAAATTAAATCAACACAGGTGACAGGACTCTGCTGACAAGAATGTGAAAGAGAAGTTGGATGAAGTTTGGAGACAAGGAAGACACTATATTATCTATATCATAATTCATAATACAGGTATGGGATCCATTATCCAGAAACCCATTATTCAGAAAGCTCCCAATTGCGGAAAAGGCCCTCTAAAATAAATTGTAAATTCTAAAAGATGATTGCCTGTTTCTCTGTAATAAAATGGGACCTTGTACTAAGATATAATTAATCCTTATTGGAAGCAAACCAGCCTATTGGGTTTCTATAATGTTTACATGAATTTTTAGTAGACTTAAGGTATGAAGAGCCAAATTACGGAAATATCTGTTATCTGGAAAATAGTGATTTGCAGGTCGAGAAAAACTCGACCTGCACCTGCCCGCACCGGACTTCCGGCTTCCTTTTATAGACTGGCGCCACCCTGCCAATGATGTCACAAAAGGGGAAGCCAGGTTGGCCTGAACATATATCAGTTTCACTAGGTTCCACACAATATTCAGATCGTATAGCAGTAGTAGCTGTAAAACCCTCTTATATATGTTGCCCATTAAATACCATCCCACCAGACCAAGCAGCTAAAGACAGATGGAGATAAATCATCCAAGTAGAAAGAAGCAGACATTAAGGATATAAATGAGCTGCTAAGCAATGGTGTTATAGAGCAGATTAGAGGTTCAACTCCAGAGTCTCAAATATGGCTGCATACATGAATGCTTAGTGCTCATCTGGATTGGGTGTGTCATTGTCAAAATAGATTTTTGTTGTAACAGACAATCTACTTTCTATAAAGCTCTTGAATGCTATCATTGTTGAGATCATTAATATGAATGTTCCATAGAAATTTTTAGCCATCATGTTGAAGGCTGAACTTGAATAGGTTATGCAGTTAGAAATCGGATGCATTACAAGTTGGATATGAGGCAGTGTGAACACTATCTATGTAAAACCCTACAGAATTATATATATTCAAACCAAAATCTTCTCTAAGATAGCACAGTGCTGTCTTGTGTGTTGTGTTTATATAATATAAAAATATCTGGAACAGTCCAATTCCTATGACGGACGAATGGCTAGTGTCAGAGGGTTGATATTTGTCACCCCCGCCCTCTACGACGCCATAACGCTATAGGGCCCAAGGCAGGATGGACGAATGGTCTACTGTGGACAATGGTCACTCATATAGCTTATACTAGGCCATACAAACAAAAGATCATCACTCTGTTACTTAAATTCCAGAGTATCAGTCTAACGCCAGTCTGTCTGTTGGGGCCCCTTACTGCTGAAGTGCGGCTCAGATTACTGGAAATACCACAATGGCCTTGGTTAGCCGATAGCTGATTGCGAGGCTGTGGACCGTTGGAGCTAGGCACAGTATGTTACAACATTCCTTTGATAACATGTAAGACTAAGTAAATCATTTAGACATTAATTGTATAAGGAGGAGACAGACTATGTATGGTATTTCCGTGAAACCCTTGTCACAATTATTGTAAAAGCCTTCTGAAAGCTATATAATGCCTGGACCAAGAGGTGGGTCTTTGGTAAGTCCTTGGCTGACATTCTGTGTGTTACTCCAACAGCTTACCCAGACAAAACTGTTATGTTGTATTATGTAGGAATAAATTGCCTGACTATTACTAAAGGTTTTCCTTTACTGAGTTTTGTCTTACACGAGGTCAAAATGGTATTACTAAAAATACCATCATATGGTGACCGCCGACTGTGATCCAGTTTTTTCCAGTCATTTTTTCAGGCAATGGAGGGCTCCAGTCTGGCTACTGGAGTGTACCCGAGGATGTTCTCGGATGTCGATAGTTTACCCGTGGATATTTTCTTTTCCAGGACGGTTTCCCCGTAAAGCTTTACTTTAACGGATGATTGATTCGCGCGCGTAAGTACCCCTGGGTGGGGTATATATGTTTTTCTAGCTTCTTCTTTTTGCCTATTGTTTTGTTAATTGTTGTGTTAATCAGCTGAAATTATCTGCCATTCATGATAGGAATCCGCAGTTTCCTTCCTGTTTTTGTATTTTGTACGTCTCTTATTCCTTATCATGAAGTGTAGTCTAAAACATCTTGAAATAGAAATTACACGTGTATGTTGTTTGATGTATGCAAAAGGATCCATGAATGTTGAATGTTTGCCTAGCTGAGTGCGTGAATAACAATAGTGTAACTGTCATATCTGTGTGATGGTGTGTGAGAGAATTTGTGGCTCTATCTCAGAGTCTGTTTGTTGTTTAGGAGTTTATGGGGTGACCTAGCAGGCCAGAAATATGGAAAACTAGGTTTTCTGAAGGAAATTCTTTAGAGTGTGAAGTGTGAATCACTTTCCTGTCCATTTGAATTGTCAGAAAAAAAACGAGAGCCTACAAACATTTAGGTGTTGTCCATCTGCAACTTCAAACCTGTTTTCTCCCTTTACACTCAATTGTAAGCCTGTTCTAAATTACAGAGAAAAGTATAACATCATTTTTCCTGCAGGTGACTCCAGTTTATATGTCTGTTTGTTTGCCCTGTTTGTTTTATAAACCAATGTTCATTGCTTGCTGCTCAGCTTTTTTGCATCCTACAGGTCTGTTAGAGCATATTTTGAATGTAATACTTGTGTGTATGTTAGAAAGAAAAGGACTTGACTTGACTTGACTTGACGGTTATATGACTTTGATGTGTCTGTAATGAATATGTTTGCACAACTACAAATATGTTTTTGGTTCTCGTTAATGTTTATAAGTTTTCATAGGTACCTCTTGTAATATAATATTTGTTCTATGTGTCTGTCACTAAAATATTGTCATTTTGTCTTTGACTATCATGTCAGTATTCTTATCTTATCATAACATTGTCTTCTTTGTTTTTATTCTCATAGTAACATTAGTTCTCTTGTGTATTTCTGTTTGTGAATGGGTTACTCGTGAATAAGGTTAATTCACTCCACTTGTCTTTCTATTTTAACAGAAATATTAGTGTTGTCTCTTTCAATGTTCTCTGTTGAAGTTTTTGTCTCAAAAAACCTTATTTCTCTTTTTTTTATCTTTATGTGTCAGATTGATAACTCTTTTCTAAGTGTATTATGTTTTAAATGTGATCTGAAAGAAAAAAAAACATGTTTCATCAGTTTAGAATATCTAACAATCCTCCTAGATATACTAGTTGAGTGCCCAAAACATTTTAAGTTTCAAAGCCTTTGTTAAGTGTCACAGTGGAGGGGACAAGACTGCATTTTCCTGGCCAGAAGGCGATAGTTTTCTTCCCTCACAACTTGAAATTCTACTGTGACAGATAAAGGATACGTGTAAGAGTAAATATTTTACTATACTAATTGCATGCCATTAGATCTAGCAGGCTTTTGCCAACAATAGAAAGTGATTTTTCTCACATAAACTTCAGCTGAGACATTACACCTATTCTCTGCTCCTTGTTCATCAAACTTAGATCCAGTCCTTTATATGGATACTCAGGAGCAATTAAATGCTATTTTGAATGTGCCTATTGGCAATTTTAGAGTGATACAGGGTTACACAGTCTCAGAACTTTTGGTTTCACAGACGGTGCAGCCCCCAGTAATGAAGATAATGGTTCAGAATGTTTTAAGCTTATTCACAGTAGTACTTCCCCTGAATCTTCTGAAGACAAATGTCCTGACGACCAAATAAATCATGGTCAGTTGTTTCACACTGAAGTACTTAATGGTGCATTAGATTTACAGCACCCTTTAAGAGGAAATCTAGTTCATAGTTCAAGAAGGATTCTATTTGCTGGTACTGTCATACAAACTACACTTCCCAGAATCCTCCGTTGCACAATATTTCAGATGGTTAACTTCTCTCACTGTTTTGTAACTTCTTTTTTGTCAGGCAGCTGGCTCAGGAACTTTTAACCACAGCAAATATTTTTAACTTTACTGTTTCATACTCATCTGTATTTTTTTTTGTCTCTCCTGCATCTGGATCTTTTACACCAACATGAAGGTAAACTTGATGCAGTTTGGATCCATACCCGATTCACTCATTGGTACAGGTTAAATTCCTTTCATTATTCTCTAGACAGATGTGAATCTATTATTTCATATTATTGTACTGCATTTGCAGTACAACAAGAGAGGAGTATTATATTGTGGGTTATGTTGTTGTTACTATTTTTTCTAATTAAATAAGTTTTTAGTTCATAAAAATGCAGCTTATGTGCTTGTGCCGCTGCTAAAAAAAAAAATTCTTCCGTAATCTTTGCACTTGTGTATCTTGTATCACACGTCTGCAAGTGTAAGAAAATGCAGAAGTGACTTAAATTTATTGTTGATTTTGTCTGATAATCAGTAATTTCACTATCAAATTGGTAGAAATAAATTATGCTACTAAAATGGGTCTATGTCATTCTCATTTAGGCTAAAAATATAAATATATATAAAGGTACAATAGAGAACTTGTTAAATGTTTTTCCTGGTTATGATTAATCAATATTATTTTGTTATAAGAAGGAAACAGTACAGGTTGTATTTAATAGCTTAAACAATTCAATTTTCGATTCTATTACAAATTTTCAAATAACACTGATATTAAGTGGAATTGTGTCTTTGTACCATCCCACTTCCAACAAAACAATTACTGGCAGCATTTGGTTGGATTTACTCCCAGCTGTCCTATCAATTCTCTGCAACAATCCTATCAGGTGTTGTGGACTTTCTTCATATGAATTAACGACAAGAAAACAAAAGTCCTTCACTCATATCATACATGTACAACCACTTTTCATTACTGACAGTTCATACAGTAGTTTCAGTAGAGTTCTTTAGCTAGTACACTAGACAAGTCAGTATTACCAGAACACCAGATATTGTCACATTGTCTCTTTGTTTCCAGGTTGGTGATCTGAGCAAAATTCCATCAGTAGCTGTTGAGATGATTCCAATCCATTCCAAATAGAACAGCTATCATTGATCACACCACTCATTGAAAGAAACTCTGCATACATACAAAGAGTCATTTCAAAGTTTGCCATTCGTATCTGTGATGCCTTTACATTTTTGCCCATCCTAATATCGAATCCATGGACTGATTATGAACTCTTAAGAACTGTACAGAGACTGCTGCATTGACTGAATACAAATGACTGTTGAATATTTCTTCATATGCCTATCCACCGCCATGATGATTCTCTGATTGGACTTTCCCCTATAATGAACTGATGTACAGATATCGAAATGGGTTAATTTTAAGTTTAAGATTCATGCAGTATTGAATGTGATATAGTTAAATTGTGTGCAATTTATGAGAACAATGGGAATGTGATAATGTAACATTTTCTCTATATATTTAATTTTAGATTAGTTATGAAAACAACAAAGGTAAAATTGTATCTGTTTAAAAAGGTTTTAAAAGGAAAGTTTCCTGTAATTACTTATTATTGTATTATTACCCCAGGTCCTCAGCTCTCTATGTAGCTGGTTGTGTGTAAACGGCACTGACATAAACAAAATGACAAACACCATAATAATAGAACTCTGTCATGTGCTAATGTTAGAACTGAATAGAGTCTAGATTCCAAGACCAGTCCTGCCCATAATGTAAAATCTACAAAAAAAAAATAGAGTAGCTGACCAAAATAGTATGATTTTAGATTATCATGTGTTTTGATAGGAAAAAGAAGGTTGTACTCATATTGTTTCTGAAATGTTTGTTGAATGTCATATAGTCAAAGTTTTAGAGCTGCAACAATAAGTGTAATGTTTTTATAGAACAGTTCAGTTATTCCAAATGATTAGGTAAAATTTTATAGCTGGTTAAACAACTCCATTGGAAGTTTCATTAAGTCTATCCATGTCATCCTAGCATTAATACTTGCTCTATATTTCTTTGTTAGAATTTGTGCTATAAGTACTTTCCAACTTCTGCTCACATTTGATTTACATCTATAAGATAAAACTTTTCGCAGCCTTATGGGGGAGGTTTGAGAAAAAAAAAGACAAACAGCTCAGAGATAAGTTCTCTGAAAGTTATAGCTCAGATACAGACAAGCAGGCTGTCCCCAGCCCCACAGCTAAGCTCTACCCCTCCCGTACAATACAAAGTAGAGAAAAGGGGGGCGACGGGGGATGCTGCAGAAGTGCGTCTGACTAAAAACACACAGATTAACTCATAAGGCATACATAGAGCCGTCAGCCTCCCCACTCTATGATGAGTTGTTTTCCCGTAATAGCTAAGAGAAAGAGAGAGGCAGCAAAAGAGGTAAAAGGTCAAGTATGTGCCCTAGAAAGTCAGGAAAGGGCCTGAGAATCAAAGGAAGCTAGAAAGAGAGGAACAAGAAAAGTTGATAGCAGAAGGGTTATGTTAGATAATAGAGAACTGTAGAAAAAAAGTTTGAATTTAGCATTTTTAGCCTCATTTTAGTATTTTTCATTTTTACTAAATCTTCATTTTTACATTTTTATCTTACTTAGGATGATTATTACTATGTCTCATTATCTCTATGCAATGATTTCCTTTTATTATCTCTCTGTAATGCTTTATTTTGCTTTATTTTGAAACCTAACTTCACTATAATCATATATTTGTTTAAATCTTAGGCTACATGTTATATTCAGACAGCTCTTGCTTCATTGTGCGGTTCCAGCGGTTCGTAGTCACGTTAGTTCCTCAAAAACAGGAAATACCTGTAGCTCCTTAGCTTCCTGTTTGCTTTGTTTTCATTCATTTCAGCTTTTCAGCTGCACTTCTGTATTGGTGCTGCCACGACAGTTGAACTGTAACTCACAGTAGTGCACACCACTGTCCCATTTATAATAGACCTCCCTTGTTCCTGGGGGTCCTCTCAGCACTCTCCCAGTGCCTGTAATTACTTATGTGAAACATATTTAATGTTTCAAGAGAGGAATGTTTATATAATATAAAAATATCTGGAACAGTCCAATTCCTATGACGGACGAATGGCTAGTGTCAGAGGGTTGATATTTGTCACCCCCGCCCTCTACGACGCCATAACGCTATAGGGCCCAAGGCAGGATGGACGAATGGTCTACTGTGGACAATGGTCACTCATATAGCTTATACTAGGCCATACAAACAAAAGATCATCACTCTGTTACTTAAATTCCAGAGTATCAGTCTAACGCCAGTCTGTCTGTTGGGGCCCCTTACTGCTGAAGTGCGGCTCAGATTACTGGAAATACCACAATGGCCTTGGTTAGCCGATAGCTGATTGCGAGGCTGTGGACCGTTGGAGCTAGGCACAGTATGTTACAACATTCCTTTGATAACATGTAAGACTAAGTAAATCATTTAGACATTAATTGTATAAGGAGGAGACAGACTATGTATGGTATTTCCGTGAAACCCTTGTCACAATTATTGTAAAAGCCTTCTGAAAGCTATATAATGCCTGGACCAAGAGGTGGGTCTTTGGTAAGTCCTTGGCTGACATTCTGTGTGTTACTCCAACAGCTTACCCAGACAAAACTGTTATGTTGTATTATGTAGGAATAAATTGCCTGACTATTACTAAAGGTTTTCCTTTACTGAGTTTTGTCTTACACGAGGTCAAAATGGTATTACTAAAAATACCATCAGTTGGTATTATAGATATTGCTCAATGGCCAAACTTGGGCAGATTTAGATCCTTTAGACTGGTTTGACAGCTTATCTGCCTGTGTTTGGGGCTCTTTTAAAGGGCTCTCCGATCAATATCTGGCCAAAGATTGGCCAGATCTCAATCGGCAGGCATGATCTTTGCTTTGACTTTTCACATCTTCTTCATTGTAATGCAATTGTTTGGTCCAAGGGCCAAATGAGTACTATGATCTGCACCATTGGCTGGTTAGGATTCTAGATACTACTTAGATTAACATGATTTGCTCTGTGCTCTAGCTGGTTATGGTCTGAAATGTTTAGAGACATAACTCCTTTTGAAAGGAAACAGAGAGTACATTTTCATCTACTATATGAGTGCAGAGGATAATATTCTATTTTTTGGTTGTAAGTGCATTTTCATATGTCTACCAATGCTGTCTCCTAATGGGAGCAGGTGACCAGCCAATGCAGTGTTGCAGATTAATGCATTAAATCAGCAATGGTCCATGTGTTAAGGTCATACTGGCCCCCCTGCCCCTGAAATCTGTAGCTGGGAATTGTTTCACCACCTAAAGAAACTGTTTTTTGTAATACACAGTAGCTGATATAACAGTTTTAAAACCATAAAAATACACATTTGATTTTAAAGGTTAACTAAAAAAATTTCATATTTAACTATTTACTGGCTTTGAATCCAATAGCTAAAAATAAATCTCACATCCATTATGCTATCATGCAATCATCGCAAGGAAAATGTACCTTAATAGCTCGTAGCACTACATGAGTATTTTACCGACTGCATATTACATAATCTAGAATGAGGATTTACAGTTAGATTTAAAGCTTGATTGCTCACTGTGTGAGAAGATATCTTTCTTCATCACCATAGTAACCAAGAGATTTCATGACTCTTTTCAGTGATATCTGAATACAAAATCTCAAGACATTTAGTAAAAAAGAAAAATAATTTCCTTTCAGATTCTTTTACTGAAAAAATATATAGTTGCACTATATAATTTTTAATCTTTAGGTATATAAAGAAACATTCCCATTTCAACTCTGTGCACAGAAATGTTTAACCAGTCATCCACCTCTTGTTTTAGGTAGCTTCCCCAGGACTGTGGGATATACTGTATCTAAATTAAATGCTTTCACAAAATATGAGAACAAAGTGTTTGCTTTTTAAGCTTTATGAAAAGGGAATATTTTAAGCAATTCATTCTGCTCTGTGATCAAGCTAATCAATACAATTCTGGCAGTTTCACCAATATTCCATGTACCAAGTAGTCACATACAATATGCATTAATATTATTTGATATTATGCTTCTTTTGACACCAATTTTACATGGTTATAGATGTTGCTGTTTAAGCAAAATGTATCATCTATAATTTATGTATTACTACTAGCTTACAAGCACAACTAATAATATATCTGACCACCAACAGATATTATCTTGGTGCTTTGTAACCCACATTAATAAACCATAATTTTATGTGTATTTAAAATATATATATTATATAGAGAGGGGGATGGCTCAAGATCCCTTTGGTATATGTGAAAGAAGAGGGGAAGGCTAAAATGACGTATTCTTTTGTTGATTGTCTATTTTTTGTTGGAAAGTTTGTGGCAAATCTTTTTCGCTCATCACTACATCTGGCTCCTTGGAAAAATGTGGAATTTAACTAGGAAATGTTTTTAGATCAATGTGAATCTGGCACTTTATGTTGTTAATTTACTGGTCTGTTTCTTGCAGTTCTTGCAGGTGCAGTAACACTTATTGGAAAAAAATTATATAAAAAAAACAAACAGCTCTGTTATATAAGGGGCGAAGGTGTCAGTTTCCATCTAAGTGTCTATAAAAAGTTTGATTTTATACTATTTTTATTTTCAAGTTCCCTAAAAAGCATAACCTGTGGGTTCTACTGTATTTCCAGCAGTTCAATAAACATTTAAGGTCACATGTATGTCCTCAAGTGCAGTGAGCAAAGTACAATTTCAAGCACAATTAGCATGTTTCCCCCCACAATGCAGTGTTTTCCCCAGAATTCCAGCATCATTGTGGTTGCATCTGATTTCCAAAATGAACGCAACAGCTTGAGCTCTTCATCACAATTGAGCTCTTATTCTGTATTACTGGAATGGAAAATGTTAAATGTGACACAAAAACAGACTCAAAAGAAGAGTGTACAGCATTATTTGAAAATATGATTGTAAATAAATACTCTTCAGATGCAAACATTAGTTACTTACCACAGTTTCTTTGCTGCAGTATGAGCTGAAGTCTTTGGATACAATTACTGCATACTGAAGGAGCACTTTGTTGATAGTCTATAAAGGAAGAGAAAGAATTTTACTATAAAATTCACTCTGCATAACATGGCCATTTATAGCCCTATGTGCTGGCAGAAAACCCAGTTTTGGGCAAACACTGATTAATAGACACATTTAATGGGTATGATGTGTTTTTGCAAAAGAGGGGGCAGGATGCAAAGTACCAAAACAAAATAAATAAATGAGAACATTAGTGTTTTGTTGATTTTGTTGTTGCTGAGTTGGTGAGCTTTGCCCTTATAGTGTGGGATATGTCAATGTATTTTTGTTTGGATTCCTCAAGCAGGAAACATGTAATAACTAATTAGCAATGTACGTGGAACACACAGTGCAATATTTAGTGCAGTTGAACATGTAATCGTTTTATTATGTATCCCTTGCTTATCAATGTATTATAAAACAATTGAATTGTAAGGTGTTGTTTAACTTCCTGATACTATCTAAATAAATGATGATGATGGGCCAGTGGATGATACATTATAGAGACCCTAATTTCCTTTGTATTTATATATGAGTCGACACAAATTGAATTAAAATTATTTAGGCATGTTGCAAGCATGTATATTAAAAACTCTTAAGGATTTAGCATGATATATGCCACATTCTTTTATCATCTAGCCTCCTTGCCTTATGGTAAATCCACTCTTCAACAAATCTTTTCAAACCTGCATCTCATAAATTACACTCCCCTGCTTTCAGTGTGATAATGAGCAACTCATTGAATGTAGAGGTGTTTGCATCCCAAAAGCTTGTTGTGCTTGAAGTTTTAAGATAGCCTTTTAAGCTTGCTTGCTTAATCAAGATTATACTTGGCTGACCTCATAAAAACACCCTGCAGGGAAGCTTTGATTATAATGAATCATTGTAGCTTTATTTTAAAAGTTGGTTTATATTATAGGGACTAATTATTGAAATCTAAACTTTATATCTGACAACAATGTGTAATAGTAAGTTTATATTGGAAAAAATGAACAATTTTAATTATGAAGAGATTGTTATATCTGTAGTTAAATATGGTAATACGGGTATGGGACCTGTTTACCCAGAATGCTCTGGAGCTGGGGGTTTCTGTATTATGGGTCTTTCTGTAATTTGGATCGACATACCTTTAGTCTACTAAAAAATCAGTTCAATTTTAAATCCAGTAGAATTGTCTTGCCTTAAGGATTAAGGATTAATCAGTTATATCTTAGTTGGGATCAAGTACAAAGTACTGTTTTATTATTACAGAGAAGAAGAAAATAATTTTTAAAAATATGAATTAATTGATTAAAATGTATATATGGGAGCTGCCCTTCCCATAATTCATAACTATCTGGATAGCGGGTTTCTGGATATTCCAGTATTCCTTTAAAGCAGTGATCTCCGGCCTTAGATGTTGCCACCAGTGGCCTCAGAGGTGCTTAATTTTTTTAACTTTAGGCTTTATAAAAACCAAGTGTACTGTCAAACAGAGCCTCCTGTAGGCTGCCAATCCAAATAGGGGCTACCAAATATTTGCATTGCACCCCAACTCTTTTTACATCTGAATATTGCTTGCGGGTAAAAATAGTTTGGGGACTCCTGATTTAATGGTACACTATAATGTTTATCACCCCATGTGTTGATTTAAATGGGAACTGTTGAGAATGATAAATACATTAACGTTGGCAAACAAACTGGTAAAGTAAGCAAGACTAGATCCAATACATTAAAGGGAAATTTCAGCTTTCCACCTTGACAAAGACAGATTCATTAATGCCTTCAATTCCTTTGCTGCCTCAGGGGCTTCTGCTGTATTAGAGGTTTTAAAAATGTAACAGTCTAAATTAAAAGATTTAATTACATGTTATTATGAACCTGTAAAAGGAAAAAAACATTTACAAATGAATCTCTGAAATTTAAGTACTCCAAATAATTAGCCTTTTTATTTATAGCTGCCTAATTGTAAGCCAAATTGAGTCACATGTTAAAAGGTTGCAGCAATTAGTGGATTTAACAACAGTTTACTAATATTTGAAATCCGTGTATAATAATCTATAAAATGATGCTACTTTCTGCAAAATATATTTATTTAAAAAACTTCAAAGAAGGTAACTACTGTCACCCTTTTAGAGTTCCCAGCACATCAATAGTGAAGCTCAGTACCTGCTCAGAAAGCAACAAATCCTGGATGTTTTCAGAGTAGTGGCAACTAATCATCTTTGTTCAGACTGATGAATCTTTCCAATTGCACTGAAACTTCATGAAGAATTGTTTTATGAGCATGTGTCCACCCAGGCAATCAGTTGTCTGCCTGCAGAGTCTCCCAAGCTGTATCACCCCCACCCACCACCCAATGCTCCAAAAAGGTTAATGTGTTTCTAGCCTTAAAGTCAGTGAAAGTCATTTGTGGAAAACTGCTAATCTTTATCCTTGAGCGGGATCAGCATTAACAGGTATGGGAACTTTGTTATGAGCCAAAAGGGCTAGACAAAAAAATGTTCAAACCAGGGAATTGAACAAAACAAACATCTTGCAATTTTAGAGTAATCTCTAAGATGATATTTGTACAAATGCTTTCCATTGCAATGTTTTAAGTAAAACTGAACTGTTTTGTGTTTTGTTTCATTCCTTAAAACATAAATATTGGATAATTATTTTCTAAAATTATGCCAAACGATAACTATACATACAGATGAAGCCACTTGGATTTGTGAGTTAAATGCGTCATGACTCAGGGGTAATTGAAGAAACTGTGTTATCTTAAGTCATCTTAACTCATTTAATGCATTTAACCTTTTCATTAGCATACCAAAGCTCCATTGTTCACAATGGTGAATGCTGTAATTAGATGGGATGTTGTGACGCAGTTTTCTGTGTTAAATGAGATAAATGGGATATCTGTGTTTAGATATTCTGTGTCAAACAGACAAACCAAAGTGGCTGCATCTGTATACTATATAAATATATATATAAATAAACAATAAGCATCAGTGCTGAGATTATGACAAATCAAAAATGTTTCTGAAAAATAACACTGCCTTGAAGACAGATGTCTTGCTAGGAATGGCCAAAAGGCAGTATGTCACAGTCATGAAACCAAGTACAGCAAATGGCAATACCTTTCCACATGATCTGTTCTAAGTGTCACAAAACTGAATCCAAGAAAGCAGAGATATGTAAGTCACAGTGTATCATCTACAGACTTTTTATTCATATCAGGATGTGAGCAATTAGTCTTTGGGGTTTTATTTGTTTTTTTTAATGCTGACCTATTTGAAATAAAGTATGTGCTTTCAAAGAGAGAATAGTTTGCTCAATAAAATGATATTTAGGGGCAGATACTTCGGAATTCGACCCTCATATTGAAACACTTTGAATATCGAAGTCGAAGTATTTTTCACCAAATTTGGCCATCGTACGATCAAAGTAAAATCATTCGATCGATCGATTAAATCATTCGAATCCAACGATTTAAGCGATTTTAGCATACGATCGAACAATTTTACTTAGATGTGTAAAGACTTAGAAAAAGGGTCTAGAAGGTCCCCACAGGCTAACATAGCACTTTGCCAGGTTTAATTTGGCAAAGTATTGAAGTCTAAGTTTTTTTAAAGAGTCAGTATTTTGATTATCGAATGGTTGAATATTTGAACGATTTTGCTTTGAATCAAATTCGAAGTCTAAGTCATAGTAGCCTATTTGATGGTCAAAGTATCCAAAAAATTACTTCGAAATTCAAACTTTTTAAACTTCGAAAATTCACTCGAAAATCTGCCCCTTATAGTAGCATTTAGTGCCTATAGGTGCAACACTGTACTTAAAGGAACAGTAACACCAAAAAATGAAAGTGATTTAAAGGAATCACAATATAATGTACTGTTGAGCTGCACTGGGGAAATTGGTGTGTTTGCTTCAGAAAAATTACTATAGTTTATAGAAATATACTGCTGTGTAGCCATGGGGGCAGCCATTCAAGCATGGGATATACAGTAGATATAAATAGTTCTGAAGATTTCCATTTTATACCACAGAGCTTATCTGTTATCTGTGTATCCTGTGCCTTTTCTCCTTTTTGATCTTTAAATAAACCCAGAGGCTGGTTTTGGTTTCAATAAGGATTTATTATATCTCAGTTGGGATCATATACAAGGTTCTGTTTTATTATTAAAGAGAAAAAGGAAATCATTTTTAAAAATTTGGATAAAATGGAGTCAATGGGAAATGGCCTTTCCATAATTTAAAGCTTTCTTGATAATGGGATAACGGATCACATATCTGTACAATGAAATGCATTGTCAGGTGATCTCCAAGGAAATTATAGTTTATAGAGGACATAGTACTTTTTTAGTTAAGTTTCATAGCAGTGAATCAAGACTTTTAAGATATTTTTCTACAGAAGAGAATTTTACAGTCAAATCAGTAATTACGTAATAAACCATATATATTTGGAACAGTAAATCTGGAGCATTGCTTCATCTATAACATACCTTGATATAAATTATTCAAATGCATCTGAGCTCTCAGTGTCAGACTCATTTAATAGCCTAGGGCCTTGTAGTAAATATTCGAAAAGTGATACATTCCAGAAAATAATGCTGCAGTAATTCCATTTATAGTGCTTAATAAGGAAGAACATCTATTCAGTTTTAATCCCAAAACATAAATATTCCCTTTCTATTATCATTTCATTGTATTTGTCCAATTTAAATATTTATAGCTGAAGTGTTATCTATTTCTACCCTTCTACAGAAGGGTTTCTAAGTCTGTGTGAATTTTCTGCCTTACCCAGCATAGTAATTTCGTGTTCCATGGTTCCATAATCTTTATATCCTCTCTTATCCCTTCTGTAACGTGATAATCCTCTCAAAAGAGAATGGACTGGTAAACATGGTCTAACTAAAGTGAAGTGTTGACCTAGTGCAGGGACTAGTAGGTTGGTCGGAAAACAGGCTAGAGGGGACTGTGCTGAGAAAGTGGAGATATATGATATATCAAATATATATTACACATATTCCAAATACATTACCTTTTACTAAGCACAGTTTTTTCTGTAATAATAATAAAACAGTACCTTTTACTTGTTCCTAGCTAAAATGAAAATTAATCCTTATTGGAAGCAAAAAATCCTATTGGGTTTTATATTTAAATAAAGAAGTGTAAAAGCACTAAGAGGTGCTGAGGTAATTAAATCCATTATAAGTATTCTGTCATGGTGTTCAGTTGAATCCCCATATGTACAAGCAATATTTTTTTATTACAAGCGTTACTTAATGCACATACTACTACAAAACTAGGGATGTACCAAATACAGGATTTGGTCAGGATTCAGTGTTTTTTTTAGCAAGATTTGACTGAAGCCAAGTGCCCAATTGAAACTGAATCCTAAAAATCACATGAACGAGGGCATTGTTATTTTTTTCTGCGTGCAGTTGTTTTTTTCCATATGCAGATTAGGGTTTAGCGTTTTAGTTTTTGGCTGAAGTAGCTTGGATCATCCCTATTAAAAACTATATTTTTCAAATGCTTATGCAGAAAGGAAAAGTACATGGGAGGCCAGTTTATTATTATCTAAGTCTATGAAAAAACACAGTTGTGGAAAGAAATTAAGATATTAGTGTATATATAAGAAGAAGCATGAACAGGAAAATCGTGATTGCCCTTTGTTGCAAAAAAAAAAAAAAAAAAAATCACCTTGTTCTATTTATTTTCAATAACCTGTAAAATGTCAGATGTTTTAATAAACTTGAAAAAGTTTTATCAAAATCTTGAGACATCCACTGACTTTAAAAGAAATGCATAAAAAAAGTATCTTGAAATCTGCATTTTTTTTAAATGCAGAAAAATCTTAATTTGAACAACAGTCTAGTTGTTGTGGGTTACTAGACCAATTGCTCCAATTTTGCAGTTACTAATAGAAAAAATGAATCTTCACAGAATTGGAATAATGTGATTGAGTATACAGGTATGGGACCTGTTATCCAGAATGCTTGGGACCTGGGGCTTTCCGGATAATGGATCTTTAAGCAATTTGGATCTTCATACCTTAGTCTACTAGAAAATCATGTAAACATTGAACAAACCCAATAGGCTGGTTCTGCTTCCAATAAGGTTAATTATATCTTAGTTTGGATCAAGTACAGGCTACTGTTTTATTATTACAGAGAAAAAGCAAATATATTTTTAAAATTTGGATTATTTAGATAAAATGGAGTAAATGGGAGACAGCCATTCCATAATTCGGAGCTTTCTGGATAACGGGTTTCCGGATAACGGATCCCATACCTGTACCATATATACTAGAGTATAAGCCGAGTTTTTCAGCACCCAAAATGTGCTGAAAAAGTCTACCTCGGCTTATACTCGAGTCAGCTAAAAAGTTGCTGCTTCCTCACTGATCTGAAGAACGCAGTGACTCCTCCATGATGCCCATACTTCTCCCCCCTCGTGGCTTGATCAATCTTCCTTAGCCCTCAGTCCCTCCCCTCTCAGCTCTCGTCACTCAGTCCTTCCTCTGTGCAATTATCTGTGCTGCTAACGCTTGTACACAAGATAATATGGCAGGTAATTAGCCATGTCATAAAATGAATTTCTCATCCCTAGGCTTATACTCGAATCAATAAATGTTCCCAGTTTCTTAGGTAAATTAGGTACCTCGGCTTATACTCAGGTCGGCTTATACTCAAATATATATACGGTACATGTTTTTGACATTTTTGCATGTTTGTTGTAGGGAAGAAAATAGTTGCTTGAAAATGAAAATGGCCTTATTCTATTTATTTCCAATAACCTGTAAAATCTTCCATGTTTTGATATACTTGAAAAAGTTTTCTCAAAATCTTGAGACATCCACTGACTTTAAAAGAAACTCAGCAGTATTAAGTTGCAATGTTTCTATCTATGTTTTGCCTTTTTCACCCTTAAATAACTCACCATTTTTTTTTAAATTAAGAAAAATGTGATCTTAAATTTGAATACAATTCTGGCTGTTGTGGATTACTAGACCAACTCCACCAATTTTGCAGTTAATAATTAGAAAAAAATAATCTTCACAGAAGTGGAATAATATGATTGAGAATACATGTTTAATGACACAGGAGTAAACAAAGTGCACTGATGGGTCCAACATTTATATGAAGAGAGCAAGGACACTACGGAAGAACCCTACAGTTTTGTTTATCATATACATTTCCAAAAGTTACCCTTTTACTCTTCTGCCTATTTATTAAACTACTCCACAAAACAACACAATAGACTTTATAATGGGAAGACTTTTTTAACACACCTTTTTATGCAATTAGAGTTTTAAAAAAGTCAGCATTTTTTCTTCTAATCGTGGAAAAAAGACACCTTTTTAATAAATCAGCACCTATTTGTATGCAATATTTGTCACATATTGTCGATACCATTTATAGGTATTTTAAATGACTTACATTTGCAAATCTTTTCATGAAATGAGACAGAGCTTCTGGATTTGGGCATTCCAGTTTCTTAATAATCTCAAAACTTTGATTCAATTGTGTGAAGACATCAACAACAGAACAGGAGAAAAGTACGTGTTCAGAGGTTGCCTGGAACTATGGACACAAATATGGAGAATAATAAGCTTTAAGACTTGATTTATATATTTCCAAATGAATACATAAGCAACAGAAAGTTCAATCATATTGAGCTGAATATTAAAGAATCTTACCAAACTGGAAAAAATATTTAAGTAAATATTGCCCTTTTACATCTTTTACCTTGGGCCCCCATTTTATGATATTCTCTGTGCTGCCTCAGAGATCACCTGACCAGAAATACTGCAGCTCTAACTGTAACAGGAAGAAGTGTGGAAGAAAAAGACAGAACTAGTCTGTTAATTGCCTCATGTAACATGTATGTGTGCCCCTGGGGGGGGTCATAAAATGGCAATTTTCTATTTAGGATTTGCCAATGGCATATACTACAAAAAAGTTTTGATTATTATGAAAATTGCTTATTTACATGAATCAGTGTTTTACATATGTTTTATTCAGTATATTTTTACAGAGACATACATTGTTCAGGGGTATAGTTTTCATATAGTTTGTTCATAGGGGTGTAGTTTTTACTAACAAGAGTAAATATTCAAAAAAGTCAAACCATTCCATCAAAAAAAAGTATTTTGTTACACAATTATTAAAGTTAATTTCTATTCGATTAATGTATCTGTACAGTTTACTCAACAGTAAAATATTAGCCACTTAAGAATTTCACATTTTAAAAAGATCAAACGTCTGAGAATCTGTCTTGATTTCCTTTTCTTTATGATTAATCTGCCCTATAGTATCCATTTTATTAAAAAAAATAATTAGTTGTTTACTAGAATTATTAAAGATATAAAAACTAAAGGCCGCTATATATATATAGGAAGTGTAGGTAAGAAACAACTGGACAGTAATGAATGAACATCTTTACTCATTGTGCAATAATGTCTTCAGTTTACACATTTTTTCTCCCCTTATATTCCTTCTCTTGGGAAGCCTAAAGTGTATTACAATACAATACACTTGGTGGGAGGAGGGTTGTGTTTAAATGTTTTCACACTTTACACTGGGATTACACGTGAGAAAGGACCATGCCCGAAACATGTCGTGTGATTTGTAGTCAATAATAAAATGTTTTAGCAGTATCTGCTTCTATGAGTGCTCTCCCCTAACTACTATTTTGTGTATTACAATATAGCAAACACAAACTTACCCCGTCTTTTTTATCTCTTCCTAGAGCTCCATGGAGAAATTCCATTGATACATCTTCATTTTCATCTAGCCATTGTATAACAAATGGTTCAAACCACCTATATAATAAATATATAAAAAATAAGAATTCACTCAGTTTATACAACATCTACATATTGTCAGAGGGCAGTAAGATGATAAATCCACAAAGCAGAATACTAACCTAAATAGTATGCTTATAATAATGGTTAAAATATATTGATTCACACAGATTATCTACGCCAACTTTTTTTTTTGATCCTCTCCGATTTTCATTTTGTTATCATTCTACAATTCTATTATCATTGATGCTTATGAACTGTATTTTCTCAACTCATTTTTAACTCATTCTGCCACCATGCAAATGTGACTTTGATCCCTTTATCATGTTTTTTAGTGGGTTGGTTCATTGGTGCTCTTACATTACCTTTATTGCAGAGAGATTTCTCCGCAGGTCTTCCCTACACAAATAGGGCTTGCCAGGAGATTTGAAGGGATGAGAAAGAAGAGGGAGAGGAATGGCAGGCTGAGCTGCATATAGCAGTGAATCCTGCATGGGGAGGTCAGCAGCCAATAGGGGACCAGATCTGGAGGAGCCAATCACATCGCAAGGTGATCATGGTGACCTCTCCCACTCATGGATTGGCTGGATCGAATATAAATGGCAGCTGAATTTATGTATATATATATATATATATATATATATATATATATGTATATTTGTAAACAATAAATACATTTATGGAGTGTCTCAATGACTTAAGCTGAGATGGTAACAAAGGTGAGCCTGGTTTATTGCTTATGAATTTGATTATAGAGGTTTAAGTTTGTGAATTTTTGCTTGGCAGCATTGTTACTATTGCTAAACTGGTTGTAATAGTCGCTGTTTTCTCTAATAAAGTCTTATTGTGTGTGTTCTTTTATTGGGGCATTTAGTGGGCAAAACAAAGTGCTGCCTACCTTCCCCATGGGTCACAGAGATGAACAGTATAAAGAGTAAAAGAAGGCCTTAGTGGTGTGTAGAAGATAATCCCCAGCAACATAGGTTAGTAATTGGTAGACTAGACATCTATTGACTCCAAAAGATACTGTCATGGTTTATTAGTAGAGCAGTCTGAAGTAATTGTGATGAGATCAAGACTCCAATGTCTGTAGCAGTGAAATAAACCATTATACAAATAACAAAACTATTAAAACAAACCACTGGCACCCAGATTATTATTGTATGTTTGACCCCTAAATCCAACATAACAGTGACTGAAGGAGAGATCCCATGTATTCTGTACTCTGCTAGTCAGGTAAGGGAAAAGAAGAGTTATGTATGTATGTGTGTATGTATGTATGTATGTATGTATATTTTTATTTGTAAAGCGCTCCTTGAGGGCAAAGCACTGTACAGCAAAACAATAAATTAGAAGTAACAAACAAGGGGTCATTGGAATAAAAAGTAACAATAAGTGCATTATTAGAATGCAATTCACATAAATATAAAATATAATTGCAATGCAGATTAAGTGCTAAGTGTCAAGGAAACAAAAGGCTAGAGGACCTACCCCATAGAGCTTACAGTCTAAGATGTTATATAATATTATTAATTGCAGAACAAGTTGCGTTTTTGACAACCATACACTGCGCATCTGGATTAGTCACAAATAAGCTCTGTAGACTGTTGATTTGATAAATGTTTAAAGGGGCATTTGAGTGGTTGCAGAGAAGCCAGCGTTATGCATTAAATTTCATTTTGAATCAGCTATCCAGTCTGAATATAATAATGTAGGGGCAGATTTATCAAGGGTCGAATTTCGAAAGGAAAAAAACGTTGAAATTCAACCATCGAATAGGGTAGTCCAACATTCGAAGTCGAAGGCTTTTTAAGATAGTACGATCGTACTTCGAATCATACGATAGTACAATTTTACAAAAAAATCCTTTGACTTCTCAAAACTTAGCCAAATACTGGCTATAGGTTCTAGGAGGTCCCCATAGGCAAACATAGCAATTCGGCAGGTTTAAGGTGGCGAAGTGTCGAAGTCAAAGTTTTTTAAAGAGACAGTACTTTGATTTTCGAATGGTCTAATATTCGAAGTATTTTCAATTCGAGTTGAATTTGGCCTATTCAATGGTTGAAGTACCCAAAAATTACTTAAAAATTCATAGTTTTTTCATTTGAAAATTCACTTCGACCTTTGATAAATCTGCGCCGTAATGTAATGTCATTTATCAGGACAGACACATATCTGCTCCTCTGCTGCATTAATTTAGCACATATACCTTGTAGAAGGGAGATCATGCCAGTCAAGTCTTATTCTAAATGTAGCTTCATGTCTTTAGAAATTATGTTTGAAACAAGTTTACCAGCTCAGCCTTTACCTGGACCAATTCATAAGCATTACTGTTGTGCATTTAGATTGAAATTTGATTGATTTATTTTTCAATAAATTAACAATCAAATCTTTTAACCTTTATAAACATAGTCTGCCCTTTAATTTGGGTGTTATCTGCTTGACATATAAAATAATCCAATTAATATAACCGCAAGATTGCATTCAGATCAGTTTTGCTCTATGATGTGCATTTTTAGTTAAAGGAGAAGGTAAGGCTAAAGTTAAGTAAGATTTATCAGAAAGGTCTTTATAAATACACCAGTAAACCCTCAATCTAATGCTGCTCTGGGTCCTCTGTCAAAAGAAACACTGCATGTCTTTCCTGCTATTGTGTATACATGGGCTTCTGTATCAGACTTCCTCTTTTCAGCACAAACCTCCAGGGCTAGGGCTTGAGCATGCTCAGTTTGCTCCTCTCCCCCTCCCCTTCCTGTTGTAATCTGAGCCCAGAGCTAAGAGTGAGCAGGGAGAGACTCAGGCAGGAAATTGTCACACCAAGCTAATATGGCAGTTGCTATTCTAAAAAAAACAGAGAGCTTCTAGAGCTGTTTAGTCCGGTATGGTAAAGCATTCTGTAGAATAAATATAGTGGTATAGCTTGCACTATTGTGGCTAATGTATCGGAAATAAACTGCTTAGGTAGCTTTCCTTCTCCTTTAAATGATGCATCTAATCAAGTTTGCATCATCTGTATTATAACTATGCTTTCTACATCTTATACCATAACATTATTACTCTTCCCTCAATATACCACTTAGTTGGAGTCTTATGTGGTCCCTTCGTTCCTTATTTTCCACTGTGGCAGAACAGAAATTAAAATATATAATTGGACTATAGTAAATGTTTTACAAAATAACAAATTATTTACGTATTGTCAAAAGCAGTTCTGCCATATACAGTAATGTGTCATAACAATTGAGAGACTTACAGAGAATATTCAGGGACTGTATTATTGAATGAAGCAAGGTCTTTAACATATTCATTATAAAACCATTTTACTTTGAAGTGCAAATTCATGTAATCTGTGCTCTTGCATAGCCGGTGCTTTTCATGTTCTGCAATAAAGAGATTTAAACAGTCTATTGTTAGTTTAGGTTAACTGTGCACTCTATCAATTACGCTACTTAATAGAAACATTCGGCAAAGAAAAAAAACAAAGTTTTCAAAATTATGAAGGGATGTCTTTAAGAAGTACTGTACCATATCACAAAGTATTGTAGGGTATCATTATAATAAACCAAATTGAAAAAGAAAGCTACTTGCTTTATATATTCAATGATAACAGAGTATCAGTGTGTTCTGTTAACACCATTATGACCACAATTTTCTTCTCACCTCTCAGCCAATAAACAATATAATGGCCCTGACTGTTAATAAACTCCTTTTGACTCAGGATTATTGAGGGAAAATTTGAAATTTCTTTTGCTGGAATAAGGCAAATTAACACTTATGTGTGGTCTATTAAATGCCTTTAAGAAAAACTTATTTTGTCAAATACCATCCTTTGTTGTTAGCAAATGAAAACTCTTGTTCTTAATATAGATATTATAAAATGCTTTTAGTGCTTTCAAACAAGCAAATGGTGAAAAGCTTAAAGCAATAAAAGAAATATAGTATTTCAGCTTTTTGTTACATTATCGGAAATATAGTAAGGGTTAATTTGCTGCATGTATTCAAGGAATTGGTGCCACATGCTTTATCATTCTTACAGTTGTTGCTGATCGTTGGGTTTTGCATATGTTAGATTTTTTACAAGGATTACATGTGACAAACAACTTGATACTAGCAATTTTTAGACTCTTCATTCTAAATATAGGGAATGTGATGTTAAACGTGTTAATTAAACACACTGTCACCATTTTCTGTAAAGATAAAATGATGATTGTGTCAATGACGAAAAACTCACCAATTAGAATGTCTCTCTTGCGCTTGTTGACTATAAGGATGCTAAATAATCAATGAATGCCCCAGAAAATGCACACGCAAGGGGACTTTGCCAATCTCTTAAAATGAGCAACTAGGTAAATCATATTTGATTTCAATCAAGGACAATAGAGATTAAATGCATTACACAAGGCTAAAACCTGTGTCATGGACATAGACAAACGGCATTTGAAAAAAAGTGGAAGTTTTCAATATACTTTAATGGCTATATTATAATGTTAGAATTCGGTTTAAGAACAAAAACAAAGCATAATCTGTGTAAAGCAGTGGAATACTACGTGGGTGGGGATATAGAGTCCATAACATGCTCCTACTATTTTATAGACAGCTAAATTAATTACAATACATTTAGGTTAATATGGATCTTAGGGAAATCTTGAGGGTTGGGAAACAAATGACAGGTACAGGGTTGAGACTAGACCTCTCTCAGTCCCCTACTTGACCCAACAATTTAGACTGTAAGCTCTACAGGTCAGTTGCCTCCTTCCTACTGTGCCTCTTACCACATGGCACTTTAGGTCTATGTTCTTATATGAGCTCTGTGTATATTTATTGTTTTTATTATGTGACTTGTTCTTCCTGTGTGTACTTTTATATATTGTTCTTTTATTTATATTTTATGGCTTTGGCTCCTTAACATTGCTCTACAAATAAAGTTATACATACATACAAACATACATACATACATACATACATACATGCAACCGTATGTTTTCCCCAATAAAGCTCCCACACACTTTGATTGAAAAGAGGGACACAGTTATTGATTCATTAACACTGTATAACTTCAGGAGCTTTTAACAAAACCATTTGCATAACAAGGATTTACTGTACATTACCGTATATACCCGAGTATAAGCCGAGTTTTTCAGCATCCAAAATGTGCTGAAAAAGTCTACCTCGGCTTATACTCGGGTCAGCGGTACCCGATCCGAGTAGCTGAGATTGCAGTCACTTTTAATCATTCCTATACCAACAGTACACTTGGGGAGAGACTGCAATATCCCACAATGCCCTCTGTTGGTTATATGAAAGAATAACAGTGTGCCCTCTGTTGGTTATATGAAAGAATAACAGTGACTGCAATATCACACAGCGCCATCTGTTGGTTATATGAAAGAATAACAGTGACTGCAATATCACACAGCGCCATCTGTTGGTTCTATGAAAGAATAAAAGTGCACCCTTTGTTGGTTACATGAAAGATTAACAGTGACTGCAATATCACACAGCGCCCTCTGTTGGTTATATTAAAGAATAACAGTGACTGCAATATCACACAGCTCCCTCTGTTGGTTATATGAAAGAATAACAGTGCACCCTCTGTTGGTTATATGAAAGAATAACAGTGACTGCAATATCACACAGCACCCTCTGTTGGTTATATGAAAGAATAACAGTGACTGCAATATCACACAGCGCCATCTGTTGGTTGTATGAAAGAATAACAGTGCGCCCTCTGTTGGTTATATGAAAGATTAACAGTGACTGCAATATCACACAGCGCCCTCTGTTGGTTATATTAAAGAATAACAGTGACTGCAATATCGCACAGCACACTCTGTTGGTTATATGGAAGAACAGTGCACCCTCTGTTGGTTATATGAAAGAATAACAGTGACTGCAATATCACACAGTGCCCTCTGTTGGTTATATGAAAGATTAACAGTGACTGCAATATCACACAGCGCCCTCTGTTGGTTATATGAAAGAATAACAGTGACTGCAATATCACACAGCGCCCTCTGTTGGTTATACGAAAGATTAACAGTGATGCCAATATCAAACAGCACCCTCTGCACATGGTAGTGGGACAGTGGGACAATGCACACAGTAATCCGTTTGGCAATTCTCTGTCACCATCAACTTTGCAAAGAAGTCCGGTTGATCGCTGGGGGGGTCGCTTTGGCAGAATGTGCTCTGCTGGGAGACAGGGCTGTAGTTGTGTCTAGGCTTATACTAGAGTCAATAAGTTTTCCCAGTTTTCGTAGGTAAAATTAGGTACCTCGGCTTATACTCGGGTCGGCTTATACTCGAGTATATACGGTAACCACCTTACTTGTCTGCAAGAGGACTGACCCTGCTCCCAGATGCCAGGTTCCTGCCTCCTTTCTCTTCAAGTCTACACTGAAGCTGCCTAACTGATCCCAGGTCAACCAAGATGCTCCCACTCCTTGTTAAATACCCAATTTTACTGCCCCTTGGGGCTAAGTATAAAGTTAAAATTATTTTTTAATCTATATCCACAGAAGTGCAAATTAAAATACATATTTCATGTGTAGTATCACTTTAAAACAGTTTGTATATTGGTAGGTGATGATTTAATGCACATATCAGAGAGCATATTTCATAATGACAGCTGCAGGTGTAAAAGCTGTTGTATATAAGGATTCTCAAGTATTAAAAAATAGAAATACAGCTCTCATTAAAGTATTCAGTTTAATTGTATCGATGAATCAAATACATCATCATTTATGCATGTGTTGAATTTCCTTTGATATTTGAGTAAGTGGATCTGCCATTCTCCATAGAATGCAATAACAGTGCCCAGAATAGTATTAAATGACATGCTAAACCATGCTAAAAGGCAGCTTAAACCTGTATTAATGTTCTGTTCTCACTGTAAATGAGTTTCTTGTAGTAAAAAGTATCTTATTACCATACATTCAATGGCACATACAGTAAGATAGAATAGTGACAATGGACTGCCCATGAGGGTCTGTCATATTAGGTTAAGGTTCTGTAATCTTGTAATGTCTGTAAAAACAAAAGTAAAATCACTGGGAATAAATATGTTTTATAGCTTTTTTGCTGAAATTATAAATACTCAGTCTGACCATGTTTTCAATTAAAGAAACCCATTTCATTACTGAAGCTGCACCTGAAACACCTAACCTACGTCTGTGCTCAATAATTCCATTGAAATAATCCAATTCTTTAATTGATCAACCATTTTCATTTAGAGGTATGGGACCTGTTTTCCAGAATGCCAGGGACGAAGGATCTTCCAGATAAGGGGTCTTTCCGTAACTTGAATTGCTATACCTTAAATAAAAATCCAACCCTTAACTAAAAAAAACCCTACCCTACGTAGACCCCCCTCCCTTCTCCTCCCCAGCCTAGCTGCCCCCCCCTCGGTGCACATTCAGGGATCTCAGTTCATGGCAGCCATCTTCTGGCTCTTCGTGTCTTCTTCTGGCGCTTCGGCAATTTCTGTCCATTTCGTTGCATGCACAGTTGCTTTGTCTGTCTCAGTCTCAGATTACTGAAGACCCGGAATATGGCTGCCATGAACTGAGATCCCTGAAACTGCACTGAGGGGTAAGTAAAAAGTTAGGAGCATTTCCCGGGGGGGGCAGCTATGCTAAAAAACAATTAACCGTTAACAAAACCCAACGTTTTGCCCCCAATAAGGATTAATTATATCTAAGTTTTGATCAAGTATAATGTACTGTTTTATTATTACAGAGAAAAGGGAAATCATTTTAGAAATTTGTAATTAATTCATGAAAATGCCCTCTATGGGAGATGGGCTTTCCGTAATTCAAAGCTTTCAGGATAAAGGGCTTCCTATTAGAAGTCAACCTCAACAAAACCACCGCCTACATATTCTGACTTTCAATCTAAACAGTGCTTAATATTACTTGTTGCCTTTCTTGCTTCAAGTTTTCCAAATGTGTTTTTGTTCCTACTTTATTTTAGTTATCAAGACAATTATCAGCTGCTTTTAAACCAATATAATACATTTATAACCATATTTCCACCTATTGGTCATTTTAGTTGACTGTCTACAGTTGGGTAAATATTTAATACTGAGAAAAGAAACCAATGTTAATGTTTTTCTTGGGATATTGAATTAAAAGAGTTATCTAATGTTTCTCTGTTCATTTTTAAACAGAGCAACACAACTGGAGGCTTCTGCTCTCTGACTTTTTTTCCTGACTGTAGAAGTCAGCCAGCAGGTGGCACTGTTACAAATATAATATTTTAGCAGTTTAAAAACATCTAATATCTTGAAAAAGAAAAAAAAAACTAAATGCAAAGTTCTTAAACAAGTGCTCTGAGCAAATTTTGATCTAATTTGTTTTGAGGGCTTACATTTCCTTTCACACGGTTTAACCAGCACTTTCAGAGTCTGTTAAATGTTCCCATCAGAAGCCCCTGCCCTAGTCCCTTATTCACAAAACTCACACTAGGGTCAGTGTCATCAGAAGCCAATGAATCTGTTTGTATGTTTTTTCAAGTGGGAACAAAAATTCTGTAAAATAACCTAAAATAACCTCTTCTTTTACAAAATAAAAATATTTCATTTGTGAATTCTGTATACAAATTTACTGAATGTGTGTTTGGGACTTGTATTAGGCAATACAAGTCTCAAGAAAACCACACACTGAAGTACAACGTACTTTCAGGTTAAATGTGCTTCTTAATTTTTTATGAATATTTTGCTTTAAAGTTCTGGGTCAATGTCAATCCATAACCGATTGAAGTAGAAGATTGAATCAGAGTTTGATGAGGTATGATGTTTTAATATATCTAGATATTCAGCTTCAGCACTGGGGATATTGATCTTGATGAATATGGGCAGGCCACACTTATATCTAACTTTATTACCACCAATCTAATCTTTGGCATAATTAAATGATAGTGTAATCATATTTAACGCATTTAGTTAACAGCTACATATGTCATGATTTAGGGTATAAATATAATATGCAACAACGTTCTCATTTGCTGTTTTTTAGAGGGTAAGGGCACAGTGCAAAGTGTAATGAACTTTTTACACAGGTGTCTGCAGTCCCCCCGTGAATATAGCACTGCCTGCCTGAAACCAGAAGGGCTGTATTTATAAGGCGCAGATGGGCGGGGAGGGGGTTTCACATGGTGTCCAGATTTTCAGGCAAATGTGTTAATTCACAGAAAACAATATTTTAGTTTAGAGATGCTTGTGTCACTTCAAAAAACGGGGGAAAAAATGGGCACTGTCTACAGGATATAAAAAAGTTTATTTTTACAGTGAAAATTCTAGTATGCCCATGTTATATATTTTACAGTTCTGGATTTCTCTTAAATCTAACCCTGTGCCATGTGTGGCGTGGCAAGATCAGAGACCTGAGGCATGAAAAGGGTAAATCAAATATAATTTTACCTTTATTTTTAGATTAATGCTGAGATGGACTGGGGTGAATCTATAGAACTGCAAGGAAGGCACCTGTATCACAATGGCTTAGGATCACCACCTCTATAGGAAGAGTGTCCATCTTTTCATGTGAGAGACAGAAATGTTATCAACACAATGGTATGCAGACATACAAAAATAGCTATTGATTTTTGGACTCTTTTTGCCGCATTCATATATAATGTCACAGAATCCAATCATTGTCTTCTGAAACTGTACCTGCAAATTCAGTACCTTTGTTTTTTATTAGCTGCTGAAAAATGCAATAAAAACGCCTTATTTAATTATTTGTGAATGACAAAACTAGGACTCATGGTAGCACAGTGAACAAAATTACCCTTTTTGAAATGAAACCATAATTTGCAATTTTGGTGGACTCTACATATTTTCTATATCCTGTCAGGTTTAATCAAGACTTGCTATTGATTTCTACAAGGGAGTTACTTTTCCCTTTCTCTTTATCCATGGAAACTGTAATGTATTTAACTGTTTGTTCTTATCTCCACATCTCATATATATATTCTCATCTCCATCATCTCAAAATACACTGCCCATCACATCCAACATTATTCCTTCCAAAGCATTTTTCTGAGTGTTTTCTTAAACTCTACTCCAACACAACCCAAGTAACTCTTACATATCCCCACATAGACTGACTCTAGCCCATCATACATTTATTATTTTTGTACAAGTATGTGACCTGTTATTCAGACTGCTCGGGACCTGCAGTTTTCCTGATAGCGTATCTTTCTGAAAATGATACCTTAAGTCTACTAGAAAATCATATACACATTAAATAATGAGGATTACATAAGTATTAATTATATCTTAGCTAGAATCAAGGTACTGTTTTATTATTACAAACCCATAACTGCAATATTTTTAAATGTTAAATAGCATATTTCGATTTTTGCCAAAAAAAGCCAAAAAAATAGCTAATTGTAACAATAATAGCAATAACTTAAAAAAAATCTCACTCAGTGTTTACATTCTTTAGGGAGAATCAGTGAGTCTGAAGCTTTTTGATGGCATTAGGAGTGTAGGGCTATTTTACTCATATACAGTCTATATTATTTGCTCAAGGCTGTTAAAAATGCTTTACAATATCATTTTGCAGTTTTGAAGCCAAATAGCTATATTTTTTCTTTCACTAGGGAAGTCAAAATATATATTCTTGCTCATAAAAGGGCATATATGAATATAATGTATATCAGCAGGGTTGGACTGGACTGCCAGAGGCTCTTTGCATGCACATATCGTGGGGTTCCCATGATAACCTCAACTTCCTCCTGAGAACTTCCTGCACTTACGATAAGAACGATAAGGGTTTCTCACAATACAAAGATATTAGAGAGAAGGTGGTGGAGAAAGCACAACATGTATAACATATTTTTTCTGAGTGGTCGGCAGCCTGTCTTTGGTGCCCTGTAATAAAACTTCACCACACCTGGGACTGTGTTCCTGGTTGAGCCGTGCAGGAGGTGTAAATTCCAACTTTCCTATAAAGCCACACTGTTTAACCCTGCATTTCGCAAAGGACACACAATCTTAGCTGTAGTGATGTTTTCTATCACAGGGCACTGTGGCAGGCTGCCCATCGCTCAGGAATATGTGCTCCTGCTTTCTCCCCAACCCTCCCCTCTAAAATCTTCCAATTCTAAAGAAATAGTTTTGCGCTCTCCTCTCCACTTTGTGCTAACAGACTCTCTTTCATCCTTATAGACAAGTCAGATTTACAGCAGTATGGTGGAATTTACTCATGCCTGTGGTCTAGGCAACAGTAAATAAGTGTGTGAGTGGGGAGAGAGGGGTTTGTTGCAAAATAGACTAGCCAAAGATGGGGAGAGGAAGGCTGAAATGGAATATGAAAAGAATACAGGTGGAAAGAGAATCGGGGAATGGGAGGAGGGGAAAATAGTAAAAAGTGATATGAATCATGACATAAGGAAAGAAGAGACCAGAAAAAAACAAAAGGGGGCAAGAGGTGCAATATAAAAAAGTGCCAAGGAGATACTGGTAAACAGAAAAGGAACAAAGGAACAGAGATTAAACAGGTAGAGGGGTTGTACAGAAAGGGAGAGAAAATCAAAGTAGAGAGCACAAGCAAGTGGAGGAGAGAGGACCAGAGGGTGGTAATGTGGGGAAACACAGGAAGAGGCGAGAGAGGTAAATATGGAAGTACAAGGGCAGAAATACTGGAAGAAGAAAAGTGCAAATGGATAGCCAGGGGAAGACAAACAAATAAAAGAAGATTGGGACAACAAAAAAACAATGTGAGTAAAGTGCATTTTATTTGCAGCTATACTGTTTTTGGTTGTGGGCCTCTGCTGCAGTTTGTGTTGGGCCTGCAAATGCTCTGTATTTATCCTAGTTTGTTTTCTGGGGGATTGATACATAATGCTTTCATGGTTTTTATTCTACCAAATGTTCTGAGTGGATTATAAATTAAATTGGTAATGCATTTACCTTGTTTCATTGTCCTGAGTGTATATAAATTGCCAGGGGTGCCAGAACCCACTGCCTCTCAATGTTCTTAAAGTGCAAGTGTCACTGCCTCTCCCTGTGGATAATGTGTTTGTTGTCCCTGAATCCAGTGCCTTTGACTAAATAATGTGCTGTAAATTTTATGTTTCAATTTATATTGTGAAGACGCTATCCAATTGTGTTCACTGTATAATATAATTTTGGATCACATATAATATCTTGAAGTTAACTTTTATTATGTTATAGAATGGCCAATTTTTAGCAACTTTTCAAATGGTCTGATTTTTTTTATATCGTAAAGTTTTCAAATTATTTGCCTTTTTCTGACTCAAACCACTGCCTGGTTGCTAGGGTAATTTAGACTCTAGAAACCAGATCAGTGCTGAAATTCCAAACTGGAGAGTTGAACAAGTTATTTTCATTTAAGTTTATTTTTTTAAATAAAAATGTTGACCTTGATATTTATTTGTGTGCGCTATTTTGTACTGGGTGGGCCCTTGAAATGAGGTTTCTTGGTGGGCACCAGGCATCTCAGTCCGACAATCAGATATACTGTAATGCCATGTTAACTTGCAATTCACAAGCTGAAGCTTAAAATGCAATGCTCTTAGCCAAAGACCATGTAAAAGGCAGCCTAACTAATTTTACAAGGTAATATAGGAAAATACGAATTGGTTTCAGCAGGGTTTGCTTGCTAGTATAATTGCTCTCTTCTGAACTGGCTGAGCAAACACTTTGAGCAATATAACCAATAGAATTACAGTTCAGCTTGCACATGGACAAAGTGCACTATTATCTTGATAGTAATCCTACTGGTTCATTGACTGCAAAGACTTGACCTGTGTTTACACACCTTTATAGGACTCATGGAGCTGAGACTTTGTGTAAAACAACCGTTTCCTCTTATTCTGCTTCTAGTGAAATAAATGCTGTAAGTCATTGATTTTACCATGAACTTTTTCCACTTGGCAAATCAAATAGGTGATTTTAAATCGGGGAAAGTACAATACAATTTATGTGAGGATCTTTAAAATGTCCTGTCTACAGACTAATTATACCGCTGTCTGTAATGCCCTTTTTAAATGGACATTCTGTAATTTAAGAAGTGAAACGTGTCTATATCCTTGTGTTTACTGGATTGCCCAATGAAGCTCTTACAGAGAACATGAAATCATTATCATTAGCAATATGATTGTTCAAGATATCTGCCGCAGACTGCATTTTTAGATTCACTGAGGTTTCATATTTCATAAAATGTGAACTAAACACCTCTTGCTGTGACCAACAAGCAAATGAAAGCAATTTTTATATTATGACCATTTAAAAAGTTAATAATATGCCCTCTGTTGTAAAATATAAGGCTATTATAAGTAACTAAGGTGTTCCATGACTATATAAAGGCATAATGCAGAAGGAAAGTTTTAATGAGACAAGTGCCAGAAATTACATTACTAAGCACCATTCACAAGAACATAATTTACAGGATATTCTTGTCTCGTGTATTATCTGTGAATTAGTTATGATGCTTCAAAAATATGGGACAATGCTATAATGTCTCAAAGTTGGCACCAGGTCTATTAACCCATAAAAACCAAGGGAAAGCTGGTAGAGGTCTTAAGACAGTAAATAAATAAATTATACACGCGCGTCATGCTATTATGCAGAGAAGTATCTTTTTATATTGTGACCTGAGTTAAGTAAGTTAGGGACCGCCATATGGGGTTTACCTTGACGTGGTATGTTGGCTTTTCAACTTTATGATCATAACTTTGTAACTAAAAAGTCCTGTTTTGTAAACATATGCATTTGCATTTATATTGAATTACTTATGAGAGAGGGGCCCAGGGAAGTGCATTGTAAGTAGCACTTCCATTATACTTAAATATATTTTGTATTAGCCTTAAGAGTGCTTCCACCACCCCCCCTAGATTTTTGTATGTTCGCCTGAAGCTGTGGCTCAGCTCAGTGTGGTTTTTTAATAGCAACCCCATACCCACCCCTTTATACTAATGGTGGTCCTATGCTTTTAAATATGGGCGTTGGTTTGAGCAATCTCTCTCTCTTAAAAGCCCTTGCTGGCGGGGGAGGATTTAGCCTTCAGATTGAAACCAATGCACAACACACATTGTGTACAGGTAATGCTATTATGCAGAGAAGTATCTTTTTATATTGTGACCTGAGTTAAGTAAGTTAGGGACCGCCATATGGGGTTTACCTTGACGTGGTATGATGGCTTTTCAACTTTATGATAATAACTTTGTAACTAAAAACCCCTGTTTTGTAAACATATGCATTTGCATTTATATTGAATTACTTATGAGAGAGGGGACCAGGGAAGTGCATTGTAAGTAGCACTTCCATTATACTTAAATATATTTTGTATTAGCCTTAACAGTGCTTCCACCACCCCCCCTAGATTTTCACATTTACTAAAGGGCGAAGTGACTAACGCTGTCGATGATTAGCCAGCGTGGTCATTTCATTACTTCGCCGATTTACTAACGGGCGCAGGTGCCACTTCTCTAGAGAAGGAGATAGACGCTAGCATTGCTTCGCACTCTAACGCCAGGTGAATTTTGCTCTGGAGAATGGACATAACTCTACAAATTCACTTAATACCTCTTTCGCCAGACTTGCCTTTGCCAGCTCAGACCAGGCGAAATGCAATGGAGTGCACAGGACTTCCTAAATTTTTAGTGGAAAAATTTTCTAAGTCCCAAAATACGCTGGCGTTTTTTCCTTTTATCAGAGTGATAGCCTGCAAAAGTCCTTTAAAAAGATTTTTGGATAACCAGGTTCCCCCATTTTCTAAACATAAATGAAACATAAATATGGAACATAAACTATACAGTGGGCTCATGTGTAGGGCATTATAACAACTTTATTTACTTTATTACGGTTCCCTGTGTATTGTAATGTATTTGCTGAAACATATACGTCCATGCAACTTTATAATTTCCCGCAAATTAGCCTGAGCGAAGACCTCTAACGAAGTTGCGCTAGGCAGTATTGAACGCTAACGCATCTTCTTTTTGATTGCCGACATAATGCTAGTGAAAATTCACCAGCATTCGGCTCCCTGGACTCTACTTCGCATTTTAGTAAATTAGTGTTGTGTGAGCGAATTTTTGCCTGGCGAAGTGTAGTGATGGGTGCGAAGCCGTCGCTGGTGAATTTTCGCAGGTTAGTAAATTTCCACCTCTGTGGCACGACCTTTTTGAAAGACGAAAGGGTATTTATTACTAGGAACATTTCTGTCCTTATCCTGCCTTTTCCATCATGGCCCGAACATGGCCCGAATCATTGCCTGTTCTTTGATAAACACCTTTTGCTCCCTTACAAAAGGAAAATGCAGCAGTGTCTTTTTTATATTTTGCTGCAGGACTAATGTTTAGGACCCCAGTCCTGACCTGTGCCCCATGAAAGAGATTGTGCAGCAAACATGACATTAGCCAGAGTAAAGAAAGGTTGCACAAGGGTTCTCTTGTTGAAGTGAGAATGGAATTATGATGTGAACAAAATGCTTTCTCAGCTGTAATATGCTAATGTTGAAAAAATATATGAGAATAATGTTTTATTGTGAAGAGGAACCTTAAATCCCTCTGCTTTCCAGATAATCTATGCACTGCCCGCTAGGGAAAGCAGAGGCAGTTAAAATCCCAGAATCCATCACTTTTCAAAGAAACAAGGTAAGGGAAGAGTCTCATTAAACGGGGGGGGGGGCTGTACTGGTGACAAATAGGGATGGCGCGAACTGTTCGCCGGCGAACTTGTTCGCGCGAACATCGGGTGTTCGCGCTCGCCGGAAGTTCGCGAACGTCGCGCGACGTTCGCCATTTTGGGTTCGCCATTGTTGGCGCTTTTTTTTGCCCTCTCACCCCAAACCAGCAGGTACATGGCAGCCAATCAGGAAGCTCTCCCCTGGACCACTCCCCTTCCCTATAAAAACCGAAGCCCTGCAGCGTTTTTTCACTCTGCCTGTGTGTGCTGAAGAGATAGTGTAGGGAGAGAGCTGCTGCCTGTTAGTGATTTCAGGGACAGTTGAAAGTTTGCTGGCTAGTAATCGTTTTGATACTGCTCTGTTATTGGAGGGACAGAAGTCTGCAGGGGTTTGAGGGACATTTAAGCTTAGGTAGCTTTGCTGGCTAGTAATCTACCTTCTACTGCAGTGCTCTGTATGTAGCTGCAGTGGGCAGCTGTCCTGCTTCTGATCTCATCTGCTGACTGCTGCAATAACAGTAGTCCTTGTAAGGACTGCTTTTATTTATTTTTTTGTTCCAATACAGAGCAGTATCAAGCAGATTACTAGCCAGCAAACTTACTAACAGCTCTCCCCCTACACTATCTCTTCCAAGCACACACAGGCAGATTTTTCAGATACATTTTTGCCCTTGATCCCCCTCTGGCATGCCACTGTCCAGGTCGTTGCACCCTTTAAACAACTTTAAAATCATTTTTCTGGCCAGAAATGTCTTTTTTAGATGTTAAAGTTCGCCTTCCCATTGAAGTCTATGGGGTTCGCGAACCGTTCGCGAACCGCTCGCATTTTTGCGCAAGTTCGCGAATATGTTCGCAAACTTTTTTTCCGACGTTCGCTACATCCCTAGTGACAAAGACACTATCATTGTTTCTTTGTAAAAAATAAGGGGATATTTCCCCTTATAATGAAAAATACAATTCACAAACATACACTTAAAAAAAGAATGAAACATTAAGATATTTAAACAATAATTGGAAGTACTTTTATAATTGATACAAGTCCAGTACCATGTATACTATGCATAAACCCTAACTTTCTCTAAAGTCAAGAGAATTTTACTTATAGAAAATACAGCGTTCTACCATTTTAAATCTGTGTTTCTTAGAGTAAGCTTCACAGGACCCCTTGTGTCATTTATAAATGATGTAACATTCATTTCTAGTTAATTGAATCAGAAAAAAAAAAACATTTGCAATTGTGTATTATCTCACAGTACCAGATGCAGTCATGGGATCTATTATCTGAGAATCAATTACCCAGAATTCTCTAAAAACTGGCAGTGCCATTTCCCACAGTGTATTATTTAAACATACACTATGGCCTGGTATGCTGTTCTTCTTAATAATAATGACATTTCTTTGTAACTTGGTTTAGCTAAACCACCAAAAATTGCTTTGCAAACAAATGTACTTTATGTACAGAAGCCAAAGCATTACAGGTAATACATCACACACCTGCAGACCACAACAATGGGAATAAACTAACCTGCTTATTAGTTCAAGCGATGCATTGCAATGTTCACTCTTATTCCTTCTTGGCTATTTTATGTGCACATTTTAAAGGTGTGTGTATTTTTAAAAATGGTGTGCTCAGGTCAGAGTGAATACTACATGTTTTGTTTTCACATGAAATTCTTTGAACGCATGACAGTTTGTTGAGGGAACATTGCTGCATTACCTAAAATAAGCAATTGACTGTGGATGGGTTAGTTGTCCCTTAAAGGAGAAGGAAAGTCTGGTTGCACTTGGAGGTGCCAAATGTTAGGCACCCCCAAGTGATTGTTCTATATATGTAATGTGATTTAGTTGTATACACACATTTACTTTATAGCGATGCGAAATATGCTGGCGCTTTATAAATAAATGTTAATAATAACTGTTTTGACTTACTTGAAACCCCGGGCCGGTGCTCCTATTGACAGAAAACCGAACCGGCCAGGGGTTTTTCTAGCGAGCACCTTTTTTCCCCTGTGCAAACACATGCACAGTAGAACGAAATAGCCGACATTTTAGTTAAAGTTCGACTTTTTGTTCTACTGCGAATGCACAACTGCGCAAATAAAGAGGAAACAGGAATAAGATCTCTGCGTGGTGCTCAATGGTATAACCCCGGGCCAGTGCAGTTTTCTTCAGATAGGAGCACTGGCCTGGGCTTTCACGTAAGTCAATACAATCACTTGGGGGTGCCTAACATTTGGCACTCCTTTAAACCTGGTTTTCCTCCCTCCTTTCCGCATGGTAGAAATTAATGCACCCTCACAATGACCTACAAAATGAAAGGCACTTGACTTATAGATAAATCCCCCCATCCTTTTCTGTAAAACAAACGTCTTTCCGGCTTTTCACCCTCTTGCTTACATCCTAGCCACCATTGTACCTGGGCTGTGGGTTCATTGTCCTGTGAGTTCTTGTATTATTTGCAGCATTAAAAAAACTAAATGAGATGGAGCCTTACAAAGCCTCCATTTGAGAAGTCCCCAGGTTAAAAATAGATCAAATAAAAATAATTACTTTAACAGAGATGTCTTTAGAATACTATGATAGCTTAGAGCCTTAGAAAATGGACTCAAATTAAGGAGCCAATTTATAAAAGGTCAGCCTGAACATTTATATACATCTATACAATTTTTTGCCAGTTATTCATTTTTCTAATTTGGGAACTCAAAGATGCTGAAATTCAATCAAACTAATGGACACAGAAATGTTTCTATGATTCCACTAGAACATACTTAAGCATTCTCAAGAATTCTTACGCTTTGCCATAAGAGTGCATGGAAACCTTGGGAAATTCTCAAAAAACTTTTCAGGTATTTTTATGCTTGACAAAATAAAAGACGTAAGTGATTAAAAAACAACAACAACTTTTGGACTTTGGATGAAAGAAAGGAAAGCATTTCTCAACACAAGCCATTGTTAGAAAATGTATCTCCTGGTGCACACATTTGCTGAGATTTTAATAAATGTTGCAAATCTTGCTACAGTTTTTAATTGTTTATGAAACAAAGATTAACTGTAATATGTGATGTAAAACATCTGTTACATTTGCCCTTATATGCTAATGGACAGCAGGGTTAAGGGTTACAAGGCTCAAAACGGTTGAGGGAGTTCTCTTCTTGGTGGCGTTCTCACCATTATTCAGAATGAACACCTTTTAATACAATATTTATTGCCTATTTATTCAAAAGCTTTATTTATGGATGCATCTGTATGATTCAATTATCTATCATAAAATACAGTATGTAGGAAATGTGAGTAACGAGCGGTTGTACAACCAGTTAAGAAATTAGGCCCTGTGGATAGGGGAAACAGCAAAAATGATTCTTGGCCCTCATATGTTATGGGTACACACACTTGGTGGGAATTGTTCTGGACCTCCCTGTAGACTTATAGTCCAGTGTTGTTATGTCACTATCTGGAACCAGTTATTATATTCAAGCATACATGCTCTGCTGCTTGACATATGTATATTATCTTAAGCATCATAAACAGCTGGAAAAATTAACAACATTAAAGATTAATGTAAAAACTAAAATTTTACATCAAACATGGACCATTTGCCCCATCATACTCGGCAGGATCTCTCAAAAGCACAATACATTATACTTTGATCCATGTGTAAATGAATTACAAGGCATCCTTGACATGAGTATATAATTAATGATGCATAAAGCAAGGTGCACTAACATTCCCCCTTGACACTGCAGATCTACGCATAAATCAATGCTTGCCCCTTTAAGGCAGGAACGTGAGCGGTGACCTGCAATTCCTTAATATGACTGCCTTTGTTGCAGTGGATAACTGTCACACAAACAATAATACATGCTTGTCACACATTATCTATATTTGGAAAGCTCAGACTTTCCAGGACGCTGATCTAAACTATGGTCTATATTTGGCATAAGACTCATTTTTTGCAGAGGAACTGTTTGATCTCATGACTTAATGTCATCATTAAGATTGTAAAAAGACAGTGGTAGCTGAGCTATTTATATCACAATAAAGCAGTTTACTATAAAATCAAATACACCTAACTAAACTTGCAGTGGAAGAGGAGCAGACAGCATATCACTTATAAAGTGTTGCAGTTTTTTCTTTGAACAGATATGTTGGGGGAAAAAATTAACAAATGCTTTTCCAGCATCTCTATAATTATAATAAATGCCATGTTTACTGACACAATATCTACACAAGTCACTCAATCTACTAGAGGATAACCTTGTCTGCAAGGACATATCCAATAAAAGAATAGCAGGAGGAGGCTCTTAGGTCTCTACCTGAAAATAACTGACAAAAAACGAGAGTTGCAGTATAATTGGTATACCCAACGGATCGTCCATTGCCAAGCAGGCAATCAATCTTAGTTCTTAAAGGCAGGCAATTAGCCTTTCTGTAACGCAGACAAGTGGTATACAGTAAAGGTAAACTTACATGGATGCTGACATTCTGTATTAAGGCTTTATGGAGATGTATTTGCAAAGGATTTATGGGCATTTGTTAAACTGTTTCACTAGAGGGAAATGAGAAAGGGGTTTTGGAAAATTATTTGTGTACAAAGACAATACAAATCTAATGCTTAATTGGAGGATGTGAAACACTGTGGGGAGAAGATACCGTGCTCAAAATCAGAAAAGGTTAAGTCACTGAGATGCCTATGATTAAGGGATCTTGTTCCTGAAATGCGTAAGGCTATATATACCTGCAGGATTCCGCAATAAACTTGCCTTTTATACCGGAGTGTTGTCCTTCTTTGGTTTTGAGACTAAGCCACTGAGACACTAGAGCAGCATACATGCACAAACAAATCCCAAAAGATGTGGAAAGAAGGTCAGGGACCACAGCTTAGAGAGTCAGGTAAATTGGTTGTTGGAAACAGGGGCAAAACAGTACAGTTCTTTTTTAAAGAAGGAACCAGCTAATGATACTAAACGTTTCCTTTTTAATACACTTAATTTGCGTAGACTTTTATAAAATGCCCTTGTCACTATATACATGGGACAGATTTCAGCCTAAAACCCCTAGGTGTGCATTGTTGGTTTGAAATCTGCACAGTGACAGGTTCAGGCACACACTGGCATAAAGGCATCAGCTGTGCAAAAAGATGTCCATTGACTTCAATGCATTTTGCAAATGTTTGCCTTTTCTTAGCAAAGCAAAATGGGACAGCTTTGTCCATCACTAGTGGAATCTATGTACATTTCGGACACCTCCGGGTCCTTTATCAAGGCTTGATAAAGGACCCGGAGGGGTCCGAAAGGTTGCCCCTTTGTGATGTATACTTTGGGCTTCAAATAAATCACCATTTGGACACAATTGCAACTAACAGGTGTGCATCCGAATTTCTTTTGTCATTTACCCAATGACCCTTATGCGAGGGAAGGGTCTTCCGGATAAGCACCCTACACTTACAAGTGTGTTGGGATTAGGTTGAGCTCTCCATGTTCGTGCATTGTACTTTAACCTGAGCACAAAGCATACCATTCAGTTGGTGTTAATTTTGTTAAGAGTCTACCCTATCATTTCACACAGTAATAACAGTACACTCAATTAATAGCAGCTATTATGGTGCTGCTTTACTAATTAGTAGAATAATTATGTCTGTAATATTCCAAATGTCATCTTTTGTATACAGCAAGAATTTCCTTGGTTGATTGTATCCTGTGATAAAATGCCTAAAGTAAGTGGGATGAGCATGATAATATCTAGAATAGCCTCAACCCTGTCAGCATTTCCTGTCAAAGGGCAAGTAGAAGATAATGACCAACTCCCTGTAACTTGGAAGCATTAAACAATCAAGCTGGAATAGGAGAAAATCAGCAGGTGACTGCTCTGCTGCAGAGAAAACCATCAGCTTAACACCAGACCAAAAAAAAAACAGTAGCCTGTTGCTTTGCTTTTGATAAAACTAGCAGCATGTGCCCTTTTACTTTGCTATTATTATATTTTATTTATTTAGAGACATTTTGCAATGCTCTACAAAAGTGAAATAACCACACAGCCTTGATCATGATAACTTACTCTCAAAAAAAAAGCTCCTGAAATATTAAAATATTAATTTCTGCATGGGTCATTTTGTTCAGATTTTTTGCTTTTGTTATTATTTCCTTTTTAGTAACAAATCTATTAAATCAACAAAAGGGGACATATTGCCTTTTGTTGTGATTTTGCGGGAACATCTTAAAATGGTTTAATCACCATTAATGGGCTTATTAAAATTAATGTAAACAAGGAGCCAGGGCCAGATGGCATACACCCCTGGGTTCTAAGAGAGCTTAGTTCAGTTTTAGACTGGCCCCTATTTCTGATTTTATCAAATTCACTTCATTCATCTGGTATGGTAACTATGAATTGGAGTAAAACTGATGTCATTCCAATATTTAAAAAGGGATTACGATCTCAACCTGGCAATTATAGGTCAGTAAGTTTGACATCTGTGGTGGGCAAATTATTTGAAGGCTTGTTAAGGGATCATATTCAAAATTTTGTCCTAGTGAATGGCATTATGAGCAGCAATCAGCATGGCTTTATGAAGGATAGGTCATGTCAGACAAAATTGATTGCTTTTTATGATGAGTTAAATAAATGCAGGACAGTGAGGGAGCAGTAGATATGATATATTTGGATTTTGACAAAGTGTGTGAGATGGTTCCCCACAAAACAACTGTTTTTTTAACTAAGGTCTGTTGGGCTTAATGAAGTCATTTGCACATGGATAGGTAACTGGCTACAGGGGGTTACTGGTAATGGGTTAATGCTACATTGGAGTAAGGTTCATAGTGGGGTACCTCAGGGCTTGGTATTGGGTCCACTTTTCACATTAATGAGGGGAGGTTATTGTAAGTAATGTATAAGTGTTTGCAGATGACACAAAACTATCCATCCAGGATTCAGCATCCTTGCAACAGGATATTGACAATCTGGGCAGCTAAGTGGCAAATGAGATTCAATGTTGATAAATGTAAATCATGCACCTGGGATGTACAAATATACAAGCCACTTATACCCTTAATGGGACTGCACTAGGCAAATCCATAATGGAGAAGTACCTTGAAGTCCTTGTAGATAATAAACTTGGCTGTAGCAAGCAATGCCAGTCAGCAGCATCAAGGGCAAAAAAGGTCTTGAGCTGTATTAAAAGGGGCATTGATTCATGGCAGAAAGGGGTCATTCTTCAACTGTATAGATCACTGGTAAGGCTCCATTTAGAATATACAGGTTCCAATTAGATATTCAGAATGTTTTTTTTACAGAGCTGTGGAGATATGGAATTCTCTTCCTAAATCAGTCATACAGGTTGATACATTAGATAGCTTTAAGAAGGGGTTGGATGGCTTGTACTATGAGCTATCTTCCATAACGCTGTGTTCCCTATACAGCGTTATGGAAGATAGCTCATAGTACAAGTTGATACAGGGACTAGTCTGGTTGCTATTTTGGAGTCAGGAAGGAATTTTTCCCCTTCTGAGGCAAATTGGAGAGGCTGCAAAACTCGCAATTAGGCAGGTTAAAATAGAGTTAAAAGGTTGAACTTGATGGATGTGTGTCTTTTTCTCCACGAATAAACTTCACAATTTAAAAAAAAACACTAATGTTTGCTGATTTATTAAAAAATTCAAATAATTTCCTTGAATTTTTTTGAGTTTATAAGCTCAAACAACTTGAATTTGTAAGTTTACAAGCTAACGGGCTGAGTTTTGCAAAGGACAACTCCAATTGACTACTATATGAAGCTTTTTACATGATGAAGTTCTACATTTAGGTTTTTTATGTTAGATTTTTGTGCTTAATAAATACCAAACATTCAAGTTTTTTAAAAATATAACTTGAAATTGTACAAAAAATCGAATTATGACAAACATTTGAATTCGAACTTTGATAAATCATCCCCTAAGTATTGTTGTGCGATAAAACACAGTTGTGAAAAAAAACTGGGATCGTAGAAAATAATATGCTGCTGTTTCTCTTAAAAATAATAAATAATAAAAGTTTTTTTGTTGATTTTGCCAGTCTTGAGATATGACTATATTTTTTCCAAATGAACAATTCGACAGACCCCTTTTCTCACTATAATCTTAATCTGTACTCTTTTTCCGCCTACAACCACAATTTCTTACCTACTTGGTTGTGAATACTATTATTTTTTACATTTTATTTTATGCAAAGGGAAGATTATTTTATGTTTACATATGGGAAATTCACCTTATTAAGTGAAATTTAGTAGAAATGTGTTTTGTATACATTTTGAATATGAATTTTAGTACTTTAATAAACAATGATGGGAAAGCTGCCTATTTATCTAGATAATCATAAATGGAATAATGAGAAGCTGCCAACTGTTGTTGCATTAATGATCTACACCCTGCTATAAAGCATGAAGATATTTTTAATCTGCAGCTCTCTCCTGTAAATAAATAACTATACATAAAAATACCTGAAAAACCTTTGTGTAATATCATTGTTTCAATGAAGAAAGTTTGATTTTGCTAACATAACATTTTCAATACTTTTTCTTGTATGGAGTAGTGTGCTTCTAGGTACTCTTGTAATTGTCTCCATTTCTTTTCAGGCTATTAAATGTCCTGTTTTTATTTTATGACAGAGATACTCAGTAATGGGAGCAAGAGTTCAGCACAGAAGGGGCAGGATCAATAACATTCATCCCAATGGTTCATTGATCTCCTATACTTCTGTGCATTGAGACTTTAATAGGTTTAAAAGGGTTCTTACACAATTACTTGTTACAATTCCATGACATTTGTGCACACTTATGTTTTAAAGTTTAATAGCAATAAAAAAAATCACGATTCATATTTTCTCTGCCACCTTCCCTACCTCTTTGCCTATGGTCTGCTGCCTGCTCCTGATCTCTGACCTGCTGATTAGGCTTTGCACATTGTCTGTTTGGAACATTTAAAGAATCATAACACACTGATTTCACCATGTTTTTCATATATAGGCTCCATCTTGCCTGTTCAATACCTGAATCTCCTCACATTTATGATAAGAAATCAGAGAGAGATTTACTCGGCAAGATAAAAAAACCTACTGGAAAAAATTGCATGGTGTACAATACTTGCATAAATGATGAGAGACAGAATGCAATATTTACCTTCCATGGCATACTTCATATCTTGTGCAAACAGATTCCACATGACTTCGGCACTAAGTTTACCCATATTTAGCTCCTGAGGGAACCTAGAAATAATAGCATTTAATTAGTTAATTGGGTTGATAAACGATAACAATAAGCAAGGGTTGATGAAGCTATAGGTGTCTGGGATGCCAGTAAAATCTAGGAAATTTTAAAATATAAAAATTAGCCTTCCACAAGAAGTATTTTTGTTGGATGCTTAAAAAAATTGTAGCTTATGAAGAATAAGTAAATATGGGTAAAAAAAACAATGGAAGTTTCATGTCCATATGTGCAAATCCTGTCCTTGCCTAAATTAAATCACACACAAATTAGATCATACATTAAAGCAGAATAACAGCACGTGTGCAAGTGTGGCACAAAAAATGACTGTATCAAGTAAGATTCAGCATTAGAATTGCTAAAAATGTGTTTTCGGCTGACTTTTAACAATACTGATCTTTAACGTGGGCCAACAGTTGTAAACATTTGCAATAAAGCATTTTTATACATTAAAGAATTGTTTCACAAATTATGAGTATGTATCTTACATTTTTTAACCTGCCTGGAATACAGTTCATTGAAATTTGCACTTTCTTTATCAGAAAGAATTGGTAAATTTTCTCTATAAACAATGACCAAATATATCAGAATCTCACTGTTTTAAAGATAACATTTTTCAAGGTAAATTGGAGGCTATCTCAACATTAATAAAAAAAGGATTCCTGTATTGTTCAATGTGTCAGATATTTTTCCTATATCTATTATTAGCTCTTGCTTTGGGCATCCCTTCTTATGTGCTAAACTATCATGAAAGATGGTTTAAGTCTCTCTCTTCATTTATCTCATTTGTTGGAAAACTTGGTTCTTACATTCAATTTTATCAACATCTCTCTGTTGAAGTCATCCACATTGACCACTCCTTCCTAATGCAGGCAGTCCCCGGGTTATATACGAGATAGGGTCTGTAGGTTTGTTCTTAAGTTGAATTTGTATGTAAGTTGAAACATTGGCATGGGGTTTAAAGTTGGAACCCTAAAACCAAAACCTGGGGTTTTCTGGATAATTGATCTTAATAACCATAATTTGAATCAGAATGCTTAAATAATTAAAAACACCCAACATGATCGTTTTTCCTCCAATATGGATTTATTATATCTTACAAAGAAAAATTATTTTTTTAAATTTATTAAAATGCAGTCTAGTGGAGATGGACTTCCGATAATACAACATTTCAAAATTTTCTATGTAATTAAACTGCACAAAAAACTTTTAAAGGCGTCACTGGAGGCCTTTCTAATTTCCTTAATGTTCCCTTAATAATTTAGAATGGAAAGATATTTTGATTGTTTTCCCATCTGATTATAATCAATAATTGTTTTATCACATTACATGATGGCATTGTATGTCTCTCAAATTATTTTGACACAGACAGAAAATTCTAAGGCATCTAATTTCCAAGGAACAATCTGATAGCATAAAGCTATTATAAACTCTGTAAATAATACTTTTGCTTGATTCTAAAGACTTGAAGCTGCACAGTGCTATAATGGCAATTGTTTGAAAACATTTTCAGTGTAATAAAGCCATTTGAAAAACATCTTTTTCTTTGAGATCACTATCCTGAAATTGCATGTCAGGAAGAGTAAAGCATCTTACTACTGGACCTACACCAAATATTATGCAATGCAATAATACAAAATAGGGCATTCTGAATGGTTAAACATTATGTTATGATTATTTTATCAGAGAGGAATACGTGGTGCAAAACAGTTACGGTTTTCTTTAGGAATATAAATAATAGCTTTGAAAACTAAATATTTTATGTAACTTCATCACAGATAGAAACAATTACATTTCTTCTGATATTGTTGCTTGTTTTGGAATTCATTTCTAGAAATAATGGATTCTAAGCAAGGATAGTCCTGCAACATTTTTATATTAAAATAATAGGCAAACTACATTTTCAACAAAATCCCTATTTATTGTGTTGGGCAAAAGTATATTTAGGTGTGTACTGAACATTTAACGGAAAACTGAAGCCTAATTAAAAAATTAGGTAAGAAATGTTGTACATTAAGGGGCAGATTTATCAAAAATGTGAGATTAGAACTCAACACAGAAAAACTCACCCATGTTCTATTTATATATTTTTAGAATCATATTTATCAATTGAGTTCACCATTTGATAAATATTCTTTTAAAAATGAATGAATAGAACATGTTTTTTTTTTTCTGTGGTGAGCTTTAATCTTACATTTTGATAAATCTGCCCCTATGTGTTGGGCTACTGTACTAGCCCAAGGCAGCAAGGAAGATCTGTGTCAGTGAAGATGCCACAGAAGCTCCGCATCTTCTTCTCTACTGAGCTTAGGGACTGACTCAAAATATGCAGTACACATAGGGGCACATTTACTTAGCTCGAGTGAAGGATTAGAATGAAAAAAACTTTGAATTTCGAAGGTTTTTTTGGCTACTTTGACCATCGACTACGACTTTGAATCAAACGTTTTGAACTAAAAATCGTTTGACTATTCGACCATTCGATAGTCGAAGTACTGTCTCTTTAAAAAAAAAAACGACTACCTATTTCGCCACCTAAAACCTACCGAACACCAATGTTAGCCTATGGGAACCTTCCCCATAAGCTTTCCTAGCAATTTCTGATAGAAGGATTCAAAGGATTTAATAGTTTGATCAAATGATTTTTTATTCGATCGAACAATTTTTGTTCGATCGCACTAAATGTGGTAAATCCTTCGACTACGATATTCGAAGTCGAAGGATTTTACTTCGATGTTCGACCCATAGTAAATGTGACCCATAGAATATAAATGTCACAATATAAGGCTGATTAGTAATTAATACAGATAATTACAACATGGCAGGACAGAAACCAGTGCAACTAGCATCAGAATATAATAATTAGCCTTGTAGCATCAGTTTATATTACAAACAAACCACATTTTCTGCTTGATGATTTGTGATAACCCCTACGCTTAGATTCTTAACAGCTGCTCAGAGCATATGAGTATCGCAGGTTCTTTCCAAGATGGTGACCCCCTGTAGCAATTTTGAAGTCCTGGATCATTTCTGCTATTGAGAAGCTGAAACTTTAGTCTGGTGCAATAAGTTCAGCATATAAAATATGGCTTTTTTGCCAAATCCATTTTCAGGGTTTAGTTATCAGAGGAAAGCTAAAGCCACATAAAACTGCTGGACAATGGTACTGAAATGAGCTAAGTTTGCTCTGAACTAGTAATGCATAGCGGACAATTAGTGATGTGCGGGCTGGCCCGATAGCCGTGGGTTTCGGCAACCTCGCACCACCGGTTGCAGGTCCGGGTTGAGCTCCTCTTCCTGCTCTCCCCGCCCACCACCTTGCACTGCCGGTCTGCCAGCTTTCAACTTCCAGCCTCCTTATTTATAGATGCGAGCATTATTGCCCCGCACCTTTTTGTGACGTCATCAGAGGGGCAGCGTGGGACTATAAAAGGAACCCAGAAGTCGCGGGTGGGCGAGCACGGTTGGAGGAAGGGCGGGTTAGGTTTGGGAAAAACCTGACCCGCACATTACTATGGACAATATACTCGCATTAGTTAATTTGAGATTGATATGACTATAACATATATATATATATATATATATATATATATATATATATATATATATATATATATATATATATATATATGTTTGTAAATGAAGATTTAGTAATAAACCCCTTTTTTACAGTTTGTTTCCACCCATGGATACAGTAGGCCATCAAACACAGAATACAAAAACAACATCCTTTACCAAAACAAATATGCTCATTACCCAAAATGAGTTGGCAATAAAATTCACTGTCGGATACCAATGAACAGTAGTATACCAGTGACATTTACAGTAGGAAGAGCATTCTGTATATCGCAAGGGCAATGAAATTTTCAAATCAATAAATCTCCGGTCTAGAATTAATAGGGAAAACAATTCCACTTGTCAGGCAGGAAATGTTATAAATCACTCTCTAACTATATTTGCTGTAAGAATTTTTTGGCAGAGGCAACCCCATGTAACTCAAAAGATATAAATAGATAACATTAATACTGTGAATAATCTATAGTTACTTTTGAGCTTGCACAGGGAAGTGTAACCAAACGCTTACATATTTTATATACCAGCAGTTCTGCTTGCATTATGGATAAGGTGCTAGCTGTCTTTAAAATACAGAACAGTGGTGTGAGATCTAATGATTCTGACACATGCAGAGGATTAATTAGTATAGTGACTGAGATAAGAAAGGACAGGATGGCAAAGGAAACAACCATACTTTAGTTCATAACTTTATGAAAACCTAAATGCTAATTAGAAATGGTCTGACTGACCCAAGTGCAGCCTATTTGGGTGGTCATTAAACTTGAAGACATACCAGAGACCACATTTTTTAGATCTTTGCTGTAATCTTATTGTGTCCCAGACCAAAGCATTGGTTGTGTGAATGCATTTTATTAATGAGATATCATCATTCCTAAGGGGAAATACTGCTGCTCTGATTCACTAATGTATTCACGCAGCTGCTAACAAGCCCCATTGTGTCTGCTGCAGGTGCTCAAAGTCCTGCCATTGCAAATGAGAGAGGCGCTTTGTAATACAGTGACACGTTCCATGTTATTTTAAGTCCCCAAACCATTTAGTGAATAAGGTCACCTTTCATTTATGAGTTATAGCTGAGACTTTTTCTGTTTGTTCTTGATCAAAAATGTGTCAGACCCCCATGCTTCATAAATGATTATGTAATTATGAAACTGAGTACCTAGCTATGCTTCCAGCATTGTTCAAACCATTACATAAGTATTCAACTTCTAAATTCTTCACAGATTAGCCATTACCCTTCACTTCTACTGCATTGGCCCCAACTAGGGACAAGTTTTGGAATTGATGACCTAAATTCGTTTGGAGTTAATTTTGTCCAGTGACAATAGCTGGATGAACATATGGGGATCATTGGGATGTCCACAGGTATAGCTAAATAGCATTGTTCCTTGACTTCTCTTGTTTTATGTCCCATTTTTCCAAAGTAAACATTTAGTGGGATGAATTAACTTTAATTTGATAGGATGAGAGAGAGGTCTTGCCATGACTGTGGTTCAGTAAATGCCCAGTGAATTGGACAGCAGGGTCAGGATCAGCAATTCTATTAGTTATTACTATCTGCTGACCAATTTCAATCTTTAATTTTGATGGACTGACTAAATCAACAGTCAACAACATTTGTTTTCTTAAAAGGATTAGAACAAAGCATAGCAGTTGCTTATCTCTTTACAGCAGCACTTAGATTTATAATTCTATCTAGACATCTTAACGGATTTAATAGAAACTAGAAATGCAATTCAAGATTCATTCATGCCATGGGCCATTTGTTCTCTATTTAACAAGTTAAAGCAAGTTTGTTAGAGTAAGAGCATTATGGAACATACTGAGGGACATATAAACATCTGATAGATAGAGAACATCTGTTGTTCTTGAAGGAGTTATATACTATATTTTAAAATTACCCTCATTGTGATTAATACTATATAGCACCTAATTTACATATTTACAATGGTTACCTTAAAAATTAGACTGTTATTGAAGCACATGCTTTGATTCTCTATGGTTTATGAAAATAGATGAATGCATGTCTTGGTCTTTCCCAGAAGCACATTATGATGTCTGTAGTTATCATATCTCATGGCAAGGTATAATGCTTTTCTATTTCAGGTCTGTTGAGCTCCTGGTTGCCCACCCACCCAGAGATTGCATTGCATTCTACTATTCTGGGGCTGGGTGTCAAGGGCTCTTGATAGTCTGGGAATTCAGGGACTTGGAAGTGTGTGATCTTAAAGTGATCGTGTTGGATTACATTCCTCCTATTGGTCGCAGAAATTACAAGTGGTTTCAGGAACTCACTTGCATTTTCTGCAATCGTTTTGCACAGACCTGAGTATTCAAGTATACACAAAACTGCCTCGCAAATGTCAGATTGAAAACATGTGAGTATGAGTAATTGAACATACACACAGTGTTGTATTTTGTATGGAGGTGACCTTTGGCTCTCCTTGCTTGAAAAGGGATAATAACCAGATTATTAATTATGTCTGCCTGGAAACAGTCAAAGATGAATGAGAAATGATCTTTAACAAACAGTAAAGCAATGAATTTATTTTGATTACTTACTCATGCCCATTTTTACTTGCCTGGTTTATTAGTTTGGAACCCATATTTTAAAAGTGAATGCGTGAATCATTTGTAATTCTTTTGATGATACAATAAATGTAGTTGAAATTCAAACATCACCTACTGAAACCTTTATTATACCATATTATACCATATTTTGACTGCTTGGAAAGCTTGAGAGACAATTATAATTCAGTTAGAGAATTGAAATTGTAGTTTCCTAATTCTGCTAATTTAAAAAAAAAAGACCTTGAGAAAGGTCCTTGTGTGGGACCGAAAAGTTGGATTAATAAACCTTTTTTTATTTTAATCTCCAAGTTGTTTTTCTATGCAAATCCTGTGAGTGCCATCACTTCTTATCTTCTATTTTATTAATTTCAAATGCATGAGCACCCAGGTAGTATCTATCTTAAGGATGTGCGGCCCATTTTTGCTGTTTTTATATATATTAAAAAATAACAGTCTATATAACTGGCACTCACAGGATTTTCTTAGAGAATTCAAACAGTTGATGTTGTGAAAAAAGTGGTCAGGTTTATTAATCCATAGACTAGATCGCCCAGGTTGTGAATTTTTTCGAGGTGTGCAGCCTGCCTCTACCGTAATATATATATATATTTATTTAGAGTTTTAGCTAAATAACCTTGAATCATGCTATAAATTAAAAGTTTATAAATCACTCCCACAATGATACCCAAAAGCACAAGATGAAAACAGAAAACATATGTTTGCAAATAAAGTGCTTGTTAAAAAGTTTTCCCAGATCAAGCACCAATTTCTTATCTGCAGCAAAAATCATATTTCCTGGGTTCCCTCATGGCAGCAACTAATGGGTTAATCTCGCTATCATGAGAATGGACAGGCTTAACAAGTGAACAATCATAGAAGACCTTAAGAACCCTCTATATCCCCCCATACACTGTCTTTTTTTTCCTGTCCGCTGAGTTTGGATTGGCTTTTAATTTTGGTCACACCTGGGTCATTGTTGGCCTTTTTCCAATTGAGTGAAGCCTCTGCAAAGGGTATCTGCTTGGCGCTCTGCCTGTCAGAGTGTCTCCCCCCCCCCCGTTCCTTGGAGGCCAAGAAGCTGTTTGGAGAGAACTGATTCTTCTGTGACGGTGGGGAGAGACTAGGTGCCAGTGGCAGTGGGGGAAGGTGCAGGGCTAGTTTGCCGCTTTGTGTTCTACAGTATCCTTGCATTCCATTTTTCAGGAAATTACATCATGGTGTGTTCCATTTGGAGGAAGTGACGTCACTTCCGGGTTCGGATCATGGCACCAAATGTAGGTTAAAAGACGCCAAGAGGATTCTTCACATTTATTTGACTTCAAGATGGTGGATTCTTGGGTAAGAGCCATTAAGGAAGCCTTGAATTGTGGCAAAGAGAAGAAAGAAGCTTCTACTGTAAAAATTTGTTCATGTCTACACCTAAGAAATCCAATTTTTTCCCTATCCTTTAGGAAGTAAAGGAAATGATAGCTTCAGAATGGAGCAAGATGGAAAAGAAGCCATCTGTCAGAAATAGGTTAACTAAACTTTATACATTTTGTCTGGAAGATTCAAAGTTTTGGGACTCGCCACCGGCTGTTGACGTAGCTATAGCTCGGTTAGCTAGGAGATCCACGCTCCCATCGGAAGATGCAACCAGTTTCAGAGATCCAATGGAAAGACTAATGGATAATGAATTAAAGAAGACCTACACAGTTTCTGGTTCTGTTCCTAAGCCGGCAATAGCTTTATCCGCCTTATCTAGGGCTTTCAGATTTTGGGTGGCGAATATTGAGGAAGACTTGAGGAACATGGTTAGCCAAGAGAAGATCATTGATGCATTAAGTGAACTCAAGTTGGGAGCAGATTTCATGGCAGAAGCTTCTCTAGACCTTATAAGCCTTACTGCTAGAAGCGTTGCTTTTTCGGTCTCTGTTCAGCATGCATTATGGCTTCATTCATGGCAGGCAGATAACAACTCAAAGTACAATTTATGTGTTTTTCCCTTTCTGGGTCACAGGCTGTTTGGAGAGAAACTGGATGAGGCCATAAAGAAGATGTCCAGTGGGAAGACTTTGTTTCTACCGCAAGAGAGACGTCAGAACAGTTCTTTCTCTTCTACTAATAGAAGATCCTTCAGAGATAGTCTATTTTCTACTGATCAGAGGAATTATAGACCAGGAAGAGAATATGGAAGGCCGCGTGCATGGAAAGGAGGACAGCCATCTGTAAAATTGGAAAAGGAAAGAACTTCTTCCTTTCATGGAGGCAAGAATTATAGATTATTCTGAGGATCTGCCAGCCAAACCCCAGGAAGTAGGAGGTCACTTGAAAGATTTTGCTGGGGTTTGGGCTGGGTCAATTTGAGACAACTGGGTGTGCACAGTGGTGAGCAGGGGATATTTGATAGAATTCGATCAAAGACCTCAGACCCCGCATTATGTTCCTTCAACCGGAAGCTGTTGGAAGAAATTGCATTGATCATGCAGTGGGCGGAGGCTCATGTCAAGGGTTTGATGGCAGTACATCTTCCTGGAGTACAGAATCACAGGGCAGATTGGCTCAGCAGGAGATTTGCAGATCGTCACGAGTGGGAGCTGGACCAAGAAGTGTTCTTGTGGATAACGTTGAAGTTTGGCGAGCCGTGGGTGGACATCATGGCCTCCCATTGGAACACCAAGCTTCCCTGCTTCTATTCCTGGAAAACGCATCACAAAGCTCTGGGATGGGACACTCTCTAAATAACATGGCCACGGAGGCCGTGGTTTCCTCTTCTCCTGAATTTAGCGGTAGTGTCTCCCCTGAGACTTCCGTGTCGACTAGGTCTGTTGAGGCAGGGCTCCATTCTGCATCCAGATCCTTGGAGCTTCAATTTAATGGCTTGGAAACTGAACGGTCGAGGTTACTGAAAGCAGAAATTGCTCTACCGCTATTTTTTATACTCTTGAAGGCCAGGAAGTCTTCTACTAATGCTACATATCATCGTATTTGGGAAAAGGTAATTCAGTTTGCTGCAAGGGAATCTGTGGATCCATTTTCCCCACTAATCAGCAGTAGTTTATCTTTTCTTCAGACTTGATTTAAAAAGAGATTGAGCTTGAGTACACTAAAAGTGCAAATTTCTGCTCTTACAGCCCTCACGAACATTCATTGGGCAAAGCAAGAATTAATAATTCAGTTTTTCAAAGCAATCTAAAAGTTAAGATTCCCGAACAGGAGATTGTCTGCTCCTTGGTGCCTTCCTCTAGTACAGCATGGTTTATCAAGGGCTCCGTTCGAACCCATGGAACAAGTTTCTGATTATTTTGTGACAGCTTTTCTTATAGCTCTGGCCTTGGCAAGCAGAGTTTCAGATTCATATGCTTTATCGCCTTTCACAGTTTGCGACACAGAAAGAGCTATTCTGAGACCTCTTTCTTCAGTACTCCCAAAGGTGATCTCTCAGTTCCATCTTAATAGGGAGATTATCTTTCCAGCATTATCAAGCATGGAGAACACAGGAATATATACTCTTCATCTTCTGGATCCAGTAAGAAGCTTGAGGATATATTTGGATAGATCTGCTTCTTGGAGAAGTTCAGAGAAACTCTTTGTCATCCCAGCTGGAATAAGGAAGGGTCAGCCGGCTACAAAGGCAACTTTGGCCAGATGGTTAGTTTTGATTATTAATAGAGCCTATGTAGAGCAAAATATGGAGATTCCAGTGGGTATCACAGCACATTCTGTTAGGGCAGTGGCTACATCATGGGCAGCAGAAAAGAAGGTTCCTACTGATATCATTTGCAAGACCTTCCTGAGACATTACACGTTAGAAGTTAATTCTTCCGACTCTATACAGTTTGCTTCTGCAGTTCTTGATGTAGTAACCAATCAGTACAATTTTGAATTGCAGATGGTGTTATGTGGTTCTTTGTCCTGCCCTGTTAGCTTTTTATTTCCCATTAGTTGCTGCCATGAGGGAACTCTAGGAAAAGAGAATTACGATAAGTATGATAGGAATTGTCCTTTTTCAGCACCACATGGTGCATTTTTAATTTTAATGCGAATTTTAATGCTTCCAGGTAATTTTTCCAAAAGTGAGGGGAAAATACTGAAAACTTTTCTAAATATCTATCAGCAAAAACATTTGGAAACAACAGGCCAGATTCAATTTAGTGAGAAAAAGTTTTCTCATGGTTTATCATGTGATAACTCATGGAAATTATTAAATTCATAGATAAAAAAATGTTTCTCCAAATTCAAATCCAGTTCCCATAGACTTCAATACAGTTTTCATGTGTTAAACTGTGCAATTGAATTGCATGTCAAATTGAATTACGTCCATGAGTTTTCTCACTGAATTGAGTATGGCCCAACATCTGACAGTAATTGCAGACTTTCATAGCAGCTACAGAAAAGCAATATATTTTTTATAATAGGTGAAAATAGGTGAAATGCAATACATTTTTACAATAGGTGATATAATCCTTTTAAGTACATAACTAGTAATAGAACATTTTCGTCTGGGGGGGGGATGATGAAAGAAGAACAGCTTTCCATTACTTTCATTTACCCAATGCATGTGTATTCCAGTAACAGTGCATAATCCATGCAGTAGGTTTTTCATAGTTTTTGGGTTTAAGCCCCACTTAGGCCCATGTCTTGAATAGCTACAGCTATATTAAAAAAAAGTGTACCAAACATTCAATCATAGTGGATCACAGCAAAGACTTTGTGCATAATTGCAAAGTACATCAGTTATAATGATGACAGTTAAAATCACAAATTTGATCTAATAGAAGAAAAACCATGAATGAGTTAATTTTATGTTGGTAAAATTGTGATAATTTTCACAAAATACTACTTCAAAGCACTTTAAAGCCATCATCAAGAATAAAAAACAGAATACCTTCCCACCGATTTCTATGGCATCTCAGTAGATGATACAACTTGATTATTTTGAGTTTTAGTATAAATCTCAAAAGTCAATATCAAATGATTGGCACCATTGTACTGAGAGAACTTGTTAAATTGTGTCACTCATTCTTAGTCCTAACTAAATGACATGGTAGATTAAAGCACCAGCTTTTATGTAAAAAAAAAAAAATTTTTTTTTTAGTTTATGTAGTTTGTATCTGTTGATCTAGAACCTACAAACACCGTTTATTGTCAACAAATGTCCTGTTTTATAGGAATATTGATTATAATGTTCATTGCATAGGTCTGTAAAGAGCCATAAATGGCTTTTGACCCCTATTTATCTTTCTTTGCAAGAACTACCGTAAGTACATTGCATTCTGCAGAGCTTATCTGTTATCTAAACCTGTGCCTTTTCTGCTTTTGAAATTAAATGACTGCCCACATGACTAAACAGCAGCTTATTTTTATAAGAATTCTTTCTAAAGCAATGACACTTTTTTTACCAGTACAAGATAACAATACATTATACTTTAATTACTTTAAAACACATTGGTGTTACTGTTTAACTGAGAGATATACACACACGATAGGTAACCCGGCCTCACTTCATACAGGCATTAAATACATCTGTCTCTAGGCAGTACAGGTATGGCACTTGTTATCCAGAATGTGCAGAACCTGGGTTTTGTTCCCAGAAACAGATCTTTCCATAATTTGGATCTTCATACCTTAAGTTTACTAAAAAATCTTGTAAACATTAAATAAATCCGACAAGCTAGTTTAGCTTCCAATAAAGATTAATTATAATTTAGTACAAGGAACTGTTTTATATACTGATTGTATTTATAATCATTTTCAAAAATTTGAAAATTATTTGGATAAAATGGAGTCTATGGGAGATGGCCTTTCCGTAATTCAGAGATTTCTGGAGAACGGATCCCATACCTGTATCTCGTCTCAATGTGTACTTGTACAGTATACTGTTGAGATGACAATAACGTTTGACTTGACGGTCTTATTCTCTGTTGAAGCATTTTTTTGTTTTGCTCTATGTTTTTTTTGTGTAAGCGGGGTTGTCTGTCATGGCATTGTATTCTATTCCTAGCTATCTTGTAGCATCAGAATAACTTTTTTTTTATGTGGGAATTAAGTGCAGTTATGTGCAAAGTGTTAATAGGTGGAATTCTGAGCCTATTAAGCTCCAAGCACTTTGCCTAGAAAAGTAAAGAAAAACCTATAGTGTTCTAGACTCACTGTAGTACAAAACATGTTAAATTCGCATATTTAAATAAATCATAAATAATTTGATGGGTAGCTATGGCATAACCATTGCAGTTCTATTAGAGCTCATACTTGTATAACACATAGCAAATAAGCTCTTTTTGAATTCAATAGCTTTAGTATTTAAGAGGGGTGGAAATTTAAGGTTAAATAACATTCACAGTTGTCTACAATCCTTTTCTCTTCAAAATGTGACTAACTCTTTTAAATATATTTTTGTAGGTGCTGGAGCAATACATCAAGTCTTTAAATGTAACCAAAATATTTTCACTTTATGGTGTTAATGGCCTTTTACATTGCTCATAAATTGACTGATAATGGCTACAGACTACCCATGCATGGGATGAAAATCATCTTTATCTGGCATGATCAGATATTTAATAAAAAAAAAACAAACAATTGGTCAAGGATTGCATTGCTATGCATGATGTCCTCCTCTAATATAAACATTAGGGTGAAGATACATGGAGCTACTTAGTAGCAACTACTTTTAATGGCTACAAGATGCCAGAAAATACCCTGCCATAGACAATAATGATACCAACTATCAGTAAATCATCAACATTGTCTATTCTATAGCCGTGACAAGTAACTGCTTTCTAGCTGCTATGTGTGTCTTCAACCTTAGCGGCTAAACTGACAAGAAATCTACCCTGGAGACCTTACCGAATAATCTACCACTATACCTGTATAAGCACAGTTCATTAAACATTTCCCAGTCTATGTGTGACCAGTCTTATATAGGTATATGCTTTTAACGGAATTGTGCATCATTTCTAGAAGTGTCTGCACTAGGAAAAAGATGACAGAATACAGCTGAACAGATACTAAACACCCTGCAATCAATGTCAAAAACGTTCCTTAAAAAACAAAATTTATAAGTACAGAATAGATGTCAGGAGATGAGTAAAGAATAAAAAACACAACTTTTTAAAACCAAAACATTCATAAAAGGCTTGCCAATTCATCTCTTTAATGCAGGCCATACATCAAACACTTACATTCTATGTCTGTTCAAATGTATGCTGCATCCTTCTGCAGCAAAAATGTTTCTAATAAATTAAGTACGAAGCACATACACATTCAGTATATGTTATATGTGGCTGGTTCTAAAGTGACAAGGTAGCCACCTTATTTAAAGGGCACTTCAGCTGTTTAAGATAAGTCAATGTCATATCAATCCTATAAAGCTGGACACCTATAATATACAGATGAAGCCACTTGGTTTTGTGAGTTAAATGCGTCATGACTCAGGGGTAATTGAAGAAACTGTGTTATCTTAAGTCATCTTAACTCATTTAATGCATTTAACCTTTTCATTAGCATACCAAAGCTCCATTGTCCACAATGGTGAATGCTGTAATTAGATGGGATGTTGTGACACAGTTTTCTGTGTTAAATGAGATAAATGGGATATCTGTGTTTAGTTATTCTGTGTCAAACAGACAAACCAAAGTGGCTGCATCTGTATCCTGCTTTGATCACACCTTGAAAAGAGGATACACATAAAATAGCATTTCTGAATTGTCATTCGAGCTTTAAACTTTTGACACACAAATGATTTTCATCTGGCTACTTGTATCAGGGAAAGTATACATATTTTTTATTATCATATTTATGATACATAGCCTACAAATGTTCACACTGACTAGGGAATAATAACATTTATTTTAGTTTTATACAAGCAGCCATCCACAAGTAATTTTTTTTGTGTTTAAGGGCTACTTGTTGTGTGTTGGATACTGCGTTGTCTTCTATGTAACCATGTTGGATGCTGTTAGCCTGTCATGTAGACTGTATATTCCAGAGGAGTGTAGTTCCAAAGGGATGATTGATCAGATTTCACTTTGAATCTAAAAGCCTATAAAATCCATGCATTACAACTCTGATTAATGACTAGCCCAGAGATGTCCAGACTTTAATCATTGCTACTTCAAGTTTTACACAGAAAAAATGTAACTTAATTGCTAAAAGAAAACAATTGTATTTAGTGTTTAATTCAACAATAGGGATGTAGCGAACTGTTCGCCGGCGAACTAGTTCGCGCGAACTTCGACTGTTCGCGTCCGCCGAATGTTCGCGAACGTCACGCGACGTTCGCCAATACGAGTTCGCGTTCGATTCGAACAAAAATCGTTCGACCATTCGACCATTCGATTCCTTCGACCGCTAAAATCGAAGGATTTTCGTTCGAATCGAACGATCGAAGCCATTCGATCGAATGAAATCATTCGATCGAATGGCTTCGATCGTTCGATTCGAACGAAAATCCTTCGATCGAACGATTAAAATCCTTCGATCGTTCAAATCGAACGATTTTGCGGATGTTCGAAGTTCACGAACTGTTCGCGAACTGTTCGCATTTTTGCCGGTGTTCGCGAACGGCGTTCGCGAACACATAAACGGCAGTTCGCTACATCCCTATTCAACAATACCATTTTCAATTAAGCAGAAAAATGTATGCTCATCCTTCTCTTTTTCATGCTACAAAGAAAGCATGTGGTATTGCTAGCAAATCCAACCTACGTTTCTTACTTATCTTGCAATAGAGTATGCGATTGCTCACATTATAACAGGGTTCTGCATTTTGTTCATAATGCTTATAGGTATTAAAGATAAATGCATTATATTTAGATAGCTAATTAGGCAACTAAGAAAGAACAAAATCCTAAAGCATTGTTTAGGGAAATGAGCCAGGCAGTCAGCATGCTGATATTTCTAATAAACAATGAAGGAATACTTCAGAATGCTATCACAGTAAAACATATTTGTTTAGAACCACAATCATACATTCATGAATAACTGGGTTTGCAAACAGACATGATTGCTAAATGCAGTATCTGGAAACATAGAGGCTTCATGCAGGGAAAGGGCGTAAGTCACTAATTTTCTACTTTCACTGCTCATTAAGATGAAGAATGACATTGTTATGAAACCTGGCATCTGCTATCCTTTATAGTTGCTGCCTTGTTCTAAAGATTTTGGATTATTTTAAATATTTGTTTAAGCATTTGGGCATTGGGTTTTTTTTTTTTTTGGCTAGGGCTGCAAAAGAAAAAAAAGTCACCAATTTGGTCCTGAAAGGGGTGGTTCATCTCTCAATTGACTTTTAGTAGGTAATAGAGTGGCCATTTCTAAACAACATTTCAATTCGGTCGTTATTGTTTATTTTTTATAGTTTTTAAATTATTTCCCTTCTTTCTCTGACTTTTAAATAGGTGTCACTGACCTCATTTAAAAAACAAATGCTCTGTAAGGCTATGAACATGTTGTTATTGCTACATATTATTACTCATCTTTTATTCAGGCCCTCTCTTATTCATCCCCTTCAAATCAATGCAGAATGTTTAAATGCTTCTGAATAAAAAGCTATTATAACTCAAAAAACACATATTTATAAAATGAAAACCAGTGGTACATTGTCTCGGATTGTCACTCTCTACGCCATACTAAAAGTTAAACTTAAAGGTGAACAACTTCTTTAAGTGTGGTAAAATTTAAATGGCACATTTATATAGGCAGGGATGCAAGTGCTGAAAAGCTAAGGGGTGCACAATTGCCATTTGAGCCAATATTCTTCCACTTGTTCTCTTGGCTTGTGCCTAAATAATATACAAATAGGAAAGTATTGTTCCCTTCTTTATTTGGTCCTGCCAGGTGCAGACTGCACAGCATATTGAGAGAGGCACAGCTGTTGCTCTTTGCTTTGTGTCATAATTGTAAAACATAGTCCTTTGCACCTTGCTATTAATTAATAAGCAAACTGTTAGAACCTTAAGATAACCCTCATTAAACCGCATGCTTATTTTAAACCACATTAAAATAAGTATGAGGTTTAGCTAAATAAATAACAGCTAACTTGTTCTAGGTCTGTCATGTAACTTACTGTACGGGGCACATTTACTATTGGTCAAATATCGAGGGTTAATTAATCCTCGATTTTCAACCGTTGAAGTAAAATCCTTCGACATTCGAAGTCGTAGGATTTACTGCATTTCCTTCGATCGAACGATTCAAAAGATTCGAAGGATTTTAATCCATGAATCGAATGATTTTCCTTTGATCCAAAAAAGCTAGGAAAGCCTATGGGGGACCTTCCCCATAGGCTAACATTGGTGCTCGGTAGGTTTTAGGTGGCGAAGTAGGTGGTCAAAGTTTTCTTTAAAGAGACAGTACTTCGACTATCGAATGGTTGAATAGTCGAATGATTTTTAGTTCGAATCTTTCGTTTCGAAGTCGTAGTCGAAGGTCGAAGTAGCCAATTCAATGGTCGAAGTAGCCAAAAAAATCCTTCGAAATTCGAAGTATTTTTTATTCTAATCCTTCACTCGAGCTAAGAAAAAGTGCCCCTACATGTATCAAAGCTGGCTTAAAAAGCTGATGGAACATACTATACCAAAAAAAAGGTTCTTGTGCTTTTCTTTTTGTTTGCAGGTTGTAAGTGGGAGTATAAATGAGAAAGATTTGGAGGCATTCTCTATTACCTGGTCCCCTTGAGAGGATATTTTTAACTAAATTAAATTGGCAATATTATATGTATGCTAAAAATATGGTATTGCACAGATGGGACAAATAAAACATATTAATTTTTAATAGACAGTTTGAATGTAGAAATCATGGTTTAATACTGTATCATTCATCAGATTCATTGTTGTGTATGTATTCCTGTTACCTGCCTATAATTTATTGTTAAAACTGAACAAGACTGGATGTACAGAGTGTAGACATTAAGGGCAGAGACACACACTGCTATTTTGGGAGATTAGTCGTCCAGCAACAAATCAATTCTTCTTCGGCTGACTAATCTCCCCGAACTGCCTTCCCGCCGGCTAGAATTTAAAATGCCGGCGGGATGGCACTCAGATCGATTCGGCTTTCCAAAGTTGCCCGACGTTTCCTCATATGTTCATATGATATAAAATAAATAACATGGCTGTCTATAACAAATCTTTATTTTTTCCGTTATTCAATATTGTAAGTTTCAGTGCTGCAGTTGTGGTCACACTTAATAAAAAAATACATAATTGTAATAAAAAAGCCCACTTAATGTAATGCACACCATGAGAGTGATGCATGCATCTGATTCTTGTTGTATATATATATATATATACAAATCTTGCTTTCTCTAGCATGAGATGATAATCTGTTTTGCAAAGTAAGTAGGTAATAAATTAAGTAGGTAATAAATTATCATTTGGCTAAGCTATTATAAAACACTCTAGCCATCTTTTTGAGAATCATGTCAGTTATTAAAGAAGTAACTACAATTTGACTGTGTGTAAGTATAGTATACTGATGCTTGCTAACAGAAAGAGGAAAAATAGCTTTTTAGAATGAATCTTTGTACCATCTATTCTAATTGTACTTAAAATGATTAGGGATGGGCGAATTTTTTCGCCTAGTTTCGCCGAAAAAATGACGCCCATAGACTTGTATGGAGTTGTGCGTCAAAATAAAAAGACGCGCGACAAAAAAAATTTTCGCCGCGCGACAAAATATTTTTGACGCCCATAGACTTTAATGGGCGTCGGCGTCATTTCGCCGGCGGTGAATTTTTGGCGAAACGAAACGGGTCAAATTCGCCCATCCCTAAAAATGATATAATTCTGACAGCCACATGGTATATGCTAATGTCATTAGGAATAATAATGCTAGTATGATACTCACTGGTTTAAGGCAGGTGTATAACATGTTTTATCTTCATCAATAATGGTAACCATCAGAGTGATAAGGTTTGGCCAGAAATCCAGGTTTTTTATGGTTGGTCCTTGATCTTCTCGAGGAACATCCTGTTTCTTACCCTGAAATATGAAAAATTCTTAATCATTAAATCTACTAAAGAAGTTTTTTTGACCAGTTTGCATCAAAAAACACTATCATGAAAGCCCCAATAGCTTGTCAGAATACAAGATACAAAATACGTTGAACTGAAGACAAATGGAATATATTGGAACACTTTCTATTCTTTTATTTCAATATAAAAGTCAGTTTTAAGACACGTTGCAAGGTCCTGTTCAAATGCGGATGAGCAAACTTTTTTGCCCCATACAGTTTTATGGTGAACTTTGTGGTTTCTGTTTTTATGAATCCGCACTAGAATTTCCCCATGGAGTCTGTTTCACCAAAAAAAGCTGCTGCATTCAATCAATGGAGTCACGGCCATGTTTTGAAGAAATTTGCAACATGGGAGTTGTTTTTTTCTATCAAGAGCAATTGTAGCATAGTGGAAACAAGATAGGGTAATATATGTAGCGCTATAGTAAATTGAGTGCATAATTCTCTATTTATGAGCTACACTCCCAATACTGTGCTCTGGATGAGACATTAATTCTTAGGGAGTAAGCCCTCGCAAACGTTGTGGAGGCAGGGTGTAGCATAACTGCAACTTGATGCAGGGTGCAATAATTGGGCGCCAGAGGGTCTTATAACTTAATCAGGAACACATTTATTTAGCTGGAATCTTGGCAATGTAATGTTCATACACAGAAACAAAACACTGCAACAACAGTGGATAATCATATACTCACAGAACCTTTGGTTATTATCAGTCACCACTGGGGAAATAACAGGTACATCAGCACTTTCTCAAGGTACATCCAGCTTCAACCCTTTTCCTAAGTGAAACCTGAGAGGAATCTCTCTCCTCAGAGGAGCCTCAAGCTGCTTGGCTAAATAGCCTGTCTATCTGTTGCTCCTAGAGTGACCTCTTAAGGTTAGTAGCTTATCCTTACTAGGCTGACCCTTCTAGGTTTCACTGAAGCTCTGCCTGCCTGCTCAGACCAGAGCTAGAACAAGATAGACCCCAAGCGCGTGGCTGCCCAAGACTTTATACTTTAGCACAGTGCCATCTACTGGTAACTATTGTGAACACCAAGGGGCATAGGTTTAAGCAGGAATATAAACAGGTCTCCTCTCCTAACTGTATTTTAGGATGGCACTTGCAGGACTTGCTGAATCAATCTTCCAAAGGTTTATTTTGCTCGACGTTTCGGTCCCACACAGGGACCTTAATCAGGAATCAAACAATGCAACCAGCCCTGGGTTGAGCAAAATAAACCTTTGGAAGATTGATTCAGCAAGTCCTGTGAGTGCCATTCTTCTGCATTGCTTGTGTTATTTCTTAGCTCAGGCATCCAGGTGAAACAACTGTCTATGGTGCATTTCAATAAAACTTTGCAGTTGTGAGAAACATTACATGAGTTTGAAAACTTTTACACAGCGAAACATCCCAAGTTTGACCATCACTAGTTTCTAAACAATAGTGTAGGGATCCACAGGTGTACATGTCCCTATGGCTTTAAAACCCTACACTTCCTTATCTCTCTAGTTGCTGGGCAGATGCCCATGTATCTAGTTACATCATTTACATATTTATGTTATTGGCCTACAGGCCTATGATGACTTAGTGCTACACTTTAACATAGTGTTTGGTTAGGGGCTGGTCTTTTTCTTTGGCTTCTGACCCAGCTGCTTTCTAGGGAGCCTGGGTAAACCAAGGTCCAGTATGTGATTTGTAGTCCAACTAACTCACTACTATCTTTCACATAGCCAAGACCCAACCTGTTGTGTTAGAGTCCACTGTAACCTGTGCTCTATGGCAATAGTTAGACCTTAAGCCCTTTGGTGTAAAATAGCAAAATAGTGTTACAATAGCTGTATGGTTGATTCTGACCCTGGTGTGTGACCTCGACTATGTCCCCGATGAATAACTTTGTGTACAACATGGATCTGATTTTTCATCAATGAAATCTGATCAGAATGATTTTTGCTAGAAATTTACAAAATTATTCTTTTAGATTTGGATCACTGAAACAAGGAAATTGTAACTATGTTCTATAATGACCCTCTTTATGCCAGTATATTACAAAAAAGTTTGAGAAATGGAAGTAGCCAGCTTACTATCTCTAAATTTGAATTCAGACAGTGAAAACTGTGCAATGCATTGGAGTCCAATAAACTCAACACAATCATATTATTAGATAAACTGTGCTCACCCCCACACAGTGCCGGGCCAAGCCGACTGGATGCCCTAGGCGACCCAGCCAGCCTCCGAACTCCCCTCTGTGCTTGTGTGCGCGTGTGCGCTCCTCTATGTGCGCGCACCCCCCCATCCAGTGTGCGCACACATGCGCAGATCGACGGAGGGGAGGGGAAAAACCAAAGAGGTAAGCTCGGCAAGGGAGAGGGAGGGCAGGGGAGATATGGCCAGATGAGAGGGGAAAAAGCCGGAGGGGAGGGGGAGAGAGCTGGAAGGGAATGGAGAGGGAGTGCGAACATGGACTAGGGGTAGGCAGAAGACAGGTACCTGCCCAGCGCCCCCCTTTCTTTGCGCCCTAGGCAGGTGCCTCTTCTGCCTACCCCTAGTTCCGGCCCTGCCCCCACAACAAGGTTGAATAATAACTTGCAAAAAACAATTGTCTCTCTTCTATTAGAGTGATTACAAACCAAATAATGCAAATAGATGCAAAAAAAAAATGATCATATCAAATGATCTCTCACAGGCTGATATTGCATAAAACAAGAGTTTTTAAAATTGGAGCTTTCCTCAAATTCAATATAATATAATCTAAAGTATCTTTGTCTCCCTCTCTCTCTACATGCATACAATTCACAGTACCTCTAACAAATGCCCACAAGTTTAGTATATATTATAAGTGATGAGCAAATCTGTCCAGCTTCGCTTCGCTGAAAAATTCGTAAAACTGCAAAAAAAGTCACGAAGCGACAAAAAATTCTCAGTGACTTTATTTTCCAAATTAATTAATATTTGCGCCATAGTTTCGTGAAAAAAATTCACAGATGACAAAATGCAGAAATTTGCAGTCAATTCATGCCTGGCGAATACATTTGCTCATCACTAAATATAATTTTGAAACAGAGGTACACTTAAAGGGGTTGTTCACCTTTGAATTAACTTTTAGTATGTTGTAGAGAGTGAATTTGAAATATTTTATTATTACTATTAGTTATTTAGCTTTTTATTCAGCAGTTCAGCAGTTTTTAATTTCAGCAATCTGGTTGCTAGGGTCTATATTACTCTAGCCACCATGCCCTGAATAGAAAGATAAGTAGTAAAAAGTATCAATAATAATCCATTTGTAGCCTTACAGAGCATTGGTTTATTAGATGTGGTTAGTAAACCCCATTTGAGGTCAAATAGAAAGGACAGAGTCAAAAGAAAAAGGCAAGTAATTTAAAAAGGATAAAAAATAAATGAATAAAAATAAAGGGCAGTTGAAAAAATTGCTTATAATTAGTCAATCTATAACATACTAAAAGTTCACTCAAATGGTCTGTTTGGTATAGCAAGTGTTATTCTGGTTGTTTCCCTGTAGTAATTGCACAAAATTTTTTTTTTAATAAAGGTAGTTACTTCAAAAGGTGCTCTTTTCACCTCCATAAAGTTGCACTTGTAGCCAATCAGCCTTGTCTCCTTTTCCAAGTTGAGTGCAGTCCACTCATTGCTGCAGGGGAACCCTGGAGCACTATGCACACTGCACTTGCGGTCATAAACAGCCCCTAAAATCGTAGGATCGGCATTGTTATGGGGATTGTTCTTTTATTACTGGGAAACAATTAAATCCCGAATGAAATGGGTTTTAGTTCACTTTCTGCAATTAAGACTTTCACTGTATCATGGTTTTCTGCACAGGTTTGGTCAGTCAGAATGGATGACCGTGTTTGCTCCTTGCTTGATAAAAATCTAGCTCTGCTTAATTCCATGTGATTACTATAAAAAGAGTATTACACAGCAAAAAACAAAACAAAATTACCCACCCATTGTATTCATTGAATCCAAAATATAACATTTTAGTGTGAACTAGTTTAACTTGATTATATAATACTGCAAATTATGATAATGAAATCACCTCTCCTAAAAAGCCAACAGCCCCAGAACATACAAATGAGCTATAAACCGAGAAAGTGGGTGTCTCCATTCTATTGCTAAACACAGAAAGATAAGTTGTTCTTCATGGGCAGTACGTATTTACTGCAGGAATACATCTGCGGCTATGAATCCTTTGTTGAATGACAGTTGTAAGATGACATACTTGGGTCCTAATTTCAGTTTCAACTAGACAACAATATCTGTAACGAGTTTGTATATTCTCTGTGTCATGCATGGGTTTTCTCTGGGTACTATACAAATAAAGAAAGGTTAATAATAATAATAATAATAATAATAATAAATGATAAAAAGTTACATAATGGATAAAGGTTATTTGACTGACTGCATAATCATACAAATTAGGATAATGGGGGTCGGTGGACATCTGTCCATTTTTTATTGTATTTATTGTTATTTATTATGTAATCATCACCCAGTTGGTAAGGGGTAGCCCTTCAAAATGAGTCAAGTTTGTTTGTTAAAGTTGTACAATAAAGAAAGTGGGTGTTTCCTGCATTCCTTTTAATAGACAGCAATATCAGAGCACTTAATATATTTTTTAATTTTTTTTAGTATTCTCATTACTGCTTTATTATACCTAGCACTTCCCACTCATTATATTTTAATAGTAAAGGTCTGAGGGAGAATTATGTATTTAAATGAAATAATACCGTGAGCAACATGAGTAAATAAATATATATAGTAGAAACCCAATTAATAAGGGAAATGTAGCATATAGTGTAAATGTACCATAAATTGTCTGCTGGTTGTTTCCAAAAAGCCAAACTTGCTTTTAATATCGGCAGCTTCGGAATACTCGACATAGCCACACACACAGTGATAGATGAACACTAGTTAATAAACTATAAAGCTTTGCAATCCCTTCTTTCCAATGAACATTATTTAAAAGCACAGACATTTATTTAATGTTCACAGGGAGACACCAATGTTTATTACTGTTCCTCTGTAAACCACAAGGTCTTCTGAAAATACAGCATCGCTCTTAAAAGAAAATCTCATTTTAGACACCGTCTTCTTAAAATGCAGTGATATTATGGAAATCTTTGAAATAACTGTATTTCTTTACTTCTACAACTTCTTCAACTTATTATTTTCACAAGTTTTATTAATGTGGTGTTCATTAGATTTTATACAAAGCATAAGGCAACTTAAAATATGACTGTACATGGGATGCAAAAATATAAAGTGAATGCAGGGACAAACAAAGAAGTAGATGAAGAAAAAGAAAAAAAGTATGAATTACTATTTAATTATTTTTATTTGAGAAAGGCTAGAGACGTATCTTTAATGCAGAATTTGTCTACTTTCATGAGCCAAACTCAAGGACTATTGTAGCCATACATTAAGCACAAACGTAATCAGGGAGGGGTAAATTGAAATTGGATCACTCAGTGCCTGCCCCGCATTTCTGTTTTGTTATCAAAGAGCAGTTGATATTGAAGATGCAATTTAATCAGTGTATACTTCTATACACTTTAAAGTAAAACAAATAAGCCTTTTTATTTTCTCACGGTTTCCATGGGAACCCTATATTCCGCAACAGCCTTTGCAATGGTAGCATTATGGTAGCATTTTTTTCTCCACTCTCTACAAAAAGCAAATGTATAGAATCCAATTAGAGCTTTTCAGTTATACAATTTCAGTCACAAGAACTTCATTCTTTCTTACCAGTTAGACAAAAAAAACAAATAAGGTCTCATACGTACTGTATCCTTGGCATCTATGTGCTGTCCAAATCAGTGGTTATGAAAAGCAATGGTGGTTGACACTATTCTAGTGTAAATTCTCAAATGTAGTTTAATTGAATACAGAATTCATGTGCAATGTCATTTTACCTATAAGTCAACACTACAATAGGTGTAGATGTGTAGACTGTACCCTTCTTTGTAGTGTCTGATTATAGTTTGGTTCTATAAGAAGAGCCCATGGTCAAGCTGTACAAGGCTCTTACAGAAGGTTATTTTTTTTTACAACCCTTCACTACTGGAACTAAAGTATAGCCCATACACAGTTGGGGCTCATTTTGCACATGAGCACTAACCTACAGCATCCAATTAGATTTTTCCATTCATCTGCAGGTAGAACAATGAAAGCAAAACTTCCAATTAGTTGACAAGGGTTACTGGCAGGTGCAAATGCTGCTGCACTTGGATGGGCAAGTAGGAATGAAAGTGGCCAGACTCAAACCCTTACCTCCTGGAACCCTTACCCAAAGAAATACCAGCCAACACTACAGATAGGGGAATTCCCCACTCTGACAAGCACTCCCACCTGCTCAGCCTCAATAGCAGCTCAACCCACCAACAAAACCAAACACTGCCAAGCTCTTTACAGTGAAACAGCATATATTGCTTACTACTGATAGCAAAGATATGCTCAATTAACATATTTTAATTAGCTTCACAAGCTGTGGTTGTATATCAATATTATGTCTGTAGCAGAAGCCGACAGGCTCCAATTGATTAATTAGTTACTGGTGCTGCTTTCCATTTACCTTCCTTCTACATGAGGATTTCAAGACCTTTCACTTTTGTCTAAAGTTTCTATAAGTTTGCCAATTTACTATATGTTTGCAGGGTGACTATAAAAACAATATCAAATATTCTATAAATCTGAATAGCTCACAACTAGGTCAAAGTTATTATGTAGATTAAGATATAGATTAATATAGATGACATATATTTTATCAAGTGTTTGCAGAGAACTGTCATTGCTAACCTAATATTTTGTACTGCCTTTCAGCATCACTGCTACAGTGCGAAATTGCTTAGATTAACATTTGCAAAGGAAACACATGTTTGTCATGTGGCAGGATTGGTATTTCATGATATTTAATTTGATATAATCAGCTAAGAGAATACCAAAAGGGCACAGACTGGACATTTAGCTGTGATGAAAATTAGCTTTTCTCCTGATGGATATAATAAATGACTAAATTGCTGAGTATGTTTATTCTGTCTGCAGTGGGTGCTGAAGGAAAATTGCATTAGAAATATATATACAGTTATGGAACCTGTAATCCAGAATGCTTGGGATCTCGTGTTTTCCAGATAACTTTCCATAATTTGGATCTTCATACCTTAAAAATACTAAAAATCACGTAAACATTAAATAAACCCTATATGATGGTTTTGCTCCAAAAAGGATTAATTATATCTCAGTTAGGATCAAGTACTGTTATTATTATGGAGAAAAAGGAAAACTTTTTTTAAAAAAATTGGATTATTTTAATATAAAATATGTCTATTGTAGAGTTCTGGTTTCTGTATAATGGATCCAATACATGTATATATATATATATATATATATATATATATATATATATATATATATATATATGTGTGTGTACTGTGTATATATATATATATATATATATACAGTATATATCTATCTCCTGAAGACAGCTTAAGTTGGGAGCCGAAACGTTGAAAATAAAATAATTTTTGTTTTTTTCACACTTTATTGAAGTCCTGGTAGTGCGGTTTATTCACCAATTTGATTATTTATAATTTAACCAGCACCCAGGCAGTGACTATTACTTGGGAGTGCTCCAGATTGTGATTTTGGATATATATATATATATATATATATATATATATATATATATATATATATATATATATATATATATATATATATATATATATATATACAGTATATATCTATATATATACAGTATATATCTATCTATATATCTATCTATATCTATATATATATATATATATATATATATATATATATATATTTAGAATTAAATGGCTGATTAACTTAAAAATCTTGCTTCATAAATTTTGTGTAAATTTATCCACAATTGGCCTGGCCTGGCAATAGAAACATTCTGTGAATTTACCTGGATTTTCAATACATTTGGCACAGTGATTATAAATAAAAGTATACTGAGATCTTACCTGGTCTATTAGCTGCGAGTACAGATCATGGCAGTTGACAAAAATGTACTTGTAGGTAGAGTCTAAGCATGCGCGCACACAATCTTTTACTACTGCGCTGGCTCTTGGCGGACTCTGAAGTTCAAGAACCTACAAGACAATGTAAATTTTAGATTTGGATTTCAACTTTTATTTAGAATTTGCATTAATAATTACATAACAGAGGGTCCTTTAGAAATGTTCATATACTGTAGCCCGTGTGTAGCGACATAGTATCATGTCACAGAATTTATGCACATTCTCCTTTAATGAAAAGGTTACAGCAAACATCACCTAATAAGAGGTGTATGAGTATATAGAATGCTAGTTTTTAAAAGAGGACATTATAGAATACCTTCATACGGAAAAATGTGATGCTTGTTAGAAGATCCACTGTTGATTTCAAGTCCTGCAGCCTTTCCGGATTAGTAGCAGGAAAATTATCCTATTACAAAAAAGATTGACATATCATATTATATAAAATGGCTAAACGCTATGATTTAAGCACCATGTTGCAGAAAGCTGTATCTCAAGACATTATTATTATTATAACTTATTTATATACTGCTGACACATTCCACATTATTAATACTACTAACTTTGTGGGAAATAGTGGGGAGTTGGAAGAATACTGTCATCTATTTTAGTGATGAATGGATATGGATAACATATTACACTTGATGGTGTTGGGAACTTTAAAGTGCCTATATTTTTTACAATTTGTTTGCCTGTTTGTTAAGGTTTCATGTATCCAACCAAGAGCAGGGTCGGACTGAGCTGATGGGGCACTGGGAAAAAAACAGGCCAGACCGTCTCCCTGCATGAAACTGTTGCTGCGGCAGCGCAGCTTCTGACCTCCCTCCCTGGCCCCCGGTGAAAGAAGGTAGGCACAGGGGCTGGAGGGAGGTTTGCTGTTGGGGTGGGGGGCCCGGGGTGCATCCCAAGGCAGCAGCCCCCTGTCCAACACTGACCAAGAGAATATAAGATAATATTTTCTTGTTTCATAGAAGCTATAAATGAACACTATTTGAGTGAAGTATTTATTGCTTTTGGTAAGCTTTTCTACTAACCCATACCAGCATTCTTACTAATCAAATATATTTGATAACATTATGATAAAAGTTGGGTTTAGGCACTTTTTTCCTGTACTTCTGTGACTGCACCATTTTAAATCTCCAACACCAGCTGCTGCTGAACTCCACCTATATATATATTATCTATAAGATGTTAAATTGGCTGTTTTAGTTGAACTGTTGTACTGTACAAAGTGAACATCAGTGTCTGACAACAGCATAATAATTCATTAAAAATGTGTGTGTAACACAACAATCCATTGTACAATAGTAACTTACACTTTCCAGTGCAGCCATTTCCTGAATTCCTGACATTTCAGAAACCTTTATATCTTTAATATTTACAAGTATACATTTCCATTTGTAAATGTCACTAAAATGTCATTTCCCACTGTAATATATTGTGGTTGCATTTTGTATTTTTACATGTATAAATCTATCTTTCTCTACTGCAAAACATAAGATATTATTTGAAATGTACAGAAGCCAAATTGTTTTGCAGTAGGTTTCGGTTTTTGTAACTTAAGCTATGATCATGCCTGGTAAATATTACTGTATAGACAGTGTACCTCACATAGTTGGTGTAAGCATACTTTTAAGCATAATTCAGAGGTTATTTATTAATACAGCTTGACACAATTAATTGGAGATTCTTGCATTCGAACCCGCTTTTTGCATTTGTCCTGCCTTGTCATGCACAAGTGTCATGCTGCCATCCTGAGCATTATAGTAATTCCAGAGTTGCCCTTGAGCGTTACAGTAATTCCAGGGTTGGGTTGCGTTACAAGGCACAGTAGACTTGCGTGAACACAAATTGTATGCAAATATAAGTTTATCTCGGAGAGGGAATTAATCGATTTGCTACCACACACTTGCAATTCCATTCAATTATGGAAGAACCAGCAGTATATAAGGAGAGAAAGCAGATGAGTAGACAGGCTGTGAACCTTAATACCTGTACTACCAAAGCATCCACTAAGTCCTGAGAAACTATTCTTTAAGCTTCTCTTATAACTATACACACGAGGAAACTGGAATGTCTAGAATATACTGTATCCCCAGAACTGCTACACATCATAGGAATGCTCTCCCTGCTCTTAGCATTGGGTTGTGCCTCTTGCGGTAGTGCTTCACAGAACTGTTTATTAATGTATTTTATACTATAACCGTCCTAACTAGTTCTATAACAAATTAAGTAAATACATAAATAATGACATGATCATGGCATGATGATTTTTCATGTGATCTTTACTTACCCTGTACTTTGATAGATCAATTCTTAAGGAGTTGTGCAGCTGATCCAACAACTTTATAAATCGTTCTCTCTACAAAAGCATATAAGCATCAATTAATAGTATACTTAATCATGCATGATGTATTTCACCATAAATCCTTTGATAACAACAGATAAGTAGAAATTTTACCAGAAATAAACATCAGTATAAGTAATATTTTTTTTATTTAATATACTTATGGTAACATCACTAGAAGTACAATTACCTGAAATGATGCACTTTAAATTATTATATTTGGGAGACAAACATTTTATATGTTTACAAATAAAGTATATACAGGTCAAAGTTCCCCGTTCATACATTTCATTTTTGTTTTACATTAAAATGAAATTATTAATATTAGTAACTTTGTGGGAAATAGGGGGGGGGGTGTTTAAAAACACTGTAATCTATTTTAGTGATGGATGGATATGGATAACATATTATACATGGTGGTTGGAAACTTTAATGTGCCTAAAGTTATCACAATTTGTTTGCCTGTTTGTTAAGGTTTCATCTATCCAACCAAGAGCAGGGTCGGACTGAGCTGATGGGACATTGTGAAAAAAACAGCCCAGACCGTCTCCCTACTATACTGGAACTCAATAAGGATTTAATAATGGGTTATCACTAGGAAAAAATAAAAAAGCAAAGTGCATTTTAAATCATTATTGATTTAAATCAATATTAACTGGCTGTGAACCACTTTAGGGCACTGGTGGGTTCAGTGCACATCATGTACAGTATATACAGTAGGTTGGGCACATCTTCCCCACCCAAACTGCATAATTTGTACTGCATATATATCCTATATAAAGCCCATTTAAACAGCAGCCTTTTTCCAGTAACATCTGCAGACAGCACACATACAGTATGGTGTAAAGTTTATGCAAGCAAGAATGCAGGCTTACACATACAGTGTTTACTTTACATTCTGCTAGGATTAAGAACTCAGAATAGGCAGCTAGAGAAGAGTTTATATGGGAACCAGCAATGCCATCACTTAATTGGCTGATAGACTGGAAGGTGTGTTTAGTAATCTGAGTTGAGAAGAACGGAGCATGCTCAGTAGCCAACAGCCAAAGTAAATTCCTGAAGAAGGTGGCTGAGTGGGTTAGAGGAAGAGAACAATTAGGTGGATGCTGCAACCTTACTAATAACCATTACACAATTGGAGTGGCAGGAATTTAAAGATTTCAAAGAGTCTCTTCACTGATTACATTTTCTTTTTGTAGGGGGCTTTACATGTCCTTTAAACCTGTATACTAGAAAATGCCTAAGGAATAATTTAAGGGGGTATTTATCAAAGTCCTAATTTATCTCAATATTTTCAGCTACAAACTCCGCTCGGGGTTTGTACCGAAAATTTGCTAAAAACGATTTTTGGGATTTTTCACTCGAAAACTCAGATTTTTGCCTGAAAACTCTGAAAACTTTGGGGTATTGCACAAAACCTAGCACACATCAAAAAATCCTTGGGACGTCTCCCATTGACTTGTATGCAACCTCGACAGGTCTGAGATACTGGAATTTCTGATTCAGACTTTTCCATTCTCTGGGTTTAAAAAATTAGATTTTATAAGAAAAAATCACACATTTTTCATGATTTTTATATTCAGAGTTTAGTAAATAACCCCCTAAGTATCTGAAACTTACAATAATTTTTTTTTAATATCAGTAACTTTTTATTAATCTCAAGTAGTTCTTGCTACGATGCCAATACATAATTTCAAAATACACACATATTATGTAGAGCAGAAACCTGATAAAAGATTTATTATGAAACTAGCTCAAATAAAATTCATACACTGTAACCCCAAGTATAAATAGTTACATGGCACAGTGTATAGAAAAAAGCACAGTTGGCATGGTGATGGTTAAATTTGACAGATACAACTGTGCAGTTTTGTGGATATCTTGAAACATTTTACTGATGGTGCAAGCCAACGTTTAAAACTTGCAATTTTCAGTGAGATATAGCTAAGGAAATACATGTTTTGAAGAGCTTTTTAAAAGTCAGAATGTGCATTACTTTGCTTTAATTTTTGAGGAACTCAGCAAACTCAGTGGATTTTATGTATTCATTTTTAATGGAAGTATTAGAAAACTACAAAGTTTTACTTGGTGGATGAAGACATTTCAGGCTAAAGATATATCTAAATTTGGTTAAATATTTTCAAATTAAGTTAGCATAAATATTAAAATATAAACTAAAAATCATGTAGATATCAGTTTTTGACAGATAATTCATCTTTTGCTTTCAGAATTGTAAAAAATGTAACACATAAAAAAAAATAAATAAATAAAAGTTAAACATAGGAATCTATCCTTTAATTAATGCCAGTTTTCAAAATGTCAAGCAGTCGCCCAGGGAGCCAGTATTGTGAATACTAAACAGTTGTATTCTCTTATTCCTGTGTCAGCATCTTTCAATATTAGATAGCCTTTTTATCTTCTAGGGCCTCAGGCTCTGAAACATGACAGTTTTTGCAAGGATAGAATCAGCTCAGCATTAAACATTCTAGGTAACTAGTGGCAATGACGGTTTCTCCATGCATTTTTTAAATATATACTGTATATATATATATATATATATATATATATATATATATATATATATATATATACACACACACACGTGTATTTATGTATGGATCAGTTATCTGGAAACCTATTATCTAGAAAACTCAGAATTACGGAATGGCCATCTCTACATTTTATCCAAATAATCCAAATTTTAAAAAATTATTCTTTTTCTCTGTAATAATAAAACAGTACCTTGTATTTGATCCTAATTTACGATTGCTAATCTTAACTTGATTGATCCTTATTGGAAGCAGAACCAGCCTATTGGGTTTATTTAATGTTTATATGATTTTCTAGAAGACTTAAGGTATGATTATGGAAAGATTTGTTATCTGGAAGACCCCAGGTCCCAAGCATTCTGGATAACAGGTCCCATACCTGTGTGTATATATATATATATATATATATATATATATATATATATATATATATATATATACCGTATATACTCGCGTATAAGCCGAGTTTTTCAGCACCCAAAATGTGCTGAAAAACTCGACCTCGGCTTATACGCGGGTCATACGCCAATCCCTCACCGGATCCCTCACCTCCCTCTCCCATAGCGCATCAGGACTCTGTGACTGACGATCGCCGCCCGGAGCAGGTCCAGGAGCTCCGGGCGGCGCCGCCATTTTGGGAGCGACGCCGGCAGGGAAGGACGCGCCGCCCGGAGCTCCTGGACCTGCTCCGGGCGGCGATCGTCAGTCACAGAGTCCTGATGCGCTATGGGAGAGGGAGGTGAGGGATCCGGTGAGGGATTGGCGTATATAAGGTATTGGTATATGGATTATCTTCTCCCTACAGGAACCAGCATGGCAGCACCAACTGCTAAACAGGGGCTTATTTATAATAATAGGATTATTGGACCCCCTTCCCCCATCCAGGCCATATTCTCCTAGAAGAGTTTGTGACCAAAATAAGCAGAGGAATTTCAAAGCTCTTGCTGCGGACTGTAAACATTTACATGTGTCCTGCACACTGTTGGGGCCGCAGAAGGAGCCTCGTATGTAGTTGCTGCATCTCTCCATCTCTCTGCCCCTGGTTGAGTTATAAGTTATTTTACTGTGACTGGTGTGCTTACAATTTTTTTTTTTTTAAACTGTGGGCAGGCCTACCTTTCATTGTTATTCAGTGGGTGCAGGTACAGATTGATTTTCAATCAGCCCCTAGGCTTATACACGAGTCAATAAATTTTTCCAGTTTTCTTAGGTAAATTAGGTACCTCGGCTTATACACGGGTCGGCTTATACACGAGTATATACGGTATATATATATATGTGTGTGTGTGTGTGTATATATCTATCTATATATATATATATATATATATATATATCTCTATATATCTATATCTATCTATCTATCTATCTATCTATCTATCTATCTATCTATCTATCTATCTATCTATCTATCTATCTATCTATCTATCTATCTATCTATAGATAGATAGATAGATAGATAGATAGATAGATAAATGTCCAGATAGTACCTGCACTTTTGCCTTTGCTTTTCTTTGTGGGTGCTATGGTCAAAATAATGTATGTCCTTCAGAATGGACCAGCACACCAAGTTTTCAAGTGTTCAAATTTTCTTTATTGCCATAACACTCGTGCATCCAACATTTCGGCCCGCATTGGGGCCTTTATCAAGGATCCTTGATAAAGGCCCCAATGCGGGCCGAAACGTTGGATGCACGAGTGTTATGGCAATAAAAAAAATTTGAACACTTGAAAACTTGGTGTGCTGGTCCATTCTGAAGGATATATATATATATACTGTATATATATATACACACAAGTCCACAACTTTGTAATAAAATATATATTGCCATCATACCATGTTTTTAATAAATGTGTAACATAATCCAACTGATAAAATGCAACTTACTCCAAAATTTGTTGCAGCAAAACGATCAGAAGCAGAAACATTTGTTGTAGCTGTTGTGTGAGCATAAAAAGCATTGATATTTGCTAGTAAGGTACTCATGACAGCAGGAACACCAGGACACATGTACTTGGAAGACAGGCAGGAAAAGTGCCTATAGTAAAAACATACAAAACAGTGATAATCATATTATATCAATTAGCCATATTCATTTTATAATGTCTTATCTCTAAAAACTGTACACTTTATATCGACAATGATTTATTAATAATAGTTTTTTTTTAAGGGGATATTGATGGGTGCTATAAATACTTATGACATAGTTTGTCATTGCCAACATACTTCTGTAACTTGGTAAATGACTACATTATCAACAACAACAGTAACAAGGACAATATACAGGTATTTTCTTCATAAAGAACTCATTAGTTTGAAACATTTAGGTAAAATTGTGTGGTTGAAGGCATGTTGCAAAACTTCAACATCTTTTAGCAATCAATGCATTTCTGCTGTTTAATATTGGGATACCATTTTAACATACTTAAATGTAATTCATACTGTATATACATTTACACCAACAAATTAGATGATCACTTAAATAGATTAAAAGACATGCAGTCAAACTAATTAAGAGAAAGCTGATTTCTAGCCCTAGTGCCAGTGCAGCATTTGATTGCATCACCCCCCTTAGCCTCTAACACAATTACAGATATATGCAATCATTCTCTGAATAATCTCCAATGGGACACATTGAATTCATCTACAAAATATAGACTTCATGGTAATTTGCCATGATCAAGTTGTGTAAAATCTCTTCTTAGGGAACTGATGTTAGAAAGATAAAAGTGAGTTACTAAACACTTTATCTTAATCAGATTTGTACTGATTTTCATTGAGCAAATGTATGATACTTTTAAAAGCAAACAATTAAGAACTGATTGCTAATTTTTCTTATTGGATTAAATTTGTTTGTGGATTTTGAAGCAGATTCATTTGTACAGCAGAGCACTGGGGCCAGTAAAAAAAAAAAAAAATTCTGATGATTTAAGATTTTTAAAACTCATAATTGTGACTTTTAAAACTCATACTGTATTTATGACTTTTAATCTCATAATTATGACTTTTAAACTCATAATTATAACTTTTAATTAGGGATGCACCGAATCCACTATTTTGGATTCGGGGGAACCCCCGAATAGAATCCGAATTCGAATCTCAATTAGCATATGCAAATTGTTACAATTTCCCTCCCGTGTCCTAATTTGCATATGCAAATTAGGAATCGGATTCGGTTCGGCTGGGCAGAAGGATTCGGCCGAATACGAATCGTGCTGAAAAAGGCCGAATCCTGCCTGAATCCCGAGCTGAATCCTGGATTCGGTGCATCCCTACTTTTAGGGGCACATTTACTAATGGTCGAATATCGAGGGTTAATTTTTAAAGAGACAGTACTTCGACTATCGAATGGTAGAATAGTCGAACGATTTTTAGTTTGAATCGTTCGATTCAAGGTCGTAGTCGAAGGTTGAAGTAGCCAATTCGATGGTCTAAGTAGCCAAAAAAAACATTTGAAATTCAAAGTATTTTTTCTTCTATTCCTTCACTCAAGATAAGTAAATGTGCCCCTTAATCTCATAATTATGACTTTAAAAAGTAGAAATTATGATTTTTAATCTCATAATTTAAAAGTCAAAATTATGATTTTTAATCTCATAATTATGACTTTAAATCTCATAATTATGACTTTTAATCTCATAATTATGACTTTAAAAAGTCATAATTATGACTTTTAATCTCATAATTATGACTTTAAAAAGTCATAATTATAAGTTATAATCTCATAATTATGACTTTAAAAAGTCAAAATTATGACTTTTAACATTGGGTTTTTTAAAGTCATAATTATGAGATTAAAAGTCATAATTTTGACTTTTTAAAGTCATAATTATGAGATTAAAAGTAGGGATGCACCAAAGCCAGGATTCAGTTCGGGATTTTTGGCCAGGGTTCATCTTTTTTCAGCAGGATTTACCTCAGGGAAATTCCACCAGGAACAATGAATACATAAGTTGCAGTAAAACAAATATAAACTTTATATAGATATGTATTGAAAGAAATGGACAGTCTAATACATAATGCTTTTCTGCACTTGGGGACATGTTGGGACTTATCTAACTCACTAGTAGATATTACTCTGACTGTCTCTCTAACACAGTTCTTTTAGTATCACAGTCCCAATTGCAACAGAAGGGGCTAATGACCACACAGTTCAATGTCCCTTCCTCAAGTGCTCTTATATAGGGATGCACAAATTTTTTCCACCTTGTTTCTCTGTGGAAATGATGCCCATAGACTTGTATGGCGGCGTGCGTCAAAAAAAAAAGGACGCGTGTCAAAAAAATTTCCGCAAGATGAAACGGCTCAGATTCGCCCATCCCTACTCTTATACCCCAGGTAGTGCTACATTTTACCAAAGTACCTCTCCTATAGCTATAGCCGCTCTCATATAACAGGTGCATGAACAAGACCACGCAGCTCTGCAACAGGGTCGATCTTCACAGTTGCACCATTCACCTGCCGAGTCTCTAGCAGATTGGCAGGGAACAGAATAGGCTCTCTTTTGTACTTTTAGAGCGACAGAACCTTCATCTAGATCTGCACAGCATGCACAGCATGAAACAACAGCCTGTTTGCAATCCTGGACAGTCTCACACACACTGGATCTGCCAGGAAGCCACAGCAGGGGTGCTTTTATAACCTCCCTCTGGTAACCCCTTGCATTTGGCTCCAAGCCCAGGCTCTTCCTGCTCTTCCTCTTTTTCCCAGGCATCCAGCCAATTGGTCACTTCCTTGCCTGTAACCGGGCTTGGTGTTTTCACAGGCAAAATAGGGTGAAGGCGCGTCTGATCCCTTAAGAAAAGTATGACCTAAGGGTAAGACTTGACTCACTACTCATTTGTTTTAAAATTAATCACTGAAGAGTGATTGGAGATTGTGAAAGCATTTTTTAGCGCTCATACTTTTCTTATCTTTTACCTTATTCTATTTTCCTTTCCAAGGACTGTTCGGTCTGCAGTTTTATAGGTTATAATAGCCTCTTCCAATTAAAAACAGGAAAGATAAAATTTGAGACCACAGCCCTTCAGTTCCTGCCTTCTCCCACTTTGTGGTATTTCCAGGGACTAGAAAGAAATTGAGTTAGATTCTATGGGAGTAACTCCACCAACTATCCATTTTCATTTTCCTGGTTTTTAACCAAGGATCAACTTGAGAGACAGAAATCAATAGACCTTTTTATTAACTAATATTAGCACTGGTCACTTAACTAATTAATGAATTATTTTATAATGCATTGAAATGGGATTTGGAGTAAAATAGCTAATTGGAAAGCACTTGCATTTTATAAGTAATCACTTGAATTCATCTATTTTAAGTTTTACTGAATAACTAATATATAGAATTAATAATGTGCTAACTTATTCGATATATATAATTTATTTAAATTAATTATCAATCAAATTCATAATTAATTGAAAAGCACCTGCACTTTACAAATAATCACTTGAATTAATTGATTTATTTAGAGCTTCAGCAATTTATTGATATATACAGAATTAATGGTGTGTTTTCTGATTGAATATAAAAATCATCAAAATAATTAAGAAGTTGCAAACTGTTGAAATTGATTAACTGGTCTTAAAGAGATTTTCTTCCAAGTAGTATTGAAAATTGTTGTTAAGTGGGTGGTGGCGAACAAGTAAGACCAAACATTCTCAAACAAGGTTTCTTTCTCTTTCTCTCCTTTTTAATTATAAAGTAAAAAGTCATATATAGGAAAAATGGTTGCACTAATTGCTTTTAATTTTAGTCAAGGGCTAAAGTGGTAAAGTGGATGAAGTGTATTGATGAGCATAATTTTTTGCATGGTTTTGCAGTAAAAAAAAGGTGTGTATGGACTCCAATGGGTGAAACAATTGTTGCATGTCAAAAGAATATGTTGCTTTTAGACTTTAATGCATTTTGTGAATTTTTGATAAAGCAAAACAGGTTCACTAGTGAAATACTGAAATGTGTTGAGTAACTGCTTTAGGAATAAGGTAATAAAAGCTACACCCTTTGCTATGTCTAGTCATGCAAGTAGCATTTACTAGAGATGGCGCGAACTGTTCGCCGGCGAACATCGGGTGTTCGCGCTCGCCGGAAGTTCGCGAACGTCGCGCGACGTTCGCCATTTTGGGTTCGCCATTGTGGGCGCTTTTTTTTGCCCTCTCACCCCAGACCAGCAGGTACATGGCAGCCAATCAGGAAGCTCTCCCCTGGACCACTCCCCTTCCCTATAAAAACCCTGCAGCTTTTTTTCACTCTGCCTGTGTGTGCTGAAGAGATAGTGTAGGGAGAGAGCTGCTGCCTGTTAGTGATTTCAGGGACAGTTGAAAGTTTGCTGGCTAGTAATCGTTTTGATACTGCTCTGTTATTGGAGGGACAGAAGTCTGCAGGGGTTTGAGGGACATTTAAGCTTAGGTAGCTTTGCTGGCTAGTAATCTACCTTCTACTGCAGTGCTCTGTATGTAGCTGCAGTGGGCAGCTGTCCTGCAAACTTACTATCATCTGTCCCTGAAATCACTAACAGCTCTCCCCCTACACTATCTCTTCCAAGCACACACAGGCAGATTTTTCAGATACATTTTTGCCCTTGATCCCCCTCTGGCATGCCACTGTCCAGGTCGTTGCACCCTTTAAACAACTTTAAAATCATTTTTCTGGCCAGAAATGTCTTTTTTAGATGTTAAAGTTCGCCTTCCCATTGAAGTCTATGGGGTTCGCGAACCGTTCGCGAACCGCTCGCATTTTTGCGCAAGTTCGCGAATATGTTCGCGAACTTTTTTTCCGACGTTCGCTACATCCCTAGCATTTACTGGTCTCCTGATTGCAAACAAACACCTGTTTGGTTATTATTGGTTTCCAGACCATGGCAAGCATTTCTTATTTTATTAAATTGTACTATTAAACTCTAAAATAAAGAAAAAAATCAATCAAATTAGGTCAAGTCAATCTCCCAGTAACCTTTAACATAAACTTCACTTGCAACAGCATCAAATTAATTCTATTAAATTACTTCTTAGAGGAGCAAACAACACCAAGTCAGACTGCTACAATTAGAATTTCTTGGCCATATTTTGTAAACAGTTCCCTAAAAGCATTTGGCTAGAATATAGTGAGGTAAAATCAGAAACCACTCTTCATTATTCTTTAATATGCCATATGGAGAAGAACAAAAAAAAAAACCTTGCTGTTTTTTCAGGTTTATAGTGTTATTATTACCGTATATACTCGCGTATAAGCCGAGTTTTTCAGCACCCAAAATGTGCTGAAAAACTCGACCTCGGCTTATACGCGGGTCATACGCCAATCCCTCACCGGATCCCTCACCTCCCTCTCCCATAGCGCATCAGGACTCTGTGACTGACGATCGCCGCCCGGAGCAGGTCCAGGAGCTCCGGGCGGCGCGTCCTTCCCTGCCGGCATCCTTCCAAAATGGCGGCGCCCATGGCCACCACGTGGGTAGAGGCGCCGGCGCCGCTACCCACGTGGCGGCCATGGGCGCCGCCATTTTGGGAGCGACGCCGGCAGGGAAGGACGCGCCGCCCGGAGCTCCTGGACCTGCTCCGGGCGGCGATCGTCAGTCACAGAGTCCTGATGCGCTATGGGAGAGGGAGGTGAGGGATCCGGTGAGGGATTGGCGTATATAAGGTATTGGTATATGGATTATCTTCTCCCTACAGGAACCAGCATGGCAGCACCAACTGCTAAACAGGGGCTTATTTATAATAATAGGATTATTGGACCCCCTTCCCCCATCCAGGCCATATTCTCCTAGAAGAGTTTGTGACCAAAATAAGCAGAGGAATTTCAAAGCTCTTGCTGCGGACTGTAAACATTTACATGTGTCCTGCACACTGTTGGGGCCGCAGAAGGAGCCTCGTATGTAGTTGCTGCATCTCTCCATCTCTCTGCCCCTGGTTGAGTTATAAGTTATTTTACTGTGACTGGTGTGCTTACAATTTTTTTTTTTTTAAACTGTGGGCAGGCCTACCTTTCATTGTTATTCAGTGGGTGCAGGTACAGATTGATTTTCAATCAGCCCCTAGGCTTATACACGAGTCAATAAATTTTTCCAGTTTTCTTAGGTAAATTAGGTACCTCGGCTTATACACGGGTCGGCTTATACACGAGTATATACGGTAGTCAGTATCATGAACACAGCTCATCCAGGTTTTATGAAAGCAAACATATTTATAAAGATGTGTTATGTCAAGTGTGCTTGGTTATACTGAATTACTTTACATTTATTCATACAGCCTCACTCCATGCTTTTAATCATTGTAATTATAGCTTGATTGCTGTAGGTAATGTTTATACTTTCCCTTAAATGCATTTTCATGTTATAAGATTTAATCTAAATGCTACAGCCTGATATGCTTAGAAAAACCAAAAGGACAACAATTACACTCCAGCTATCACTCCACTATTTATCCATTGACTTGATACTTGTATCTCATATGTTTTGTTTGCCTATGAGCCACCAGCTACATACAGGTATGATATAATACAGGTATAGAATCTGTTATCTGAAATATGTTTGGATAAGGGACATTTCATTAATCTAGATCTCCATACCATACCAACACAATAGGATTGTTTTGTAACCCATATGTATTTATGCAGCTTCGTTAATATCAAGTGCAAGGTACAGTTTTATTATGAAATAGAAAACAATAATTACTTGCTTGTTACACACTCAATGGTATATAGCCTTTCTGGATACCAGGTTTCTGGATAAGGGGTCCCACACCTGTATTACATAACATCAAGTGCACCCATCGATCTTAATCAGTTAACCATACAATTTCGGAGGTTATTCTATTAAGACTTGTCAGTGCCATTATTTTACTATTTTACATTTATTAAACTTACCCAAGCAAGTCTGTTGTGCATTATGGAATGTAATTAAAAAGCTGTATAAAATTTTCCATGCCTAAAATACTTTGTAAAAATTGGCATGATTTGTAAAACTCACAAATAACCCTAAACTACAAGTTTACACCATTGAGATTATGGAAGTCATCCATTACAATTCTAATCAGATTATTTATAAAGTTGTGTATTTTCCTTGACACCAGAAGTCAATGGGAAAAATATAGGCAACTAGGAATTTTGTGTGTGAAAAATGTTGTAAAACACTGTGTAGAGCACGGTGTCTAATTCAACTCCAGTTTTTAACATAATATTTAAAAAATTTTGTTTAATGGAGATGCTTAACTGTTAAGATGGCACAAAAAATGGACATTCAAGTGATGCAAATAAAAAGATAAGCCCCACCACCACAGACAGAAAAAAAAGACAGAAAGTGCAGAAATCGATACAAATACAAAGGCCAACAATGTAAGAGTTGCAGCAATACCACAAATGACTTCTTATTCTTGCATTAATTGACTATAATTCTTTAAGAACTAACACCAAATTTTAAAGTACATTATGCTTTTTCCACAAAGGTTCCTGCGATGGTATGACTAGTGGTTCTAACAGATATACTACTGTGTCCATCACTAGTAGAGTGCAATGTGCAATGTTGGTCATAACTAGCAATGCACAAAAGAAGTATGACTTTCTGTATCATTTGCTAGAAACTGTCTTTGATGACACTTGCTGGTGTGGGACACAGATAACCAAACGTCACTATGGGGCACATTTACTAATATTCGACCATCGAAGTAAAATCCTTTGACTTTGAATATCGAAGACGAAGGATTTACCACTATTCGTTCGTTCGAACAGTCATAGGAAAAAATCGTTTGATTGAACGATTAAGGGGCAGATTTACATAGGGTCGAATATCGAGGGTTAATTAACCCTCGATATTCGACTGCCGAATGTAAACCCTTCGACTTCGAATTTCGAAGTTGAAGGATTTACCGCAATTAGTTCGATCAAACGATTTTTAGTTCGAATCATTCGATTTGAAGTCAATGTCAAAGTCGAAGGTCGAAGTAGCCAATTCGATGGTCGAAGTAGCCAAAAAAAAAACATTCGAAATTCGAAGGTTTTTTTATTCTATTCCTTCACTTGAGCAAAGTAAATGTGCCCCTAATTCCTTTGAATCGAACGATTAGAAGGATTTTAATCCATCAATCGAACGATTTTCCTTCGATCATAAATTTGTTAGAAAGCCTATGGGGACCTTCCCATTGATGCTCGGTAGGTTTTAGGTGGCGAAGTAGTTGGTCGAAGTTTTTTTTAAAGAGACAGTGCTTCGACAATCGAATGGTCGAATGGTCGAACGATTTTTAGTTCGAATCGTTTCATTCGAAGTCGTAGTCGAAGGTCGAAGTAGCCAATTCGATGGTCGAAGTAGCCAAAAAAAACATTCAAAATCCGAAGTTTTTTTTATTCTATTCCTTCACTCGAGCTAAGTAAATGGGCCCCTATGTGTTATTTAATGGGTTGAGCTGGGAGTTTGTCCCAGAACTTTACCTAGGCTCCCTAAAGTCAACTAAAGAATAGCAAGAGCTCCAGAAATGTAGTATGTAGTATTTTACTTCATCATAATAAAACATAAAATATTACCAAAGTCAGGAGAGTTGCAGAGTTCATCTTCTGTGAAATTTATATATGCTCAAGTCAAATTAAATTAGTACAGTGAAACCTCGATTTTAAGTATCCTGATTTTGAGTTTCCCGCATATTACATTTATTATTTGTGGCCCCACCAATTTAGAATTTATTTCAATGGGTTAATTTCCCAGATTTCAAGTAATGTTTTCCTGGATTTTGCATACAAGTTTTTTCCTTTTGTTCCTAGAAATTGCTGTTTGTCCTCTGTAAATCTTATTGTTAGTGAAATTAAGAGGTTTAACATACGAACCAGATGTATATTTTGCCATGGTTTTGCCTGTAAATAGTCAATTTCAATATTGGAACATGGCTTCTGAGTGGGTAGGAATAAAATTAAAACTGTGATAAATCTGCCTTTCCAAGTGCTAAATTTCAGAATTGCATCCTGAAAAAATCAAATTAATATTAACTGATCTGTTATTGTTCACCTTCCAAGTATAAAACATTTTCCAAACAATTTTAAAAAATATTTTCTTCTTTCATTTGGAACAATTGAAAGACGTTGCAGTGGGAATTTACCTACAAAGTCCTGCAATTGGCAATATGCAGTACTACATTCATAAAATCTATAAACGAATAAATAATAGAATCTGCTGTTTTATTAATATTTAAAGCATAACATATAATAATTAATTTGTTATGAAGAGACTTAGGGGGTTATTTATTAAAGTCTGATTTTTTTTTTGGTTGGACTTTTAAAGGGGAGAAAACAATTTTTTTGTAGAAAAAAACTTGAATTTTTCATGATTTATTACACCACGTTGAATAAAAAAGTACTCCATCTCAGACCTGCACTGGGTTTAGTTAATTAATAATAATCTGAAGAGTTCATGGTGTTCAGGCGACAATCCCAAAAAGTCACAGTTTTTGGATTGGTGAAAAAAACCCAAAAACGTACGATTCAGATTTTTTTATGATTTTATCAAGTATTTTCCTGCACAAGACATTTTTGTGAAAATATTGATAAATGGGGGAAAATACAGTGCGGATTTTGTCGGAGTAGTTTTTCGAAAATAGTGATTTTGATAAATAACCCCCTTGATTTTACTCTCTATTTATTTTTCATAGGTAGGTTGAAAGACCTACAGTCTTTCATTTTAATTGATGTCACATAGTGTACTTACGTCATAGCTTGATAAATTGACTCGATTCCATAGCGCATGGCAAATTCATCTGCTATTTCTTGTGCAGCATCATCAAAGTAAACCTTCCAGGCTTCATCTCCCTTCACCTCAGGAATCTTAATAATGCCATTATTCTGAACTTCTGTTAGGTGGTGAAATAAGTTCTGTAGGTAAATAATGTTTTAGATCATTAGGGAGAACACTAGATCTATGAGTGATACTTTTTAAATGTACATTTACTTTGTTACTATTAAAATTTTACCCCCACAGGTTGTTATGGTTCCAAATTCCACAAATGAAAAAAAAAAAACATTGAGGCAGATAACACTGAATAAATATTGATATTAGTTGCGTAGTACTGAAGATAAACTAAAAATATTCATAAAATAAACCTCAAAATACACACATAAAATAAATAACTAATGGAATGTTGTAGTTTTGAATTCTACACTTATACAAACAGAGGGTTTACATAATGCCCTGTTGGTGCATACAGGTAGAAATCTGAGAAAGATTGTTTGATTGGCTGTAGTTTTTAGTTAGTTATGGATGCTGTCTTACTAACTAAATAATCTTTCCTTCTAAAGTAGTTTTCTGTTATTGAAAGTATTTGAATTACTGGGGCTCATTTATAAACTTTGCGCAGGGCAGATTGGTTTGCACAGTGAATATATTTGACCTGCATTACATTTATAAAGCTGAATAAAAGTGTGCAAACAGAATTGCAAATTTTTTTCACACTGCGAATCTCTATAAGAGCTTTTTTAAATATGGCAAAAATTGCAAATTGTGAATATTATGTGCACACTCTGCGTTTGAATTACACCACAACTTTGGTGGCGGAGAGAATATTTGCGAAACAGTTTCACAAATTGCGAATTTAAGCTACAGTCAATGCTATTTTTGCACACAACAAACTTGCACAGTGGGTGCACTCACGCAAACACCAATCTTATTTGCAAAAAATTATTCTCAATGCAAATTCACAAAAAACGGAAAGACGAGCACAGCAGTGCAATATTTTAGCATTCAGGAAAAACATGGACAATACAACCGTTTGTGAATATAAAAAACACACACATCAGATTAGCAGATGATTTAAGGACCTACTCACATGCCTACTGGGGTCCTCAAATCCCCACATTGCTCTTCTACAATGCCCCAAGCAGTGTACAAAGTGCAAAAAAAGGCTGTAATTGTCCAATTTTTTTTTTTTTGCCTGGGAAATACTTGTATTGACCTCATATATTAATTTAATTTTAGTATATTAATTTAAATGGACAGCATACCCCCTTGCAGGCCCGGAATGGCAAATGCCAGAGGGGCTGCTATAAGATGCCATAGAAAGTCAATATTTAGTGGGCTGGTGGAGGCTGTTTGGGCCTCTGTATGGGCTGATTGGGCCTCTGTGTACCTGAAATGACAGGGCCTATTTTAATTCTCAGTCCAGACCTGCCCCCTTGCTCACCATTTGTTAAATTGATTATGACTCATGCAAAACAAACTTTTTGCCTGCTGTTTTGATTATTCTATGCCGTTGGCACTTTTTAAATATTTGTACTGATTGGTGATTGGAAGGGGGTGTAGTAAGTGTAAAAACAAAACAATGATACATTAGATGCGTTAAATAGATTTGCAATATTAAAATATAGGCAGTATACATTTCAACACAAATTCTATTTGTTGAACAATGTGTGTATTGGTTTCTGCTTCTTTACCACACATGGTTGAAGAAGGCCAGATGTTATTCTGAGTTTGTCCAAACATTTAGATTTCAGGACAAAACTAGACAAGTGCAATAAAATGTCCTCAATTGTGATCCACATACACGGAATAAATTTGATTTTGGGCAACTTCTGTCACATACAGTATACAGTATCTGAATGAAACCTTGAAAAAGATGTATTAAAGGGGTAGTTCAATATAAATGAACTTTTAGTATGTTATGAAATGGCTAATTCTAGCAACTTTGTAACCGGCCTTAATGCTTTGTTTTTATAGTTTTGGAATTATTTGCCTTCTTCTTCTGACTCTATTCAACTTTTAACTACCAATTGCAAATTGTCTCAGAATATCACTCTCTACATCATGCTAAAAGTAAATTTAAAGGTAAACAGACCCTTTTACACAGCACAAAATTGCTCCTTCGCTATGTTTTTGGACATGTTGCAAAAGCTTCCATGGAATTATACTTACCTCATGTAAACATGTGTACTGCACATGGTAAGGGGGCACATTCTCTTCTCCTTTGATCTCAACATTTATTTTCAGCCTTATTGCACCGGAGACAGCTGATTTATCTGTCCTTTTTTCTGAAATACAATGTCAGTCACAGCAATGTTATAAATGTATCTTTCAAGACCACAAACATTTCCATGGCTTCAAATACAGCCAGATCCAACAGCTGAAAACAGATGTCAGCTCCTATTGTTCGAGTGCTTTACATTAGCTAAGCCTCATATAATCACGCTTGCTACACCAGAGATAGAGAAATCTTTGTTCTAATTAGAATGCAAGAGCTTGTTCTAGTAGCTGAGCAGCGCTAATTGAGAGTGTATACATATTTTTTATTTCCTCTCGGAATGTGTTACTCTTTTGCTCTCTGCATGTATTTGGCATAGCGGGTTATGACAGCAAAGAAATTCAGCTCCAGCAACTAGTCAACCTGCTTCTTTTCATAGTTAGAAACAATTAAATTTCCAGCATGTGCTGATTCAGCTTTGGTTGAACTATTAGAGCTGATAAAAATATACTCTCTATGTCATTATTTCATAAAGCACAGAAAGGAAAGAGATGAACATTCAACCTTTAAAGAAAGCTGTTCATAGATAAAGCTTTTAGCTACAAACAAATACAATCTATTCTTTATGAAATCTGTTTTTAAACTTTTTATAAAAACCAACAAAGAATGGCAAAAAGCTTAACAAAACATTTTTATGGGGATGTGTGACAATTTTTTACATAAATTAGTCATGAAAAACAAGATTCACATGAAGACCTTAAAAGGAGAAGGAAAGTTGTTTAGCACTTCGGGATGCCAAATGTTACGCACCCCCAAATGGATGTATTTACTTTCCTGAAACCCGGGGCCAGTGCTCCTATCAGCAGAAAACTGCACTAGTCCGCGATTATTCCAGCGAGCACCACAGAGCGTTCCTCTTCCGGTATGATTTCTTGTTTATATGATTCTATTGGCAGAAGGGTTTATATGATGCATACATGTTTGATTGGTGTTACTCTGGTAATGTTGTTGGATGGTATAATCGTCAATAAAGTTTTGAAGATGTATTTCTGGCCATAAATGTCACAGTAAAAATTGCCATAATAACTGCCATAAAACAGGACTATTTTATAGCATACATATTCCCGAAAACGTAATTTGTCGCCAGAAATTTCGCAACTCGCAAAATTTCCGCTAACGTAAGCTGGTTCGTTAACGTAGTTACCGCAAGTGATCGCAGTGACTTCTGACTTAGTTGCTGCGAATATTGTGGCGGAAAAATATTCTCAGCGATAACATGCGGAAACGTAGTCAGATTTACCGCACTTTAGTAAACGGACCCCTAAGGGGCAGATTTATCAAGGGTCGGATTTTGAAATAATAGGAGTTTTTTTGAACGCCCATAACTACGAAATTCTAATTAAAAAAGACCAATCGAAATTTATAAAAAAAATCAAAGTTCCATTTTCGATCTAATACGAATCGAAATAACAGCACATTCGATCGAATTAGATTCAAAGTTTCTCAAAAAGTATGTTTGTCTAAAAGGGACACTATCTTGCAAAAAAAATACTTTTATATCTATATTTCTGGTGGTTTGTGTTATTACATTTCTGCCAAATGTTGGGATTAATACCTTCTGTATAGATCAGTTTCTTTTGAAGTCTTTAAATGGGCTAGAGAAATAGTTATTCAAGTTCTTACAAAATTGTTTAAAAAATGTGGTTCTGCCTTCACCCCAATGTGGGGCTTGGAGCAGTGAAAGTTGGGGCTCAACCTGAATGACAGTTAGGGTAAGATTTGAAAAAGAGAATGACAGTGTATATATACTAGGGGGCATATTTATCAAGGGTCGAATTTCAAATTGAAAAAAAACTTCGAAATTTGAATTCAAAAAGACCAACCGAAATTAAGTCAAAATTTTTTTTGGTCAAATAGGTCAGTTTTCGATCGAATAGGTCCATATTCTGCCAAATTCTAAAAAATATCGCATTCAATCGAATTCGATTTGAAGTCCACCAATTGACTCCAAATAGGTTCTAAGAGTAGAGTCCTGCAGCGGGTCGGGTACCCGCGGGTACCCGTGGGTTACCCGCAAAAACCTGCGGTACCTGGCGGGTTGTGCTGAGAAGTTCCAGGTGCGGGTATACCCGCGGGGCGGTGATTCTGAGGGTGTGCAGGTCCTGGGTCGGGCCGCGGATCTTCTCATTAACGATATTTGCACCTTTTTCTGGTCACGCCGTATCCCGATGACGTCACTTCCGGTTTACAATGAATTTACTTCCTGTTTTACTTCTTTTTTCCTTATCATATCGACTTCTGATGATGTCACTTCCGGTTTCTAATGACAGCACTTCCTGATTCTTGATGGTCAGCGGGTCGCGGGTCCGGGTTGCGGATAAGGTACTTGCGGGTCGGGTAGCGGGTCCAAGCGGGTAAGAATGCGGGTTGCGGGTGCGGGTTGCGGGTGCGGGTTGCGGGTACGGGTCCCAAAAAATGGACCCGCGCAGGACTCTATCTAAGAGGTCCCCCATAGGCTAAAACAGCAATTCGGCAGGTTTTAGAGACAGTACATGATAAATTTCGATATTAGAATTTTGTTTTGTTTTTCAAATTCAAATTGAATTTGGACTATTTCCTAGTCGAAGTACACAAAAAATTGCTGGAAATTAAAATTTTTCTCATTCGAAAATTCGATTCGACTGTTGATAAATCTGCCCCTAGGTGTCCCAGGTGTATTTTTGGAATGATTATTGATTTATTTTTATATTTTCCTGTGACTATAACCTCTTTATGAACGGAGAAGGGGGGCTGACAAAAGACTGGAACTTAAGTGGGACTTAAAAGAAATATACTGTACCTGACCACCACTGCCTTACAAATTTATTTTTGCTCCCAAATGTCAACAAAGTAGTTTGGGCAAAGCGCCATGCATGTGAACTGGTATCCGTAACGTAACGATAGAGTGTGGGGCCTGGTGTAGACTGTGCAGCCGGGCCTGGCCACCCCCTCCAGAATCATTTTATTTAAGTGTGCACAAACTACTGTCAGGTTTTTTTAAGTTTGTGCGAACTACCAGCGGGCCCTGGTACAATTGCACCCCTGCTCCCCCGGTAGTTCTGCCACTGACTGGTGTTTAGAACAACTGCAATTACAACTTAGTCATATAATTGTAGTTACAGTATATGACCAGGGGAACTTCCTTAAAAAAGGATTGTCAGAAGGCCATTACTGTACTTATTTATAAATAACTAGGAATGTGCACTTAGTGGGTTATTTACTAAACCCCGAATGCAAAAATCCCGAAAAATTTGTGAATTTTTTTATAAAATTGGACTTTTAAAAAAATCACGAATTCTACAGAATTTATTAAACCCCCGAGGATGGCAAAGTCCAAATCTGAAAATCCGGTATCTCAGACCTGTCGAGGTTGCATATAAGTCAATGGGAGAAGTCTCAATGATTTTTTCATGTGCGCTGGGTTTCGTGCAATACCCCAAAGTTTTCGGACAAAAATCAAAAGAAAAGTTTTCGGATGAAAAAAATCTGAAAAAAAATGTGAAAATCAGATTTTTTCCCGAAAAGCTAATTTTCTGGAAAACATAATAATAAAAAAGTGTAAAAAACCCAAGCAGATTTGATCAGAGTTTGTCTGAGAAAATGTTGAGATAAAATCAGACTTTATTGAATAACCCCCTAATGTTCTGTAAGGTTGGTTGGGTCTATGTTCTTTGTTGAAAGCAGGCTATTAAATACTTGAGTAAGGAAAATCTGTGCTCATAAAGTCCAGAATACTAATATACAGTAGGGCCAGATTATCTGAAAAAGCTATCTTGCAATGACACAGCCACTGGTTATCAAGCCGGTTCTGAACAATAGAAAATAGAAGTCTAAAAGACTAACTGCATGACTTTTAAACATCCCTTCTACTGCTAAGGCTTACAGCAAAGCTGTAAAGATGCATCTAGGTTAAAACGAGAACCATTACATTCTAAAGCATATTATATAGGTAAGGCCTTGCTAAGAACACAAAGTAAGGGTGTAGCTATCTATCTACAACTATCTATCAACCAACAGTTCTAAAGCTGTGTAGAAAATTAGAAAAACATATTTATTACTTTGCTTACAGGCTCAAAACTAGCCACAAAATCACTAATAGAAACATTTCAGTACAGAATAAATTCCTTTAGGAGCTGTAAAAAAAAATTTTCCTCCCCATTTGTAAATGAAACACATTTTAGTATTTTTTTTCCTCACTTGGTATAAGGACCCCTTTTTTATGATTGAGTTAACCTTTTTTTATTACTCATTCTACCAGCTATTATGCTATTTTACAATACATTGAAATCCTATGGCAATAATGATTATTTAATAATAACGGTTGATAATTGTGAAGATGAATCGATCCAGAATTGCATCACATGATAAATAAGCTCCTGGAATTCATGATCACACAAAGCTCCGAAATTCTGTAATATCCCATCAAAGAAGATTTTAAGAGCCAGCAATGATGTCACTATACCAGATTGCTTTTCTTTATTTTACAACTAATGTGCCCTGTAGTGTTTCTTATGAGGTAATAAACTGTTAAGTGTTGTTATCAGATAAGTGACATGTTGTTATATAATCAAACAACATGGCTGTTCTGAAGCTTTGATAAATGGCACAGTAAAACACATTCTTACAAGACTCCCTATTGCATATTTTATCTATAAATCTTCTGCTGCAGCCATGACCTAGATATCTTTTTTAGCCTTAATGCCATCAGATGAATATTTGATGCTATTACCTGGGTTTATAGCTGCACTATTTCTAAAAGATTCATAGTTCAAGTTCAGAGTCAGTTTATTCAAAGCACATGGATATCGCAGAGAACCAAGAGCAAAATTAAAATAGCAACACATTCTAAAGTTGTACTGTATTTAACATTATTTATGCATACAATTAATAATCAACTGGAACTGTTTTTAATACATGGATGCTAAATTGATGTTAAGGCTGTAATATTGTGAAGACAATAAAAATTATAATAATACTAAATAATAATAGTACTAAATATTTCATAAAATTTGTGGACTCAGCACTCTCCCTTGTAGTGCCCTTGATTATTACCCATATAATTATATGAAGACCATAATAAAAATCTCTTTTCCATCCTAACAGGACCACAATGCATACTTCCTAGCAACTACTGGAATATAGCTCCTTTCACTAATTTTTTTTGTACCAATGTAATAAGTAATTACTATACTAATCAAACAAAATGATATCATGAATCTGTACTGCATTACAATTGGTTTTGGCCCTGGGCTGTGACCCCGACCATGTGTCTGACTACCGATTCTGTACTGCACTGCTTGACTAGTATCACTCTCGGCCTGACTCTCAACTATGCTCCCTGTCTTTTCTATAAATGTTAAGTTTCCCTTGTCTGCCTAGAACTCTCCCATTGGTCCTCTCACTTTAAGACCTGGTGGCATCCGAGTAGCAGAGGGCTCCTCCCAAAGGGAAAGGCAGCTGTTATAGGCAGAAGCATGAGCTGAGACCAGGACCTCTGTGTTTGTTCTGTGTTTTGGGATATCATAAGTTACACTACTTCCCAGTGCAAACCTTGTTGATAACCTTGGAGACAAGTTCTGTTTTATTTCTAAGAATTGTCACAAAAAAAAATTCCATCAACAAAACTGCATCCATAAGGCAGTCAATCTGCACTAAAATTGATGGAACTTCCATAAAAAAACAGCAGAAATATTACATGTTAACTTCTGCCAAGAAATTGTAATTTCCAGGCAGTTATTTTTTTATCTGTTACTACAATTCACTTTGTGTTCTTTTCTAGGGCCATTTAGTAAACCTAGAAGGTATGCTAAGCAGCAGCTATATCATATTCTGGTGATATCAGTTGAAACGTTTGAAATTCTATGGAATTATTTAATATTCAATCCTTTCATAAACAGGAACCATAGATACGAAGATGTATTAATGAAGAATATAGGACAATGGCTTATTTGGTGTAAATAAGTAGTAAACATACTACAATAAGAATTAGGGAATTCATTACAAAGAAACCAAGTATCATATAGTGTAGGAATAAATGGCATGCTCTATCTTATGTTTAATTTGTTTATTTTTTTCTGGATCTTATGGATTCTGCACTTTTGAGAAGTGACTACAGTGCAACTAGAAGGTCATTAATGTAAACAAAGCAAACTGTGGGAATTCTTTTTATAGCATCTACTTATTTACTCTGGTTCTCTAAGACAGGGATTATCTGCCTTTAGTAACTTTAAACTTTCTCTCCATCACTATTCCTTATCTTAAAACAATACAAAACCGTTTTGATAATAGCTACCCAAACTAGCAAGCTATAGTTCCAGGGATATCGAGAATAGTCAGCATGATCCCTTCAGGGAGTCCCCCCATCCTCTGTTTAATGCCCCTAGAATATAAAACTCACAGTTTGGAAAAATCTGATTTAAAGGGGATCTAACACCCCAATAATGATAAATGTTAGTCAGAGTAGCACACTTCTGCAATTTAAATACATTTTCTATTTTTAGCAGTTTCCAAGACATAAACAGTTTTATAGACAGTTTGATACTGTTAGGCTAGCTTCAGCTCAACAACTCTCCTTGAAGGCCAAGAGTGACAGCAACCCTAACTGTCTAGCACTTTTTTTGCACTTCTTAGATGCAATGTCTGATATTAAAAATAGAAAATTAATGTAAATTGCAAGAGTTCTCAGAAAAGTGCTCTGCTTACATTTACATCAATTACATATTTTGGTTTAAATGTCCTTTACGGTAAAGCAGTACTGTTGACCAGAAGAGTCCAGCAAACAAGTGATCTTATAACTGAATTCTGTAAGGGATGCAGCATTAGAGCTCATGCTATGCTGTTATGCACTGATATTTTCCCATTCATGACAAAGATGATCTTAACAAAAGAATTTAAAACATTTTTGATACATACCTAAATTATACCATACATCCATTTCACCACTAAGCGTTCTCACATCAACAAATGTTTGTCCAAGAAAGTCATCAGACTCTTTTTTAAAGTGTTGCTTTACTCTGGATTTAATATCATCATCTTCATCCCAAACTCTCACTTTTATTCTGTCTGTTGAGTTGTGGCACTCACTGTGAAGAGAGTAAAGTAGTTATTAAGCAGCTATTAACCTCAATTATAATGGCGAGCCTGATATTAAAATCCACAAAATATTTACCCTATGTGAAATAAAATACATTAACCACCATAGGTAATTAAAGGTGCAATGTTTGCCAGAGCTTAGTAACACATAAACACATTAATGTGTCCTGTTGATTGGTTGCTGTAGGGGAATAGGCCGGTAGAAAGCTTTGCATCTTTTATTGCTCAGTTGCAGTAACCATCATAAAAAATGAGATGTTTGCTTTTTAAATGGTACCATGTAAACACTATTGGCTGATATATTGGCTGCTATAGGTCATTAGACCAGTAGCAAACCCTTTCGAGACAAAAAAATAACAAAAGTGGTATAATGGTGAAACCTTTATTGGCTAACTAAGGTAATCATAGCAAGCTTTCAGAACATTTTGGTTCCTTTTTGAGGTTAATTACAATGAAGCTGAGGAGTTCTCTGATATACTGTATAGCTGGTTCTCTATAGGTCACATACAATCCACAACTAAAGACTCAGGGATTTACAGTGTGTACTTCATACTGATGAGTCTCAAAGGCATATTGCCAGACCCACCACTTTTACGCACTGTAAAACTGATTAGAAATAGCTGAACAGTAGAGAAAGCATTATACATAGCATGATTTAGTAGTGTTTAACCTTAGATATAGGCCTTTAAATACCAATGCATATTTATGAACAAATACAGACAGCAACAGAAAATGCCCAAATTGTTAAAATAGAAAAACAAAAAAAAAACCTCTTCCAGCTAAAAATAAGCCTTATGAATATTTGCATACTGTAATAAATAATAAATTTAAACAGAATATTCATTGTTGTAACACTACAGAAATGAAATGTAGCAGATGGGAAGCTTAACCTAAAGCTGCTTTTTAATCTCTCGAGATGCATCTAAAAGCTCTACCCTTTCACTGCAGAAGTCGCCTATAAAGAGAAACAGCAGTATGTTGAAGGCATTTCCAAAGTAACATTTTTCTTTTTTCACTCAACACTCATATTTTATGCATCCCTGAAAATCTGCCTTTTGAACATTACAGGCTTATATTGTGTGCTCAAGAACTCATTAGCAGTTTTAAAGGTAATAGACTACAATTCCAAAGTGTATATGAAGGAACACATCAGTCAAAATTATACTGCAAATCCTCTAGATACTCATACAAACATTATACGACATGCATCACAGGCTGCAAGTGCAACAGAAATCAAGGCAAGGCTTGGATCTTATTGGCTGGAACAAAAGGAGGTAAAATTACAGACCCTAAAGGGTGACCAGTGTTACTGATGTGTCTATGATATACAGTAGCTAGATAGAATTATGGAGTATCCTACTCAGTAACAATATTTACCATTATACAAAAATCGATGGATATTACTCAAAGTACCTGGCTCATTAATACTCATAGTACTTGGCTCATTAATACTCATAGTACCTGGCTAATAACAAAAGATATTGCACATATTACACACAAGGACTTGACACCATGAAGCCATAGGTTTCACAATTCCAGTATTAGGAAAGGGGCTGAGCTGACCTCAAGCAGTTCTAATATACATTTTATTATTATTTACAAAGGTGTACTTACTGATAGTTTGACATTTACCATGTTTGAATAACTTGCCCTTATTGACATATTACAAGCAAGGATGATGTATAACCTTTACATTTAGTTGAGCGCTGTGTAAGACAGGTATTGCCTCATATGCACTTTAGTACAGTATCACGGTGGCATAAAAATGCACCATTGAACTGAGTAGTGATGAATGCTCTTGTTGAATTGACACAACTGAACTGAGTAGTGATCAATGCTCTTGTTGAATTGACACAATATATTTTATTACCTTGAGACATTTAAATAAATCACCATTATGTCCTTTAATAGAATATTGCTAATGTCTTCATGGCAACTAAAGGTTTATATAAAGTCACACAGTACTATGGGGGGGAGGAAATTGATATAATAAAATCATTATAATATATTTATTTATCTCAGGATGCAACAATAACAAAAGAAAAAAAAATGCATTTCTGCATTCTATATACTTACAAATGGAATTTTTCATCCCATACTGGATTTAAGTTGCCAAAAATGGTTTTAGTTCTTCTTTTGGTTTTTCCAACTTGAACAGTAACATATGGGTCACTTGAACCAGTTTTGTCTTTAGCTTGTAAACCCTGAGCACAAACCACTATAAAGAAGAATATATAAATATGTAAGTATTATTGCCGAAATGCTAAGCTTGCTTATAATTAAGGGCACTGCCATCAAATTAAAAAGCATGCATCTGCCTAAAAAATAAGCAAATGGTTTCCTGAAAGACAGTTGTTCTTCTATTTGGAATGTTAGACACTTTTTGGTATTCTTGGTATGATGTTGGGATTATTTCTTGGTACACAGGAGACTTAACCCCTCCCCCAACTCTTAGCCTGGGTATGGCTAATAATAAAGAAAGTACAATCACACTTACAGCAATAGTGGCAGCTTTTTGCCACTATTGTGCCACCTGAGACAAGATACTCAGTCACCTGGGGTACTTGTAGATAATAAACTTGGCTGCAGGAAACAATGCCAGTCAGCTGCTATAAGGCTAAACAATGTTTGGAGACAGATTAACAGGGGTGTAGAGGACATGGATTAACAGGGGTGTAGATTAGCAGGAGGAGAGGGTCATAAAAAAAGCACCGGTAAGGCAGTCCAAGTTTGTTCTCCAGTGCTCAACCTGGATTTCATTGAACAAAAGAGTCCAAATAAGGCCAACTATGCTGGTGCAGTGCAAGGAAATACTCCTTTATGAAATAAAACTGGCCAAGATAGGAATATTTACACTGAATTCAAGGTGCTTATCAAGCGATATGATAACCATGTAAAAAATACCACATATAAGGAGAACATACTGTATGATAAAGTCTCGTAAGCTTTATTTACAAGTAGATCCTTCCAGTGGGCACACGGACATTCACTGAGATTTGAAGAAAGAAGATTCTATCTTAATTTAATCCTAAAGAGGTTGTTCACATTTAAATACATTTTTTGGGGCAGATTTATTAACTCGAATTTTCAATTTTTTTGGGGTGAAAACTCTCAAATTCGAATTGTGAATTATCCAAAATTGAGTTTTAATTCTAATTTTGAGATTTATCATACTCTGGCCCTTTAAGAATTCAAATTTGACTAATCGCCACCTACATCCTGCTGAATTACTGTTAAGACAATGGGAGAAGTCCAGGGATCAATTTGGTGAGGTTTGCAGCCTTCCTGACATTCAAGTTTTTTTAGAAAAAAAAATTCCAATCGAGTTTTAATAATCCAAATCAATTTTGATTTAGAGTTGTTTCAATTCGTCCGAGTTTAAAAAATTTATAAATTTTTAGTTTATGGGAGTTTTAAAAAACACATGAATTCGAAATTTGACCTTTGATAAATGTGCCTTGGGGAAAAAAAAATCGAATGTCAGAAAGGCTGCAAACAATTCCAAATTGATCCCTTTACCATTGACTTAAACAGCAATTTGGCAGGTTTTAGGTGGTGAATAGTCAAATTTGAGTTCTTAAAGGACTAGAGCATGATAAATCACAAAAATCGAATTCAAAGTTTTTTTAAAAACTGGAATCAAATTTTAATAACTCACTAGTCAAATTTTACAGTTTTGACCATAAAAATTTTGAATTTCAAATTTGAATTTTTAATCGACCCTTGATAAAGCTACCACTTAGGGGCATATTTATCAAGGCTCGAACTTCGAATTGAAAAAAAAACAACCGAAATTAAGTCAAAGGTTTTTTTTTGTTGAAATGGTCAGTTTTCGATCGAATAGGTCCGTATTCAGCCGAATAGTATGAATCTAAGGAATATCGCATTCGATCGAATTCAGTTCAAGGTTTTTCCCACCAATTGACTCCAAATAGGTTCTAGGGGGTCCCCCATAGGCTAAAACAGCAATTCGGTTTTAGATGGTGAATTTTTAAACAGACAGTACACGATAAATTTCGATATTCAAATTTTTTTATTCTAATTGAATTTTGACTATTTCCTAGTTGAAGTACACAAAAAATAGCTCAAAATTACTATTTAGGGTCGACTGGCTGTATCCCGCTGAGGAAGCCAACGGTGTTGGAACGCTGGCTGACAACCCTGACTCCTCTGAAAGAGGGAATATCACTTTGGTATAGAGCACTGCAGCCTTCTGTTGAGATTAAGAGCACTTCCACAATCATCAAGTGGGAGCAGAGGTTGAGCATATCTTTGTCTGAGGATGACTGGTTGCATATCTTTACTGTTCCTACCACAGTTTCTAAATGTATTTCCCACTTGGAGACGTCTAGGAAAATATTATACGATTGGTATATGACCCCCAGTAAACTGCACCGCATTTACAGAACTGTACCCAATACGTGCTGGAGGGGATGCCACCAGAATGGTGATATGCTACATATCTGGTGGGGATGCCCTAAGCTTCAGCAGTTGTGACAACGCTTAGAGGCCTATTGCAACACTCAGTTGAGTCTCCAAATAAAGTTCACCCCAGAGACTGTTCTCCTGGGTCTCTTAGATCCAAATATTCCAAAGGAACTGTGTACAATTGTGCATCATTTGATTTTTGCGGTTAGGCAATTGATTGCAAGGCAATGGAAGTCCATCACGGTTCCCACGGTACAGCAGATTATTAAGGAAGTGGACACTCACTATCAATATGAGAAATTGGCTGCATTGGCTACGTTTAGTGCAGTGAAGTTTTACAGACAATGGGAGAAATGGTCTTGACCCACCGCTCTAGGTATCCTAAGGACGCATACCCCCCCTGAACCCCCCCTTCTATCTTTTTCTTTACTGTGCTTTTATATTTTATTGTATTTTCCTTTATTGTTTATTTGTGTACTATTTCCTTTTGAAAATGAATAAAAAGATACATTTGAAAAAAAAAATAGCTCAAAATTTGAAAATTCACCTCGACCTTTGATAAATCTGCCCCTTAGTGTGCTGTAGAGAGATTTTGGAAGTTTATTTATCAAATGGTGAGTTCTAGTTTTCACCAATTGATAAATAACCTTCCCATAGGAATGAATAAAATATGGGTGAGTTTTAGTTTTTTAAAATTTAACATTTTGATCAATCTGCCTCTAAATGCGTGGCCTTACAGAACTTTTTTTAAATTGGGTCAGTGACCTCCATTTCAAAGCTTGAAAGAGTCAGAACAGAAGGCAAATCATTAAAAAAAAACTATAAGAAGGAAAAAACGAAGGGCCATTTAAAAAGCTGCTTTGGCCATTCTATAACATATTTTAAGGGAACTGAAAGGTGAACTAACCCTTTATGGGGTTTTTACAGTGAGGCCTGTGACGTTTTAGAATTCTCTACTTGAATCAGTCGTACTATTGATACATTAGCTGGCATCAAGGTGGGTTGGGTGGCTTTCTAGAGAATAAAACAGTGTTACTGAAATTTGCACTTGGTACAAAGCTAATCCTGGAACTGGTCTGACGGGTAATTAGATATATTTCTTTAGACAAAAAGTTGAACTCAATGGATATCTTTTTATCCTACTTACAGTAGGATATCCTACTCTTTTCTCCAAAGAGTACATATTTTTGAGATGCTCTATAACCTTTTGTGTGTCCAAATACTATTAAACCATGCCCAGCACGCTGAATTAATTCTTACCTGTGATATTTATCTTAGCTGACCATTTGGAGGTTCCTTCTAAAACACTTTGCTTGGATACTTTAGTATGCTGCACAAAGTCTTCTTTGCTGATCTGAAACATTTCTTGAATAAGCTGAAAAACCTCTGGTCGGTTTCTCTCCCTGATTTTCATTCTCTCCTTCATCGCAGTGATTATGTTCTGGGTTTTGTCCTCTGCGCCATGCTTTGAACTTTTCTCTGCAGCTCCTAAAAGTAGAAGTGTCTCATATTTAAAAGAAGGGCGGCAAATCTTGTAGTTTGCAAACTCAATTCACCTTTAATGTTTTCTAGATGTCTATTTAGCAATACAAGAGGAGGAAAAACAATGTTTACAAGCACAGCAATACAGTTCTTGGCTTTAGCTCTATAATTGCTTCTTGGCTGCTGCAGTACTTTTTGTTGCAGTATAAGGCAAAGGGACAATAATTTGCCATAACTAAGATAAATCACTTGTTATGAAATGTTTAACCTTTCCAGTAAATGTTCCCTCATTTCATGGCTGTTATGAATCAACTTTTGCATCCTACAAACTGTAAAGTACATCAATAATAAATTATATATATATATATATATATATATATATATATATATATATATATATATATTGAGCTTCCAGTAGTGAAACCCAAGGCCCCCAGCACAGAAACAGAGACTGATCACCTTGAAGAGTTTAAACTGCAGCTTTGCTGACTTTTATTTTCAAATAAACACAATTCTTCAGCCCACTGGCTTCACATAGGGGAAATCACATAACATAAACAGTCCCACTTCACACCCTCAATGGTGTTCTATTTACACATGTTAGAGTTTAGCACTCACTGGCTTTCAGCAGACCACAAATCCCAGAATCCTCTCTGGGCACACTTGAGACTCTTGTCTCCTGGGAGTGGTTTCTCTGGTCCTAGTCCCTTTAGACACATCTTACAATATATATTGTATTCTTTGCATGTTATGTTTTAACCATACACATCCGAATGTTCTTTTATAAGATTTTCTTTAAAAACGATTGTTAGGGGGGGAATATTACAGAAAAAGGATTCTATTTTTTACTTTTCTGAGCAATAGTAACGTCCCATGTACAGTATTGAGGCGTTTTTCTGAGACGAAATTTAAGTGGCCGTGATGGCGTTCGGGCAAAGTGGCGAACGCCATCATGGCACTTTGCCAATTTACTAACGGTAGCTGGCGTAATTTCGCCAAGGAGATAGACTCTGGCGCAACTTCGCACTCTAACGCCAGGCGAATTTTCAGTCTGGCGAAAGAGCATTACTACGCAAATTCACTAAGTTTTTGATTTTACTGACCATTACCTCTATCGTGAGACTTGCCTTCGCCACCTCAGACCAGGCGAAGTGCAATAAAGTAGATAGGAGTTCCTCAAAAAAAGTTTAACTTTTTTCTAAGTCCCAAAAAACGCTGGCGTTTTTTCCTATTTAAAGGGTGATAGACTAAAAAAGATCGTAATTTTTTTTGTTGGGGTACCCTTCTTCCCCCCTACATTTGCTAACATATGGCACCTAAACTATACTGTGGGCACATGTGTAGGGCATTATAACAACTTTATATAATTTTATTAAGGTTCCCTGGCCTTGTGTAGTGTAATGTATTTGCTGCAGCATATATGGCCATTGTACTTTAATTGCACGCCATATGCAAATTAGCCAATGCTAGCGTAACTTCGAACTGCTGATCTTAATTTCGCTGGTGTAATTTCACCAGCATTCGGTACCCTGTGCGCAAGTTCGGATCTTTATGAATTAGCATTGTCCAGGCGAATTTACACCTGGTGAAGTGTTGCGATGTGCGCAAAGCCGTAGCTGGCGAATTTTCACCGGTTAGTGAATTTGCCCAAATTGTTTTAGATCCAATAATGAAACTCAACATAGACGCCACTTCTGGAAAAAATTTAATATAGCAGGTAGCTGGACAAAACCTAACGTGTTTCGAGATCAAATCCCTTAATCATAGGTTCCTGCTATATTAAATTTTGTCCAGAAGTGCCGTCAATGTTGAGTTTCGTTATTGGATACAGTTAGGACACTGGAGACTGAGCACCTGGCAAATGGAGGAATGAGGGGTGAGCTTGAGCGGTCTCTCCTTTTTTTTTTTTTTACTTCTAGTATTGTTTTAGATCCACTGTTTTTATAATTATTATATTTTATAGCTCCATGTTTATTATTTAGATGCAAAAACTTTTCTTGTTCGATAGACAAGTAAACTTTGGTTGTGCATCTTATATAAACATGAATTTTAATAATGATCAATACAAAAAGGCAGAACACCAAAAGGCAGCGCACTTCTGTACAAGTGTAGTCATAACCTAGTCATAGAAGACCTTCTTGGATCAGTCATTTACTCATGTATACCTGGAACAAAAATAAGAATTCCCCTGCTATTGTATTGTCTGTCTGGAATATTAAAAAGAAGGATGGAAAAAGAATTGATAACGTTTCATAATTGGATCCTTCCACCTAAATAACAGATTACATTTGCATGATGTTGAGTGCATATTATGAATATACAATATATAAACAATCACTGACATGCTATTGAGAGGTCCAGTGGCTGAACTGGAAGACAGGACATAATGGAGAAATATTCTGCATATTGCCGTTAGGAGGCAAAATCAGCTTGACAGATGCATTTCTTTAATACAACACTTTTTATACAATATAATAATCTATTTAGGGAATTTGAATGTTTGATGAAATGAGTAAATGCAGTTGCAATAAATGTGATATTGTAAGTAACAAGCAGATGCCAAGGGAGTCAGTGCACTGAAGGGCATATCAGGACCTAATAGCCTGTCTCCAAAGTAATGCAGTGTAGAACACAGAACAGAAAACGACCTGAATGCTTAATGTTAGAGCTGATTTTTCATCTCAGTTCATTGGTAATGAGCAGACTCTTGGGGGCCGATTCACGAAGGGTCGAATTTCGAAGTTAAAAATACTTCGAAATTCGACCCTCGAATTGAAATCCTTCGACTTCGAATATCGAAGTCGAAGGATTTAGCGCAAATCCTGCGATCGAACGATCGAAGGATTTTTCGTTCGATCGAACGATTAAATCCTTCGAATCGAACGATTCGAAGGATTTTAATCAAACGATCGAAGGAAAATCCTTCGATCAAAAAAAGGTTAGCAAGCCTATGGGGACCTTCCCCATAGGCTAACATTGACTTCGGTAGCTTTTATCTGCCGAAGTAGGGGGTCGAAGTTTTTTTTAAAGGGCAAGTACTTCGACTATCGAATGGTCGAATAGTCGAACGATTTTTACTTCGAATCGTTCGATTTCGTTCGACTTCGATCGAATTCGATCGAATTTAACCAATTCGATGGTCGAAGTACCCAAAAAATACTTCGAAATTCGAAGTATTTTTCATTCGAACCCTTCACTCGAGCTGAGTGAATCGGCCCCTTGATTTAGAAACAGGCTATTTTTAGCTTCTTTTCAGTACATATTTGGGAACATGACATTTAAAAAAAATGAAAAATGAATGTATACTGCGGATATGTTTTGTAAGCTATATGACTTAATTTAATAACCACATACATAACAGCAGTTATTATCTTCCTTATGCTACTGTACAGCACTGCATGGAAACATAACACTATATAAATAAAATATTCATATATATTCATAGTAAAATAGGACAAATGTCGGTGTGACCCTTTATGAAACACTTTGTGATACCTGCCTAAATGCTCACATAGGGAAAGATGTTTACTATATTTTTTGCTTCCCAATAAAGTTGATTACATAATGATGGAATCCATTAAACAGTAATAATTTTTAAATATGATAATTATTTATATTTTTGTTTATTCTTTATAACTTGTCTATTTATACCCATAAAGTGGGTAAAAAGGGGTTATGAGGAATAGAAAGAAGGGCTTAATTAAAGCTTACAGGAACATCAAAAAATGAAAGTGTTTTTAAAATAATAAAATATAATTTCTGATTTTCTCAGCTTCACTTTCATTTGGTATGGTGCCTATGGATTGGACAAAAGCTGATGTCTTTCCAATATTTAAAAAGGGATTACAATCTCAGTCTGGCAATTATAGGCCAGTAAATTTGACATCTGTGGTGGGCAAATTATTTGAAGGCTTGTTAAGGGATCACATTCAAAATGTTGTCCTAATGAATGGCATTATGAGCAGCAATCAGCATGACTTTATGAAGGATAGGTCATCAGATACATTTGTTTGCTTTTTATGATGAAGTAAGTAAGATGCTGGACAGTGGGGGCTATTTGGATTTTGCCAAAGTGTTTGATACTATGCCCCACAAATGACTGCTTTCTAAACTAAGGTCTGTTGTGCTTAACGAAGTTGTTTGCACATGGATAGGCTACAGAATTGGATACATAGGGTGGTTGTTAATGGTACATTCTCTGCTTGGAGTAAGGTTCTTAGTGGGGTCCCTCATTAATGACTTAGGGGAGGGTATTGTAAGTTATGTCAGTGTTTGCGGAAAAACTAATTACCCTAATTAATTCCATCCAGGTTGCGTCATCCTTGCAACAGGATCTTGACAAACTGGCAATCTGAGCAGCTAAGTGGCAATGAGATTCAATGTTGATAAATGTAAGGTCATGCACCTGGGATGTAAAAATATCCAAGCCACTTATACCCTTAATGGGACTGCACTAGGCAAATCCATTATGGAAAAGGACCTTGGAGTCCTTGTAGATGATAAACTTGGCTGTAGCAAGCAATGCCAGTCAGAAGCATCAAGGGCAAATAAGGTCATGAGCTGTATTAAAAGGGATATAGATTCACAGGGGCTCATTCTTCCACAGTATAGAGCACTGGTAAAGCCCCATCTAGAATATGCCGTACAGTTTTGGTCTCTATCACTCAAACAGGACATTATTGTATTAGAGAGGGTACAGAGAAGGGCAACTAAGCTGGTGAAAAGTATGGAAAATCTTAGCTATGAGGAAAGACTGGCCAAATTGGGGATGTTCACACTGGAGAAGAGGTAGTTAAGGGGTGATATGATAACTATGTATAAATATATAAGGGAATCATATAATAATCTCTCTAATGCTTTATTTACCATCTGACACAATATCACCCGTTCTGATTAGAAGAAAAGAGGTTCCGCCTAAATATTTGGAAGGGGTTTTTTACAGTGAGAGCTGTGAAGATGTGGAATTCTCTCCCTGAACCAGTTGTATGGCCTAATACATTAGATAGCTTTAAGAAGGGGTTGGATGGCTATTTAACAAGCGAGGGAAGGAATAGATTATAGATTAACCTATAGTAAACTAACTTACTATGTTACTATGCATAATGTAGTGTTGCCCAGCACTGGTAAAACTGCTGCATTTGCTTCAGAAACACTACTATTGTTTATATAAATAACTGCCTTGTAGCAATTGGGGCAGCCATTCAAAGGAGAAAATGCTCAAGTTACACAGCAGATATCAGATAAGCTCTGTAGAACATAATGGTGTTATCTGTTATCCACTATTTATCCTGTGCCATATAGCCTTTTTTCAATATCCGCCATTGGTAGACAGCTAGTTGTTTATATGAACTATAGTAGTGTTTCTGAAGCAAACAGATCAGTTTTACCATTGCAGGGAGTACATACTATTTTCATTACTTTAAAAGGCTTTAAATTTTGGTGACACTGTGCCTTTAAATACATGCTCTCAATGTTTCCGGGCACCCACTGCATCTCTAACTTCTTTACTGCAAGAGTAGTTTGTGTGTAGTTGTCTCACAAATAGTCTAAGGGGATGTATCTGTATCTTTTTCACTAACAGTTAATAACCTTTTCTAGTGCCTGCCCCTATACTGGAACAATAATAACTATGTATATTGCGAGTGATTCTTTGTTTTGTACATTAAGGCCACATTAACAAACACTTTTGCAATTTTGAATTCCAGTGCCCAAGCATTGTTGATGTTGGTTTACAGATGACATTTAACAAGCAAACAAACATTGCGCATAAGTCCTTAAGCCACATACACACAAATAGGTTCTCAAAAGCTTGTATCTTTATTGGACAACCATCAATGGATGAATAGCGCCAGCTTTTTTTTATGCAGTATTACAGTATTGACTTAATTTATAGAAACCAATAGCACAAGTAAAATAAGACATCGGCAGGAGTTCCCGGCTGCAGCTCTGTGGTCATTGCTTACTGTTTTTGCCTGTTTTTGTTTAATTAAAGATACAGTATAGCTTATTTATGGAGGATTTTATAATTGCCTAAAGATGGGGGTTTTCACATGGTGTTGGATTTAACAGTTAGCACTTCTGTTATTAAAATATACAGAAACCACAGATGCATGCAGGCTTTGTAAATCTAATTTTACATTTGAGTGTTAAATTTGTTCATAAAATAAAGTGATTATGCATATGTCATTCAGAAATACAACAAATCTCTACAACTTCTGTCCAGCATTTAAAGGCTAGTTAAATGAAAGAAGACACAGACGTGGCAAACGTGTTTCCAGTTTTGCTTGACTATTGCCTTTACTGTAAAGTAGGCAGGTATGATAATGTATATTCTTATGCTCCAGAAGAAATAATTTGCCAAGGAATTTGTCTAATCTATTCATCAGTAATGATGGGCGAATAAATTCACCACACACAAATTCGCTGCAAATTTTGCTGCAAGTGAATTCATTTGTGAAACTCTAGTGACAATACGCAAGCGAAAAATCGGCCCCATAAAAAAAAATATACACACGTAAAAATTGCCTTTACTGTAAAGTAAGCAGGTATGATAATGTATATTTTTATGCTCCAGAAGAAATAATTTGCCAAGGAATTTGTCTAATCTATTCATCGGTAATGATGGGCGAATAAATTCGACACACACAAATTCACTGCAAATTTCCAAATTTTGCTGCAAGTAAATTCATTCGCGAAACTCTGGTGACAATACGCAGGCAAAAAATCTGCCCCATAAAAAAAAATTGACAGCGTAAAAATTGGTGCGTGCATAAAAATTGTTGCTCGTCAGAAATATTCGGGTGCCCATTGACTTGCATTTGGACCAAATACTTCTGCATATAAAAATTGTTGCTCGCGATAAAATTGACGTGCATCAAAATTCTATTGATGCCCACTGACTTCAGTGCGTATCGCAAATTTTTCACACAGATTCGCCCATCACTACTCATCGTTATACGCTCAGAATGATGTATTGAAAGATTTATTGTATTGAAAGAACTCTTCTACCACTTCTTAAAGCTCCCCATAGATGTGACGATTATTGTTGCCGAACGACCAATTTTTGAGAAGTCTGACCAATTCTTCGAAATTATCGTGCGGTTAGTTGGATTCGAACGATCGTGCATCTTACGATTTTTCGGCCAACATGTGTCAGGAAATTGATCGGCCAGGTCAAAAAATCTTTGTCGGCCCCAGTGCAATTTATTTATGTTTGCAGGGCCAAGCAGGCAGCTCCCTTTTGTTTTCCTGGCAAATTGTTTTTTTTAGTTGATGGTCAATTAGTACGATCGTAAGATTGTTCCGAGAAAATCGTGTTCTCACGATGAGGATCGGATCTTTTAAAAATCTCAACATCTATGGCCAGCTTAAGTGTCAAGGATTAGGTTCTCACACTGCAGCATAGATAAGGATCTGAAAAAGGGGGATTCAGGTTGCATCTGGAATCCATTCTCCTTGTGACTTCGGTCCTTACATCTTTTTAGGTTCTTTATCTTCTATTAAACAAACAAGTCAGTATCCCCCAGCTGCAGGGGCGCGCTGCCAATGAGGCGAGCTGAGCCGCTCGCCTCAGGCGGCAGCGCCTGAAAGGATTCCAGGGGCGGCAAAAAGCCGCTCCTGCACCTTTAAGAGCCGAATTTCCGGTTTTTGAACCGGAAATTCGGCTGTACTATTGCGAGAGAGCGCAATTGCGCTCTCCGCAATAGCGTTTCTGCCTCCCCTCCCGACACGTAAGTTGGTGAGGGGGGGCGGCATTGCAGGAGCCGCCTCAGGCGGCTCCTTAGTCAGAATCGGCGCTGCCCAGCTGCCTTTGGCTCTTGGGGTTAGTAGAGATGGTATTTTGTTTCTCAAAAAGTTACCTGGTGTCACTAGGATGAAGATTCCTGTTTTATTAAGTAAATATATATGTTCTGATACACTAATATAGTTAACTTGTAGTAGACTGATCAGAGTTAAATGCTTGGTTAGTATGGGCAACTGCACTTGTGTAATATAGCACCTATGTTAGCAAATGCTCCCTATTTTCTGCTAAACACTGTATATTGTACAGGTATGGGACCTGTTATCCAGGATGCTCAGGACCTGGGATTTTCCAGATAATGGATCTTTCCGTGATTTGGATCTTCATACCATAAGTCTACTAGAAAATAATATAAAGATGAAATAAACCCAAAAGGTTGGTTTTGCTTCCAATAATGATTAATTATATCTTAGTTGGGATCAAGTACAAGGTACTGTTTTATTATTACAGAGAAAAAAAGAGAATTGTTTTAAAACATTTGGATTATTTGGATAAAATGGAGTCTATGGGAGATGGCCTTTCCGTAATACGGTGCTTTCTGGATAATGAGTTTCTGGATAATGAATCCCACACTTGTATATTTTAATTGTGTTAATATGACGGACTGTGTAGGGGGGAGAAACAAATGTGTTTTGACATTATTATTATTATTCCAGGTCTTAATTATGCATTTTCCAAGTCTTTATATAAAGATAGTCCTCTTCTTGCATACAGTCTAGCCTGTCATATTTCTGACATATTTGGCTCTTATCTATAAACTGTCTTTACAGTGCAAGAGAAGAGCCAAGAATAGCTGCCAAGTTATTTTTCAATGGTATAGCCTTATGGCCAACAGTAACCTCATTGGAGCTCATTACTTTAATATTACTGTCAGTTTCTGCCAGAATATAAATCCAGCAGTCTATCCCTTCCAGACTCTTCAGATAACTCTAGATACTCTTAATGTGTGAGTTATTGGAAAGAGACTTGGCTTACTTTGATAATTATTTTATAGAGGTTTCCTTTGGGATTTAATGAACACAGATGCAAAATATGTCCCTGGGCACAGAGCATCATAATAGTCATGACACAAAAGCTTTACATAATTCCAAGGGAAAGTTCCATGTCAAGTATAATACAAATTTTTAGTAACAAGCTTACCCAAAAATGTTTCACAGTGTAACACATGTAAATGGCATGCTGGGAAAATATATTGCTACTAGTCCGTATTCAATGAAAATAGCTCCATCTAAAATAAGTTGTTACTTAACGTAATTTAAGGTTAATAACCCTATTGTCCATCAATTAAATACAAGATTATGCAAATGCTATACCTCCAGGGTATTTGTAAATCCCATCTCCAATCATTCAGAATTCAGAAACTGACCCTGACATCTGGGGCATTGCCACAGAGACCAAAGCCTGACAGTGAAGTGAAGAGGTCCTTTTAAAATCTGCCACAGAGACTCATTACGGTAGCTAAGGCTCTGCATGGAAGCATTTTAAAAATTAACCCATTACGTCAACCACCTAAACTCCTTTTTTGATTGAAGACTCTGTCCGAGGTAGGCTTTTACTGCCAACCTCTGTGACTACTTGCAATGGAAGCTATGAACTGTACCTACTGTACATATGGCACATAGGCAGAGCAGAGAAACTAGAGACTTAGCTACAAACCCTGTAAATGAAAGAAGGTGAACGGACAAGGCAGCCTGTGATTTTAGCCATTTCGGATGTTACAGACAAGTAAAAGTACATGTGTAAATGAAGTGTAGCTATGGTAAAGTAGCCACCTTATTATTACCAAAATACAGTATAAAATAAATCTTTATTAGATATACGTTTAATGGTTGCAGCTTAATTGGGATTTCACAAGCGTAGGCAACTAGAAGTGGAAAGATACTCCTGCACAATCCAGCTTTCAACAATGTAATTTGTTGCCATAAGAGTCACAAAGCTTAGAATGTGATTTCTCTAGTCTTTTGATGATATATACTGTAGCTCTTAATGATTCAACCACTGCATGAGAAGTGGTGTCAAAATAACTTGTGCTGAAAGTAAGATACTTTAATCACAAAATTGAATTGGTTACAAAAGGACAGACAGATCTACAGATTTGTTTGGGATCTGCATTGCAACAGTTATTATTTTCAGGCTAAGTTTAGGGAGAAACCTTCCATTATCCATGACTTCCAGGCAGTGTAAAACATGCATGTATCCACCCTTACTGCCCTCTGATAAATAATTTGATAAAGCTTCGTCCTATGATGACATTCTTCATATTATAAATGCATTTGTAATATATATGTAATATATATGAGTTATGTTTACTTAGTATCATGATTTCAGTTTATGATCACCAAGCATTTATCTGATTTGTTCTTAATGCAACCATTATTTTTTCTCAGAATGATACAGTACTTTTATCCAGCATAGTACTGAATCTCCTATTCATTAGTACAAATGTGTATAAATAACCAATGCAATTACCAATGGCCATTTGTTTTGGTAAGCATTCTTTAATTCATAAAAATGAATTATATGACAATCCATGTTGTGAAGGGTTGGCAGAGCAAATGCTGATTCTCCCCTATTATTTCACCACTCATTATTAAATCCACTAAAAATGTAGCAAACAAATTTTAAGCTAAGATGGCTGTATATAGCAAATATTGTCTGCTAGCATGGCTATTCTTGAATTAGCATTATACTGGCACCTGTATGAGGCCATAAAAACCCCAAATATTGCACTCTACTCTAACATATTTAGATAAATCTGGTGCACGTATTCTGGTCTCTTCAAATACTGTATTTAATCACTTGGAAATTATGTATTTGGACAGCACTCCACATCCAATAATATTGCCTTTATGAGTAGTTGCAGCACAGAGAAATATTAACATGCCTTTTTTATGAAGTGGAGTGCTGTCTCCATGTATAATTTTTCCATGTATAAGGACAAAATAATGGCTTTTCCATATGAATGGGTGAGAATAGCATCAGGCCATGTGTGTGATTCATGTCTGACAGGTCTACAGGAGCCTGCAGTTATCCAAAATACCAGTCCAATTTGTCCAACCACTTGGAAGACCAAAGATAAGTATGCTCATACCACTGGTATAGTTTTTTTGTTAGAAATATCCACCAGGTACTACATAGGGATAATTTATGAACTTTTGAAGAGTTTGCGAGTAATCTAGATTCAAGATAATTATTTGACATGGGAGTATTACTGCTGGAATGTGTCACTAAAAACAAATGTGAGCTCTATAATACAGTGTTTAAATGAACAGTTCAGTGTGAAAATAAAAAACTGGGTAAATAGATAGGCTGTGCAAAATAAAAAATGTTTCTAATATAGTTAGTTAGCCAAAAATGTAATGTATAAAGCTGGAGTGACATAATAGCCAGAATCCAACTTCCTGCTTTTCAGCTCTATAACTCTGAGCTAGTCAGCGACTTGAAGGGGGGCCACATGGAATCATAACTGTTCAGTGAGTTTGCAATTGATCCTCAGCATTCAGCTCAGATTCAAAAGCAACAGATATGACCCATGTGGCCCCTCCTCAAGTCTCTGCTTGGTTACTGCCTGGTAACCAGGGTAACCAGTCAGTGTAAACCAAGAGAGCTGAAAAGCAGGAAGTAGTGTTCTGGCTATTATGTTACACATCCAGTCACTCCAGCCTTTATACATTACATTTTTGGTTAACTAACTAAATAAGAAACATTTTTTTATTTTGCACAGCCTAGTTTTTTTTATTTTTTTTTATTTTTACACTGAACAATTCCTTTAAGTGAAATTATTTTAATAGAAAGATTTAAAGAAAAAAGGCCCTTATGTAACATGAAAATATATTTTATTTAGGGGAATTAAAAGTAAAAGAGGTATCAGAGATAGCATTTAGGACTTTTAGAAAGTCAGTGCCCTCAAACACATACATTTGTGATAACTTTACAAAACCAAACAAAACCTTTAAAGAGCTGAAAGCCATGACTATGAAACACATGATACTAAAAGGAGAAGGAAGGGAAACAAGAAACTTACATACGGCTGTGACCTTGCAATGTTAACTAACAGAAGAATATTGAAAAGGAATTGAAATCAAAACCCATGGCCTACATAATGAAATAAATCATACAATCGTTTATAAAGCTAAATATTAGATGTACAATGTTCAAGCTTTAGACCTACAAATCTTAAATTATATATTTCAACAACTGTTGAATTTGCACAAAAATAATATGAGTTGTTTTTAATGAATGCAACAAGGAGTATATGACAAAATAGAATCTAGAAGCAGCATGAAAATGTGATCCTCTGGAGTTTCAGTAAAAGGAATGATCAGTATTCACTAATTCACTAATGTACTGTACCATAAGTGCTGTCCCAAATTTAGTAGGTAAAATATGCCTGAATACTGAGCATTTGTATTTGTCTCAGTAGCTCTGGTGTTGACTTTTTAACCAGGGAACTGCTTATATGGACGACTAAAAGTAGAAAGAGGCACTTTCTGTATGTTGCTGAACTTGGTACAATTATGTTTTATGCCTAGCACAGAGCCATCATTTGATGAATGAGATTTAAAGCATTTAACTGACTACTGCGATAAAAAGTAGAAATAGTTCAATGCATGGTGGCTAAAAGCATTATAGCTAATGTCCCAGCCACAGCCAACTTTTGTAGCTGTAGTTTTGGAACTCATTCTGGTTATCTTTTCCTTTATTTTCTAAACTAGATAAAATATGCCACAAGCTGTTCTTAAGCTTTAAAGCCAAGAGTGTAAATTCAAATAACTGTTTTAGTAAAACACTTTGCCAACTGCCAACTATTTTTTTATTCCAAATCAGATGGCATAGCCCACTGGATACATTCATCCACATTTTTGTTCCTTTGTTGCTTTCATGGTGTAATGTGGTGATTTATCAGAGTTTCCAAGAATGGATAAAACTGTCTGCAATGGATAACAAGCATATGTCAGGGGTCATTTCCTGCACCTGACAAGTATAACAACCTTGGGGTTGTTTAAATAGATCTGAAGATTGAAGGAGATTAAGAAGATTGGGGCAGTGTAAAGAAAAGCATGTTGTGCATTTCAGAAGCTTTTTAGCTGCCACCCTTTATAAAGTCAAGCATTTTATTCATTACACTCAAGTACATTTATACACTTTATGTATGTATTAGGCAACAAAAGCATGTTGTATATCTTAAGCCATTGTACAAATGCTTAACCTAAGCCCTTACTGTACTTGTTTTATATTAGCATTACATTATTGTGGCATTTTATTTCCTCTATAAAGGTTCATTCAGGAGATATCATGACACACAGATGAAGAATGAAACGTTAGACTTTCTAAAGTGATCTTTAAAAAGAGTTCAGTGCGATATTAATTCCAGAAAAGAACATTTAATGCTTTCAGGACAACAAAGATCACAATTAGGAATGGATTGAATGCATTCTGGTGGGTTTCAAAATGTCAACACCATCTGGCCTGTCTGTCAGCGTAATCCTTTTATTCTGATCCTCTCTAAGGAATTTGAAAAAATAAAAACAATATAATAGCTAAAACAATATGTTGCTCAGCAATTAGAACTTCTTTCATTGAAGGTGTGAGTAGGAGGGGGGATGAGTATTGATAGAAAATGGGAAGTGCCTCACTGACTTTCCTATTTATTGTGTTATTGATGTTGAAACTGCTGTTTGGTAACTATTAACCTAAAGTGTATGTTCAGTTTTATAATAATTTTTGGAAGTTACGAGTGGACAGATTATCAGTAGTGATGGGCGAATTTCTCCCGTTTCGCTCCGCCGAAAAATTTGTGAAACAGCGAAAAATTAGCGAAACACGAATTTTGATGCGGCATCAAAATATTTTTGACGCTGGCGACAATTCCGACGCCGGCGACAATTCTGACACCCATTAAAGTCAATGGGCACCAAGAATTGTCGCCAGCAACAAAAATATTTTGACACCGTTGAATTTTCGCTGCAATTTCGTGAATTTATAAATTATTTAGTTGGTTTTCATCACTTATTTTGTATAGTTATGAATTATTAGTATGCCTGGCCTGCCTTTTTTCCATCCTACAACTAAGAATGTTATCTATATGTTTGTTGGGGTCACAAAATAACTGGGGGGGCTTATATTATAATATTTTTATATTTATATTATTTTTTATATTTTAAAAAATGCACGAAATTTTAAAAAAACATGACATTTAATAAGACAATTTGATTAACCAAATTTGCCAACCTCTACACAAGATTTTCGATTACTTTTTCCCTTGATAAAATATAGCTTTTATGCAAGTGCAGGGTTGACACTTAGGGGCACATTTACTTAGCTCGAGTGAAGGATTAGAATGAAAAATACTTTGAATTTCGAAGGTTTTTTTTGGCTACTTCGACCTTCAACTTCGAATAGAACATTTCGAACTAAAAATTGTTCGACTATTTGACCATTCGATAGTCGAAGAACTGTCTCTTTAAAAAAAACTTCGACCACCTACTTCGCCACCTAAAACCTACCGAGCACCAATGTTAGCCTATGGAGAAGGTCCCCATCCTTTCTAAGTAATTTCTGATCGAAGGAAAATTGTTCGATTGATGGATTAAAACGATTTTTCCTTCGATCATCGATCAAAAGAAATGTGGTAAATCCTTCGACTTCGATATTTGAAGACGAAGGATTTAACTTCAATGGTCGTTTATCGATATTTAATTAACACTCAATATTCGACACATAGTAAATGTGCCCCATATATTCAGTGTATAATTCTTTTTGATCATACAGCTCTTGTTTCTCTGCACATAATTAAAATTATGACTCTCACCCAGAGAATTCCAACAATAGTTTCTGCAGCTCCTCTGGAAACAAATCTAAGCTTCGCCCAAGTTAAGGTTAATTCTGTTCAGTTAGGATTGTATAGTCACATCTGCACCACATAATTTAAACATTAGTAATACAAAAGAGAAAAAGATTAACCGTTAAAGTTGCACCACCCCATCTTTGAATCCGATAACTCAAGGAACAATAAAACGTAACTTTTAATAAATAAATTAAAAACGTAAGTCCAGAGGAGCGTTTAAAATATGGTTAGGAACAGGGAGACATGGAACCCAGGTACAGATGGGCAAAAAGTACACAGCATAAAGTGGGTGTTGGGATGTCAATTAGTAACCCACCAGCCTACAAATGTAAAGGCTGATTTTGACAGCCGCACAAAGAAAGGGGATGTGGCAGCGCGACCGCTCATATAATATGAGAACGGCATAAAAGGTAGTTTTTGATAACTGCAGAATATATCGCTCAGTTTGAACTGAATGTCTGACGTCTCGGATCCGCCCCTCTCTGACGTGTCATCACGTAATTGGCCGGTTTGAATATTAACGGCTGTCTATGTGTCTATTTATAGGGGTGAACCTGCAGCAGTGGGATGCCTTTGACAAAGCCTGCGATATGCAGGTGAAACGCGCGTCAGGCGCATTTTAGAATTGTTAGGCAGGGGGGCTGAATCTACAAAATCTTTGGGCTATCGCTTCACAGCAGAAACGGGTGGGAAGCTCTGTGGGTGAAGGGGTGGGTTCTTGACGGTGCTTTTGTGGCTGGGATAGAATCTTAACCTCTATTTAAAACTAATTGAATACGGCTACTTTGGTTGTCTACTTTGGAAACGGGAGGGTGCGCTTGAGGGTGAAGGGGTGGTGCACCAGACCTAATGTTTTATCGACTGAACTCTGCTACCTACCAGCACCCGTATTGCCAAGGTTGGCAGTTTGTGTATACGGTTTGCCTGATTTAATTCAGGGTTAGTCGGCATACAGCCACAATATATTCGTTTCTCTCACTTTGGCTATGGGAGGGTGTGTTTGAGGGTGAAGGGGTGGCAGATATTTTAAGGCCTAAAAGCCATCATATAAGGTTGACCCTAACTTATGGCTGATTAATCAATATTAAACGTGATTTACCAGCATTTACATTTGTAGGCTGGTGGGTTACTAATTGACATCCCAACACCCACTTTATGCTGTGTACTTTTTGCCCATCTTTACCTGGGTTCCATGTCTCCCTGTTCCTAACCATATTTTAAACGCTCCTCTGGACTTACATTTTTAATTTATTTATTAAAAGTTAAGTTTTATTGTTCCTTGAGTTATCGGATTCAAAGATGGGGTGGTGCAACTTTAAGGGTTAATCTTTTTCTCTTTTGTATTACTACTTATCTGCATAACCCTGCACACCATTTATCTGTTTCTCTTTGATTTAGGGGTGGTGCTCCCTTATTCAGGCTTACTTATAATTTAAACATTAGCTTTATATTTACACTTTTGTGTTGGTGTGCAATAGATATACATGAAAATTGATTTTGTGACAAAGTTCACACTTATTAAATCATTATAGGATCTGTAGAATAGTTTGTATGTAAACTATTTGTAGGATACATTTATACTGATAAAGTAACTTTTGGATAATTTAGGGGCAGATTTATCAAAGTGTGAAATTAGAGCTCAACACAGTAAAATTACACCACACTCTATTCATTTATATGGGATTTTGCAGGATTATTTATCAAATGGTAAATGCTAACTTTCACCCATTGATAAGTCACCTTTAAAAATCCTATATAAATTATAGAGAGTGGCAGAATTTTTCTGTGTGCTCGCTAGTCTTATCCTTAATATTAGAATTAGGTATGGGGTTCTTTTTCCAAAAACCCATTATCCAGAAGTGTACAAATTATGGGAAAGCCATCTCCCATAGAATTCATTTTATCCATATAATTAATATTTTTAAAAATGATTACCTATCTGTAATAATAAAACAGTACTTTGTTCTTGATCTAAACTAAGATATAATACATCCTTATTGGAAGCAAAACCAGCCTATTGGGTTTATTTAATATTTACATGAGGTGTGAAGATTCAAATTACAGAAAGGTCAGTTATTCATAAAACCCCGGGGCCCGAGCATTCTGGATAATAGGTACCATACCTGTATTATTACAATGGGAGGCCCATTTATTAAAGGTTGAATTTTAGTGGTATTAGAGCTTTTTGAAACCAAGATTAAACAAATTTTCTCTAAAACCACAAATTACATGAACATTATTAAAGATCAGATAATAAAAAGCACAAACTAAAATAGCCACTGAGCATTTTGGAAAAAAAACCAAAACCTCGAAATTTTCATGAATGAATGAACATTCTTATGAAAACAAACATTCAGGTCCCCAAAAACCTTGAAATCCATGAACAAAAACAGAAAAGAATGGCAACTTCCATTTATTTCTACATGACCTCGAGAACTTTTACTTTGGCATACTTTCATATTTGTAGCTTTTTTGGTTTTTACGGTGATAAAAAATTGTGGATTAAGTTACATATGACAAAAGTGCACTTAAAAGCCATGAATCAGAGAAACAAACTTTCCCAGAATGTTTTTAAATCAGCCCTTTAGTATGGTTTTCACACTGCAGTTTACAAAGATTTTCTAGGCACCAAGAGTTCCTTCACAAGTTTATAACTGAACTGATGGTGCCTGTTGTTGAAAAGATATATTATGAGCAAGGTGTTCTTTGGACAGTTTTAGACAGGGAGAATTGCGGTGGTCAAAATGCCCTTTGCCTCCAGCAGTTTCCTTCGTTTCCAGTACATTTTTTAATTTTAATTTAGAGTAACTCTAAGGTTCTAATGCCTGTAGAAATGAAGACTTATGAAGGTTTATATACAAGCAGCCATTACGTCTTCACATCATAACTGAACAAATTATTATTGCAGCTTCATTTTTGAAAAGGTAAAATGACGGTAAACCGAGTGTAATATATTGCCTGTGTCAAAAGAAAAAAAATTAATTGCACAAGTAAACACGGCATTTTTAGTGCCTTTGTTTTAATTAGTTTTCTTTCCATTTGCAAGATGAAATTGTGTGCTTTTTGAACCAAAGTGAAGAAAAATAAAGTAATAACACTTCTCATTTCTTTATTGATGCACTAAATATGCATTTGTTAATAACGCACTAAAGTCTAGCACAAGAGAAATTCATCTCCTCTTGTTTAAATAACAGAATATTAGAAAAGCAGGCATGTAAAATGCCACTTTTAAGCAATTACTCTAATTCAAAATGTTTCTGCAATCAATGGTATAGTAATCATCAGTACACACCCAATGTGGGACATGCAACCAGTCAGTTACTAAATTGTAGCTCTGATGTTTCCAAAACCAGGCAAGAGCATGGTACATTATTCAAATCATTGTTATCTCATTAGATTGTAAGCTCCATGGGGCAACAATTGATGTGAATATTGAACAGTCTTTGTAAAGATCTACATAAACATGTTAGTGTTGTATAAATAAAGATTAAAATAACATCACATTTGCAAAAACAAAGCCTTAATTTTCTAAAAGTCAGAAGGGATGCTATACAGTATATAATCCCATTGTTCACCCTGTGCTTTGTTGTCAGTTTGGAATTATTTGTGAGCATGGAGAATAGAGGATGCAATTTAAATCATGTTTAAATTTTTTGGTGCAAACTTTTGTGCAAATGTTCTAAAAAAAAGGGGTATCCTAAAAATATTGCTTATGGCTACTGTTTATCTTATCACACTGCTTTTTTTAGCTTTATAATGAAACAAATGAGCTTTTCTTCTTTTTCTTTTAATGATACCCTTCCTGCAGAATCAGTAAGAATACAATGCAATTTGTATAAAAATGTAAATTGTAAGGAAATCACGGCAAACAAACAAACATTTTCTTTTCATGGAGACTGTGATTTCGCAGATTCTTTATACAGGTATGGGACCTGTTATCCAAAATGCTCAGGATCTGGGATTTTCTGGATAATGAATCTTTCCGTAATTTGGATCTTCATAGCTTGTCTACTAGAAAATCATGTAAACATTAGATAAACCCAATAGGCTGGTTTCGCCTCCAATAAGGATTAATTATCTTAGTTTGGATTATGTACAAGGTACTGTTTGATTATTACAGAGAAAAAAGGAAATCATTTTTAAAAATTTTGATTATTTGTTTATATTGGAGTCTGTGGGAGCCAGCCTTCCTGTAATTTGGAGCTTTCTGGATAATGGGATACGGATCTTATACCTGTACATCACTTGATGAAAGAGTTAATATAACCATGAATGGAAGAGCCCCTCATCATATATGGTTAATATAATTATACCTGTCCAAAAGATCATTATTTTAATCATATTTCCAATAGTTGACATAAGACCCTTACTTTGTAAGCAGTCAGCATTTAGAAGGTCTTGGCATTTTTCATGGCACTTGACTCCACACTCTGTACATCTCATACCCTGCCTTGCTATGCCCCAAAGCAGGCCTTCACATTCATAGCAGTAGGTTGGTGTCGTTGCAGTCCAAACTTCAAAGTTGTGTGGTGTGGTCGAAGATATTGGGTAAATCAGAGCTTGAAGTGTTTTCTTGAACACGTGCATTTTCTGTTGAGACACAACACTGATTTTTATTAGATTATCTTTACAGACTTTTATTTATTTATTTATTTTTTGGTAGTTACATGACTATTTGGAATCATGACTGTAACTTACTGATATCTAGCTGTTATATAAACCTGTTAAAGCAGGCCATATATCTCTATATCTTGTAAATTCTAAGGTCCATTTCTTTCCATAACTTTACTACTTGCAACATTACAAAAGTGGGTTACAAATAGGCAAATTATGGACAGAGGATTCCCACTAATACCTTATTATGCAATGAGTCAAGTCACAATCGCGTGTAGCAATCCAGCTAAATAGCTGCTTAGTGACCAGTTGGATCAGAGGAATTCCGAGAGATGGGGCCATATATAGCCTGCCAGCTACTTTTCAGATCTCACCCACTAATCAGACTGTGTGTCGGAAGCCTTAAAACATAGGGATATTTTAATAGAGATATGCTTGTAATTGTTCAACTTGGTATATGTGTGAATTAGCTTGACATTAAATCAAAGGAAGGGTAGGTGTTGGGGATTGAGATTTTTCTTCAATAATAGGAAACATATGCAATTATTTTGGTCCAGAAATGCAAAGTTTTTAACACTGTGGGGGTTATTCATAAAAGTCCTGTTGGGTCTGGACCTTAGTGAGTGTCTATCCCAATGATTGCAGCCAACGCCCTTTCAAAGTTTCAATCGGAGAAGGAAGTTTATTCAAGCACAGAATACATAAGCATTCGGTAGCTCGGGGAGAACGACCTGCCCAAGCTGACCCTTACACACATATTTATCATGTCTTATATCATATCAAAAGCATTGTCTTACACATCATTGGTTAAAATACATCTGCATTAAATCTGCATAAAGAAGCTAAGCAACATTTTCTTATATGGGCATCAACGTTTTCCTTTGCACAATTTTGTTTACTGTCCACAAATAGTTTCATAATAGCCATGAAGCTAGGTGTTGGCTATTAGGTTTCACTTTTTATCTCTTACATTTTTCACATAGCTGCATCTTATAAAATTGTTGCGGTTATATGAAAATATATAATTTATATGATATATATCAGTGCAGAAAGAATAAAAAAGTGTGAAAGGTCATATAGGCCCTAGGGTGGGCTAAATAATAATCAGGGCTCAACAGCTCGACTTCTCAAAAATGTCAAGTTTCTTTTTATTAAAAAATCCAAATTTTTAGTGGAAATAAAACTAGAATTTTTCGAGATTTATTATACCCCGAGGATGCAAAAAGTCAGAATCCGAAAATACTCCATCTTCAACCTATCGAGGTCCTGTAGAAGTCAATGGCAGAGGTCCTATTTGCAATTTGATTTGCAATCGTGGATTCTAGTTTGGTCAGACTTTTTTCATTTAAAACATGAGAAAAATTTGGATTTTGATAAATAACCCTCTGTGTGCCATCATTGCATTGTAAAAGTATCAGCACTAGTGCATAAAAAAACAGCAATTATACAGTTTGCAGTTTCTGGTCCTTTGTGCGATCACAGTAAAATACATTTCCTGCAAATAAAAAATGATTCTTACTGGAAATGCACTTACCAGCTCCTCATTGTTTACAAATGTTCGGATGCCCATTGCTACTGATATTCCTGCTTTCCTTGCAGCCAGTGTCTAAACAGAAAATACAGATGTCACTGCTGGCATAATATGAATGTAAACACACACAATAGTATATGACTTTACTTATTTATGGGATGAATAAAATCTGTGAGTTTTAAAGTATATCTTCTTATTAATCAAATGACAAAACACAAGTCCAGTGTCCAGATAACCAGTGATTTTCAACACAACATTGAATCTGTATCCCTCTCATCTGTGACCAGCTGAGCTGTATTTGCAGAGTGCAAAGTCTGAAAGACAATGGCAAAAGCAAACAAACAACAAAAAAGGAAACAGCTTGGGTGCAATACTTTAATTGTGATTAAAGAGATTCAAAGCCTAAACAGATGCTCATAATATGAGTAGTTTAGCCCTAGCGAACACCGAAAGGGTAACATATTTTGCCATCAATAAACTAGTGTAATTTAACCATGATATTATCCATTGCGACTTTTGCAAATCTTTTAATTAAATCCCTGTTTTCCCAATTTAAAAAGAAAACCATTATGCTGTGATAGCTATACACTCAAATTAGAAACATGCACAGAACCTCACATCAAACATTTATTTGTGCAAATTCACCGAAGTACAAATGCATAGTCAATACAAGTGTTCATGCATAACATACCACATGACAGTGTCTCCCTCCCTGTCTGTATACCTTGTGTCAGCTATTCCCTCCAGACGCATTTCACGCCATTGGGCACTTCATCAGATGAAGCACCCAATGGTGCAAAATGCGTCATTCTAAATGATTCTACAAAAATGCATGGCTTGGGATAATGCATAAATAGGAAAAAGTATAAGTATAAAATATTTATAGGCTATATTATTACCATAAATGTAGGTCAGACTTACAGATGTCATAAAAAGGGTTTATTGGGATGTAAGGTTTATTGTTATCAGATCTATTTTCCATGGGAGGTTAAATTTCAAATTTAATATGGCCTTTATTGCTCCAGAACAATGAATGACACTTTACTGAATATATATATTCTGCAGGTTAAGGTGTTTTTCCACACTATACATCAATAAAGTGATCAATAAAGAATTTACAACTCAGAACTCATATGGTAAGATCACAGATCGCTTTATATCAGATGCAGCTAGCCTAAATCAATATAAGATCACTGTACGTGTGAGCTTTTCCTAATCAGATATGAATATATTCACGTGGCTATAAATTTGTGATTTGGATCCTGAAATCCACAAGGTTACATCTATATTTTGGAATTTCCCATGTTGAAACTTATTAGGAGGTAAATAAATAATTTATTACATTTTGCCAAGTAATTTTTTACTTGCTTAACCGGTGCAAGAATGTTCCTGTGTTTAGGAGGTCTATCGCTATATGAACTAAAAAGTAAAAAGACAAGGAACAGGTTGCCACCACCATTTTCTGTGTAGGAGCTACATTTGTTGTACTTGGTTGACATCCCCATTATACCATCTCAGTTTAAGAGCCTGTTACATAGCCTGTTACATAGACTATTACATAGACAAGTATCAGTTAAAGGCACGCCAACTTACTAAGCACAACTTGTGCTCTCTGAGTGCATCATTGCTTAACTGTACATAAGTGGTTTTGAAAAACTACAAACATACATATAGTTGTATGTCATGCACTGAAAGGAGTGCCTGTTGAAAAAGACGTGGTTTTAGATCTTTGCTGGAAATAAATTCAGAGCCAGAGTGAAGAAGAAATAGCCAAAGCAGGAGCAAAAAGAGTTAAATTCTAGGTCCTACATGCAACATGTCATTTTAAGGAGTCAGGGGCATTTTGGGGTCTCTCTTTTCCCATATACCTTAAACCTAAGAAAGCATGTCTACATTTATCACAACATATTGGCAGTCAGAGATATTGAATGAAAGAAGTACAAAGAGATACTCACCAGGGCCTGAAGCCAAGAGTTGAAGTTTTTGGAGATTAAGTGGAAGAGAAGAAGAAGATAATTTAAAAATGTTAGGTCTTTTGAAGATAATATTACAAAATATATAGGACCACAATTAAAGCCATAATGAAAATGGAATTACACTTAGCAGTATTTTTATTAATAGGTCAAGGATCTGTGAACTTTCAAAAGCTCTTGAAGAGTGCAGTCTAAGAAAAGTTTTTTTGGTTCCATGTTTTTGTTTTTCAGTGCAACTCTTAAAACACTCACAAAATATGAAGTTTAACTGGTTTCATTGCACATAGAACATGCAATGTCTGTAAACCTCAAGCTAACCAGTTCGGATCAATAGAATAAGTTAAGGAGTTAAAACTTTTAATAAATCAATAAAAATGGTATGTGCACACTGCCAAATACAATTACAGACAGACTCACTTGTCCTTACATCAGGACAAAGTGTGGGACCATGTCCATAAAACTCAGCAAATGTACAGAGCACACAGTGGCTGGATTCATGTGTGAGCTTAACCAGAACAAATTGTTATACTATGTCACAACTAAAATACATATACTAGAGGTTTGATTAGAACATTGTGTAATGCATCTCACATACCTATATAAATTCATATTTAGACAATATATTAGGTTATGCATAAACACCTTAAGGAAATGCATCAGTTACAATAGCAAGCAATCTCCCACTCTCTGTTAAGCTTGCTATTATAACTAATGCATTTCTTTAAGGTGTTCATGCATAACCTAATATATTGTCTAAATATTTGTCCAATATATTATTAAGAAATAACTTACAGAAACTCTGCTTCTGCTCCTCTTCAGAAAAGGTGACAGGGCGACCATCCATCGAGCGTTGCTTGATTTATCCTCCCTGGCTCTCTGCTGCTGGATCCTTTAGCTCCCACATTCTGTGCTTCGGTAGTGCAGCGGCGCTTACAGCATGAAATCTCTGCAGTTCGGGGCAGGCTCGCTAGTGCGCCTTGGGTACTGCTGGCACAGAGCAAGAGCGTGGCCTGTGGCGGTGTCTGCTCACTTCAGGCAGGTTGTTTGTTACACTCATTCCCAAAGCCGGTTCCTATGCTGTTCTATTGGGCCGGTTTTAATGTAAACCTGAAGCAGGGACATCTGGGATAATTACTGAATGCACCTCGTATGTCCATTAAAGGGATAATTATTATTATTTGCTTGCTCTGTGCCAGTAGTACCCAAGGCGCACTAGCAAGCCTGGCCCAATCCGCAGAGAGTTCATGCTGGAAGTGCCGCTGCACTACGGAAGCACAGAATGTGGGAGCTAAAGGATCCGGCAGCAGAGAGCCAGGGAGGATAAATCAAGCGCCACTCGATGGATTGTCGCCTGACGAGGAGCGGAAGTTTATTTCTTAATAAAGACTTTGCTATTTTAAAGTATAATTTGTCTTGGTGTTTTTTTTCGTTGTGTATTAACGAATTTTGAATTTTTTTGAGTTTACTGGTCCTTTAAGGGATACTAGTGTCCCAAAATATATGATATGCTATGATAATTCAATCAGAATGTATAAAAAAGTGACTTTATGATTAGGAGTTTTTTGACTGTTCAATTTAACGCTTTCATTCATACGTTGATTTTTCTTTCTATGAAAAATTGGCAACTTATCCTTATAGTGTATAAATACTTCACATATCTGTGGAAGTAAATGCAACTGTGGGGTGCCTGTGTGCCAGCAAGTGGGCGATTTACAACACACTCTAGAAATGCATTTGATTAAATGAACAGCTGTGATAAAATAGATTTCCAAAACATTTAATATCTGTAAAAATAACTTACAATATGCAAGTCAAATCTAGATGTTGCTTCTGTATGAATGACTAGCAGAATGTGAGAGCTATCACATAAAATAATCTTATGCTTATTTTTATGTGATTCAGGGATTAATACTATGTAAACTTTCTGTACATTTGCTGAGGATATTTTGTAGCTAAAATATGGCATTACAGCAAGTACTTGCAATAACTGTGGCAAGAGACAGTAAATACAAATACCCACAATTAAGTGGCTTCACTAAGGACCTATGTACTGTATAGCAGTATTACACACATATATATGTATATATATGACATACAACATGGTGTAAGTTGTAAGTGTTGTAGAAAAATATAAAGGGAAAGAGTGTACGATGCAGACCAAAAAACATATTCAAACTTACCACATCTCTGACAAAGGGAATTGTTTTCTTCCTTCGTAGGTCAGGCATGCTGTCAATTCCATAAAGTCCACTTGCTGGCCTAAAAGACATAACATTTATTTTAAAACAAAAGAAGAAATGGAAAAATGGAGTCTGTTCCCCTACATCTGTCTTTCCAAGATTGAATAAGCAATATAATAATGAGCAGTAAATTACAATAATCAGACAAATCCTCTCATGAAATATGCATTTGTTATGAATATTGAACAAAATATACAATTGAGAACATTATATTCCACATAAGGCTGGTGCCCCAGTTGTTCAAAACCCTAATTTCTGATTTATTTTGTGCATTGATATCTGTACCAAACAAATATTAGTAGAGCTGGCGATGTGCGGACCTACATACATACTGTATGAAAACAACTGACAGTGCTTTACTCATTTATCTAATCATATGCAACTAATAGTCACATTAGTATTGACCTACATATATATTGTTGAGCTTCCAGCTAACTTTTTATTATACAAAACTGCTTAAGACATTGTTATGGCAATAGTAATGCAACCAACAGAAATGAATATAACACTCATCCCCACTGAAGGGTAGTTCAAGCTTACAATGCTCCTGAAAACCTTAACTGAAACCTTTATGCCTTATTGACAGTTATGCTAGAAACCCCAAAAATCTGAAGGTTTAGAGACAATTATCAGATATACCAACAAGGAAAGTGAGGAATGTCGCCTACACTTTGTGTGCTATTGATTTTATCTAATAGTGGTATCTATAAAGCAATAGAAGTAGGTCATTATCACTCAGGGGATAGCAATTGATTTTGGTGTGAAATTTTATTGCTTAGGATATTTTTGGCACATTGGGATTTGGCAAAGTACTGTAGCAAGTATCAGTTATCCCTAGAGCAAAGGCAGAGTACAGTACAAAAGAAACAGACAGGGCTTCTACTTTGTAAATAAAAGAAATGTGATACATAAAATAGCCAAAATTATAAGCTACTTATGTAAATAATCACCATTTAAACCAGGGGTCCCCAACCACCAGGCTGCAGCCCAGAACCGGGCCTCGGACAGTCCTTAACTGGGCGGCCGACCCTTCCGACAACCTCCCGACCCCCTCTGACCCCTCCCAACCCCCCCTCCCTGTTTTTATGCATATATAGGCTTCACCAAAAATTCACAACCGGCAAAATGTCGCCCACACCCATTAAAGTCAAAAAAATGTTGACGTGTGTCTTTTTTTAACGCACAATGCCATACAAGTCTATAGGCATAATTTTCGAGGCAAATCAAGGAGAAAAGTTTGCCCATCCCTATGCATATGCTGTAAAACAATAGCACATTTTAAGCAGAATCTTATCAAATCTGACAGAGAAAGGGTATAACTACATTTTTAGCCCCATTATTGCCTGGGGTCCAAGTGCCTTTAGAGTTCCATTTATTTCTTAATAGGTAAAACAGAATTATTATTGCTTCAGTGTTATAGGAAGTGCAAACATATACTGTATATGTTTGGAGCCTTAAATAATCCTGTATGTGACCCAAAAAATATATTCTTGTAAACTTACACAGGATGCACTGAGCACTTTGCTTATATTCATTTCCATTTTAAGTGGTTTCTGAGATATTTATGTTTTTAGACTGCTAATCCCATGCTAATCCCAGGCTTTTGGATCAGGGTTAATTGAAGTCAAGAAGAGCAAAGAAAATTCATAGATAGGGTAACTGACACTTCAAAAAGTTGTTGAGCTTAGAGTCTTACTAGCTGTATAAAACTAAAATTAAAAACTGAAAGTATATTGCAAAAGTTCTCAGAGGATCACTCTGTATATGTTTATACAAACTGAATCACATAGTAAATTAGGTTGAAAAAAAAGACACGTCCATCAAGTTCAACCTTTTAAAATTATTTGTGTTTGTATGCCTTTTAAGGCAGAGATGCAGGCTGGACAAGAAGACAGGTCCAGGAAGTGAGATAAATGCAAGGGAGAGGAAACTGAGTAAGGATTGTGAAATTAAAGGTATTAAAAAAGTTGAGTTAACAGGTTCAGTGTTTTGTTGCTCCTGGTAACCTGTGGGGCACTGTCCCAGGTAAATTATTCAGCTTGCCAACAAAATACTTAATTTGCATCATGGCAGGAACACCCCTGGTTAGGCCTGGTGACTCTGTATGGCATAGTTATCTCCAGCCTCCCTGGAGGCATTATAAATCTCTTGGGTTGAAAGCAGTGTAAAAGGTACAGTTTGTACACACTGGCACATCACCACTAAAGAGATGTGCTGTATAACTGGAAATTGTATCTGTACAATTATGTTTACTCTGACTCAATATCATATTCAAAAGTTAAAAATTCAATGAATGGTTTAAAAGAGTTACAAACTGACAAATGTGTATGGCCTTTTATGCAAATCCCCTTCTATTCCTGACACCGACCCATGACCCAAAAATCACTATTACTTATTAGTCTTACACACAGTTAAAAAAAACAGCTTGTGAGTAGCTTCTGCTATAAACTGTAAGCTTACTGCTCCTTGTACTCTGCTCACCTCAGCTGAATTGATAGGTCACACACAAAAGATATTCCATTTAACAGTATATAGTTGCATAGCCAAGAGCTATTGTGTAATGAGTGCTGCCTGCAAAGTATAAGAGATGCTCCCTCTCTGCAGTCAAGCACACCCTGGCAAGTAGGAACAACTGTTCAAGAGTCATATTATGTACACTTTGCAGTCGTTTGACATTCCATCAGAATTCTACATGCAGCTAACCACTACAAATTGTCTCACAATCACAGAATTGGACACAATTGTTTGGCTTTTGAATTTAATACTGTAACAGTTTCATAAAGATGTTTTTAGGTGAATAGGTGCAATTTCTGGAGAAACCCAAGTAATGTATACTTGAGTATTTGGGAGGAAACATAGCTTGCTTATTCCTTTCTTGTGCTTGTATGTGGCATGTTTATAAAAAGAGCAGGTGAATATTGAATTCCCGTGGGTAAAATGCATAATCCAAAAATAAATATACTAATTAAAATATATGATTAAAATATATATTAAAATAAATTAATATTTTTTTTTCTTTCTATTGACCTACTGTATCTTATTCCACAAATGGAAAGAAAATCACGACAGTCTATGCAAAATTCATACTAACCATTTCCAAATGTTATCTTATAACACTGGTTCAAAGAAATGTTCCCTATTTATAGATAAGGGCTTTTCTTATTTTGCTTTGAATAGCAAGAAAAGTGCTGTGCCAAATGGGTCCATCCACAACCAAATAATGGGCCAGATTCAATTCTGTGAGAAAACGTTATCTTTTGGTTTATTACGTTAAAACTCATGAATGAAATTCAATTTCAGAAGAAGAAACTTTTTTTCTCCAAATTGATGATAATTCTGTCTTTCCCGACTGAGGGGCCCTTTAACTAAAAATCGAATTACGATCCATGGATCTCAACAAACTTCCTATATTTTTACTATATTTCTTAAAAGCTCTATATTGATCAAACAACATAGGATGCACAAATTCTCCTCATCAAGACCCCATACTTTTCCTATCATTAGTATCACCTATGTAGGCATCACAACGTCTATAAGATTTTAGTATTCATCTGACTTATACAAACCAGCTTTTTTACTGGCTAAAGATGTGGTCACTGTGAAAAAATTATGCAAAAGGAAAAGGGGTGCTCCAGAATATCAATTTACATGTAAATGTGAATTGCTCAATGAGTAGATCAAGTGGTCGAGGTGCACCAGCCTCAGACACTCATCTATTTAAAAATATCACATCTCCATAGGCCCTACACATTTCGTACCCTAGGGGTACTTAATCATGGGCTCATGATTAATCTCCAGCATGGTTATAGACTGACATATATTATATTCCCACTTGTCTTGATTTCAAATAACCTCAAGCGCACTTTTTGTGATGAGTTGTTTTCATATCAAAAAATGGTGAATTCGCCAATTTTCTAAAGAAATGCATTTACAGGTTTTTTTTTTCTGCAAACACTGCAACAAGCCATCCAGCTCTTGACACACCAACTTTTTTGGCAAAAACTTAATTTTTCTGATTAAAAGTGAGAAAAAAATATGGTTCAAACATCAAAAGTTGGGAGTTAAAGAGAAAATGTTTATGAAAAGGAATTCATACTGTTTGTTTTTTAATTTGTTTAATATCTGTCAGTTTGTGGTACTAGAAATGCTCAAAAATATTTTCAAAATACAGAATTATTTTCAAAATAGATTTCACACTAACAATGTGTTGTTTACAGGGCAATATTTATTGTGCATCTAAATTCTCCTCTAAGGTTTTTTACAGTGATTCTACTACTAATGTACACAAGTAGTTAATAACACCTATAAAAGTGCTGATGCTCTTCTTATCCATGAATACAGAGGACAAGCAGAGAATTCATGTTACAGAATTAATTTAAAGAAATTACATGCGCATCACTCCTTTTCAGTTAGATAGTCAGTGACTTGAGGGATTACAGCCTTTTGCCACATCTACAGAGAGGTCAGAAGTGTTGTACTCTGTAAAAGAACAGCTGTTTATGGATTCATCATATTGTCCAAATATATGTCAACTGAGCAATTACAAGTGTACAAATGTACAACATTAATGACATATAAACAAGTTACCTAATCAGGTCTATAATATTGTCTAGTATAAACAACTTGAGCGAAGGTTAAATAAATATTAAGATGCAAAAGAGCTGCTGCCAAAATCAACCACTAGGCCAGACAAGAAAACAGTAGCTCAGAATAAGGCAAAAATGCAGTATATAATCATCAGTAGGAATGGAAAATGGCACTTTAAAGACCCTCCCATTACAGACAAACACACGATTATTTTGTTTGTTTTTATGAAATATAGAACCTTGATAAGATTTACATTTTTTAAAATGTAAGTATCACAATCACGGAAGATAATTATGGGAAGAGATTTTTCCAAGTGACACCATAGAGCAGTGCTGTCCAACTTCTGTGGTACTGAGGGTCAGAAGTTTTCTGACATACGTGGTGGAGGGCCGATGGAAGCCAGCATTGACCATGTCTTTTATACCACACCCATGTTATCACAAGAAATCTTAAGACAATTAATGATGGTAGCACACCAAAATAAACAAATGGTTGATGCTCACTGCAGGAATATCACCCATATATGAAAAAAGATTGTTATATTAAGATATACCCTTTTATCATATACTTCCTCCTCCCCAGTGGGGGGTAGTAGAAACCCCAGCACATGATTAAACACCTTGGAGACACCCTAACAAGTATTTCTAGATGCAACAAACCCCCAACAGGTTCTTTTCCCACAGGCAGAGTACGGCACACATAGGTAGCGTTGGACTGGCAGAGTAGAGTACACACAGGTAGGGTAGAACAGGCACAGGCAGAGCAGGGTAAGATACAGGGAAACCTATAAAGAACACTAAGATGAACAGTATGTACTGTATTATGTACAGTTACACAAAGCCAGTGGTGCTCCTACAGTCTGTCTGAAGTGTGAACAGGTGAATAATGTAGGCACTAACAGCGTGAGGTGTGGTCAATGCAGGATCTCATTGGTGTGAACAATACAAGTGGGAACAAAACATTGGTTTTACTGCCTGAGTGAACAATGCAGGCGCTAGCTGACACATAGGTAAACATTGGTAAGCAATCATAGGTAATGGAGGGCCACACAAGGGGGGCCGTGGGACCTCAGTTGGACAGCACTGCCATAGAGAAAGATACACACACATTTGTTATATCATTGTTGAATCAAGCTCACTATGTTACCCAGAGAAACATACAGTATTTAGTGAATAAAGTACCCCCTTCTTGTAAAATATAAGGATATTATAAGTTACTGAGGAGTTTCATAACCATATAAAAACACGAGGCCAAAGGCTGAGTGTTTTTATACAGGTCATAGAACTCCGAGGTAATTTCTAATATCCTCATATTTTACAACTGGGGGAACTTTATTTATTATAATACACAACTTTCAGTGAGTCATTTGACAGAAATGACATCAGAACTCACTGTTTATAACTGATGACATCAGAACTCACCGTTTATAAGGATATAATTTACAAGCTATTCATGGCTTTTGTGTATTATATGCCGATAAATTACCATCAAGAAGAAGCTACTCCCATTATTACACAGAAATAATAAGAAAAAAGTAAAAAACATGTTTTATTGGGGATAGTCTTCTTGAAATTTTAGAGCTTTCAGTATAAGAGCTATCATACAGTACATGTACTAGTTCTGATCTTTTGTAAATAAAACCCTGGTCTACAAGAAAAAGGGATGCCAATGTGGGTCCCACGTGCTTCAATCATATTGGCTATTTCTATATTTCATGTTCACCACCTGGTAAAAAATATACAAAACAATTTCCCCCCAATTTGTTTTACCAGCACTATGTATTATTCAGATATAATACACAAAAGCCATGAATATCCTGTAAATTATATCCTTATAAATGGTGAGTTCTGATGTCATCAGTTATAAACGGTGAGTTCTGATGTAATTTCTGTCACATGACTCACTGAAACTTGTGTATTATAATAAAAAAAACAAATTTTCCCCCTTGTTTCGCTGCGGAAATGACACTGCGGAGATGACGCCCATAGAAGTTACCTCGGAGTTCCATGACCTGTATAAAAACACTCGGCCTTCGGCCTCGTGTTTTTATATGGTCATGAAACTCCTCGGTAACTTATAATATCCTTATATTTTATAGTGAACTTTATTCACTATATAAATGTTGCAGACGGCATTAAAAAAATTTGGTTGTTTTTTTTTGTCGCACACCGCCATACAAGTCTATGGGCGTCATTCCCGCAGCGAAACAAGGCGGAAAAATTTACCCATCCCTAATTTTTAGCTTTAAAAAGTTTTAAACTTGAAAAGAAAACAACTTAAACATCAGTAAATCTGCACCTTAAACTATGTTAAAAGGCAAGCCATAATTAAATATTGGTAAATATTTTCAGATGGGATGGTTTAGATAGAAAACGAAGGAATAATGTAGGATGCTTCTGAGTAGTGGTGTACTTCTCAACTCCTTTTTTCATATCTTGTGTAAAATGTTAACAAAATACTGTAACTTTATTTCTTTTTCCTTAGACTCTTGTCATAACATAGGAAGGATGATCTATTTATTTTTTTATACTTGATCACACAAAATAAATTCTAATTAAACTTGTAGATTATTTTCCTAATGATTTTTTGCTCAACCTTTAGTTTTATTATAAAAAATCAAGAATTGGAAAAATAGTTCACAAGAAAAAAAACATTCCCAAAACTTAGATATCCCATTTGAGCTATCAGTTCTGTAATTCCAGATACTGAGGTTTACCTAAGCACGTGGCATATAGGGGCCCCAAAACGAAGACACCCCATATGGTCTGTCAATTCAGGTACTGCAAAATCAACACCTTTACACAGCGCCGATTCTGGGGCTGCTGCCGCCTGAGGCAGCAGCCCAGATGCCGCCCCCCTCCTCTCCCGCTCCGCGCTTAAAAATTAGCGTCGGAGCGGGTTTCAGGGGGCAGTATCGCTAGTGCATTGAGCGCAATAGCGCTCTTTGCACTAGCGGAGCCGAATTTCTGGGTTAAAACCCGGAAGTTCGGCTCTTAAAGTTACAAGAGGCGGCTTTTTGCCGCCCCTTGTAACTGGCCGCACGCTGCCGCCTGAGGCAAGGGTTTCACCTTGCCTCATGGCAGAAGCGGCCCTGCCTTTACATAGTTTTGGGGGGGCAAAGGTAGAAAAAAATACATTGACCCCAGAAAAACATATATTTACAGACAGAACACATTCCCCCGAATCCAAATTGGGTATACTCCAAAGCACCAGGCCACAAACCTTTCAAAAATTTGACGATAAAGGCAGCAGTTTTTGCATTTCTGAAAATCGCCAAAAAATATTGCAATTGGCCACATTTATCTGACACAATTTCTTACAAACAATTGTAAAACACCCTAAATATTGATGCCAAGGGCCATGGAACAGTTTGATGTCCAATATGCATAGATATACCGAACCAGGTGGCATGTGCGGCCCCCTAATATAAATATTTGTGTATTATCTGCCACAAGACCCACCTAACAGCAGAAAGACTCCCTAAAGCCATACATTTTTGGAAAGTATATATTCTGTTGAATCCAAAATAGGTAATTTTGTTTTTCTACTCCAAAATACCATACTGCAAAGCTACGCTAAAGGCAGCAGTTTTTATGACATTTCTGAAAATCGCCTAAAAATATTGCAATCAGTCACATTTATTTCACCCAATTTCTTAAATACAATTGTAAAACACCCAAAATATTGACGCCAAGGGTCTAGTGAACAGTTTGATGCCCAATAAGTATAGATTTACCAAAGTATGTGGTATGTACACACCCCAAATGAAAAATTGCTTATGAATCTTCACGCTGGCCAACTCAGCTGCTGAAAACAGAGCCCCGACTGTGTGTTATGTGCCGTTAGACCCCCAAACTGTAAAAAGACTACCAGAAAACCATATATTTTTGCAAAGCACATATTCTGATGGATCAAATAAGGTAAAATATATCTTTCTATACCACAGCACCAAACAGCAAAACTATACTAAAGATACACAAGAAACAATAATGCAGTGATAAAATTGCAATAAAACTACACAAAATGTATAAATCAATGAAATAATGAAATAACTGACCAAATAGTGTAATTAGTGGCCAAAATAGATTATTCAATAGTCACACCAAAATAAACAGTTTTTAGGGGTAAAAAACAAAACAAAATAAAAAGTAAAAAAAAAAAACCCTCTTTGTGAGTTTTTTTGTGTATACATGTGTGTACTATACATGTGTGTACACTTCTAAAAGTTGTGTGACAGTGTGTATATAAGTGTATATAACTATATATTAGTGTATATAAGTATGACAAAAAAAAAGCAAAAAAAAGGATCTTTACTAAAATGATTCTGTAAGAGTGTATAATGTATCTAAGGGGCCGATTCACTAAATTCGGGTGAAGGGTTAGAATAAAAAAAACTTCGAATTTCGAAGTTTTTTTGGGCTACTTCGACCATCGAATGGGCTACTTCGACCTTCGACTTCGACCTTCGACTTCGAATCGAACGATTCGAACTAAAAATCGTTTGACTATTCGACCATTCGATAGTCGAAATACTGTCCCTTTAAGAAAAATTTCGACCCCCTACTTCGGCAGCTAAAAGCTACCGAAGTCAATGTTAGCCTATGGGGAAGGTCCCCATAGGCTTGCCTGTGATTTTTTGATCGAAGGATTTTCCTTCGATCGTTGGATTAAAATCCTTCGAATCGTTCGATTCGAAGGATTTAATCGTTCGATCGAACTAAAAATCCTTCGATCGATCGATCGCAGGATTTGCGCAAAATCGTTCGACTTCGATATTCGAAGTCGAACGATTTTAGTTCACAGTCGAATATCGAGGGTTAATTAACCCTCGATATTTGACCCATAGTGAATCGGCCTCTAAGTGTGTATAGGTAGGTAAATAGATGCCACTTACCATTCCTGGAGCAGAAGTAACGATCTGATGGCTAGAGGAGTCCTGGAGCATTGTGTCTGCAAGCCTCGGTAAGCAGGAATTGTGTGGGCAGGCCCAGATGAAGAAGGAAGCCGGGCACTGCAGCAGATACGTGATCCGTGTGAACGTCGCCATCTGCTGCTTCTAAGTCAGTACTTCAACAATCCTTTCGGAGGACCGACATGATAGCCCCCCAGCCTCGTTGCCCAGGGGGCTGTCAGTTCTGCCCACTCTCTGTAGAGGCAGCTAAAGCAGCCGATGCAGAGAGAATAGTGGATTTCTGCAAGGATGTAAGTTTTACGGCCTTGGCAGTTAAAGCCCCTGCCTGCCAGCACCTATGGCATAAGTGTTTGGCAGGCAAAGGGTTAATTTTAAATTTAATATGATGCATGTTGAAAATACATAGTTACATTTGGTTGAAAAAAGACCAAAGTCCATCAAGTTCAACCCTTCAAAATGAAAACCAGCATATATACAGACACTCACACTGACCCCTCCATACACTCTTATATATACCCATATCTATACCAACATCTCCCACTAAGGTCTTTAAAAACTGCTAGGTTACAGATTTTAATTAAGTCTTTTGAGTCTTTTGAGATTTTTACAGATATAGGCTGTATTATCATGGAACAAGGGGTTTTCGGGATAAGGGCTTTTTCAATAATTTGGATCTCCATACCTTAAGTCTGCTAAAAAATATTTAAGCATTAAATAAATCCAGTAGTACTGTTTTGATACCCATATGGATTAATTATATCTTAGTTGAGATATAGTATGAGGCACTGTTTTATTATTGCAGAGAAAAAAAGAAATAATTTTTAAACTTTTAATTTTATTGTGAAGTCTATAGGAGATGGCCTTCCTGTAATCCTGAGCTTCCTTGGTATTGGGTTTCCAAATAATGGATCATACGAATATATAGCTAGAATAAAGATAAGGTCCATTACAATGATTTCCAAAGCAATAATTTTGTATATATTTTTAAAAGAAAGGAAGAGAGAGACTATTAACATGACCGTTTCTGAAATTCATGGATTTCATTGAGTGTTAAAGAAGAACATGAATCAGAATATATTTATTTTTGAATATGTATGCCAATGTGAAAATTCTGAATTAGTAGGGGTTCTGTATATATATATATATATATATATATATATATATATATATATATATATATATAAGGCCACGGGCATTTGAAAACCTTGTCAGCTCACATGGTTATTACAGTCACCCTAATCAGCATTATTTTCATACAAGACAGCGCAGTTCTGTTCTCTAACAAAATGTTAAAAGACTGACAGTTATTTTGACTAAAGCTAAAGCAAATTATTAATTCATGAATTTGAATTATAGTGCATTAACACATTAAGTTATTTTTTCATGTTCTAATGAATGGCTTGTCAAGTTGTCATGCTTTTCTACAAATGGATTAAAACATTTTCAGAAATGCCATAGGTTGACTAAGAAATCCAAGATGGAAATCCATATTTTTCTTGTATAATTATCTGCAAACTATTTTTTTCCCAAGAATCATTTTTTATTAAATACTCAATATATTAAGGCTCAATTTTTTTTGCAGCATCTGTTTTGATGCTGAAAACCCCAAAATAGTTGCATTAAAAAAAGACTAGATTTTTTCACAATTTATTATGCCCTGAATCTGTTTCAAGTCTGAATCCAAAAATACGCCATCTAAAACCTGCCGAATCCATGTAAAAGTCAATGGCAGTTAACCCCTTCACCATTTGAAAATATTTTAACCCTCACAAAATGTTCGGAGTGTTCGGGGTTTGATGCTGTTTTTTCAGTTAAAACACATTTTTCGTGGTTTTTTCGTCGTCAAAAGGAAAAAAATATTTTTATACCACAATCCAAAAAATATGCTTTTTTCACAATCCAATTTGAGGTTTTTTTTATTGATAAATAAAAGCAAATAGTCTATTCTAGTTTCTTCAGACTTTTTATTTAAAAATAAATTTGGATATTGAATAACGCCCAAATGTGTAGGGCCAATGGAGATGTTGTTATTTTTTAAATTACACTACCATAAAAATATATTTTTATATTATTTTTTGGTGGTCCTTGTGGCCTGGATGTCCCCTGTTTTGTACCACTTTACTGTAGCTGAAGTTCTGTGATTGTTGGGTTGTCTAGCAAAGTTAGTATGTTTTGCAACCCGGGAATTCAATTGAATTAAAAAAGTCTGAGGTAGCTACATATTTGTGTTTCAATTTAAAAGAGAAATATCAAATATAAGGCCTTTAGCCCTTTGCAATGACTATAGACAATCCTTAGTTTTATGTAAAAGAACTCACATCTCGTGAAATGTATGTGGGTTTCATCATAGGACTTCTATACTTTAACATAACATTAGACACAATTGGCTGTGTGTTTATCTTTGTACAACACAGATGTCAGGCTCCAAGCCTCTAGGGCCTTAACAGACTCAATATTTGTTTTAACTAAAAAAGGACAGTTGATTCTGTCAAAATCATACTTAAGACCTAGGGTGCAGCCAAGCAGGAATATATTTAAATCCCAGTCTGTCATTACTGTTGACAAATGGAGTTAGTTTGCAGTGTAATGTATTAAGTTTCATGGCTTTAATGGGTACAGTATAGGAATAATAAGAGTGATGAATACATAAAATAGAAAACTGACTCGTGTAAGAGCACAAAAATGTAATCTTTTAAAATATATTATGAGTAATTTAGCATAATGTGATTGTAAATTCAGAGATTATACCACTAACAGCTTTTCACCTTCACTTATTTGTAGCATATATTTTAGATACAGAGTTATTCTAAATTTATCTTCGAATCAAATGTATAATATTTAGTAAAGAAATGGAGAACTGCGGAAAATTACATATTCTATACATATTCGTTTTATCTTTACTTGAATATTGTGATTTGTCTATTGATATTTCTTCTATTGTCAGTCATCTTCTTAAAGACAACCCATATTTTAAAAGTAAATGACAGTGCACAAAACTCACACACAACAATTACGCACTGTATTAGTGTTAAATTATAGGACTGCTTTTCATCATGTTGCACTGGAAAGATTTGAGGGCTAACATGATATTCTAATGATAATATAAACACATTCATAAACAATATTGGTTCTCATGCAACATTTTTTTCATGTATAATGGACCTTCTCTGCAGGTGAATTGCTGCTTGGTACAAGCAGTAATGAATTTGGTAACGGCAAGAATTTGGTGAGCTTATGAAAAAGAAGTCCAAGTAGTTTTGTAGGCCTAAATTGCAGCATTCATCCCACCTTTGCCATGACCAACACTGCATTTATCCTGCAATTTCACTGTAAGCAGTAACTAAAATATTATTGGTCCTCAATAAGTGTTTAAGTAAGGCAAAGTATATTTTAATAATTTAGTTTGGGTATAGTTTGAAACCCTTAATTAACTACAAGTTTTGCTCAAATTGTTAAAATTTCCAAAGGATTGTGTAAGTTAAAGCATCCAATTGTTATTTTTAATTGTTATTTTACATTTCTTCCACATACTAATAACGCAATATTTATATGTATTTGGGAATACATTTTGCACAGTGTACAACAGGAGAAGTCAATCACATTTTTTCTTGTCTTGTTTCTTTTGAAAGCCCAATTAGACCATGCTGAGACAGTTACAAACACCTGGAAATAACAGGGTACGCGAAATAGCTATTTTGGTTCAATCACGTTTTTTGTACTTTGTGTGTTGATTGGTACTATTTACTTTTTCACAAATCATATTGACAGTGATGTGGCTGAAGCAATAAATAAGCAACCTCTTTGTCAAATGTTTACAATAGCACAATGAGATTTGAGGAGAAAAGCACACACACAGCAGGTGCAAAGGTTTTTGGTACATCCAAATATACAGTGCAATGAAGAGTTAAACACAAATCAAAAATTCCAAAACACACATACCACCCACACATTTGTTTATGGCACAGTATGTTTATATGTTTTTACTGCATTTTCTTTTATGTGAAATTCAAAGATGAGTATTGTAAGAATAAATGAATTTCTTACATACCCTCATGACTTTTATTAAATTGCATCTCCTCATTTAAAAGAAAACATCTTTCTTGCAATGAATGGAAAGTACAATGACCATATGACTGTGCATTCTCAAGGACTGGATGTCCAAGATGCATCACATGCCATTTCTAAAAAACAAAGGCAATAAGAACATATCTAGTTATGACTTTGTATTTAACAACAAGAAAGAATAGTATACTAAACATTTATACATTTAGAAAACAAGCATGTATAGAAAGCTTTATGGGCACTTGCATGTTGGAGAGATATTTAGGGGGTTATTAAACAAAGGTCGAATTCTGAATGTCTAATATCTGATCGAATAGGCCTGATCTGAAATATTCAAATAGCTCTACAGACCTCTTCCATTGATTTGTAAATGAACTTGGCAGGTTTTAGGTGGAAAATATGTGAATTAGAACTGTTTCCATGATCGAGGTGTGATAAATCTCAAATTTGAATTTACATTCGAATTGGTTCCTTTAAATTCTAATTTGTGAGTTTTGACACTTAGGGGGTTATTTATCAAAGTCTGAATTTATCTCAATATTTTCTGCTACAAACTCCGATCAAATCCGCTCGTTTTTTTGTATGCTTATTTATTACAAAATTTTCTAAATTTTTTCACCCAATTTTCATGAATTTCACGTTTTTTTCACCCAAAAACTTCGGGGTATTGCACAAAACACAGCGCACATCAAAAAATCATTGCAACTTCTCCCATTGACTCATATGCAACCTCGACAGGTCTGAGATGCCGGATTTTCAGATTCAGACTTTTCCATCCTCAGGGTTTAATAAATTCCAAAAAATTTGTGCTTATAAAAAAAAAATGCATTTGGCGTTTTTAGTCAATAAATAATTATTGTTACATTAAACCAAACAAGGGATCAACTGTTTTTCCTAAACTGGCCAGTGGATTGTATTGTTTCAATTTAATCTTTTAATGAGTTTCTGCATTAGCAAAATTTTGGTTACTGTCATATGAATAAAAACACCAGAGGCCAGACCTTTAGATTATAGGAACAGGGGTGGTTCTTTACAGTAAGAATAGTGAGGTTGTGGAATGCCCTGCCAGATGATGTTGTTTTGACAGATTCTATTTACTCTATTAACTGCCTTGGATTATTTCTTGAACAAGCATAATAGCAATGGCTAAAATCTAATACAGTATAATTTAGCATAGCTGTTGTTTATATATGTGAATGTATAGCTAGGTTGGTATAAGTATGTGTGCTTATGTGATCTGGGGGTTCATTTAGAGGTGTTGAATTTGATGAACTTTGGTATCTTTCAACCCAACTTAATATGTAACATAGGTGCATGTTCATAGGGGCATAGGTGAAAAGTTGAGGGCAAGGAGATATTATCTTTGCCACTAGCAACTTTAAGAAGAGAGTGGGAGGGAGATTAATGCGTGGCTGAGAGATTGCTGTAGGGAGGATGGTTTGGGGTTTTTGGAGAACTGGGCTGATTTCGCAATCGGCTACAGGCTCATTGCTATGGATGAGCTGCACCTCAATGATGATGGTGCAGCTGTTTTGGGGAGAAGATAGCTAGAGTGTTGGAGGAGATTTTAAGATAGGCGTGGGGGGGAGGATTCAGTAAAGGATTCCATGGAAGACAGGTTAGATGAGGTAGTGAAGTAGTGGGTGGGGGTACTGTTAAGGACAGGAAGGACCACATGTTGTATGTTCAATATGGTACCAGTATTAAATGTTTGCAAATGCAAGGAGTCTGACTGGTAAAATGGGAGAGCTGGAGGTGCTGGAAGAAAAATAGGATGTGATTGGTGTGCCCAAACATGGCTGAATGAGTCACATGACTGGGCAGTTAATATCAGCGGCTATACTTTGTTTTGGAGGGACAGAGGCAATAGAAAAAAATGAGGTATCTGTGTTTGTTAGGCAGGATTTAAAAGCTAATATACAGTAAAGGAGGTGGTGATGTTAGAAAATAAGGGGCAGAAGTCTTATGGGTGAAGTGCCTTACCGAGTCCAGCAAATTAATTGTAAGAGTATGCTATAGACCCCCTAAAATAAGTGAGGAGGAGGAGGCTAAGTTCCTGAAGCAAATGATAATGGGGGGATATTGATTCCCCAGATATTGACTGGAGCAAGAGTACGGCCAGGTCAGTTAATGGGAACAAGTTTAGAAACGTGTTGCATAACAATTTTATGGCACGAGTTGTTGAGGAGCAAACCAGAAAAAATGCTATACTGGGTTTAGCGAATCAAACCAAAATTTCAGAAAAGCTAACTTTAGTGCCTTGAGGACATCAGAGCATAGATTTGGGCATTATTTTTTCATCAAAAACACAGAACAGAAATGGTTGTCATTTAGAATTATATTAAATCATTACTGTTCTCAATTTATTCCCTTAAAGGAAAACTATACCCCCCAAACAATGTAGGTCTCTATAAAAAGATATTGCATGAAACAGCTCATATGTAAAACCCTGCTTCATGTCAATAAACCATTTTCATAATAATATACTTTTCAAGTAGTATGTGCCATTGGGTAATCATAAATAGAAAATTGCCATTTTAAAAAATAAGGGCCCCCCTGGGATCGTATGATTCACACAAACAAACCAAACATACTTCTTAGGTCACATGAGCCAATTAACAGACAGAATTCTGTATTTTGCTTCAACACTTCTTACAGTTAGATTTGTAGTATTTCTGGTCAGGTGATCTCTGAGGCAGCACACAGACCATCATGAAATGGTGGTTCAAGGCATGAGATGTAAAAGGGCAATATTTACTTAAATATATATTCCAGTTTGGTACGATTCTTTAATATGCCACTTAATATGATATAAACTGTTGCTTAAGTATTCATTTTAGGTGTATAGTTTTCCTTTAATGAGTAAATGTAGAAACAATAAGAATCACCAAATGTGGCTTAATATAGAAGTAAAAAAGTTAACAGGAAAGACGAGAAAGGCTTTGAAAAACTACAAGTCTGTTGGGACAGATGCATTTAATGAATATAAACACTATAATAAATGTTTTAAAACAGCAATCTGGAAGGCAAAGATAGGAAATGAGGAGTGCATTGCAGCTGAAGCTAAGACTATCCCCAAAAAGTTTTTTACGTATATTAATAGTAATATACTTGTGAGTGTTGCTCCTTTAAATAATGGTACCATTATGGTTGCAACAGATACAGAAAATAAAAATATGCTAAATCAGTTCTTTTCTTCAGTGTATACAATAGAGGAGTCAGAGTTCCCATGCTCACTTCATAGCTGCACTGTTGGCTTAGCTCAATCTAGTCAGTGGCTGACTCAGGGTATGATTCATAAAGCTTTAATAAAAATTTATGTAAACAAGGTGCCAGGGCCAGATGGCATACACCCCAGGATTCTAAGAAAGCTTAATTCAGTTTTAGACCTTTTCCTATTTCTGATTTTCTCAGATTCACTTTCATATGGTATGGTACCTAATGGATTGGAGAAAAGCTGATGTCCTTACAATATTTAAAAAATTAAATATTGTAGCTTTTTCTGCACATGCCAATAATGACTACAAACAAATATGTCATAGAATAAATAGTTTATGATCAGCAGCTATGAATATTCAGCATTACACAGTGGGCCATTTTATTATGTGCATAAATATGTAGAGATACATTAGGAACTCTGTTCCATGCTGTCATTTTTTAACAAGCATTAATTCTGGAAAACTAAAAGGCACAAAGTACATCTATGTATATATATAGCAAATATGGGCCGCACACCCTGATCAGAGATAATACCTGGATGCTCATGCAAGTAAATACATAACAGGTAGGAGTTGATGGCACTCACAGGATTTGCAGAAAAAACAACTTAAGGATAAAAATAAAAAAGTTTATTAATCCAACATTTCGGTCCCACACAAGGACCTTTCTCAAGGAAAACCTTGAGAAAGGGACCGAAGCGTTGGATTAATAAACCTGTCAGCAGCCTTCTTCTGAGCGGAGGATGCTGCTGAGAGAGAGTCGTGCACCTGTGACCAGATTTTAGAAAAGTGTTCCAGAGAGGAGTCAGCAGAAGGGACAGGGGAACCAGAACCGGAAAAAGAAAATGCTTTAGGGTGAAACCCATTGACAATGAAGAAAGGAGACACTCCAGTGGAGGAGTGAGTAGAGTTATTGTAGGCAAACTCTGCCCAGGGCAATAACTCAGCCCAAGAGGACTGGTTATCAGACACATAACACCTGAGTTATTGCTCTAGGGACTGGTTCACCCTCTCAGTTTGTCCATTGGTTTGGGGGTGGTAAGCGGTTGAAAAAGACAAATTAATTCCAACCAAGGAGCAAAAGGCCGTCCAAAACTTAGAGACAAACGGAACTCCTCTGTCCGAAACAATATTAACAGGGAACCCATGCAACTTAAAAATTTGAGAAATAAACAGATTGGCTAAGGTTTTAGCAGAAGGGAGGTGTGGAAGGGGAACAAAATGGCTCATTTTACTAAACCTATCCACTACCACCCAAATTACAGTTTTACCCTGAGAGAGAGGCAAATCTACAATGAAATCCATCAAAAGATGGGACCATGGCTTCTCAGGGATTGGCAACGGATTTAACAGACCTTGTGATAAATGATGGGAGGATTTAGACCTTTGACAGACTGGACATCCGAAGGAATAGAGCATTCGGTCAAATTCGATTCAAAGTTTTTCCCAAAAAAACTTTGATTTTTCAAAGTCCACCAATTGACTCCAGGTAGGTTCTAGGAGGTCCCCCATAGGCTAAAACAGCAATTCGGCAGGTTTTAGATGGTGAATGGTCAAAGTCAAATTCTTAAAGAGACAGTACATGATACATTTTAATAATCACATTTTCTGCAAATTCAAATCGAATTTGGACCATTCCCTTGTCAAAGTACACAAAAATAGCTTGAAATTTGAATTTTTTCAATTCAAAAATTCACCTCGACCTTTGATAAATCTGCCCATAAGTGTAAAAGCCTCTTTCCACCTTGGGTGCCCTGGCATTCCTGCCGTATGCATACCTGTGCAACATTTTTCACTCTACTCTTGGGTGCTAATAGTTTCACCTGCATCCATTTTTTTTTTGCATTTCACACCCTGCTTTCCTACAGTGAGACTATTACCCATTATAGAAAAAGACTTATTTCTGTGGGTTGGTTCTTAAAACCAAACTACTGCATTAAAACACGGAAGCTTGGTGGTAATTAATTTTGATGCTCTTTTGAATAGTTTATAAGTTACAACAGTGATAATTCAGTTTAACAGAGTAGGTCACCTTAAACAGTGACTGAACCTTGCAGACTCCAATTAATTCCCTCTTCTTTTTAACTTTATCTGTGTTTTTTCCACTAGTTACAGTAGCTCCATCACTTAAAAATATAAAAACATTTGCTCATGAATTATGTATGAGCCTCTATTTATTTTTATAATAAGGTTTTACAGTTCAGCTGTACCATGAACTAGAAGAATTACTGTTACTGAGCTAAAGAAAATAGACATAAAATAAGTATCAATCTCCTGCTATAAGAAAAAAAATAAACTGGTTCTAAACAAGTAGACTGTATGCATCCAAAGGAATGCTAACAAATAGCTAGTCATATCCATGCATTTACTTTATAAATGTCTGTGTTAATACTTTACATCACACATAAAAACCTATTTTGCAAAAACAAGCTGCAATTGTGCTCCATTGATACTTTATTACAGCAAAAGCATCTAACACATGACCATACACTGTGGCATGCATGATGTTTAATTCATGAGTGAAAGTGACACACTTTATTTCCTCATGTGCAAAGGACACAGTGCACATAGCACACACTTTTTTTCTTGGAAGAAGTATTAAGCAATGTGTGCCTGAATTCAAACATCAGATCCACAAATTAAATAATATGGTTATTTTTTAGTACACTGCACTAAAACAAATGAATAATATATTTTAGCATTTTCACATTTTTTTCAGTAAAAATATTGAAGCAGGACGTGTGCAATTGGTATCATAATAAGGTCTAGATGCATGAATATCAGGTCTGATTTAACCCAAGCCTTCCTATTTACACTAAATATCATTATCCCATATCTTGACAATGAAGATATTAGCACACAGGTTCAAGAAAAGACATGGATGATCCAAACTCATAAATAGCCTTAAAACAAAGGTGAAAAAATAAAGCATTACATTGCAAAATGTGCTATTTAAACAAAGGCTAAAAAAATAAAGCATTACATTGAAGAATGTGCTATTTATTTACTATTTATTTCAAATAATATACAAGTTATAAAATCTGACATAAAGTACTATTTTCACTTGCTACAGCCCATGATCTAAAATGTATTGTTAGCTGTACAAAAAATCTTGATCTTCAATGAGCCCTCGTGGACTGGTTCAAACCTGATCCCTACCTGTAGGTACTGTCACTTCCCCCACTGTCTTCCTTCCTTTAATTGGCAAAGTCTAGGAATGTGTGGAGAGGAGTGAGGGGTAAAGGGCTGGCAAGGAAAGCAAGCTGTAAGGAGCTAGCGGGCGAAGCAAGTGTGTGTGTCCATTGGACTATTATTTCAAGATAAAAAGAAGGGCAAACACTATAAAATGCACTCAATTTTTTAGAGTAGTGTCAGGAATGTACAATCTCAAAAAAGAAATCGGAGATGAGATTGTTGCTGTCATGTCTAATGATTAATGCCATATCAGCATAGAAAACATGTATCCATGTCGTTTTCATTACTTTTAAAGACATACAGTAGATGCAAAAAACAAAAGCTCTCCTTATAAATAATTGCCCTTTAAAGCAACTGAGGAAGATGATATGATGTGGTACTACAGTATACTGCACCACAACAAGCTCTAAGAAGCAATGAATTGTGAAAGTACTGTACATTTTGTGTGATATACATTAGCAATACAGAGGTTTGTACTGCAGAATCAAACATAAATGAAATAAGGTCAAGACAAGATAGCTAATCTCATCAGGGAATAGAAGATGGGAGTTCTTTGTAGTGCTTTAATGTCCAGGAATACAGAGCATGCTTTTGTATGAGTACATACTATACATCAGGTTCCAGGAGAATCATACTGAACTTGAATAACCAGAGAAGTATAGTAAATCTAAATATGCTTTATGCATATTTTGGCATTAAGGACATGGAGTCAGAATTACTGTAGAAGAAAACCTAGCCATTAAGGGTACAAGCTGCTAAAGTATTTAAACATTTTTGGTATAATTGTTTTATATCATTACAGAAAAAGGTATACTTTTCTCTATTATATCTACTCTTTTCATATATATTTGCATATAATGATGAGTGAATCTGTCATGTTTTGCAAAACCATAGAAAAATTAGCGAATTGGTGAAAATTCACAAAATGCATTGAAGTCAATGGACACGTACTGTAATTCTATTTTTCCACCGAATGTATTATAGGATGTATATCATTATAATCGTACTATACACAGGTCCTGAATCCCCTTTGCTAAATGAAAGATACTGGAAATGTGGTCTTCCAACTCCTGGCATAGTCTCTACCCAGGGCACAGTCCCACACTCCTCTCCTGGTAGACAAACACAGACACAGTCCAAACAGCTCTTTACCCTAGGTAGTTTTACCTGCCCCCTTTATCTGTCCTTTGGATACCGGCAGTAGACCCCAGGCTATCGAGCAGAACCTGTCCTCACACAGGGGACACATGCTGGGACCTTTCAATACCCTTTCCTCAAGCCAAAACTCACTGTGGGTTCACACAGAACTGGTACAGGCATCCACAGCATCTCATCTTACATTTTCAGGCTGGCTCTCATATAGAGTCTGAGCACTCCCAAGCCTCTTTTACAATTATCGGGGTCCTGGTATCCCTGAGCCCACCAAGGGCTTTACCACTCATGTGGCTTCTCTTGGGTGGAAGGGAAAAAGACTGAGCACATGGAAGCTCAGCTTTGTCTACTTTTTGCACAATAGTGACACCTTCTGGCCATATCAGGAATCTACCAGGGTTCACGTCAACAGGGACAAAGGTCTCACTCCCCCTCCCACATCCAATTTAGGTCCAACATTTAGCTGGCCACAGCAAAGGATTTCCAACCATATGGGATTTTCAGACCACAGGGGAACGTAACCCTATGGGTCCCTTCAGATATTTTTTCACTTTTTTTCCAAACAATAAAAGTCAAAATCAATAAGCTCTTTTTTGCACCAAAAAGCACAGATGACTAAACCCAGAAATTTACGAATAACTGATCCCATAACGGCACTATTTTTTGATTTTGAAATGTTGCTGTAATAAGTAGAATATTTTTGAAAATCTGCAAAATATATATGTACTGTAAATCAATAGCGATTATTAAAGAAAACAAAAGTATACCACCAATATGAAACATTTGGAGAGTATAGAACAAAAACATGTATTGTTACCTCAATTGATATCGCTAAATAAACAATATAAAAAGTAAGTGAATACTTGAAGCAGACCTTATACATGTAAGGCTGATATTGTCATCTAAGCAAAAAGATGTTTTCTGTTTGAGACTAAATTCATAATCCATTTCTGCTAAAATCTCCATCTCTTAAATAAATTCTCTGATACAAGTTTTCAGGATCTTTCACTACAAGTCTACAGCAGTTGTTGTATTTGGTATTTTTGCAGTAAGTAAGATATTTTCTGCAAAAGAAATGTAACTAAAAAATTTTTTAGTGGGTGAAAAGAACTTTTTTAATCATGAAAAATGCATATTTGAGCATTTTTAGATAAAAAATAGCCTGTGCTAGCATTAAAATCAATGACTGGTAGCACCAGTGGAATCATGCTGGCAGAGAAGACACCCAGGGGCCCATTTACTAAGGGTTGAAGTGAATTAGAAGTGAATTTCTTAATTCAAAAACTTCGAATTTTGAAGTATTTTTTGGGTACTTTGACCATCGAATAGGCCAAATTCGACTTCGATTCGATTTGTAAAAACTTTGAATATTTGACCATTTGAAAATCAATGTACTGTCTCTTTAAAAAACTTTGACTTCGACCCTTCGCCACCTTAAACCTGCCGATTCGACTGATTTATATGATCGAACGAATGATTTTAATTAGATTGAAAACTGCTAAATTTAATAAAAAGAAAAATTTCGACTATCGAATTTTTTCAATTTAGAAGTTTTAGCTTCGACCCTTAGTAACCCCAGTGTTTGAAGTTCGAAATTTGACCCTTAGTAACCCCAGTGTGACATTAGCCAATGGCACACTACACTTTATTAGGACACACAACATGGAGTAAATTATGACACGAAAATGCTGACATATGTATTTTGACACTGAAATTTGCTCCATGGAGCAGAACAGCTTATTCTTTGCCTTAGTGTCTATGCAAAAAAAAAAAAAAGCTTAGTGTGCCACTGACCTAAAACAGTCTACTCAAACATACTGTATATAAGAGGAAGAAGTTCTCTCAGTTGTAAAGGATATTGCAATAATCTGAGGTAATTTTGTTGCCTGTAATCATTGGGGGAATTCACAATTCTTTGGAGTAAAATTGGTTTTAAAACTACATACCTCCCAACATATAATAAACCGAAAGAGGGACAAAATATGTTTGACATGCAGCGAGGTAAAAGTTGTTTGGTCATGCTCACTTTATGGTAGTGATGCACCAAATCCAGGATTCGGTTCTGTATTTGGCCTTTTTCAGGAGGATTTTAATTTGGGTGAATTCGGATTTGGTTTGGTATTTGGCAGAATCTTTCATGAAGGATTCAGGGGTTTAGCTACATCAAAAATAGTGGATTTGGTGCATACCTACTAAATAGACATGCCCATAAAATGGATTAAAGCTCAGTGTAATGCCCCCCCCCTGTGCATGATCTGCAATGTTTCCTTCAGTCTCTGTTCACCCCAATTTTAGGTGAATTATGGGGAAGTTATAAGCATATAAGTCACATAGCAGTCTATTGTCAGGGTTCAAGCCCTGTTTTCTGTAAAACTGTATAACAATTTTATAAACAATAAAATAAGTGTTGTTTATAGCATTTTAAATATAAAAGTAGCTTATTGACATACAATAGGTGACAAAATTTGTTTTTGCTATTTTTCCTTAATGTATGAGGCAATGTTAGCATTAGAGTGCTTATAAAGCTTTATTTAAAGGAGGGGGTGGATGATCTGTAAACTGACACTAAAATTAAATTTTGCCAGGTAGTTTTACTGTCCCTTTAACAAAAGACAGCTAATGGATATAACTCATGTGGTGCTGCATTCATCAACTGAGAGATGAGAAGATGTAATAAAGCAGGTGTTCTATCTTATTGACCTTTATAAGTGGCAGAGAATTTCTTGTCTGAAAAGTATACATACCTCCCAACATTTGGAAGTAAAAAGAGGGACAAAAAAATTTTTCCCGCACATAGCGCAGCATTTTTTTAACCACATCCCTTTCTGTGGCCACACCCCCTAATTACCATGTTTGTTTTACAAAATTTGGCAGGTTATGAAAGTTTGAAAACATTTCTCCTTATCTAAACTGTGTTTTTGTCTCAAAATTGTTACAAAGTATCTTATTTGCACCTGTTAGTTGTTCTGGGCTCTCTGCTAAAAGCCAATTAAGTGAGAAACTTTGTTTCTTTTTCTGGCTGTTCAGTGCAGAGAAAAGAGGGACTTTCCAGTACAAATGAGGGACTGCGGGTTGAGCTGTCAAAAGAGGGACTGTCCCTCCGAAAAAGGGACAGTTGGGAGGTATGAGTATAAACATTATAACAAGGCACAGGTAGAGCTGAGAGATACCTGATGGCAGACTGAAGGTAGAAACCTAAGGTAAAATGTCATGCAAAAAGATGAAATCTGGAAACTGTTTAAAAGACAAATTCACAAAAGTCTCAGTATTTCCCCATTATGCTGATTAATATCACACACAAACTTCTTACACACCCCTTTAAAGGGGTAGTTCACCTTTAAATTAACTTTTAGTATGTTATAGAATATTCTATCCTTAGCAACTTTTCTGTTGATCTTTGTTTTATATCTTAAAGTTCTGAATGATCTGCCTTCTTTTTCTGCCTCTTTCAAAATTTAAAATGGGGGTCACACAATCTGAGTGCAGCAAAAACTATATGGCTTAGTGGGGCAACAATGTTATTGTTTATTTTTATTACACATCATGTATGCAGGCCTCATATATGCATGTTCCAGTCTCTCATTTAAACCCCTGTCTGATTGCTAATTTGGACCATAACAACCAGATAGCTACTGAAATTCCAAACAGGGCAGCTGCTGAGCAAAAATCTACAAACAATAAAAAATAGACCAATTGCAAATTATTGCATAATATCAAATTAAAAGTTAATTTAAAGGTGAAACCCCCCTTTAATTGGGTGTGATAGCTATAGAAAAGTTTGAGATAACATGGCAAGAAGCTTTATTAAATAAAATATTACAAATATTCACAAAATAAAATATAAAAGGGTTCAAAGTAAAACAATACAAAGAGCAACAGCAATACTATCACTGCTAATGTAAAATTTCTACAACACAATTTCTCAGTACTGTAGGTATGAGGATTAGAATACAGTGATTATATAGAATGGATTTGATTGTTATTTAATGTTTTACTATAAACTTGTCACAATGACAGTCGCCACAGATGTTTGTGAGCTTCCTAATTATAATTAATGAAACATTTTTAACAGTCAATTGCCTTCTTGTAGTGTTTTTGCATTATGAAAATAAAAAATAAATAGAAAATAAAATTGAGAGTGGATTATGTATTTGTTGCAAGCGGTAACAAAAATTAATAACCAGCAACTTATTGGAGACTATGCATTGCAAGCATTTCATAGTAATACAAATTTATTTATTTTAAATTAATTAAGTAAGTTTCCTAAAGACAAGAAATGCTTTAAAACTGCTTGTTCTTTTCCATGGGTTTACTGGATTGGTAGGATGTAGCATAGCTGAAACAGTGTTGGACACTTTTACAAATTAAAGGTTTTAGTGTGTTAGTTCAGGGAAACTCCTTCCTAATAGTAATGGGCGAATTTCTCTCTCCCAGCCAATAAACAAATTAAGTTAGATTTTAATCAAGATGAACAGGTGCTACATTAGAAAACAATTTCACTGCAGGCTGTGACATGTTATTCTTGTGACAGTTCCATAAAAAGTAGGTTTTCTTCAGGAGTATTCTTGACAAGACAGCTGCTTGACATGTTTTCTTCAAGATCAACATTATTTGTAAAAACTCAAGTTTGATTTTCATCTGAATGCAAATGTAATCCTTGGATTGTTTTGGAGGAACTTTACATGGACTCTTAATTATACTTTCCAAACAATTTTAGCTATTTTCCAACACTGATACATCAGTCATAATTTGTAAAGAATGAAACATTGAAGGCTGTCATATCCTTACAAAATGGTAACACAATTACCTTGCAAACGGATTTGAATTTTATATATTTGCTTCATAGAAGACATACACCATGTGAATATTAACAATGTTCCAATCAATTCCTTAGTATCACAATTATGTTATTCAATGCCATTCGCAGGACCCAATTTTCCTGGATAATGATTTTTATTTGTACAGTTACCCAAACTTCCAGACATGACTAAAACCTCCAGACCTAATTAAGATGGACTTTTTATGGATTTTCAACAGGAATGTGGGTTGTTGCCCACAATTACCTATCCTAAAGGACAAAAAAAAAACAACTTCCTGAGCATTGCAAAGGAATCTGGCAGCTCCAATTTTGGGTCTTAGGGATTACATAGTTATATCAATTTAAATTATATTTTATATCAATCAATATAAATTGATACCATATACAATATATACTTTTTATATTTTTAACTGCCTCTTTTTCTTGCCAGACATAAACAACATCATTGCCGCAGGTCTTCTCATAATTGTTGTAATAACACTATAATAACAGTTATTTACTTTTAGACACTAATTCTGCAATACTAGGTGCATAGCATTATTATGTTTTATTTATATAAAGCTAAAATATCTAGCAGTGCATTACAGAGATTCTTTTTGATAGTGTCCTGGCTGCAATCAAACCGCAAGCAATGCAATGCAGCAATGCTAGCCACTATGCTAACAGACTGCTCCTCATTGCAAAGAAAAGTATAAATAATAATAATAATAATGTTACTATAAGAGTGAAACTGTTTTCTGTCAGCTGCAAGAGGAGGGCAGGTCGAGAAACAAAAGTGTAGGGGGAATGTTAAGAACATTTTTAACACCAGGTCTGGAACAAGTTAAGTTGAATATAACAGCAGATACTCTATACTGTAGATCCAGTGAAATTAAATACTTGGATGAATGTATAGGCTCAATATTCAAAAAGAATAGAACAGAGCAATTACTAATACAATTCTTGTTAACACAATTATTAAATAAATAACAGCCAACATCATCTATGAACACACTGAGGTTTTGCTGAGCACAGTGCTGTCAGCTATATGAGAAATAAACCATAACACTTTAAAAGAAGACATTTCAACCAATTTTTGTAGAAGACCAAAGCTCACATTTTTGCCAATTAACTATTTTGATCAATGAGTTTTCCAAATGTCAACTAGCTCATATTCTTTTGAACTTGTTTTTAAAGAATACTGAAGAGGGTCTCTGCTTCCATAAGCCATGCCACAATAGTGTGATATATTTGTGGCATACTTCAAGCCTGCTAATATCAATTTTGTTTTTCAACAAAAACAGAACATAGAGAATGAGTCCTGAGTATCTATGGCATATCTCTAAAAAATATACATTAATAAAAAAGATTAAAATCATCACTCACCCTCCATATGTCTGGATTTCATATAGTTTGGAAGCATCCAAGGAGTGTCCAATGATTCTTGCCTTTTTTGGAAAGGAAGAGGGGGGAGATAACATTAACATGTGCATATGTTACATTTTGATTTCTGAAGATATTCACCATACACAGAACACCTAATATGATAAATGTTAAGCAGGGTCAGCTCCAGGCAAACGGCTGGTATTTTTTAAATCTGAAATACACTCAAAAATACAATTATCTCTAGGTGAGTAATGTACCGGCAACCAATGAAAAACTGACAGCACAAATGTGACACCATACAAAAATATTTTACATGTTAGAAGAATGAGAAGTGCCCTGCCAGAAAGCTTATCCATCAGGAGAGGGAAACAGCTTACAAGATATCTGGAAGGTATAACTTCAAGTGTTCCTGCACAAAGTTGGGCAGTTTGCACATCAAGAGCAACAACCTAGTCTCCAAAACCAAACAGGAAAACTTAAATATATAATATTAAAATATAAGGGATGTATATACTGTATGTCTCTAACATATTGAATTTATGATGACGATGATGACTTCACAGTAGCAGATGTTATTTTTACATTGAATATACTGAATCATTATAGTTAAAGTGACTCTGTTTAACAATGCAACACATGTGGTGTTCTTTTTGGACAGCAAAACAATGGGAAGCCAGGGGGCACATGCAATATTCAACATAATGAAGGACCCAAACAGGTTGAATCAGTCACAAACAAATATTAACAAGACATGATCCCTTAAGGAAAGATGTGATTTAAAACCTTTTCATCCATAGCTTTGCTATCTGAAAGAGAATCATGAAAAGGGAATAGATGTTAGACATATTATTGTCCAAATGTTCACGTGTTACATTCCATGTTTTCGAATTTACAATTGTAACAAGTCAAAATGATAATTTTTGCAAGACACAACAGATGAAATATGGCATGAATGAACAAAGAAATAACTAGTTTGACTAAATGTATAGGATATAGCTGGATTTCGTATGTAGAAAGCAGCTACTGATATAGTATATTATTAATGAATATTTATTTTCGGGAAAAGTCAAAAATAAGGTTGCAATACTTGAAAAATATGTAAACATATAAACATGCTAAGGGAATTTCAGTGCAAGTTTATTTATAAAATAGTCTAATAAAGTGAACACACCTTATTGTAATGGTTTTTCACCCTTTCTGAAGAAAAAGGAGCATTCCTATGTTTTTAGTTTACATCACTACTAATAAATTAGGCATGAAATGATGTTTACTAACCTGACAATAAAAAGAAGGCCCTATTTGATGTGCTATGCCATATCACATTTAATAAAGTTACTTCCTTCGCTTATGTGCATTTACATTAATGATGAAAAACAGCTGACTTTTTACATAGATATACAGTAAATACCTCTCTAGTATAAATAAAATAACCATTTTCATATAAATAAACATTTTAATTGCATTCATTGCATTAATTTTGACTCAGCATGTGGAATATTGGGAAGAATTGTCACCTTTACATCACCTGCTTTTGTTATATAATTATAAATTAAGTTATAGAACAAAATATCATTTATCACATTTCTTTACTAATGTTGAGAAATCAAAGACAGCTTAGCAATTGGTTTCTTCTTTAAATGAAATAAATATTCTAGAACTGTTACAATAGCTAATTCCATTTGCATTTGAAGATCCTTTTTTGTTATACTCTAGGGTGGAAACATTCAAAGGCTTGTTGCTTAAATGCTAACAGAATTGTAATAATTCAGAAACAAAATTATTTCCATGATAGAAGCATAATATTTAGTGATAAAGGATGGTAGCTTCTATTTAGAAAGTACAAACATATTCTGCAGAAGTGTTGTGGATAGTAAATCACTTATTAGTCAATGTGACCAGTAGATAATAGTCCACAGACAATCAGTCTAATTGCAACAGTACTATAACTTCAAATAAAAAAATCAAACTTTCCCTTTTATTCCCCTTTCCCAAAGACAGGTCCATTTTAAGCCCCCAGGAAAAATGTTCCCAGAAATGTCCCCTCCTGCTAGTAATATCTTACAAATGTCCCCATTACTAGTGAATTCTATCCACATTTCAGACATATGATTGATCAACAAAAGTGCCACTAAATTTGTTTTAGCACAGCCTCATAAGAAGACACCAGCTTGTAAATTCACTACAGAAATAGAACTGCTTTTATAGAAGTGGCATAATAATATAAATCACCAATTTAAAGCCACACAGATCTATTAGTTTTGAGGCAAAATTATTGCTACAACAGATTTGCCTCGATATATGGTTTAACCCCATGTACAAAGTAACCAGAAATGAAAGAATTGAGGATGTTCCTGCAATCATGTGAGTATAGATAGAAAGTGGGCCAATTTTATATCCCCACATTTCTGAAAATCTGGTATTTTAGCACGAGTCCTCCTTCAAACATTGCTTCATGTATACAGTATAGTGAAGGTATTTTTAAAATGACTCAATACATCAATATATTCATATATACTATAAATGAGACCACTTCCCCCAGCCCTAAACCTTTTTCTTTGTAAGACAAATGGTTTTGTTAGAATCAGTTCTCCCAGTATGTGTACATAACTTGTAGAAATCACAATATGATATATTTAGGGGCCGATTCACTAACAATGAGTGAAGGATTCGAAGGTAAAAAACTTCGAATTTTGAAGGTTTTTTTGGGCTACTTCGACCTCAACTACGACTTCGAATCGAAGGATTCGAAGAAAAAATCGTTCGACTATTCGACCATTCGATAGTCGAAGTATTGTCTCTCTAAAAAAAACTTCGACTCCCTAGTTCGCCATCTAAAAGCTACCGAAGTCAATGTTAGCCTATGGGGAAGGTCCCCATAGGCTTGGCTAATTTTTTTTGATTGAAGGATATTCCTTCGATCGTTGGATTAAAATCCTTTGAATCAAAGGATTTTATCGTTCGATCGAAGGAATTATCCTTCGATCGTTCAATCAAACTATCTGCGCTAAATCCTTCGACTTCGATATTCGAAGTCGAAGGATTTTAATTCCTAGTCGAATATCGAGGGTTAATTAACCCTCGATATTCGACCCTTAGTGAATCGGCCCCTTAATCAAGACAAATGTAAATTCTACTCTTCAGTATCCATGCAACATTTCTACAAAACAAATAGCACTGAACAACAGACTAAGGGCTATTTATAAAATAAAAATAAAGTCCAAATGCTGAAAATGAAAATTGAGACATTAAGGGGCATATTTATAAAGGTTCAAATTTCAAATTGGAAAAAGACCAGCCGAAATTAAGTCAAAGCTTTTTTTGGCCGTATAGGTCAGTTTTCGATCCATATTTGGCCGAATTCAAATACGTATCGAAGTAATAGTGCGTTCGATTTTTAAAAGTCCACCAATTGACTCCAAATAGGTTCTAGTAGGTCCCTCATAGGCTAAACCAGCTATTCGGCAGGTTTTAGATGACAAATGGTCAAAGTAGAGTTTTTAAAGAGACAGTACATGATAAATTACAATATTCTAATTTTTCAAGTTTTTTTTCCAAATTCAGATTGAATTTGGACTATTCCCTAGTCGAAGTACACAAAAAATAGCTTGAAATGAATTTATGAATTCGAAAATTCACCTCTAGCTTTGATAAATCTGCCCCTATAAGTATTCCTCTTGCAGATTGTGATTTTTCTCGTGTTTTTTTGTGATTTCTCATACAATTTTCAGGGGACCATAAAAAAATTGGCGTAAAATCCAAGGAAAATGTAAAATCAGGGAAATGTATTATGCATTATATTTTGGTGAGGCCACAGAAATCTGTGAGAAATTAGGGAAAGGTTAAAATCAGATTTTGCTACATCAGCCACTGCAAAGAATTTCCCACAGAAGAAGACAACCAAATGTAATTTGTAATGTCATCAAGCAATGCAGTAATGTGAGTCTGCTCAAAAGATCAATCAAAACCCACATTATGGCAGAGTGTATCTTTTTCTCCTTCGCTCAACTTCACCACCCACAATATAGAAAATACATGTTTTTTCCCGATGGAAAAAAAAAAAACCAATGGCCCTGAAATGCAGGTACAAGCACCACTGAGAAAGGAACCAGTCTGTATACTATAAGTCCATACCCTAGTTGTGTTTCTGAAAATCTAGTGGGAAACTTGCAGCACTTCCATGTAAATGTAAACATCTGAAAAGAAATGAAAGCTATGACATTCTACATCTCTCTCTCTTAGGATTGTATTTTTTATTTTCACCTCTACAAAGATGAGATGAAATAACTATGTTGCAAACAAAAGTATTGCGGTGGTTACTTGGAGCTGCAGTAGTATTTTAAACTGTGAGGGTCATGTAATAAAAGGTACTACATTTGCCCAGGAGCAGTGACCCATAGCAACCAATCAGAAGGTAGCATTCACTGGTCACCTGTTTAAAAGCAAACATCCTATTGGTTGCTATGGGTAACTGCTCCTGGGAAAACTCAGTGCCTTTTATTATAATATACACTCCTTTACTAAGCATATTTAATTATGACAGCAGCAGTTCATTATGCTTTGCATTAGTACATGATAAAATGCATAACACTGACAAGAAAAAGAGCAAGAGAGGCTGATAACTGGTAGATATTCATAATTCTCTCCAGATTTAAAGAATATGATCAACATTCCAATGCCAATTTGATTAGATCCCTAAATTTCTAAGAATGAATAAGTAATACTTTACTGATTAAATTATGATTATATAAAATATCACTGAGGGAGGGGGGATTCACAAAAGTGATAATACTGACACAAAATAAAAGTGGTGATAGATTTATGGGATTTCCTGCCATATTCCAGGGGGGGGGAGGGGGGCAACACAGCAGCTCTGTAGTTCTTGGGCATGATGGGGAATGGGCTGTGTTCTGGTACAAAAGCTAAAATTTGCCCAGTTAGATTTTAATTCATAATTAAAGATCTATAATATATAATCACTTCAAATGCTAATATTAACTCATTAAACTAAATATAGAAAAATAATACAAATGTTAATTACAACATGTTTTTGTCACCAATTTTATGTTGGCAATAATCTACTGTTATATATAAAAGTTTTATATATAAAAAGAAAACTTGTTTTTTATATATAAAACTTTTGTGAATTCCCACCCAGAGGAAAGTGAAAGGCACAATAAAACTGCCACATACAATAGCATAACAGAGCACTCTGATTTATCCTTCAAATATCAGGTACATTTTAAAAATAATTTATACGCCATTCCCTACAATGAGTTTTTGTGGATATCTGGTAAAAACAATATTGAAACAATATTTACAATATCCTAAGCAGATAATAGCTAATGCTCCCCCATTAAACAGTGGCATATAAAGATGCAGAACAGTTTAGAACATTGTCTTTGGTGGGAATATTACAGCAATTCCCTTTAGAGGAAAACTATACCCCTGAAAAATGTAGGTCTCTATAAAAATATGTTTTATAAAACAGCTCATCTGTAAAACCCTTCATGTAAAGAAACCATTTTCATAATAATATACTTTTATTAGCATGTGCCATTTGGTAAATTTAAAATTGCAATTTTTAAGAAATAAGGGCAGCCCTGCACACAAAACAAACCATACATTTTAGGTCAAATGAGCCAATTAACAGGCAAAGCTCTGTCTTTTGCTTCCACACTTCTTCCTGTTACAGTCAGAGCTGCAGTATTTCTGGTCAGGTGATCTCTGAGGCAGCACAGAGACCATCACGAAATGGGGGCTCAAGGGAAAAGCTGTAAAAGGTCAATATTTACTGATATATATATTCCATTTTCATAAAGTTCTTTAATATGCCACTTAATATGATGTAAACTATCTTTTGCTCAAGTATTCATTTTGGGGGTATAGTTTTCCTTTAAACTGTAGACAGGCATATGTTCTGTGCGCCAAATGCTCTGCTGAGGTATACACCACAACTTATACACCATCATTTTATACATCCTAGCCTTAATCTAATTGCACTTCCTATAGGGCAGATGTAGAAAAGATGAAGCACGTTCTATTTGTTTTAAATAGAAAAAAATCTCCAGCAGATTGAAGTGTTTCTATGTTTTTTCAGCAGATACATTTGGGAACTAAATCTCCCTAGATCCATTCAAACCAATTGCTTGGGTGAAGGTACGTAAATTTGTCATTCAACCACCGGTTACCAGGGCTGGCAAAAATGCCACTCCTTGTACCTTCAAACTGGAAAGTTGGCTCTTCTAGTGCAGAGAGCATATTTGCACTTCAATGTGATAGCGTCATGGACCCCCTCTGGCACCAAAAAGGAGAGCACTGGGAGGAGAGGTGGCAGAGGGGCCAGGATCGCTCCAGAGCCACTGGTAAAATATTCCAAGGAACAGGGTAAATTGCATAAATTAAGTATTTAAGACTAGCATTAAGACACTTAACATACATTGAAAATACTTTAACAGGAATACTACATTTTTAAATAAATTAGCTCTCTTTTTTTTATTAAGCAAGATAGTCTTTTTTCAATGACCAGGTATAATTAACTGGTTTACCTGTTTAAAAGCAACATCTTACTGGTTCCTATGGATTACTGCTACTGGACAAATGTAGTGCCTTTTATTACATGTGGAGTTATATTTCATATGAAGGTGTAAAAATAAATGCATACACTAATGGATCTTGTAGAACATTCTACACAGATTGATACCTCAGTGTAAGACAAGAATACTCAATCATGAATACATATAAAATTATATACATAACCTCATCTTCACAGTCACTTTAACTGTATCTTGGTGCAAGTGAAAAAATCCTTAGATGGAAACAAATACAACAGAGACTGACAGCACCTATCACAATTATGGATAGATCAGGGCTGTCAAATCTGTAAAACAACTGTGCAATCTATCCTGGCCAAAAAATGCTTGATTGATAACAGAACGTTTGACTATCCTGCTGCTACCTTATCACTACTAATTGGAAGCTGCTAAAGTACATCTATCACCTGTTCATACCTCTGCTGAAAGCACTATGGTAGCTAAAGGTCATGGTCACAGTCAGAAAAGTCTATTATCTACAGACATTGCCTAGGATAGAAATTATTGGCATTGAGGAGAAATGCTGGGACAAATTGTTAAATAACAGGTCAGACTTCATCTAGCTAATCATCTTGTTTGTGCAGAATCAATACAAATCATAATGATATGCATCAGGGCATTTTAAAAGTGAATTGGGTGAAATTCCATTTCCACTCCTATCTGTCATGAATACACTATGTTAGCTAACATAATTGCTATTTTATTTTTAGCAGTATTAGCCTAGTTGTTAGCATGATAATAGTGCAAAAGAAATTTTGTCCCTAAGTATTAATTTAAAACCTTAAACCTCAAATGTGAAAAAAGTCTAAATAATTTATACAAACCACAAAATAATCTTACAAACAGGGGCAAGAATGATTTAATTTGAATTCTCCCCCATACAAAGACTCTAGAAAAAAAGGTATAAACTATAAAGCAGTGCCTCAGCTAACTGAATTCATAAACAAGAAACAAGACACAGATACAGAAAGGGATACGTTCAAGAGAAGTTGGGTGTCAGGGCAGAGTTCTAAAAAAAATATACAATACTTAACTCAAGGTATTATGTGTACTTGTGGTAGAGGGAAATAATAAAATAAATGGTGCTTGAGATGTCTTCTGACTGTCTAATGCAGTGGTCCCCCAACCAGTAGCTTGTGAGCAACATGTTGCTCTCCAACCCCTTGGATGTTTCTCCCAGTGGCCTCAAAGCAGGAGCTTATTTTTGAATTCCGGGCTTCCAGGCAAGTTTTGGTTGTATAAAAACTAGGTGCACTGCCAAACAGAGCCTCAATGTAGGTTGACAATCCACATAGGGGCTACCAAATGGCCAATCTCAGCACTTATTTGGCACCCCAAGAACATTTTTCATGCTAGTGAGTGCTCCCCAACTGCTTTTAATTCTGAATGTTGCTAACGGGTTCAAAAGGTTGGGGATCCCTGGTCTAATGTATCTAATGTAATTTGGTTTTTATTTCTGAATTTCAGCTGTGCCTTTGATAGGCTGAAAATATCATAACTGCTGTCCAACTTGCCATGGGATAATTGGGTTTTCTCTTTCCTATACAGTTTTTTTGATTGGATATCCTCTCTCTCACACCTTTTCTTAGTTGTTTCTTGGAGGTCAACAGAAGATGATCTTTAGGCAGAGACCAAAAGAAGATGTGCACCAGGCAAAGGTCAACTCATCCAGCAATTTCACAATTGAGTTGCTTCTCTATGGCCAGTGCTCAAAAGTTCAAGAGGACATAAGGAGGATTTTAGCAGAGAAATAGAATACAAAGTTCTATAGGCAAGACAAAATTAGAACTGCCTCTACAAAAATAAGGAAATGCCTACACAAAGATTTAATAACATATTCTTTATTTTCAACAAATATGGAAGCATTTGTAGATATTAGCTAACCTTTAAGTAAAACTATATGTGAAAGTAAACCTATTGGATTAGGAAAGAAGCATTTCAAGTCCTGTTCTAGTGGGTTCTTAACTATTGTACTTGCAACTGGAGCAAAACCCTTCATACATTGTACTTGCTCAACCAACCCATATTTAGAAGGCACATTTATACCACATTGAATTTAACCCAGAAGGATCAGCAGATAAAACAAAACAGATGATACAATTAGAGCAAAATTAAACACAGACAACATGCTCTGCCAATTTTCAGGACAAAAGTGTAACACGGAAGTAACACTAAAAAAAAATCTTTTTTCAGTGAGACATTAAAATGAGACTACCGCGAAACAGGACATTTAAACAGGGCACACCATGCTCCCTATGAACTCTGAAGATGCAATAAAATGAAAGGGACAACAATTGTTCTCAAGTAACAGAAACCAATTTGGAATTCACTCATCCCGAAAAAACAAGTTTTCTTCTCAACAACAAGAAGATTTGACCATGGTTCATCAAACGCATTTCATCAAATCATTATCCTAACAGATCAAGTAAACCTTTACCACTTGAGCTCTGCTGGTTTAAACAATGAATAATGATTAAACAAGAACATTGACAATTTCAGTTAGTGGCAGTAGATTTAATAGACACAGACTCAGAAGAAATTTTATAGGGCACTTCATCAGATTACTGAGTAATACCGCAACCCTGAATCTACCCTAGAATTGCCATAAACAATCTGCATTACTCAATGAAATAAACAGCTGTGGAATAAAAGCTGTGTAATTGGTTTAGCGGTTATTGTGGTGGTATAAAACCCCTACCATAAATTATGAAATAAGATGGATTCAGACCCAAAATTTAATGCAATATGTTATGTTGTACTGATCATCACTGCAGAACAACATTTTGCTCTTGGCAGTCTCTATCATAAAATGTAGAAAAAAGGTAAGATGGAAAGGTCGACATTTTGAAATCTGAGACTCCTTAATAACAGAGAAGCATGTTCTCCAGTAGCCTTCTATGAATGCAATGCAATCTTGCTTATTCCAAACTAGAAAGTCCTGGTACATGCTACAGAGGCTGATGTATACATCTGCTGCTTGCCTTGTCTTTGGCTATAGTCACTTTGCAATAGGCTATTATTTAAATGTGTAGATGAATACAATACCCAATGACTGTCTGCATTTTGGTTTGTTGAGGGGGAGTCAAAGATTGTTGTAACCAGAAAGCAGTTTTAGTTTCATGCTAGATTTGTCTTTAGATTTTAAAGGACTGATAACTCTAAAAATTTTAAATTATCAATTTGATATCATTTTATTTCTATTATTTACATGTACAAAATGTTATTGAAGCAGAATTCCTATTTTATGTTAAAGTGTATTTGTTATAAGCAGGGATGTAGCGAACTGCCGTGTATGTGTTCGCGAACGCCGTTCGCGAACACCGGCAAAAAATGCGAACAGTTCGCGAACAGTTCGCGAACTTCGAACATCCGAAAATCGTTCGATTTGAACGATCGAAGGATTTTAATCGTTCGATCTAAGGATTTTCGTTCGAATCGAACGATCGAAGCCATTCGATCGAATGATTTCATTCAATCCAATGGCTTTGATCGTTCGATTTGAACGAAAATCCTTCGATTTTAGCGGTCGAAGGAATCGAATGGTCGAATGTTCGAACGATTTTTGACGCGAACGCCTATTGGCGAACGTCGCGCGACGTTCGCGAACTTGCGGCGGACGCGAACAGTCGAAGTTCGCGCGAACTAGTTCGCCGGCGAACAGTTCGCTACATCCCTAGTTATAAGTTTTGGCTTCATTTTATCTAACTAAACAACACACCATAATACAATACATATTCATAAACTTCCCCAAAAGCCCTGCTAAAAGAAACAAAAGTAATTTGTAAATAAACAACATGTTTTCGTTCATGCACTTAATGGCCTTTCTTGTTTATTTGGAAGTGTTTGTTTCTGGTTGCATTTAATATATGTTCATTGCTGATTCCTTGGAGATAGAGGGTGGTTGGTGATGGTAAAAAAACTATAAACGGAGAACAAAAGTTTAAAACATAATACGGCAAAAAGTACCGTATTTTATATACCAAGCTTACTATACCAGCCCAGAGGTTCAGAATTCCTATAATAGCAGTGATCCATGCTTTCAAATTTGACCACAGCAAATTGCCATCTTGCTAGGCTATTTTTAAGTGTCAGTGTCACTGCACTTGCTTAGTAGGTTCTTGGATGCTATTAAAGGAGAAGGAAAGGCTGGAGACACTTGGGGGTGCCAAACGTTAGGCACCCCCAAGTGATTGTAGCGACTTACCAAACACCCAGGGCCGGTACTCCTATCGGGAGAAATCTGCACTGGCCCCGGGTTATAGGAGCGAGCACCATGGAGAGATCTACTTCCGTCTTCGCGCAGCTGCACATGCGCATTAGAACTAAAAGCCGAACTTTAACTTTAAAGTCGGCTTTTTCATTCAAATGCGCATGCGTCAGTCCGGGGAAATGCGCATCTGCGCGAAGACGGAAGTAGATATCTCCGTGGTGCTCGCTCCTATAACCCGGGGCCGGTGCAGATTTCTCCTGATAGGAGCACCGGCCCTGAGTTTTTGCTAAGTCACTACAATCACTTGGGGGTGCCTAATGTTTGGCACCCCAAGTGTCTCCAGCCTTTCCTTCTCCTTTAAGAAGTTAAGTTTAGAGGTTGTTTTAAATCATCAAAACAGATAGTGGGGTTACATCTGTCATACAAGCAAATGGTACTGAGCTTATTAGTAATTAATTTTAATTGAGAATGGACTGGTTATAATGCTGCCATGTACTATTACTGTATGTTGCTGGTTCCTAAGCTCAGGTAATTGATAGCACATAAATCGGTGTGGTAAGCTAGCAGAAAAGAAGATGGGGCGCTATCAGGGCTTCTTTGGAAGCACAAATCTTCACTGCTAAATGGTTATGCGGACCTTGTGCTGTTGTAGAAGCACAAAATTTAAGGCTATATATACATAAATATATTAACTTGAAATGAAATGTTAGCGATATTGGGTCAATATATAATCCCATGTGCAGGGGCTAAGGAACTTGGGTGTATAATGTGGAATTAAGCCAAATGCAAAGCCAATGTAGTGAGGGACTCATCACATATGCGAAGGTAGGGCCAAGTGAGCAGGATTTTTATGATTTATGTTTTGTATACTAAAAATGGTCAGCACTGTGTTAGAGTAAACTGCCTTGAAGAGAAGAAAGTGTCTGTTGTGGATCCTGTGAGCTTTCAAAGCCATATCTATACATGGTAAACTCATACATTTACAATATGGCAAATAAATATAACCATTTGACATGCAAAATATACATACAGTGTTTGTGCATGTCTGCATAGAGTGCACTGTCTCATTTGTCAGGATCCAAGCACCAATTTACTTTCTAAAGCGCCAGTTATGCGGTCACTGCTGGCATAGAAGAATATTAGGATATCTAACTGCTTGTGACAAAAATGGTCTGCTAGAGTAGAGCTCCAGTAATGTGTGGATGGATCTGGGATGGGGGGGTAAAGCTGTATCATAATGAGCCGCTTACAGCTAGGAAAAGGGAGCAGTGAAATGAGCTAGAATTGACATGTTCCTATTTTTATTATCAATGAAAAAATTAATCTTTGTCATGTTTCACATGCTGCTGTCTCTTTAAATATCAGCTTAAACTTTTTTTGTATAACGTTTTCCTTTTAGTATCTTGCTGACTTGATGATAGAACCATCCAATATAATTGTATATCACAGACACAGCAAAGTTTTCTAGTCCTGCCTTTCTGTATAGAAACAAAGCAAGATTCACACAGCCATTTATTTCAATAAAAGATTGTAAAACAAAGCACTACATAATGCTATAAATGCTTTTTGATAGATGACACCAAAGCAATATCTGTTCTATTTAGAATATCTGAACATGATATTGTTTCATCTGGCTATCTTTGCACTTCCAAGCTAAGCTGCTTTGTAGAAAAGACAGCCGTGGAATCTCTTTTTAATTCTTTTAAAATTAAATAAGAATGTGTCTGTTCATTTTCTACATGCAGTACTGGAAATCCTGTAAATCTGGTGGCATTTGATGCTATGTTTGGCCAAACTTCCCCTGCATGTACACAGTGCTACAACAAATATATGGAACCAATGATTTGCTCCCTCTAGAACAGAGGTCTCTACTCAGTTGAAGACCCCCCTCTTCATCCAACATTACATCAAAAACATAAATGTTGTTGTGTATTAGCCTTCCTTTTGTAGTTATAAGTATATGGAAGTCAACTCCAAGTCTCAGATCCTATTAAGCCATTTCCACCTATTGCTTCAGGTCATTTTATGTGGTAGCAACCCCATAATGTTTGGAAACCACTACTTTAGAATGAACATTATTGAGAACATATTTATTGAAAATACAAAAATTCTCATAAAATAGAATCTTCTCATTTTTGTTTCCTGTTTCCTTCCTACATGCCTTATATATATATATATATATATATATATATATATATATATATATATATACACACATATACACTATGGGGCACATTTACTTAGCTCGAGTGAAGGAATAGAAGAAAAAATACTTCGAATTTCGAGCGTTTTTTTGGGCTACTTCGACCATCAACTTCGACTTCGATTCGAACGATTCAAACTAAAAATCGTTCGACTATTCGACCATTCAATTGTCGAAGTACTGTCTCTTTAAAAAAAACTTCGACCCCCTACTTCGCCAAATAAAACCTACCGAACCTCAATTTTAGCCTATGGGGAAGGTCCCCATAGGCTTTCTAAGCTTTTTTTTCGATTGCTGAAATTTCGTTCGATCGATGGATTTTTCCTTTGATCGTTCGATCGAACAGATTGCGGTAAATCCTTTGACTTTGATATTTGAAGTCGAAGGATTTACCTTCGACAGTCGAATATCGAGGTTTAATTAACCCTCGATATTCGACTCTAAGTAAATGTGCCCCTTAGTTTGCAGTTAATATGGTAAAACTTTCATTTATAAAAAGTTAGCACTTCTTTCTTGCATGCAATCTCTAAAAAGTAGACAGTTCTAGTTTCCATACTGATGGTTGATTACCTGTTTGTTTCTATTGGCACAACATTTCTTATTGTCACTGTTTCTTTGAATCAGGTATACAGAGGAAGCAGACATTGTCGCTGCATGGGGCCATATGAGGCCCTTATTCATATACAATTTCAATAAATATTGGGTGAATAGTATCTCTATAAATTACCTGTATGCATTACAATAGCTTTTTGCTGGCAGCACAGGCCCTCACATAGAGCTGCCACAGTACTAATGAATAATAAGTCAGGAAATAATCCAAGCACAAGAGTCATTTAAGAGCAGATTGTTCAAAGTGTGAAATTAGAGTCATGACAGTAACATCACCCACTTTCTATTCATTCCTGTGGGATTTATCAAATGATGAACGTTCACTGATTCATAAATACGCTTCTCAAAATCCCATAGGAATGCATAGAAGGTGGGCGAGTTTTTGTATTCTGAGATTTAATCTCATACTTTGCTAAATCAGCCCCTGAATATCTGGTTTTCAAGTAATGTAGATCACAAAATGTATATTAGAGTTATAATGACTTCCCCTCTTTTCCTGCTCAGGTTTGCCAGATGGAATGCAAAAAGGCAAATGTTGCTTTGCAGCTCATGCTATCACACTACTGACTAAAGAGGGTTGAGTACTATTGTGGAAGCCTTCACACCTGGTACTGATGTAGGTCTTTGTAGTTCGGGGTTTTTTTTTTAATTGGTGATTCCCCTTTATTATTTGCCAAGGTATCAATAGGACATGTTTAAAAATATTACATACTCTGGCTCTTATCAAAGATACAGGGAACATTATAGCTATTGGCACCAGCTAGAACATTAAACTGTATATTTTGGTTAGAAAATCCATTCATCACACATTAACATAGCATAACATAGAGTAATGGCTAATATAGTGAAAAAATATGCAATACACTCTTTAAAGACCTATTAATCAATTGCAAAATTACATTTATGGTTCACTTATAATGTATATTTGTATAAAATTATCATATCCATTAAGTAAATCTTATCCACTATTATTAATCCATCTTGCCAGTCTGTCTTTTCAGCTGAAATCCTTATTAATTTAATTTTCTGTCTTTAGATACTCTAAGGAATCTTAAGGCTTTTTCAATGAATTAAATAGTCTAGAACTGCCCTATGTACTCTACAATGGGCACAATTTCCATAGGACAAAGGAAAACACTTAAGCTGTGTAGTAATGGGCGAATTTATTAGCCAGGTGCAAATTTGCGGCGAATTCCCACGATTCGCTCCCAGCGAATAAATTCAAGAAACCGCAGCGAAAATTCGACAGCATCAAAAAAACAATTGGACGCCAGCATCCATTTTTTTGGACTCTGGCGCATTTAAAATTTACCTGCAATTCACTCAAATTGCAAAAACAAAATTACTATAAGGGTGCTTCCTTCAGAGCAGCTCTTCTTTCATTCCCTTGCAGTCAGTTAAAATTCGTTCAGCCACAGGGGAGAGCAGTAAGAAAAGCAGTGTATTGAATTAAAGGGGCCTGTACTGACACCGGAGCATTAAGTGCTGTCTGCGGGTGGAACACAACATGTTGCATTCCACCTGTGTTTGGAGCTTACACGCTCCTCTGTGTTACAAGGGCCATTTAAAAGAGTTATGTGCATTCCTTATTGAGGAATTGAGTTTGGGAGATTGTAACCAAGAAGCTGGTGGTTAATACCTGTCTATAAAATTAGAAAAATAATCATTATATTGAAATATTAGTGGCATGCAAAAAAATTACTAATAATCTTGATTCATGACATGCTATTACAACCTGAACTTGCAACATCCTTTATTCTAATAAATATGTAATAGTTAAAATTAACACCAGTATCATCCAATCATAATTTAAATTAGGCATAAATGTGCAGTTTAGTGTACACATGCAATCTTTATGTGTTCTCATTATAAAATTCTCTTATTCTGTTGCTCATCTGTGTGTATCACTACTGTACTTAAATGGCTATTAATTAGACAAAACAAGACAACTACTGGTAGATGTTGCACAAGAAATATGCTAATCATGTTGCTAAATACAGACATCACACTGAGCTCTCCAACTTCCTATCTCATACAGTACATTATTAGGGATGATTAAGGCACATTTTATTTTGCTATTAATGCAACTTGTAACATTAATGCACATTTGATAAAGTGGTGGTAAAATTTTGCCTACATTAGCTATAGTATATTGGAGGAAGATTTAGTGCCTGATTGATTATGTGCTTGTGCTATATCATTAGAAATACTACTGACTTTATTTACAGTATATGAGGTAATTTATATTGTTATAGCTTAACTCATTGATCTCCAACCAGTGGCTCGTGAACAACATGTTGCTTATTAGCCATTTAATGTTGCTCCAATGGACCTCATTTTTGAATTCCTGACTTGGAGGCATAAAGAACTCAAGGGCTAATATAACTTAAAAAACATTACCCCCTGAAAGATCTTAGGCAATAAAAGTATCTACAAAAAGTTTAAGATATCAACAAAAGTGCTATGACTAAATACAGCACACAATTTTACAGGGTACTGCATTTTTATTTTATTTTCTATTTCGCAAGGGATATTAGAAAGCTTCCAATATATACCGAGCCTTAGGCAGGCTACACTGACAACTAAGCTGTCAACTGTAGCTCTGACTGAGCTCATGCAAAATGATACCACATAATGGTGGTGATATCAGCAAATAAACCCCATAATAAAGACTTCTGTGGGATAGACAGTGGAGCTTTTTTCCTACTAATCTGATTGATTTAAGTCAGCCAAAGATGTTAATACAATACTTTCCCCATGACATGTATGCAGTATAACCTACTGATACACTACTGAATAGTGGAACACCTTCACACTTTGAGATGAATTCACAAAAGGGCAATTCTTCCCCAGCACTTTGCTTGCTCCTTGGCACTTTCCCTGCTCCTGAGCTCACCCACTCATGTCCCTGTCTGGGACATGAGTGGGTGATTTAATTGTATTATTTAATTGTAGAGCTATTGTACATGTGTAGTACAGATAGAACAGCAGTATGCACTTATGAGGGTCTTTACCCCAGCAACCACAAAGGTCTTGTCCTGCAACAGTTAAAGTGAAACAAATACCCCTCTACTTATAAGGCAGTACCTAAGGCTTTGACTTAAACAGTCAAAGCATGGTGGATTGCTCCTTTTTGCTCTCTGCTAGGTCTTACTTATATTGATAACTTATAACTAACCATGCTGGTGATGAAATCAAAACACATGCATTGGGTTGCAGCATTTCCCACTAGCTAGCCAATGCATGCAATCAATTCTAGACCAGTATAATTCTATACTAGGCTTTTGTCTTATGTTATTTTGACAGCAGCGTCTATCATGGAGGGTTAAAGGAAAATTAACCACAGCTACAGAAAAATGTGCAGAAACTATATAATTAAAAATCAGTTTCTCAATGTTTCTATGTCTATGACAATTATAAAGAAATTATAAAATGCAATCTAAAATCCCACTCTCAGTTTCTCCCTTTATTGCTTCCTTGTGTTTTAGACAGAAAATATTTACTATATCTAAAGATAGGGGGAATAATTTACCAAGAGCAATTGCCACAGTTCAAACTATAGTACAATCCTTTCTTACCCACAATAACATACAGCTGCTGACTCAACATTACGAAATTCTACATTCTAAATAGCAAGGATAGTAGAGCATTTTACAGGAATGCTTGCTTGAATGCAGATCAGTGAGAATATCTAGGTCACGTACAGTACATTGCTCCTTGAAAGCTGGCTTTTAAAAAAAAAACACCAAGCAGCAGAGTATGCTTCTGCGCATGTGTGTTATCTTCATAATGGATTGAAGTCTCACAGTCAAGGAGGTAATATCTGCCTTCTCAGTCAGTTGCTGCAGGGCTGTTGCACTTAAAGCTGTAATTAACATGGATTTTCAAAATAAATAATGTCAGCACTATTTCTTCTTTGTCCGCAGGAGAAGACTTGTGACCTAGATGTTATCTATTTATGACATGTTGACGTTTCGATTATGTTGCAGATATTACAAGATGCAATAAAGGGCAATAGTCAGTGACTTACTATACAAAGGTATTGATTGGTTTATAGGGGAAAAAAATCAGTTCTTGTTCAAAATCAACAGAACAAGATGTGTTCCCAGTGGCATATACTCAAACGCAACCAGTTGAAATTTAACGTAAAGGCTTTGGGGTTTATGTTGTGTATTAATATGAATGCTTTAGACAATTGTTTTTAAATGAGCTGATTTAAACAGTCTACAATGGTTCTAATAATTGAAGATGATAATATTTCTGTGAAACCAATAAAAACTGGGACATCTCAAAATGGTGTCTTTCCTACAGTAGAAGTTTTGGAAGAAACTGTCATCAGCTATTTAATGGGAGTCATTTATCATAAGGCATGGAGTATGTTAGACTAACGGTGCTTGTGCTCTTTAAACTCAGGCATTCCAGAACCACATTATTTGCACCCCTTCATCTAACTAATGCAGTCTAATTCACAAGAGATGCACCATTTACTTTATATAGCATTTTTCATATTATTTCGAGGAATTAGAAATGTACTACCTAAATGATGGATAGTTTACACCTACACTATAAAATGTAATGCTACACATGCATTATTGTGCTGCAGTAATATATTTTCGTTTAGGTCTCTTTTTACCAATATTAGCAACTGTAGTGGAATTAGAAAATATCAACATATTTGCAGAATTGATGGATGGAGATCACATACAGAGCTTGGGTTTAGTTAAAAAAAAAAAAATATATATAAATATTAAGATACTGAATTTCATATATACAAAGGATGGAGGATGGTGCTTCGAATATAACTTGAAATATATCTTTATAATTATTATTCCCAAGAAAATTAAACATGTAAGGTTATGTTTTAGAGATGTGTTCTCTACCTTGCTCCCTGCATTGAACTATCACCGTAGCCCTGACCTACCCTTGTGGCCCCAGCTGTGATGCTGGAAGAGAAAATGTACAGGTGAGAAGGCCGCTGGTGGGTTGGAGCCTGGGCGCAGCTAACCTCCAATGGACAGATCAGCTTACCAGATCAATAAAGTAAACTGGGCCTCTTGAAGTCACAGATGGTATTATATAGTGAATAATGTACCCCCTATTGTAAAATATAAGGACATTATAAGACATTGTGCTTTTATATGGTCATGGAACTCCAAGGTAAGTTTTAATATCCTCATGTTTTCCAACAAGGGGTACTTTATTTATTATAATACACACGTTTTAGTGAGTCATATGACAAAAATGGCATCACTACTGACCGTTTAAAACGGATGACATCACTAGTCACTGTTTATAAGGAAATAATTTACAGGATATTCATGACATTTGTGTATTATAGGAAAACTTATACCCCTAAAATGAATACTTAAGCAACAGATTATATATATATATATATATATATATATATATATATATATATATATATATTTAAGTAAACCATGCCCATTTACATTTCTTGCCTTGAGCCACTATTTCGTTATGGTCTCTGTGCTGCCTTAGAGATCACCTGACCAGAAATATGGCAGATCTAACTTTAAAAAGCAGTGTAAAAGCAAAAGACAGAACTCTCTCTGTTAATTGACTCATATGACCTAACATGTATGATTTGTTTGTGTTCACCATGAAGACTATGATCCCAGCCCTTATTTTTTAAAATGGCAACTTTCTATTTATGATAACCCAATAACCCATACAAATTAAAATGGCATACCATATTTTATATACTATTATTGCACAAGCCTGAAGGATTAACATCTCTATAGTAATAATTTCAAAATTGTCACAAAAGTTTTGCATCTTGGATTTTGCAAATTTCACAAATGCTCAGTGGGCTTTGAGCAGCTGTTGAGAAGCTAGACTTAGGGGTCGCTGTAAATCATCAAGCAGAAATGAGATTTGTCATAAAATCTGATGCTACAGGGCTGATTAATAAATTCTGATGTTAATTGCATTTTGCTGGTTTCTGAGTTCAATGTACCAATACGTATTTAATAATTAACCTTAGATTTATATTGTGATATTTATTTGATAAATATTCAGTATTTGTCTGTCACCCCTAAGCTCAGTAAGTCAAAGCAGCACAGAGCATTTGCAGTACTTCAACAGAAAACAAGATGAGGAACTACAGGGTCATTTTGGAGGCACATATCTGTGGTTACCTTGGGCTGGTAGAGAAGCCCAAATCATAGGGGGTTATTTACTAAAATCCTAATTTTTCTGGTCCGGGTTATATTTGCAATAAAATATTGGTATGTATGAGGTATGTTTTGTTCTAAACAATATCAGGTGTAATCTAATAAAACATTGGTTGCTTTGAGTTGCTACACCACGGCAAACATTTTGCCATTCATTCCATTAACCATGGGAGTTAATTAAGAGTAGCCATTGAAGGTTATGATCTGGAAAAAAATTCTCTTAAATTCAGGCTAAACAGCCCTAATTGGAAACATGGATTTCTTTCATCTTTGCATCTTGACACCATCCCCAGTTTCAGAAAAGCATCCACTTCTGAAAGTCTATTTTGAGCAAGCTCATTCATACAGTTTCATACACTGGCTTGTCATCTCACCAGGCAAGCATTTTCACGCAGGAGTGCATAAATATTCATTACACAACATAAACAAATTGCAGAGTACAGTGGCAGGAGACGTGCCAAGAAAAACTTGCAAATTAGATAAATACAACTTAAGGGCATTGATGCACGCAGCTTTTTAATTAAGGCTCATTTTCTTTTCATAGATGTGACTTTAGGTAAAAAGAAGATTCAATATCTTTATTTAAGAAACAACTTTTTCATGTTACTGTTTGTTTGAATTGACATCACACATAAAAATTCAAAGCGGTCTTATTGTCCCTGAACAAGCTGAAAGAAAGGTGTTTAAAAACTCTATGACTTAATTATATTTGCACATTTGTAACCTAGATTCCTATTCCTACATTGTAAAGCTATGGCAACATAGACATTTAAATATCCCACATGGACCTATATGTCAACTGCTCAATACATAATGTATTCATGTTATAGATGCAAGTGCAAGAGCACTAAGGAGCAGTAACAGATGTATATTTGGCTATTATTAAATCATTTTACTTTAGCATGAAAAGAGTTTTCGAGAATACAATTGTCATAGACCCAGTAACATTCAGCTTGTAAATCTAATGCATTCAACAATTGTGCTCACTGCCTAACATCACCAAACAATACCTGGCAGACCTCTAGCTTTCTGGATGTTCTGACACTGGAGAGCATAGAGCATGGTATATATGAGCCTCTTTCTTAAAGCAAGCAATTTGATCTTAAAAAAGTAATTACTAGATTAATCTCACATCACAATTACAATGGCTATTGTACAATGGGCAACAGTCTACTGCCATGAATAGCTACTGTACCCCAAAACATCTTTAATAACATAATTAATTAAGAAGGTATTCTCTGTCACTGTGCTACCATATAAGTGATACAGCAGATTATAATATGCAATATGTTGGTGGGTGCATTTCAGTAATCTTCTCTTCATACCATGTCACCAAGAATTGGAACAGGAAGGAGAAATACAGTATGATAGCAGCAGGGACAATAACCTAATGGTGTAGTAGACTGATATTATAATCATGGCTTTTTACACACATATGCATGAAATATTCCCTATGAATTATGGGAAACATGTCTCCCATAGCTCAAGTCTAGAAGCTTTGCACAAATATAGGAAGGGTCTGAGTTGCCCCGTACAGATAAGGCTCCATGGTTCGGTAGCAGAAGGAGTAGCATTTTGAAAATGTTTAAGAACAATTACAAATATTCACTATGAAATAATTGTAGATATTTTAGTAACTACATCAGGGATTTTAAATCTGTTGTCCATCTGGATCTCCCACCAACTGGTACAAAAGCTGGAGGATAGAGACCAGCAGGCTAGTCAAATGTAGATTTCTAAAATTTGGAGCCCAGTCCTTATCCTATGCCCCTTACTTCTTCATGATTAATGCACCATAAGCAAATATTTTGTTTCAAGGTTTTTTTTCTATTGACAATATATGTACAGAATCATGAAATATCAGACTCAAAAGAACAAGAGAAAAAGAAAGAATATGCCTGTTAAGCAATTAAAAGTTTATTTTGCAAATCCAAAACCGGCGTTTCAAGAGGTTCAACTGGGAAACTAGCATGACACATGACAAGTTTTGGCAGAAATTTCAGCATACCTAAATGTTTCTCCAAACCAAATTGTGAGCACTTTACTCACTGCTGGACACTACTAATTCCTTCAAAAGCAGAGTCTCACTAGATACAGTATATGCCAACAGTTGTAAATACATTAACACCAGAACATAAACTCTGCTTTGAATTCTGTAAAGTATAACCTAAAAGCTTCTATATTATTCTTAGTCGCTTCTTTCCAAGTCTGTGAGACACTTGTGTTACAATACAGCAAGCACAAGATGCATATACCAAGCCAACTATATTCATTTAATTTGAAATTGTTATAGATTTATTTCTACTTGGCAGTAAGTGAGCAAAATTATTAAAACTGCAATCTATCTAAAAACTAATACAAATCAAACATATGATGAGAATAAAATAGAATTTAATGTTCCTTCTTATTATACATATAAAAATTATACCTGCAGGAATCAGCCCACTCCATAAACTAATATAGACTTTTTAAAATTTATATTATTCTGTTAATTTTAAAAACGTCCTTATTTTGCTACCATTGTCTTTTATTGATTCGAATATGTTGGAGGTGGAATTTTGTGGCTCAATCTCACTCTTTTTTTATCTTTTGTGTTCTCCTATTAAAGGAAAACGGAAGCCTAAAAAATGACCCTATAAATGTTCTAGCTATTCTGGCCCAGAGATACAGCACCCCTCAACAGTGAAGGACCCCCCACAGCAAATTCCAATTCTTGGCCTTATCAATCAGCTCAGCATTGGGATTGGCACACACCATAATGAGCAGAAATTATATATGTCAAATGTAGGCTTTTTAAAATAAGCAAATGGTCAGGTTTAAGCAATTACTAATCTAAACTGCAAGAATGATGACACTAAAGACTACAAACTTGGCAAAATCAATCAATAACAATCAGCTGCAAGGGCAAACAAGGAAGATTTTGATGTGTATTAAAAGGGGTATAGATTCACTAATAGGAGAGGGTAATTGTTGATCTCAATTTTCCAACCACTGGTTGGTCTTCGGTGCTTAACAGGATAGTTGAAAAAAGAGTCCAAAAAAAGGTAACTAAGTTGGTTGAGAGTATGGAAAATCTCAGTTATGAAGAACGACTGGGCATGATGGGTTTATTTACACTGGAGAAGAAGCTCTTTAGGGGAGATATGATAACTACAGGTATATATAAATATACACATGGTGCATACAGTAAACATGCTTTACTTTATTCCCCAACACATTTTTCCAGCAAAGGGTATGCATTAAGGTTAGAAAAAAAGAGGTTCCTAAATGTTGACATGTATTTATTTGTCAACCTAAATAAGTATGTTACAATGGTCATATGCTTTTAACCTCCTCCTTTAAGAAAAAGATAGATACCAACAACAACATGTAATAAGTGACCAGCTCAGCCTAATTAGGAAAACAATAAATTGTTGTTGCACGGAAGGACATATATTCATGTAAAATCATACCTTGAAATTTTTTTTCAGTGGTTTCAGATAAAAATATGCTCTATACGGATTATATTTAGAGGTTTGAGCATAGCCAGACCCAGGCCAAGTGCCCATGGGTGGGGTGTGGGATGTCAGGGGCAGAATAGGTGATGTTTCAGTGTGGGTCTATGACATCACGTGCAGGGTTATGATGTGCAATCAGTTTTGGTTGGTCCCGCATCGTTAACATCAAAGTTCCGATTTTCTAATTTGGAAATCTGGACAGGTAGATTTAGGGCTGGATTTATAAAATGTTCACCCATAGGCCACCCGACCCCCCCCAAACTCTTGCACTCAACCCGCTCCCGACCCGCTCCCCCATACCCAACCTGCTCTGCTCGCACAGCCCCACTGCTCACCTCCCTCATGTTTGCAGCTCCATGTTTGCAGGCACTGGGGACTGGGCGGGCGGGAGATTCAAACAACTTTCAAAATCTCACGCCCAGTCCCCAGTTCAGATGTGGCCAGCGGGCAGCATGTCACCCCCCAGATCTCTGCGGCCCTATTCCTGGGCCTGGGCAGATTTCACCCTGATCCAAAACCTGACAAGGCAAATATCAACTAAGAAACGAAGAACTAATAAAAGTATGTTATTAGGAAAGCCGGCAGGCCGACTACACTGTAATTTTGGGGTACAACCCATTACTGGTTAACTTTCAGGGCACATAACTTAACAGTCTATATCTAATAAAGGCACGTATATACAATAAAGTTTACCCAGGTGCAGTAACCTATAGCAACCAATAAGATGTTTGCTTTTAAATAGGTGACTAGTAAATTCTACCTGCTGATTGGTTGCTGGGTTACTGCACCTGGACAAACCTAAGGGCATGTTTACTAACATTGGAGATAAATATCTGGAGAGATTTCTGGAGATGTTGCCCATGGCAACCAATCAGCAACTATATTTCAGCCCCCTATAAGTTAGAAAACAAAAGCAAAGATCTGATTGGTTACAAATGTGGTAACCAGTTTTGATGGATTTAGCACAGCTCTATGTGGCAAAGAATTCAGTCTTGCAATTGCACAGCCCACATTGATAAATAATATGTCTTACCACAAGGAAATGGACAGGATGACATTATTATATTATTATATTATTTCTCTGTTTTCTATTGAAAAAAAAAAAGAAATGGGTCCATAGAGCTTAAATTCTGCTAATTACCTCCATATCAAATTCTTTCTTATGCATTTGCTTGCTTAGTATCTCTTGCACCCACAGGAGCAATTTGGAAATGTACAAACTGACGGCTAAACATTTTCATTGAATATAATATATGCAGGTTTGTTTCAAGTTAAAGCAAGAAACAGAGGGGAAGGTGTTTGATGTATTTTCGAACTAAAAATAAAACCAATCTTTTTCATCTAATGACAATATTTCAAATACACTTGTTCTTCCATCCCGCAGAAGCCTAAGTAATTTACAGCATGTCCTTGAAATTGACTTTCATGCTCAGGTGTTTCCTCTGTTCAAGTAAACTCATTTTAAAACAAACTTTGCAAATTAATCTATTGAACTTTGGAACATAATAGCAGCTTTTTGTCAAATATCCAGGGGCAATTTGCAGTGGGATATATAAGCTGGATAGCAAATGGTGAATATTAGGGGTATACTCAGGACAGTTCCTAAACGCTGCAGTCTAATAAATGCTGACACTTTGAAAATGCTGATGTGAGTGGCATGGCAAATATAATGGACTGATGAAATGTCAAAATAAAGGGTTGGTGTTATTCTAATATAAAAATGATTTCCACCTCATTACAAGACTCTATGGGGGTTTAGCTGTTCTGGAGAGTATACCAAATAATTCATGCCTGTATGTTTATACAATGCCCATGGAACCAAGGTATAACACATGATAAAACGATCATTTACAGAGGTAAACATCCTTTTTATACCCTTTTGCTATTTAAACTATTATTAAATAAGCAAATTGTCAAAGCCAATAGAAATTCTTCACCCATTAAAAACACCATTGTATCAGAGAATACAGGTAAGCTAACTGACCTAAGTCTTTCTCCAGCTTCTATTCAGCTACAAAATCCATCAGCTTTAGATTTATATATTACAAATGTTGAATATAATCAGCTGTTTAAATAACAGGTTCACATTTGGGGCAGCTGATTAAATCTCAGCATCATTGCAGTAACTAATTTTTCTGTTTCCTCTGGGATCATAGTGAATGGTGACTTCTATCTGGCAGCCTTAATTTATTAATCTAAATTCATTGATAGATACTACAGGTCATTCTCTGGAGTTGCCAGAGCCTGGAAGAATTGCTCCTTATAATGAACTTACGTTTGGGACAAAGCATTGATTACCTAAATTATAAAAGTATTGGCCTCTGACTTACATTTTGAATGATCACCAGAGTTTATCATACCAGCAATGTAAACTAGGTAGGATGATATCCCCTCACTCACCCTGAATAAGAATGCAGAATGATCAGTTGGATAAGTCTGGTCATCTATATAAGTTGCCAAACAACACATAGAGGCCCATTTATCAAAGGTTGAATTTCAAATTCATGTGAATTTTTTTTAATTCTAATGGGAGGTGATTTAAGAAAAAAATTGAATATTCGATCGAATGGTTCTGACCCGACAATTCTAATCATATTATATTTGTAAAAGTCATGTTTTTCTCTGAAAAAAAACTTGAATGTCAGGAAGGCTATTAACATCTCCAAATGGCTCAATGAACCTCTGCCATTGACTTGTACATGAACTCGGATTTTAGGTGATGAATATGAAATTAGAACTGTTTCCATGGTCGAGGAGTGACATTCAAATTTACATTCCAATAGAGGGATTAAAATTCAAATGTGTGAATTTTGAAACTTGAAAATTCAAATTTACTTTTCCACCCTTGATAAATCTGCCCCATAATGAAACCAATGTACAGACATATCCAGAAAATTGATGCATTGCCTGCTTTACCATAGCAATGCAGACCTTGACTGAGAAGGTGTAACGTCTTCTAATGAGACCACATAGAAAAAAGTAGGTTTTCAAAAAACAATACATCACTACTGACAACAGTAGCTGAAGTTTGCATTTATTATCCCCAACATACAAATAACATTTACAATATTCACAAGTTTGTAAGAAAGGACAGAACACTTATCAACATAGATTATGAGGTTTTAAGACATGAAGCAGCCTAATGGTTTTATAAAGAGCATGGGAGCAACCTACAGTTATTGTGTACTAAACTTTAGCTAATAATGCAGAAGGTTCCCTCTGGTATAGTACATGCACCTTTGCTTGTAATCGTAAGACCTCTTTGCAAGTGAATATAATAGTGACAAAGCAAGGGAAAGATTTCAGCTGTGCATGCCTGTCTTGCAAAGTCTCTAATCCTCTGAAAATTAAATCCTCTAAATGCAATGGGACTTGTAATATGGTGCTACCAGAAAATAAATACTAGTAAATATAATTAGTCTAAAACAACTTCTCTGGAATGTTTATTTGCAGCCAATATTTATCAGCAATTTTAACAAACAATGTTCGGTCCTTCATATACAGCTCTACTTTCCGATTATGGAATGCTTGTACTTATTTGGTAAGTGGTGTGTTTCTCTATCAGGTGTAATGAACTACACTGCCTGTTAGCAAACCATGACCCCTTTGGTAAATTATCACACACATGTCATCTCCTTTGCTTGCTTTAGTGATGGATCAACAAAATCACACACCACTGTTTGGTCCTAGTTTGATGTAAATGCAACATGGTCACACCCATTTGGGTGATCACATAATACAATGCCAATGGCAGGCAGTGTTTGTCATAGGAATAGGGCTATAGGAATAGGGCTTTCACATATATCTAGAAAAGCTGCTTTTTCCATTTTGTAACTCCCTGTAATATCCATAGAGCAGAGCTACAGACTCAACACCCTCAAAAGTGTATAGACATGGCAACACATGTGCATGTTACTATTAAATAGACAGAAATAAATGCTTAAAATCGACATACTGTACTTCTATGACCATTGCAAGAAATGGCAAAATACACATATACAGTAATTTGCATTGGCCATTCCAAGACTTTATTCAGGAGCATTCAGGACATTCCTACAAGAGCAGATAAAAGGTCATGTAGCACTGACCTGCCACAATGAGAATAAAAACAATGCAATAAAAAAGCAACTGGGTCAGATGGGGCTTCTGTGCATAATGATTGGTTGGTTTAACACTGACTTTCCTTGTCCTTAAACATAAATGGTAAAAATATAACAAAATAGTTCCTATAAGATAAATCACATTTGCTATGGACTCCTTTTGGTTTAGCCAAATTCAATTCTTGAAAAATGTACAAAAATAGCTTCAACAACTCCACCAGTATTAAAAGATGATCTGGATGCAGAATATGTTTGATACCTTATAAATCATTATTCAGAATGTTTTAAACATGTTGTGGATCACAAAAATGGCCTTGAAATAGAAAGCTAACAAAGCAAATATTCAGTCAAGATGACAATTGCAGTTTTTACATTTTAAATACCTATAGCACATGAGTACAGAACCTTAATTATACAATAGTATACTGTATGTGTCAGATCTTAATTATGAATGCTCATGCAATAGGTAGCAACATTAATGAATTGACTATATAAACCGATATTGTGCATTTACTGCAGAACTTTTTCCCTAACTGATGAAAACAATTATATATATTTGATATAAACAGATCCTATAATTAACATTATGACCTTGGATGGAATGATTATGTACCAAGCTACTATTACTGCATTTTTGATTTGAAATGATATTATAAACTACAATGTGTAATGCAGTATTGATTGTTACAGGCTATGAATGCATAAATGAAAAAACATTTAACAAACTTTCTTTCTATAGTTTATCCTCCTTTTTAAACACTAGTAGCCTGTGGACATAAGTAATCTAGTTTTATATTAAAATGCAACAAAAAAAAATAAATGTTTACTATTGTTATTGTCAGACATGCAATATACTGCACAAACACGTTCATATTTTAAAAATGAAATACTTATAATGAAGTACCTCCAGCAAGAATCCTCTCCTCCAGATCAGCCATTTCCTTTTTATATGCTTTCATTGCGGCCTCCTTGAAACTAGGACGGATTCTTTTTTTCTTTGGAATTTCAACTGTTTTTTCTGCCGGTACATTTTGATTTTCATCATCCTTTTCAGTTAAGCCATACGTTATTTCACATTCAGGCTCTATAACTTCTTCAGTAAATGTGTTAAGTTCAGTTTCATAATTATCCATTTGTAAAGGCTCAAACTCTGTATCACATGAATTGTATTCATATGCTTGGTACTCTTGCACTTGTTCTAAATTTTCATTTGTATTTGTCCTGTTTTCTAGCTTGGCCAGAACCTGTTCCATAACTTCAACATAATTCTTCCCAGTGTCATTATGATCTGCTGACTGGCTGTATTCTACATAGTAATCATCAGCTTTATAATAATAGGGCTCTGCATACACATCAGAATCAAGAGTTGTGCTAGACTCATTAGCTGTTGACTGTGATAATGTCCGAAATCGACCCATAAATGAAGAGCCACTTTCATCACAACCACTTAAACTTTGAGTACTTTTATTCCACACTACTTCCAAAGCTGACTTGGCACGTTGAAGGGTTGATCCAAATTTAGGGAAGTTAAAGGTTTTATCTGAAAGGTCTATGCTTAGGCGGCTGTGCCATGACTTTGGTGGAGCATCCTCAGAATCATCACTTTGAAATTCACTCTGGCTTCTGTACATCATGGGAAGTCTTGTTTGGTTCTGATACATATCATTGACATTTGATTCAGTATAAGCATCAAATTCACTAGGCCACTCATTTTGTGCTTCACTGGCATTTCTAGGACAAGATGGAGAATTCTCATACATTGAATAATCATAGTTTTCTGGACTATATTGATGATCTGTGCTTTGGCACTTTTCGTAATTATTTTCATAACCTTCTAGCTGTTGATTTGAGGGGCAATTGACATTGTAGTCAAAAACATGCTGTGTAGATGTATCAAGTCCAGAATCTGCACCTTGCTCTAATTGGTGCCACTCTTTCCAAGGTGACAAATCACCATGTAAAGAAAGTTGGGAATCGCTATAGTGATCACCTGAAACGCAAATCACCCCATTGCTTACACCACTATCAACAGTTTCAGTGTTCTCCAGTTCATTTTCTTCTGGATAGGGATCTACCTCATTACTGTATGCCTGTTCCTGTGAACTTGCATACAAGTTTGATGAGCCTTCTTCCTGTCTTCTTTGCCACAGCTCACGATCAGAAGAAGATAAGAGAGAACTACCATTGGTCCTTACAAGATATTGATTCTCAGAAAATTCTTCAGAGTATGATTGACACAGCTTTGAAAAATCAGATTCTGAACGACTTAATTTTGGTGTCAAAAAGTCATTTTGTGAATGCCACAAAGGTGCCATATCATTATAATATCCTCTGCCTTGCTTTTCTACATTATCAGATGCTGGTGACTGAAAATTAAGATCCCCATCCTCTTCTTTAGCTGTGTATGTGGCGTCAGCACATGTCTTATGAGATCTTTTGCTATGCGATGTCTGGCTACTTCTTTTCGCGCTGCTGTTTCTCATATGAGCCTCTGATTTAGAAATTTTTGCATAACTATTCCTGTTTATATCAGGTTCTAATTCTTTATCGCTATCTTCGTGGGATTCCCATTCATTACGATTAATCTTTGGCTCCAATGCTGAAAATTTCATATCCATGCTCTCATATGTCTGAGAAGATGGTAAAGGTCTTTCTTTTCTAATTTTTAAATCTTGAGTAAGAATATCTGTTGAAACACCAATTCCAGTCCCTTTAAGTTTATAACATTTTTTCAACACTAAATCTCTGTGTTGTGGATTTCCAAAATATACAAGAATTGGTCTAGGTTTTGCATTGGGACACTCTCTTTGTTTTCCAATTCTATGAGAAAGTTCAATTTTCATGCTGCTTTGTGCATCTACAAATCCCATTTTTTCTATTAAAATTTTAAAAACAACATGTTCACAATGTTCTTGCTTTTCTTCAGGCACATTTAAAAATCTAAGACTGGCCATGCTGCCTTGGTGACCTATTTGTTTAATGTAATCATGAATATCTCTTGTTTCTCTTCTTGATTGTACAAATCCAGTTCGTAACTGTTCAATTTCAGTTTGTACAACCTCCACACTGCTTGAAATTTCATCAATTGATTGTTTAAGAGAATTTACATGTCCCCTTAGTTCTGACAGCTCAGTTTCTATTTGACTTATTCCTTGAAGTTCTTTAAAAATCATTTCCATGACATCATGTGTCTGACTAATGCAACCAGTGGAACTAAAGCTGGGTTCAAGTGAATTGGGTTTCTGCTGACGGACAGTTCTGTCTAAGGATTTGCTTCGCAAACCCCATGACTTTTTCCATGTGCTCACCTCTGAATCTGAAGAAACACACTCTTGACTTTTCTTCCATTTCCGTAACTTACGTAAAGCACCCATTTTAAGACTGTGCAATGTACGTTCCCCGTCTGAGCTCCCGTCAGATGGAGCTAGACTATTTAAGCTCTTCCTATTACGCCTCACTGGCATTGTGTGTGATGAGTATTCCTTAATGTTACTACTAGCCCTTGTTTCACTTAGGGATTCTGAATATGAACTATCAAGAGATGAAATTTCCTGAAGACCATCCTCATTACTATCACCTACCACAATATTATTCTGGAGACCATTGGCAATAGCCACCCTGTAACTAAAAGTTGGAGAGAGAGAAAATTCTCTCTTTATTGTCTCTTCTTCGGTTGATAAGTTACAGGAAGAAGAACACTTGGCAATCTTTTTCACTGTGCTTTTAATGGTAGATGAAATGTTTGGGTTCTTTGATAGTCCAAATTGGGAAATATCCTGTTCCTTTTTGCTTGAACTATCTTTCTTTTTTGTAGGATTTCCCAATTTCTTTGTAAACATTCCTTTGCAAATCTTATATATATAATAAAAGACCAGGCTCTTCAATAGGGTAGAAACCATGGGGGGGGGCTTTTATATCAACCTATCCTCATAAAAAACAACAAATATTGGATCCAGCATATATTTGTATGTCCACCATTTTTCCAGAAAAGAACACTTCTACTCGTGTTATAAAATGAGTCCTGAGGAGGGATGACTTTGGCTGTAAAATGCTACTGTTCCTCATGATTCCTTGGCATGTCTACAATGAAGGGAATTATAAAATCATTGCTATAGTAAGTTAAAAACAACTAAAAATTGTGTTACAATGTGAAACAACTAAACAGACATATTCTATATCATAATATAATCTTCATGCACCATGATGGATTGATACTTAACTATGAAAAATTTCAACTTCTCAATGATATCTTTAATACTTTCTAAATTTTACATCGTGGGGCAGCTGAGTCCATATGGAGGTTGGCCCATACTCCACAAGTAAATTAGTTTAAAAGATTTGTAACTGGTCTTATTTACCTTATTTAATCAAAAGTTGGCCTTGATCTATTATAATTGTAATTGCCTGGTTTTATTACAACTTATGCTCTTAGTCTGCCCAGGAAATTGTGCATAATGTACTTCACATGCATATATAGTCTATTTTAATTTTCTATTTGTAAACATGAATGTATTAACACTGTAAAATGACTTTGTATACTTTTGAAGAACATTATATGATAAATGGCCAATCTTTGATCTGGATTATATAAAAAATCAAGAGGAATAAACCAGGTTATTATAAATACACTTTTATCCAGCCTGGCCTCCAGTAAGTTAGACCAATGTGTTTCACAAAAAAAGTTATATACAAATGCAAACATCTGTTAAACATCAACAATAAGATTTTCAAATGGATTGGACACATGAGAGTTAAAATGTTGTACCCAGATGACCTTTTGTACAGAAAGGTTTTAACATACAAATACAATTTCTATCAACTGATTGATTAGATTTGCCTTCTGCATGCAATCTTTTGAGCACAGGCATATGGGATTGTATGTGTGTTCACCATATAGAAGTCCCTAAAGATTAAGTCCCTCCAAAAAAACCTGTGAATTACGGTACAGTATAAACTTAGCTGGCAACAAGTAACGAGGTATAAATAGAGTTATAAAAATGTGAAGGTGTGCAGTAGATATTAAAGATTTTAAATGAATAACAAAAGAAGTGTACATAGCTAGCTCATCAATCTACATATGATAGACAGAAATAAAATGGAATATATTGCCTACTGATAAATAGGGGCATTAATGACAAAAGTCCAGTGTATGAGTCCTCATGTGAAAATCATAGCCCGGTTTAATTTATCTGATATGAACTGAAGAGAGTTAAATACAGTAGATTGCAGTGTACTGTGCATTAAACATTCTGTGCATTTTATCAGCATATTGGGGGGAAAGGGCTTTTACATACCTAATTTTATAGTGTGAATGTTATGATATGCATTATGTTTTCACCATATCATTAAACCTTTTGGTTTGGGCACAGCAGGGGGGAAGGCATGTTTGCTATCACTTTAAGAAGAAAACATCTTCTGTATTTAATTAACCAGTGAGGGACAATTTCACTGAAGACTGAATTAAGGCAGCAGATTGCACAACCTTATTCTTTTAACACACAAAGCCCACAACCTGTTATTATAAATTGTATATGCTATATGGATATTTTACAAACACTGCTGCACTGGAACTTTATATTCTATATTATTTATTAAATTCTATTTCTAATCTGCTGAATGTCCGAGATTCCTTTCTGTACTATATATATATATAAATTAAAGGTTGTGCATTATTTATGATGTCACCACTATCATTGTTATGTCATGTGACAGGACAGTTTGCATTCTATCCCGGTTATAACTAACTATTTCAAAAGCCAGTGCCAATGTCAAGTCCTCAATATTTGAAAGCTAGTGTCACCAGACCACAAATGTGCTCAAAACTTATACTGTGCATACTTTCTATACAGCTTGTGGTGTTAGAGTTGCTTACTGTTGTGTAATGGCTGTATGAGCCTGTTAATAATCTACTCATCCTTGGCTACCAAAACATAACATAACAAAACATAGAAGAAGTGGCACTATTGCCATCTACAGTGTGCGTGTGTGTATGTGTAGGACATTGGGTGTATTTAATATTTATTCATTTAAATATATTTATAACACCTGTATTAATGTATCTAGGGGTTTCCATGCTCAAATAATGCAACTCTGAATGACTGGGTGTCACTGTCATAGTAACACCCTCAGCTTCAGGAGGCAAACCCAATCTCTATTCTTGACTTCCTTAATATATAATAGAACATAGCAAGATAGGATTTTCACATCAAAAGCATCAGACATACCCATTAAGGCTTAAGCAGACCACTCATGACAAAGCGTGGTATCAAGGGCACTCTTACAGCAAGCAATGGTACAAATTCAAATTTTGGAGTCAGGTATCCAAGATTCTGTACAAGCAAACATGTGATTAACATTAGCATACTGCTGCAGGCTGAATAATGATGTCCCTTGGAATGAAAGAAAAAGGAATGGCACTTTCTGTGAAATGAACCCGGAGAATGATGACATAATGCTAAATGTGGCCATTGCAGTTGTACTTGGCCAAATAAATAACGTCCTTGAAAGTCAGCTGAAGTTAAACTTTACGCTAACCATTGTAATAGCTTTGTAAGAGAAGGCTTTAAGCTAAACAACACAAAAATCACAATGCATACAGTATTTTGTTGCAATACTGTATGTTAGTGTTTTATCCAAGGAACTGAAGCAAAAGGAATACTGATGGCATAATCTAAAATAATCACTGAATGATCTGACTCAACACTGATTCCACTTGTGGTCATTTCCTAATCCTCCTCTGACCAGGAGTGAATTTTAATCCGAGTCAACCATTGCTCAACAGAATAATCCACAATGCATTTGTATATTTTTTTTTTAGACAAGATATTCTTCTTTGGCGATCAAGCAAGAACCAGAAATACATAACCAACCGCAAATCTCTATTTAATTCTAATCCTGTCATGAACTAGAAAAAAAAGTGTTTGTCGGAAACAGCAGCAGCAGCAGCACTGCCAGAAGCAGCCAGATTGAGATCATGCACAGAGAGATAACCGATGGATTTGTGTAGAAATTGTAGCTACAGCGTGTGCACAGCATTCCATTAAAAAAAAAAACAAAACACGAGTGTATTAGCATGCACCCGGCCATATACACATGCACATTGCATAACAGTACTTCTGATGAAAGTGAACTTTACATGTTGGTTGAGGTTAAGTCCTTAGCATGCACACATATTCTAATCATCAAATGCTTTCCTCCCAGTATAACAGCAGCAGCAGTGGTAATTGTCCCCCTGCATGTAAAATAATCATTCAGCACTCCAAATAAACACAGCCACTGCTACTAGGAAAAAGTATGTCGTGAAAAGCATGGAGAAAATACACTCAAGAAAGACAACTGGAAAAAGGATACATACCTGTATCAAATTCCTCTTAAAAGAATGAAAATTACATACCACTGGCTCTATTAAATGTTTTTCCTTCTCATTTCCATTTCTATTTTCCTATTCTCCATTCAGCCATGCCCGTTACAATGGAATATGAAGCAGCTTCACAGTGATTTGACTCAAGTGCAGTCAGGCATATTGCTAGTCTGCAACGGTATCTGTTCTTCTAAATTCCACCGCGTTCCCCAGGCGCCGTCAATTGCATTTTTATAACTTCACTATGAACACCGGGCTGGTCCCAGATACAGCCTATCTATTGCTTCCTACTGAGGCTTGTTATTTTGTATTGCGTGTCTGAACTAACAATATTGGTCACTTCTGGAGGAAATAAAAAAAGAGACAGAGAGAGACACGGACAAGCACATTAACTACAGATAATTGTAGAGATCCTGGTGTGTTGCGAGTGGGTAACTTCACACATTGCTGTCCAGGCTGCTTCCGTTTCTGAATGCAGTGCTCACTGCAATAGCCACAGCCCGCCTGTGTTGGAAGCAGCCCCTCCGCTTTCCAGATTGAGTAAAAAAAAAAAAAGGAGAGAGAGAGGGAGGTTTAGTGAAAGTCCTTGCTCCCACATCCAGCACATGTGATGCACTCTGAAAACCAGCAGGTGCAACACTAGCCACAACACAGAGCATTGCATGGTACCGCCTCTATAGCTTGTGAAGGAAATCTAGTTGCTAGGGCCATGTCATAGCTAACCTATCATTTATCACAGATCCGTGACTAGGAGTGACAACTGCACAGCCATTGCTTTCAGCAGAGCCTTTGCACTTAAAGAGTGAAAGCGATGAATGCCTACTTAATTGCTGATGCACGTCTGTCGGCATGAGAATCACCAAGCTCCCACTAGCAAGTTGGGAATTGTCTTGCCTTCTCTCCTCTCTTGTTGTACCTAGGAATTTGGTTTTGACCTAACAGGACCAAGAGAATCATTCCGAAAGCCTAAAACCTCCAAAAATTATTGTTTTTGATCAAACCACTGATGCACAGATACAGCATTTTATAAGATGTGAACTTTTTCAAGATTTAAAAAAGGAAAGGGGTTTATTTTTTATTATGTGTTATCAGTACAGGAAGGAAATGCTGGGATTTTCTGGATCAGAGGTCCTTTCATAATTAGGAGCACCAAACCAAAAGGCTGCTTAAAATGTTTAAATATGAAATAAATAAACACAAAACAATTCTATTGCCACCAGTGTAGATTTCAGAGAAAATAAATCAGATAAAATCCGTCAAAATATAAAAATGGTTTGGCATACGTTGATGCTTTATGGTTCATGGGTCTCCAGATAATAGATCCCATAGCTGTTATTGATTTCTTGGGGGGGTTTGAAAGGCATGACATCACTTAATTACATTGCATCTTACAACTTAGCAGAGAAAAATAAAGGAGTTATAATGCATTTTGTTCTTCTTAGGCAAAAAAACATTTTAAAATAGATATTAAATTTTATTCATGGGAGGTTTTCTATGATTTTATTTAAATTTTCAATGAAGGGATCGATTTCCATAAGATCGACAACTAAATGTGTAAAGTATGAATTTGTCTGTTTGGATCTTAGAGAAAAAAAAAATAACAGTGACCTTGGAGACAATACATTTACAACTTCCAGCATATCTTCTTTGATGTGGGATGCTGGGAGTTGTAGCAATATCTGAACGGGCTGCAGGATGCCTACGCCTGCTTTAAAGATAACACTAAAATAAATCGAATTAAGTCACATTTATGATTGCATGTGCAAAGAGCTGAAACAGTCACAAAGCTAAGCACTCACTGATACAGTTTATAAAAGTAATTGTGCCTATCAGCTTGCGGTAGTGCCAATATGCCCTCCTGTTCTGATTAAATCTCCATAAGGGCATGCATTGAATCCTTAATTTTCAGCCAGCTTGGAAGTAGCAGTATTTTGAGGGTTTCCTTAGTGAGTTGCAAAAGTTGCAACTGATTTGTGGCAGACAAATCTAGCACTAACGCTGTTATTAACATTGCACACATGACATTTCCATTCTTATAATGTTTGCTGCAACTTTTAGATTGAAAATTGAGGGAGGAGAAATCACAAAATTTTGGGCAAAAACATGGAAACTTGCATGCAACAGCTACAATTTGCGTAATGCATTTTTTTAGTAAACAATGGTTAAGGCTTTTCACCTGTCACTGAATGCATTTGTCACTTTACTTTGACTATCATTATTAATGCTAGTAGTGCATACTTGCATTTGTAGGAGATAAAGGCTGGGTGTGATGCTTGCATAGAAATATGGTTGGGGCAAATTTACTTACCTCTGAAGTTGCGCCAGCATTGGCTTCGCCACACTTCACCCGCAGTTCGTAGATTCAACTGGGCTGCGCAAATTCACGAAGATCCGAAGTTGCGCACTAGTTACCAATCGTTTGCGAAGTTGCATTAGCGATATTACAATCAGCAGGTTCAAAGTTGCGATATCGATGGCAAATTTGCATACGGCATGCAGTTAAAGTACAATGGCCATATATGCAGCAGAAAACAGATTACACTACACAAGGCCAGGGAACCTTAATAAATGTGTTCTAATGCCCTACACGCGCCCACAGTATAGTTTAGGTGCCATATGTTATCAAATGTAGGGGGGAAGGAGGGTATCCTAAAAAAAAATTTAGATCTTTTTCAGCCTATCATCCTATAAAAAGTAAAAGACACCAGCGTTTTTTTGGGACCAATCCCTATCTACTCTATTGCACTTCGCCTGGTCTGAGGTGGCGAAGTAAAATCTGGCGCAAGAGGTAACGTTCACGAAAACCCGCAACTTACTGGATTAGCGTAGTTACGTCCCTTCGCCAGAGCGCAACTTCGCGTGGTGTAAGGGTGCGAAGTAGCGCTAGAGTAGGTCTACTTCACTAGCAAAATTACGCCAGCACCCATTAGTAAATTGGCAAAGTGGCAAAATGACGTCACGCTGGCAAAGTTTCGCTAGCGTTAGCCACTTCGCCCTTTAGTAAATTTGCCCCATAGTACTTGTAGGAGCTCAAAGAACTCACAACCTTTGACTTTCCTTCAATTCATGCTAACTATTAATACCATTCATGGGGGTAGCATGCAGCATTGACACAAGGAGCCCTGACATTTTTTGCCCGAACAACTATGAAACATTACATAAATGTGTTAACTGACAATAATTGACATTAAGAAATGCTAAAACAACACCAGTACTGGATGGAGAATGGCCACAGTGTTTATTAAAAGAAAGTGCTCAATTTGACAATTGATATACAGAACTTAAAATGACTGTAATATAACCTAGCCAACCCTGAACAGTACAACTCAGGCTGCCAAAAGATTCGCTAAGTTGGCTCTGCCTTGTCTACTAGCCAAGACGTTATTTCCATATATTACAACCAATGTTAATAAAACATGGTGGGTGTGTGAGAACAAATCTTCTAGTTTTGTGCATCTGAGTTAACTCCAAATGCATGCTGCTATTTATACCCTTGGAATTTTTTAAGGCAGGTAAACTTCAGCCTATCAGCGCCCTTCTGTGTATTTTAATGGGTGGGGGGAGGATTACAAAGCCTGGCTCCTACTACCTGTGCTGCAATCTCCCCCATGGAGTCAAACGACTTAAGTTCATTTCACTGACATCAAATCACACAGTTACAATCTCACATATAAAACACATTCAAGCATTAAGGCCTCTATATCTATAGACAGATTTTATATAATTTGTTTTATTGGAATATGTTGGTGCTTTAGAAATATGTGCAGTAATAATAATAATCGGCATGTGAGCCCATTATTGCATATTTGTACTGTGTAATTGAGAGTTGCGGCATAATTAGAGATAAGTGTGTAATTGCTTATGGTCAAGGACATAGCAGATTATAGAAAAATATTTTTTCAGTATACACATTATTTACTCCTATATAGTTTACAAATTCCTGTAGGTCTGAAATGAAATGAACAGTCACCCTTTCAGCTTGTTATCCTTTTCTCTGTTTTTTATCATATGGTACTGTTTTTTTTTATATATTAAATACCTTTAAATTGTCTCAGTGATTTTTCTATCCCAGTAAACTGTGGGTTCCCAACTTTTTTTATGCATGAGTAACATTCAAATATAGCAAAGAGTTGGGGAGAAACACATGCATGAAAATGTTCCCGGGGTGCCAAATACAGGCTGTGATTGGTTGTCTGGTAGCTCCTATGTTGACTGACTGCCTACAGAAAGCTTTCTTTCATCAGAGTCTAATGGATTACACATTTAAACTTGGAATGCGAAAAACTGACATAAATAATTAAATAATTACCAGTGTTTACCAGTATTTGCTGAAAAAAATTACCAGCAGAAAACACGGAGGAAGGGGTGGAATAAAATTAATAGTATATACACTGTATAATCTCAAAATAAGCTACCTCAAAACCCTAAAAGTTACATATATATTTATTGCTATAAAACAAATAACAGCACAACTGTTATATACAGTATATATATATATATATATATATATATATATATATATATATATATATATAGATATAGATATAGATATAGATATAGATATAGATATAGATATATATATATTTCATTTTTTTTTTTTGGTCAAAACTAAACTTTTTTTTTTTTATCCAAACTCGATTTGAGTTTTAATTTGAATTCAAATTCAGAGATCTATGATACTCTGGCCCTTTAAGAACTATTGGAATTAAGAAAAAAAATTATTTAAGAAAATTGGAATATTCACCACCTAAAACCTGCCAAATTACTGTATATGTCAATGGGAGAGGTCCAGGGATCTATTTGGTGATGTTTGCAGTCTTCCTGACATTCGAGTTTCTTTTTAGAGAAAAAACTGGAAACAAGTTTTTTAAATTTGAATCGAGTTTTTATCATTCAAACCAAGTTTTATAATCAAATTTGATTCAAGTTTTCGGGTTGTTTACATTTGTTCGAAGTTTTCAAAATATGATTTTATTAATAAATTTAGACTAGTCGAATTTTGAATTTATGGGCGTTTAGGGGAGTTTAAAAGAACTCACATGAATTCGACTTTTGATAAATGATCCTCCCCGTGTCGGTAACAACCCAAGTAATCCACACAAGCAAAGAACTCAAAACAAATAAGTAGTGATGGGTGAATTTATTCGCCAGGCGCAAATGCGTGGCGAATACCCGGGTTTCGACACCGGGAAACTGCAGTGAAAATTTGACAGACGCCGGCGCGTCAGCGTCGTTCCGTGAATTTTTGACCGTTTTGCGGTTTCCGCTAATTTTCTGCAAAACGGGACAAATTCGCCAATCACTACAAATAAGTCCATAAATGAAACTAGAGGGTGTCGTTTCTGAAGAAACCACGGGATGTTGGCTATGAAACGCTATAGGTGTCTTGCCCAGTCGCCCCCGGTGCCTAGAGAGTACACAAAGTCGGTAGAATCCGGATTAAAAGGGTGAAATTTAAAGCCAATCCAATTTTACCATTGAAATCCATTCAAACAAACTGGCTATTTTTGGCTCCGCCCACTTTTAAAAATTTGCATCCCAGTCACCCCTTCACCAAATGGACCAAGTTTGAGCACTCTTACATTAACAGTGTAAGATTGACAGGAATTTAAATATTCCCATTGAATAGCGTTTGGTAAAATGTGATTGGCTGTCTTAAGCTCCGCCCAGTTTTCTGAATTTTAACCCCAGTTACCTAGTCATGGTCAGTGCCAAGTTTGGGGCCTCCGGTTTTAAAACTGTGAGAACGGCGGTAATACAAAATTTTACATTAAAGTCAAGAGGTGAAAACTGATTGGCTGTTTTTGGCTCCACCCACTTTTCCTAAATTTTGACCGCAGTCACCCAGTGAGTAATTGAGTCAAGTTTAGTACACCTAGCATTTAAACTGTGATAATAGCAGCAGTTTATCATTTTTCTTTAAGGTCAATGGCTGAAATCTGATTGGTTGTTGTTGCCCTGCCCCTTTTTTTCCTAATTATGAACCACAGTCACTCAGTGACTAACATTTCAAAGTTTGTGAATGCTGTCATTTAATGTGTAAAAATGGCAGCATTTTTATTTTTTTCTATTGAAAATCAATGAATGAAATTCGATTGTTGTTGGTGGCTCCGCCCACTTTTTCTAAACTTGAAGTGGAAACCCCCAGCGGCCACATTTGTGATATTCAAGGTCCCTGACATCAATACTGTGAGAATGGCAGCCTTCTTAATTGTTCCCATTAAAATCAATCAAAGAAATCTGATTGGCTGTCTTAAGCTCCGCCCAGTTTTCTGAATTTTAACCCCAGTTACCTAGTCATGGTCAGTGCCAAGTTTGGGACCTCTGGTTTTAAAACTGTGAGAACGGCAGTAATCAAAAATTTTACATTGAAGTCAATAGGTGAAAACTGATTGGCCGTTTTTGGATCCACCCACTTTTCCTAAATTTTGACCGCAGTCACCCAGTGAGTAATTGAGCCAAGTTTGGTACACCTAGCATTTAAACCGTGATAATAGCAGCAGTTTATCATTTTTAATTAAGGTCAATGGCTGAAATCTGATTGGCTGTTGTTGCCCCGCCCCTTTTTTTTCCTAATTGTGAACCACAGTCACTCAGTGACTAACATTCCAAAGTTTGGGAATGCTGTCATTTATTGTGTAAAAATGGCAGCATTTTTATTTTTTTCTATTGAAAATCAATGAATGAAATTCGATTGGTTGTTGGTGGCTCCGCCCACTTTTTCTAAACTTGAAGTGGAAACCCCCAGCGACCACATTTGTGATATTCAAGGTCCCTGACATCAATACTGAGAGAATGGCAGCCTTCTTAATTGTTCTCATTAAAATCAATCAAATAAATCTGATTGGTTGGTTTTGGCTCCACCCACTTTTCTTAATTTTAATCCCAGTCCCCCAGTGACCAACTGTGCCAAGTTTGAGGACCCTGCCATTAACCGTCTAAGAGCGGCAGCAGTTTAACATTTTCCTATTTATTTGAATGGCTGAAATTTGATTGGCTGTTGTAAACTCCGCCCACTTTAGGTAAATTTTAGCCGAGTCACCCAGTGACCCACGGTGCCAAGTTTGGGAGAGCTCTAGCTTTAATACTGTGAGAATTACAGCTGTTTACATTTTCTCATTGAAGTCAATAGGGAAAATCTGATTGGTTGTTTGCGGCTCCGCCCACTTTTTTGGGTCCCCAAAATAGGACAGAATTTTTCAGTTTCACCCCATGACTAAATGAGCCAAGTTTGGTGAGTGTAACTTCAAAGCTGTACAAGTGGCAAAAGTTTCAAGTTTTCCAATGAAAGTCTAGGGGAAAAATGGGGTCGTCGGGGGGTCGCCACAGGGGCACGGAGGTTGGGATCGCTTAACAAAGCACAAGCAACCTATTCGGGTATGAGCCGAACAAGTGTGCAAAGTATCATAATTGTACTCCTAAACCTCTGGGAGGAGTAGCGTATAGAAAATTGCTAAATTTTCATTGGGCGTTGGTAGCTCCGCCCACTTTGGGGTGCCCCCCCAAAATACTTATTTTTATTCGGGGTGACATCAACAATATGTGGTCCGAGTTTGGGGACTGTATCTTCAAAACTGTACGAGTGGCGGCGATTTGAAATTTTTCCCTGTAAAAGTCAATGGGAAAAAAGGGGTCGTTGGGGGGTCGCCACAGGGGCGGGGTGGGTGGGATCGCTTATTAAAGCACAAGCAACGTACTTTGCTATAAGAGGAATAAGTGTGGAAAGTTTGGCGCTTGCACCCCTACAACTGTAGGAGGAGTAGCGTTTAGAAAATGGGGTTCGCCAATAATAATAATAATAATAATATTAATAAGAAGAAGAAGGAGCTGAACTCGAAGAACAGTATGTTGGCTATTTCATAGCCAACATAATTATGTGTACTAAAGTGGGATGACACAGGGAATAAGTATTAAACCAATGAAGAAAGGGAGGTCTCATTACAAAGGTATCACACAAGAAGCACCTTATGATGGGTAAAAGCAGAGAGCTCTTTCAAGACTTTCACAACCTTATTGTTGCAAAACATACTGATGGCATTGTTTATAGATGTACTTCTAAGCTTCTGAATGTTCCAGTGAGCACCATTGGGGCCATATTTAGGAAGTGGAAAGACCAGCATTTTACCATAAACTGGCCACTACCAGGTGCTCCTCACACGATTTCTGACATGATTGTATCTCCAGCACATCACCAGTGTTTTTGAACCAATGTGGGTATGGTTGGACAGCATGCTGCCCCCCTAAAATCCTGCCGTCCTAGGCCCGGGCCTAGGTGACCTTTCGACAAATCCGGGCCTGACAATAGCTTTTGTATTAGTGTAATGGTTTATCTCCTGTGTACAGATTATTGGCAGGCTAAACACAGTGAAAGGAAATGGGTTGGAACATTGTCACCATATTAAACATTCTTCTGCAAAATCTGCTTCCTGGGAAAACAGTAAAATGGAAAATATGGTTTTTCATTTTTCTATAACCCAGATAAATATGCTATAGTTTCCTATGCTATAATGTCAGTAAATATGGTGGTTACTTTTATCTAATCTGTGATTAACTGAAACATTTAACTTTAATTCAGAGATTTGCCATCCATTTGTAATTTATTTCTGCTTTCAAGAAATGTCTGCAGTTTTGACCCTCTGGCTAGAATACATGGGTTGAAAATATAGATGGACAATGTAAAAAACACCTTGTTACAAACCAAGGCACTTATAGTTTTTTCATTTCAATTGGTGTCGCATGGGAACGCTCAGTGTAAAATTCAGTAGATAAGATCAGGCTTGGGCAGAATTGGAATGCAGGCTGATAAAATGTTCTTTGCATGTATATTCTGATGAACCTGAGATGCTCTGTGCCGAGTAGAAGGAGAAAACATATCACTTGTGTAATTATTTCCTGTCTATGTCTGTTTTAAGCTTTGCATTAAATGTAAAGAGAAAAAAAAAACATACACAAAGGTTAATTTACTTATGATGAAATTGACTGATGTGTGTGAATACGATAGGGACCTTAGATTGTGAGATCCTCAAGGGTAGGGGCCTGATGTGAATGATATATAATCTCAGTAAGTGATGTGTAAATGTGTTGGTGCTATATAGAGAACGTATAACAAATAAAACTGATTTTCAACATAGCATGTTTGTGAAAACTGCTGTTTGAACAGTCTTCTTAAATGGTCTAGTCTCAGCTGCTAACATAACCTAGTGTAGTGTGATAATAGGGCAGTCTGACAACAGTCCCTACCATCCACAAACAGCCTTTTGCTACTGGCAGGAGCAGCTACTGTACAACAGCATGATCACCATACATGTGGGTTCTTTTGAGCAGTAATATCTGCACTATGCATAATGGCTATTGGGTACAGACGCTTAAGGGACACGAATCTGGTTGTAATTATTTGTTTTTCTTTGTCATTCAATCAGTATATAATTGAGAAGATCCAAGGTGTTATTCTGCCCCTTCATTAGAGGACAAGCAAAAAAAAAAAAGGCAATTAACAACAATATAGGAGCTATTAGGTACGAAGAAGTCACATTACTGATAAAATTTAAATATGAAATAAGACATTAGAGTATCTGGGGAATGTAATAAAAGTGGGCAACTGAAAAATATATTTGCAGTGCAAAAAAATTGCCTTTGCACAAATTTAATACAGCTTTTGAGAACCCAGAAACTGTTTTTCGACCACCTCCGACGGGAGGAGAAGGTTTGGAAATTAGGGATGCACCGAATCCACTATTTTGGATTCGGCCGAACCCCCGAATCCTTCGTGAAAGATTCGGCCGAATACCGAACTGAATCCAAACCATAATTTGCATATGCAAATTAGGGGTTGGAAGGGGAAAACATTTTTTACTTCCTTGTTTTGTGACAAAAAGTCACGCGATTGCCCTCCCGCCCCTAATTTGCATATGTAAATTAGGATTCGGATTCGGTTCGGTCAGGCAGAAGGATTCGGCCGAATCTGAATCCTGCTGAAAAAGGCCGAATCCTGGCCGAATCCCGAACCGAATCCTGGATTCGGTGCATCCCTATTGGAAATATTATAGTTTGTGCCAATGCGCAGTGAATGTAATAAAACTTTCTTACTGAAAAATGTTTGCTCCAAAAAATTACAACACCTTCAAGCCCTTCTTAAAAGTGGGCAATGCACAATTAAAATTCGCAATGTTATAACAGTTTATAATAACAGTTTAAGGAAGAGTATTACATTGCAAAATGCTAAATTTTATTCTTACTTGTGCAATTTGTTTTGCTCTTTGTGACATTTATTACATTCCCCCAATAGAGTTCCTTGGAAAATACCTTTGGTGCATGTGGAACATTCAATCAACATATATACAGATATGGGATCTCGTTTCCAAAAACCCATTATTCAGAAATTTCTGAATTATGGGAAAAGAGATATCTTACGATATCAAGCAGATAATTCAACTGTTTTTAATTATTTCCTTATTTTTCTGTTATTATAGAACAGTACCTTGTATTTGAGGTTAACTAAGCTGTATAAATTCATGTTGGTGGCAAAACAATCCTATTAAATTCATTACACTTCATTTTTAATTTTTTTCCTTTTTGTAAACTTTAGGTTTGATGCTCCAAAAAATGTATCGAGAAAATCTCTGAACAAAAGATATACAAACAAATCTGAAATCAAAATGTGTACAAATAAGGTATTTCAGATGCGTAATTGGTAACTGCTTTGCTCAGACACCCATGTAGCTGATGAGGATCATGCAAATTCTAGTGTTTATAACATACAGAACATATAAGGCAGAGTGGAGTGTATTAATGGAAAACCCAAACACTGTTTTCATGAACTGCTCTTGTAGCACCCTCTGCTGGACTCTTGTTTTCCTATGAGCTGCAAGCATACCTAGCCAGCACCAACCTCAGCAGAGAAGCAAAATATCATGTAAAGGTATGGGAGCTGTTATCCAGAAAGCTCTTAATTTCAGAAAGGCCATCTCCCACAGATTCAATTTTATCCAAATAACATACATTATTTTCTCTGTAATAATAAAACAGTACCTTTTACTTGATCCAAACTAAGATATAATTGATCCTAATTGGAAACAAAAACAGCCTATCGGGGTTATTTAGGGGCAGATGCATCAAGGGTCGAATATCGAGGGTTAATTAACCCTTGATATTCGACTGGGAATGAAAACCCTTGACTTTGAATATCGAAGTCGAAGGATTTTGCGGAAATAGTTTGATCGAATCAACAAAGGAATAATTGTTCGATCGAATGAACGATTAAATCCTTCGAATCAAACGATTCGAAGGATTTTAATCCAACGATCGAAGGATTATCCTTTGATCAAAAAAATTTAGCCAAGCCTATGGGGACCTTCCCCATAGGCTAACATTGAGTTCGGTAGCTTTTAGGTGGCGAGCTAGGGGGTCGAAGTTTTTTCTTAAAGAGACAGTACTTCGACTATCGAATGGTCGAATAGTCGAACGATTTTTAGTTTGAATCCTTCGTTTTGAAGTCGTAGTCGAAGGTCGAAGTAGCCCATTCGATGGTCGAAGTAGCCAAAAAAACACTTCGAAATTCAAAGTTTTTTTTTCTTCTATTCCTTCACTCAAAGTTAATGACTTGGCCCCTTAATGTTTACATGATTTTCTAGTAGCCTTAAGGAACGAAGATCCAAATTACAGAAAGATCCCAAACATTCTGGATAATAGGTCCCATGCCTGTAATAGGCTGTGACAATGCTGATATGCTCTTCATGGGTCAAATTGGTATCCAACAACAGTCCTTATGAAGTATGTAATTAGCTGGGAACCGTGTTTCACATAAGATTTTGCAATGGTAATCCTGCTCTGGATAAAATAAATGATAAAATATTAATCACTGCACTGCTTTTATTTTATTTTTTATTTATTTAAACCTTTTTATAACATGTACTGTATACACACACACACACATACACAATATGGACTTATGTGCAGATACACATATAACAGTATGTGTATATGTTTATACTAATTTACACATATACTGTAATAAGCCTGACCTCATGTATTTACAAAGAGATTGCTATACAGATGAAGCCACTTGGATTTGTGAGTTAAATGCGTCATGACTCAGGGGTAATTGAAGAAACTGTGTTATCTTAAGTCATCTTAACTCATTTAATGCATTTAACCTTTTCATTAGCATACCAAAGCTCCATTGTTCACAATGGTGAATGCTTTAATTAGATGGGATGTTGTGACGCAGTTTTCTGTGTTAAATGAGATAAATGGGATATCTGTGTTTAGTTATTCTGTGTCAAACAGACAAACCAAAGTGGCTGCATCTGTAATTGCAAATCATAGCATATTACATAATTGGAGTTACCACATTGCACTGTTAAATCTAAGTGTGCATTGTTACGCTAAAAAGCAATAATTCTACAACACTTGTATGGTCATTTAGAAATGCAAGTGCCAGTTGCATGCAAACTGCTATTTTCTTTCAACTGCAAGCTACTCATGACATTTTTCATTAATTCCATGATAATAGCAGGTGCCAGCTAAATAGTATTTGCTGCAGTTTTAAACATATTCAATTTGGCAAATCATGTGCAAGTTGAAGAGAGTGTTTGTACATGGAGCAGTGATAGATCTGGATCTCTGTGCCAAAATGCTTGCTTACATCAGAGACTTTTGGAAAAATACACAAACATTTTGGTGATGATTTAGTACATTGTTTAACAAATTGTGCTTTTTTCATATAATTGTAAATTGAGAGTTCCTTAACCTAAGCTTCTCATCTGTGGATTATAGTTTACATTTATATCTCAACAGCCATGAGATATCAACATAAACTTATCCGCGGAGAATTATTATTACCGACATGGGGACGCATAATCTGGAAACTTTATGCAGAAAACTCCAAATTATGGAAAGACCATCTCCCATAAACTCCTTTGGACAATGCAGCATCTAAAAGACCAAGCATTAGATATTTTATTTATGTGTTAATCTGATAATTATTAAAGTAAGATTTATTATTCCCGGTTTCTAAGAATATAAGAACCAAAATGGTTTTTCTTGATGAATGCAGCACTGGTCATTGGAGGAGGTTTCTATATCTACTAAAAGGTTTAGCAACTAGTTCAAACACATGAACCAGAAGATGAGGAGAAAAAGAGATAATCTTGAGAGAGAAGATCATGGGCCTTATTGCCCAATATGCAAGGAGTACTCCTTGGAGCTCATTCAACAAGCAGCTGTGTCCAGTTGTGTAAACTGGATGTGTTTAGTCCTGCTGTGTTTTGAACCTCTTGGTGGATATATACCCCTCAAGGCCCTCCTGAAAAATAGCAGAAAACATATATATTTTTTTTTAGCCTATAATGGAATAGGACAAACCAAAATATTGCACCAATTATTAGGGATGTAGCGAACGTCGGAAAAAAAGTTCGCGAACATATTCGCGAACTTGCGCAAAAATGCGAGCGGTTCGCGAACGGTTCGCGAACCCCATAGACTTCAATGGGAAGGCGAACTTTAACATCTAAAAAAGACATTTCTGTCCAGAAAAATGATTTTAAAGTTGTTTAAAGGGTGCAACGACCTGGACAGTGGCATGCCAGAGGGGGATCAAGGGCAAAAATGTATCTGAAAAATCTGCCTGTGTGTGCTTGGAAGAGATAGTGTAGGGGGAGAGCTGTTAGTGATTTCAGGGACAGATGATAGTAAGTTTGCTGGCTAGTAATCTGCTTGATACTGCTCTGTATTGGAGGGACAGAAGTCTGCAGGGATTTGAGGGACATTTTAGCTTAGGTAGCTTTGCTGGCTAGTAATCTACTGTTCTCTTTAAACAACTGCCATACGTTGACCTTGTAGGCATTGTTTGCCCAGTTTTTTTGGACGCAGCCACTGAAGCACAGTTGCCAGAAAAAATATGCCATATAAATGCTGAAAATAGTCATTTTTCGCCATACGTTGACCTTGTAGACATTGTTTGCCCAGTTTTTTTTGGACGCAGCCACTGAAGCACAGTTGCCAGAAAAAATATGCCATATAAATGCTGAAAATAGTCATTTTTCGCCATACGTTGACCTTGTAGACATTGTTTGCCCAGTTTTTTTGGACGCAGCCACTGAAGCACAGTTGCCAGAAAAAATATGCCATATAAATGCTGAAAATAGTCATTTTTTGCCATACGTTGACCTTGTAGGCATTGTTTGCCCAGTTTTTTTGGTCGCAGCCACTGAAGCACAGTTGCCAGAAAAAATATGCCATATAAATGCTGAAAATAGTCATTTTTTGCCATATACGTTGAGTCAACGTATGGCAAAAAATGACTATTTTCAGCATTTATATGGCATATTTTTTCTGGCCTCTGTGCTTCAGTGGCTGCGGCCAAAAAAACTGGGCAAACAATGCCTACAAGGTCAACGACGTTGACCTTGTAGGCATTGTTTGCCCAGTTTTTTTGGCCGCAGCCACTGAAGCACAGAGGCCAGAAAAAATATGCCATATAAATGCTGAAAATAGTCATTTTTTTGGTCGCAGCCACTGAAGCACAGTTGCCAGAAAAATTATGCCATATAAATGCTGAAAATATAAATTTTTTTGGTTGCAGCCACTGAAGCACAGAGGCCAGAAAAATTATGCCATATAAATGCAGAAAATATGCATTTTTTTGGACGCAGCCACTGAAGCACAGTTGCCAGAAAAAATATGCCATATAAATGCTGAAAATAGTCATTTTTCGCCATACGTTGACCTTGTAGACATTGTTTGCCCAGTTTTTTTGGTTGCAGCCACTGAAGCACAGAGGCCAGAAAAAATTAAACCAGTAGGGTTTACACCCTAGTTTGTAACGGTGGCGGAGGGAGGAGGACGCTAAAGGACAGCTGTGTGTGGAGTCATGAGGCTTGAAGAGAAGGACAGCTGCATAGAAGTCAGAACAAGTCTTCCGGCGTGCAGTAACCCTCCGAGATCCACCCCTCATTCATTTTAATAAAGGTCAGGTAATCGACACTTTTGTGACCTAGGCGAGTTCTCTTCTCAGTTACAATCCCTCCTGCTGCACTGAAGGTCCTTTCTGAGAGCACACTTGAGGCTGGGCAAGACAAGAGGTTCATGGCAAATTGTGACAGCTCTGGCCACAGATCAAGCCTGCGCACCCAGTAGTCCGGGGGTTCATCGCTCCTCAGAGTGTCGATATCTACAGTTAATGCCAGGTAGTCCGCTACCTGCCGGTCGAGGCGTTCTTTGAGGGTGGATCCAGAAGGGTTGTGGCGCTGCCTTGGACAGAAAAACATTTGCATGTCTGACGTTACAGACCGGCCAAAGGGCTTTGTCCTTGCAGGTGTGCTCGTGGCAGGATTACTGGCACCTCTGCCCCTGGAATGTTGATGAGTTCCTGAAGTGACATCACCCTTAAAAGCATTGTACAACATGTTTTGCAGGCTGGTTTGTAAATGCCGCATCTTTTCGGACTTGTGGTATGTTGGTAACATTTCTGACACTTTATGCTTGTACCGAGGGTCTAGTAGCGTTGCGACCCAGTACAGGTCCTTCTCCTTAAGCCTCTTGATACGGGGGTCCTTCAACAGGCATGACAGCATGAAAGACCCCATTCTCACAAGGTTGGATGCAGAGCTATCCATCTCCGCTTCCTCATTATCAAGGACTGCATCATCCACGGTCTCCTCCCCCCAGCCACGTACAAGACCAGGGGTCCCCAAAAGGTCACCACTAGCCCCCTGGGAAGCCTGCTCCTGTTGGTCCTCCTCCTCCACAAAGCCACCTTCCTCCTCTGACTCCACTTCTGGCACCTCTCCCTGCGTTGCAGCAGGTGCCTGGGTTCGTTCTGGTGATTCCGACCATAAATCGTGCGCTTCCAGCTCCTCGTCACGCTGGTCTACAGCCTCATCTGTCACTCGTCGCACGGCACGCTCCAGGAAGAAAGCGAAGGGTATTAGGTCGCTGATGGTGCCTTCGGTGCGACTGACCATATTTGTCACCTCTTCAAAAGGTCGCATGAGCCTGCAGGCATCGCGCATAAGCACCCAGTAACGGGGGAAAAAAATCCCCAGCTCTGCAGATCCAGTCCTACCACCCAGTTCAAAAAGGTACTCGTTGACGGCCCTTTGTTGTTGCAGCAGACGTTCCAACATAAGGAGCGTTGAATTCCAGCGAGTCTGGCTGTCAGAAATCAAACGCCTGACTGGCATGTTGTAGCGCTGCTGAATGTCAGCAAGGCGTGCCATGGCTGTGTAGGAACGTCTGAAATGGGCCGACACCTTTCTGGACTGGGTGAGAACGTCCTGGAATCCTGGGTACTTGGAGACAAAACGTTGGACTATTAAATTTAACACATGTGCCATGCAGGGCACATGTGTTAAATTTCCCAGTCTCAACGCTGCCAACAGATTGCTTCCATTGTCACACACCACTTTTCCGATCTGCAGTTGGTGTGGGGTCAGCCACCGATCGGCCTGTGACTGCAGAGATGACAGGAGTACAGATCCGGTATGGTTTTTGCTTTCCAGGCACGTCATCCCCAAGACAGCGTGACAACGGCGTACCTGGCACGTCGAATAGCCTAGGGGGAGCTGGGGGTGCACAGGTGTGGAGGAGGAGAAGGAGGACCCAGCAGCAGAGTAAGAAGAAGAAGAGGAAGAAGACGAGGTAGAGAGCGATGGAGGAGTAGAGGTGGTGGCAGAACCGCGTGCAATCCGTGGCGGTGACACCAACTCCACTGTTGTTGTTGTTGAGCTACCCATTCCCTGCTTCCCATTCCCAGCCATTACCAAGTTCACCCAGTGGGCAGTGTAGGTGACATACCTGCCCTGACCATGCTTGGAGGACCATGCGTCAGTAGTCATATGGACCTTTGGCCCAACACTAAGTGACAGAGATGCGGTAACTTGGCTCTGCACATGTTGGTACAGGTGTGGTATTCCCTTTTTAGAAAAAAAATTGCGGCTGGGTACCTTCCACTGCGGTGTCCCAATTGCTACAAATTTGCGGAAGGCCTCAGAGTCCACCAGCTGGTATGGTAAAAGCTGGCGGGCTAAGAGTGCAGACAAGCCAGCTGTCAGACGCCGGGCAAGGGGGTGACAGTCAGACATTGGCTTCTTACGCTCAAACATGGCATTCACAGAAACTTGGCTGGTAGCAGATGACTGGGAATGGGAACAGGTGGTCAAGGTGGAAGGCGGAGTGGAGGGTGGTTCAGATGGGTCAAGGAGAGCAGAGGTAGAGCAGTAAGATGCTGGACCAGAAGGAGTGTGGCTTTTAGTTTGCCTGTTGCCTTTGAGGTGTTGCTCCCAAAGTGCTTTGTGCTTGCCGCTCATGTGCCTTCGCATAGAAGTTGTACCTATGTGGCTGTTGGGCTTACCAAGGCTCAGTTTCTGACTGCACTCATTGCAAATTACAATGCTTTTGTCAGAGGCACACACATTAAAAAAATCCCACACTGCTGACTTTTTGGAAGTCTGCGATCTGGCGGTAACAGTAGAAGTTGGCGGCATTGGCGGCAATGGCGGGTGCGTTGGCCGGCTGAACACAGGTGCCGATACATGTTGTTGCCCTACTGATCCCTGCGGGCTGTCCTCCCTGCTTCTTCTAAGTCTTATTCTCCTACTGCCTCTCTGACTCTCCGTCTCTCCATCTGAACTACCCTCCTCTTGCTCTCTTCTACTAGGCACCCACAAAACATCAATCTCCTCATCATCATTCTCCTCAGATGCATCAATTTCTTCTGACACATCACAGAAGGAAGCAGCAGCGGGGACCTCCTCCTCATCACTCATCATTATGTCCATCTCTGTCGTGTTCTCTGCCAGAATTAAATCTGGTGTAACGTCCTCATCTCCTTCATCTTCTTCTGCCAATAATGGTTGCGCATTACTCAGTTCAAGAAACTCATGGGAAAATAACTCCTCTGACTCCAGTGAAGAAGGGGCACCGGTGGTGGAGGAAGTGTTACGTGGGGTGGCCATAGCAGTGGAGGATGAGGAGGATGTTGTGGTAAAGTTAGAAACGGTAGAGGATGGGGTGTGCTGTGTAAGCCAGTCAACTACCTCTTCAGCATTTTGGGAGTTCAGGGTCATTGGCTTTTTAAAACTGGGCAATTTGCTAGGGCCACAGGATTGCATAGCAGCACGGCCCCTAGCACGGCCTCTGCGTGGCGGCCTGCCTTTGCCTGGCATTATTTTTAAAAAAACAACAACAACAAAAACTCAGTTGGTTTTTCTGGAAACGATAATACACACAGCTAGATGGCAGTTTGAAGAAAACAGTGTGCAAATAATGCCTACAAGGTCAACGTATACACAGCGGTGGATACGGATTACGTAAAATATATGAATGCTGCTTGAAAAAAAGTAACTCAAGTGGTTTTTCTAGAGACGATAATATTATCAATATTTAGACAAAATGTGAACAAGCTCACACAGCTAGATGGCGGTTTGAAGAAAACACTGTGCAAATAATGCCTACAAGGTCAACGTATACACAGCGGTGGATACGGATTACGTAAAATATAAGAATGCTGCTTGAAAAAAAGTAACTCAAGTGGTTTTTCTAGAGACGATAATATTATCAATATTTAGACAAAATGTGAACAAGCTCACACAGCTAGATGGCGGTTTGAAGAAAACAGTGTGCAAATAATGCCTACAAGGTCAACGTATACACAGCCAGCGGTGGATACGGATTACGTAAAATATAAGAATGCTGCTTGAAAAAAAGTAACTCAAGTGGTTTTTCTAGAGACGATAATATTATCAATATTTAGACAAAATGTGAACAAGCTCACACAGCTAGATGGCGGTTTGAAGAAAACACTGTGCAAATAATGCCTACAAGGTCAACGTATACACAGCGGTGGATACGGATTACGTAAAATATAAGAATGCTGCTTGAAAAAAAGTAACTCAAGTGGTTTTTCTAGAGACGATAATATTATCAATATTTAGACAAAATGTGAACAAGCTCACACAGCTAGATGGCGGTTTGAAGAAAACACTGTGCAAATAATGCCCACAAGATCAACGTATACACTACTACAGCGGTGGATACGGATTACGTAAAATTTATTATGGCTGCTTGAAAAAAGTCACTCCGGTGTTTTTTCTGGAGACGGTAATATTATGGATATTTAGACAGAATGTGAACAAGGTCACACAGCTAGATGGCAGTTGGTTGAATAACACACTGGGCAAAAAATGCCTACAGGGCAAATAATGCCTAAAAGGTCAACTTATACACTACTACAGCGATGGATACGGATTACGTAAAATATATTATGGCTGCTTGAAAAAAGTCACTCCGGTGTTTTTTCTGGAGACGGTAATATTATGGATATTTAGACAGAATGTGAACAAGGTCACACAGCTAGATGGCAGTTGGTTGAATAACACACTGGGCAAAAAATGCCTACAGGGCAAATAATGCCTAAAAGGTCAACTTATACACTACTACAGCGGTAGTAAAATAAAAAAAAGTAAAATAAAAAAAAAATGAATATTAAAAAAAAAAAAATTACAGTTGGTGCTGCTGAACTACTAGGAGCAGCAGATTAGCACACCAGTCCCACTCCCCAACACTGCTAGACTAATAGCACTGGGCTCTTATAGTAGTAGTAGTAGTAGTAGTAGTAAAACAACAAAAAAATAAATAAAAGCAGTCCTTACAAGGACTACTGTTATTGCAGCAGTCAGCAGATGAGATCAGAAGCAGGACAGCTGCCCACTGCAGCTACATACAGAGCACTGCAGTAGAAGGTAGATTACTAGCCAGCAAAGCTACCTAAGCTTAAATGTCCCTCAAACCCCTGCAGACTTCTGTCCCTCCAATAACAGAGCAGTATCAACACGATTACTAGCCAGCAAACTTTCAACTGTCCCTGAAATCACTAACAGGCAGCAGCTCTCTCCCTACACTATCTCTTCAGCACACACAGGCAGAGTGAAAAAACGCTGCAGGGCTTCGGTTTTTATAGGGAAGGGGAGTGGTCCAGGGGAGAGCTTCCTGATTGGCTGCCATGTACCTGCTGGTCTGGGGTGAGAGGGAAAAAAAAAGCGCCAACAATGGCGAACCCAAAATGGCGAACGTCGCGCGACGTTCGCGAACTTCCGGCGAGCGCGAACACCCGATGTTCGCGCGAACAAGTTCGCCGGCGAACAGTTCGCGCCATCTCTACCAATTATACATTATCAAAATGACTTTCTTCCAGAAATGAAAGTCTCCAATGAACATCAATTAAAACATTTATTTGCAGAGCTAAGTGCACCATTTTGAAACATCGAGGGCTGGTTCTCCTGATAGTGAACAAAATATGGAAATCTTATTCATTCAGATACTAGATCCCTTGGTGTATTGTACTGTATGTGCCACATAAATGACACGGCTGAAGTTGAGCCATCAACTACCCTTATGTGCAACTTGATTTGAACTTCAGAATCTCTGTCATTTCAACAACTCTCTTAACTGTACTCTAACAATGTTATTCTAAAATATTTCCTTAAATATAAAAGTGATTTCATATTTGTAATACAACATAATGTTATGTTGTTCAATTGAGCATCTACTCTCACCTCCACCATCTTTCTTCTGTACCCTCCCCCTATTTGACTAAAATGGTTCAATAAAAACTATAATTAAAAAAAAAAATTCACTCTCATATATGTTTAGCTGAACTGATAGTTAACACACCATAATGGTTTTCTCTATAATCCTGAAGCGTCATAACAGGAATTGTTCTACCTTTTGGGAACCACACAGATCCTTTAACAAAAGGCAAAGAACCATATACCTGATACACCACTTGGGCTTGTTTAATGTTGATAAAGATATTATATTTATTGTTGTCTATCAATAATTGTTGTGCTGAGGATGCCCCTCACTGAAGCTTGTCCGTGAAGTAATTTCTTTAGAAAGAAATGCACTGACTAAAATAATGTATGTGCATACAATAGTGAGTCAATCCTTTATCAGTTATGTCTGCTAGTTGACAATAATAGCAGCTTCTGGAACATTCAGCAGTAGAATACAAATCCAACTGATAGCCCTGTCACTTCTTATATTGGCTGCAGAGACAGCATGCTGCTTGGGAAAGCCATAAATTATCTTTTCAGCAGAGCTTATTTCTGGCCTTACTCGAACAGTGATAACTGATGATATATCGGCGACTTTCCTAAATCTAAACAAAATACATGCATGCCCCAAATAAGACATGATGTATTTCACAACTTAGTTTAAAACTACTGTATATAAGCCCAGAATGAGTAAAGAATAGCATCCATTAACAGATGTCAATGGATTACATTTACTACAAGCACCATTGAAGACTGTTTGGCTGTCAGCTCCTTTTAAGAAATGCTGAGGCTGAATTTTGGAGGAGTTTGCTTTGGAACACTTACATGTCAAGCGATTTTGTAGTTTTACCCATGTAGTAGCCTCCCGTCAACTGGACTCTGCTCAAGCCCAAATCAGTGGCATTCAGTAGAGTAGGGGATGAATGGGAGGTTTGCCAAACCATGGGTGAAATTCAAAAAATCTTTATTGCAAAGTTTACATTAAAAACAAGCACAGGTATCCATAATGAGACCTTTAACTAAACTATGACGTGTCTAGTCACCTGATGTGGTTCATGCCTCATTCTGGCACATCAGAGGTTTTTTGGATTTTGGGGCACCCTGTTTTTTCAATGGGAGGGGGTTTAAATTAAACTGCACTCAATAACTTTGATTATTTTGTTAGTGTTCTCTTTACCCCTATAGGTAGATTGCCATTGTCATTAGTTAGTTTGCAGAACTTTCAACAATCCAGCTAGGTCATGTTATCGTGGACTTTATGTGACAGTAATGTTATGGCAATGTATGTTCCCCTGTAGATTCTAATTACATAAAGTGATATTAGCAATTCCTCAAGAAGCCCACAGAGTGCCCCCTGGGACAGGTGAAGCAGAGAGGGGCATGACTGAGGGACGAGCAGGGCAAAAAGGGGGGTCTGAGCGCTAGGGCATCCTGGGAATTGTAGGAAAGGAAGGAAAAGGTTGAAGGGAAGGTCCTTAATCTTTAAATATGGGGTGAGAGTGGCGGGAAGAGCCAGTCTTACCTTGTTAGGATCCAAGGACAGGTTTCCCTCCCACCCGCCCGACTAGGAAGGTGGGGGATACAGTCGCAGCTTGGCGTAGTGGGGCTCCCCTACTGGGTAGCCAAATGGGGTGGTAGTGCCAAGGTGAGTTGGCCCAGGGCTAGGCCTAGGGGCAAGGAGGCACAACAGGTAGGAAAACAAGTGATGGTGGCTTAGCCTTAGGCTGGAGAACGGGTAGGTTAACAGGAATACTAAGTTATTGCAAAGATATGGTTAAATGTTATATGCAGCCTTCAGCGGCTTGGAATTTTACATACAGTATGTCAACTTGTTATTAATTGTTTATAATAATAATAATAACAATGTTTTTGTTGGTGGATAATTTTACCAAGTTTTGAATAAGGTTATGAAATAAAACAAGCTGCGGCCTTTTCACCCAAAAAGTCTGATGGTCGATTATTTGGTAGGGTTAATAAAGGTTTTGGGAACGGCATTGAGTCATACTAAGCCATGGGACACTGCTCAGTTTTAATATATGTATTACAAGCTATACATAATCAGCAACACTGTAATTAGTTAGAATGCTAAAGCATGCTGTATTTTTTTTAAGGAGGGACTAATACACTAGTCCTTTGTATATATTGAATCACAATATCTAATTAAAATACATTAAACATCCTCAATGCTATTGAATATATAAAATATAAACCACACTCCCTCCTCTTTCCTGTATAATCCTTCTTTACCAAGCAAAGCTGGATCAGTCAGCAAATGCATGGCAATGGGGCTCCTCAATTTAACCCTTCTCCTTGAGCCATCCCACCAGTGATACCATCAGAAATAACGGGGCCCTGAATGCCAACATTTTCTGGGACCCCTGGGCTCCACCCAACTCAAGCTAGCCCCAGGCTCTGCCCAGACCCATTGGTGGTCAGGGCTCCCACACAAGTTAAAAAAATGGTGACAAAAAAAACATTGTTGGCCAGCCCCCCTACAAGTTAAAGGAGAACTAAACCCTAAAAAGTAATATGGCTTAAAAAATGTCATATTTTATATAATTAACTTATTGCACCAGTCTAAAGTTTCAGCTTCTCAACAGCAGCAAATGATCCAGGACTTCAGACACTCACATGCCCAGTGGGTTCTGAGCAGATGTTAAGAAGCTAAGCTTATAGACTGCTGTAAAGCATCAAGCAGAAAATAAGGTTGGCCTCTAATATAAGCTGATGCTACAAGACTAAATATTAAATATGATGCTAGTTGCACTGGTTTCTGAGCTGCCATGTAGTAATTATCTGTAGGGATGTAGCGAACGTCGGAAAAAAAGTTCGCGAACATATTCGCGAACTTGCGCAAAAATGCGAGCGGTTCGCGAACGGTTCGCGAACCCCATAGACTTCAATGGGAAGGCGAACTTTAACATCTAAAAAAGACATTTCTGGCCAGAAAAATGATTTTAAAGTTGTTTAAAGGGTGCAACGACCTGGACAGTGGCATGCCAGAGGGTGATCAAGGGCAAAAATGTATCTGAAAAATCTGCCTGTGTGTGCTTGGAAGAGATAGTGTAGGGGGAGATCTGTTAGTGATGCTAGATGGCAGTTGGTTGAATAACACACTGGGCAAAAAATGCCTACAGGGCAAATAATGCCTAAAAGGTCAACTTATACACTACTACAGCGGTAGTAAAATAAAAAAAAGTAAAATAAAAAAAAAATGAATATTAAAAAAAAAAAAATTAAAGTTGGTGCTGCTGAACTACTAGGAGCAGCAGATTAGCACACCAGTCCCACTCCCCAACACTGCTAGACTAATAGCACTGGGCTCTTAGGGCTATTCCACACGGGGAGATAGCCACGCGTTTGCGGTCGCGGCGTCAAAGCGCCGCGACAGTCGCCGCGACCGGCGCAGGCGACAGTTTTGTATGGGCGCCTATGTAAAAACGCCTGTGCTAACCACACGAGGCGATGCGCTTTTCAACAGTCGCCTGAAAAAGCCTGGCGAGGCATTTTCAGGCGACTTTTGAAAAAAGCCTGGCGAGGCATTTTCAGGCGACTTTTGAAAAGCGCATCGCCTCGTGTGGTTAGCACAGGCGTTTTTACATAGGCGCCCATACAAAACTGTCGCCTGCGCCGGTCGCGGCGACTGTCGCGGCGCTTTGACGCCGCGACCGCAAACGCGTGGCTATCTCCCCGTGTGGACTAGCCCTTATAGTAGTAGTAGTAGTAGTAGTAAAACAACAAAAAAATAAATAAAAGCAGTCCTTACAAGGACTACTGTTATTGCAGCAGTCAGCAGATGAGATCAGAAGCAGGACAGCTGCCCACTGCAGCTACATACAGAGCACTGCAGTAGAAGGTAGATTACTAGCCAGCAAAGCTACCTAAGCTTAAATGTCCCTCAAACCCCTGCAGACTTCTGTCCCTCCAATAACAGAGCAGTATCAAAACGATTACTAGCCAGCAAGCTTTCAACTGTCCCTGAAATCACTAACAGGCAGCAGCTCTCTCCCTACACTATCTCTTCAGCACACACAGGCAGAGTGAAAAAAAGCTGCAGGGCTTCGGTTTTTATAGGGAAGGGGAGTGGTCCAGGGGAGAGCTTCCTGATTGGCTGCCATGTACCTGCTGGTCTGGGGTGAGAGGGCAAAAAAAAGCGCCAACAATGGCGAACCCAAAATGGCGAACGTCGCGCGACGTTCGCGAACTTCCGGCGAGCGCGAACACCCGATGTTCGCGCGAACAAGTTCGCCGGCGAACAGTTCGCGCCATCTCTGATTATCTGTATAATCAGCATTATATTGTGACATTTCTATTCTATGTGTACTGTATATTGTGAGGCAGTCCCTAAGCTCAGTAAGTGACAGTGGGACAGAGCATGTGCAGTGAATCAGCAGAAAAGAAACTGGGGAGCTACAGGGGCATGTTTGTGGGCACAGCTCTTCCCTGCTAAAGGGCTGTGGTTGGTACAGAAGCCCAAAACATAATGTACAACATTTCTGGCCTACTTTAGTTAAGCTTTAGCTCTCCTTTTAAAAAAATCATTGGTGGTCAACCAGCTCCCCCACAAGTGAAAAAACCATTGGTGATCAGGGCCCCCACTACAAGTTAAAAAAATCAACATTGGTGAAAGGGCTCCCCCACAAGTTAAAAAAGAATTGGTGCCTGCCCTGCATCCAACTGAAGCCCATTGTTACTTATCTTAATGAACCAGGACCCCCTTACAAGTTAAACAAAAAATCATTGGTGGTCAGGGCCCCACTGCAAGTTAAAAAAAACAACACTGGTGGAAGGTCCCCCCACAAGTTAAAAAAGAATTGGTGTCTGCCTGCATCCCACTGAACCCCATTGTTACTTATCTTAATGAAACACCAGGATCCATGAGGAAATGAGGTAAAATGGCCACATTTATACACATTTACCTGTGCAGTACTCTAGAAAGGTCCTACTGCTGCTGTGTCAAATAAAACTTAAAATAAATTATCATATATCCACTGTTTTGATCCAGAGGAAGGCAAAAAACCTGCTGAAAAAAAAAACAGATTGAAGCCAGTGCCAAATATGCCTCAAGAGGGAAAAAAATCGGAAACAGTACCTGGATCAAGGATTTGGATTTTACATGAATTAATAAAATGCTGAATCTCACGTTTATACTGTATAAAGATACAACACCAAACAGAGAAGCTGGCAAATGCACAGAGTTTGTCAGGTTCAAACTAGAGAAAAAGGAATTTCAGTTGAAGCAGCTTTGGGGATTCTTCACAGTGAGTGCAGTGAGGTTGTGGAATGTATTTGGAGGGGTTGAACTTGATGGACTTTTGTCTTTTTTCAACCCAATCTAACTAAATATCTATAAATGCAGGAAAACATCCACATTCAGTTATTAATAGATATTAAATAATATGAGAGCATAAAGAAAAAAACACCTGACATTTTGCAAAATATGTAAAAAGGGTGGGATGTTTCTACCTGCTCAGAAGATAAGGTAGTGAACTGCTTCTTTCCCTGACATCACATCCTTCTCTTTCTCCACCCCCAGCCCAGCTGTCCTCTGCCTTAACTCATTCCTTCTCACCTACAACTCCATCTGATTCTGCCCATCTCTAAACATAAACCAGTGTCATTTGGCTGCTGGTCATTCAGATGCATTGTCATGCAGCCCCTGCATTTATAGCTCCAGAGCTTCCCTAGGCCAATCCATCTGGTGGATATCTATGAATTCACCGCAAATTCTTGCCAGATTATATATATATATATATATACACGCATACAGTAGCTGTCATCCATAAAAATCAGCAAAGATCAGGAGAATTTATGGGAAGATATAAGGTAAGGAACACACAGGCCTGGCAACCTGTAAAAAATATTGAATACTGAAACTAAGTTTTATAAACTAAGATTTTATAAATAACTATATTTGTTGTACATACACAATCATTTTATATAAACAAAAAAGGATTTAGTATATTTCAAAACACACTAAGATCAACACCCCTTAAATGTGAATAATCATTACCTAAATAGGCAGTCTCTAAAGTATTGAGTCTTTCCCATTTCCTGATAATTGGTTTATTAGCTTGAAACCAAGAAACTCTCAAATCCTGATGCAGGCAAATTTCATGGAAGAGGAGGTGGAAATTTTGTGCAAGAGAGGGAGATACAGTAATTGTGCAAACTCAGAACCAAGGGGAATGGAATTGAAGGTATAGTTTACATGTATACTGACAGTAATAAGTCAATAGAGAAATGTACCTAATATGTAACTATAATGAATACATATTGAGTGAATATTGCTTGCACAGGTCTTTTTGAAATTGAGTCTGCAGTATTTGACGACAGCAGGCAAACTCAACCAGGAACCTTCCCTGCATAGCTAATTCAAAGACACCCTGATTTATTCATCTGATTAAAGTAAATCCTAAAGCACTACTAAATGTGCAATTTTGTGTAAAGCAGTGTATTAAAAAAAAATAATTTTACATAAAAAACTTCTCTTTTCAGTTTTTATTCTTGCATTCAACGTATCTGTTCCTTCGTCAGAACATCTGTCTTGCTTTATGGTAAGGATTCTAGATAAAGTAAACAATCAGGAACTGAGCCTCTGCCCCCCAGGACAAAGCAGGATCAATTACCTTTTTTTCTGAAACACTTCAGCTAAACTGGTGCTTGGAGATGGCTGCTGTTGATTTAACAATTAGAGCTGAAGAGATAAATACACCTAACTAAATAGATGGACAAATCAGAAGCACTGAACTTAAAACTATATATATGTTAAAGCTGAAGATTACAAAAATACACAAATAATAGCTCAGCACAGTAAAATCTTTATAAAAGGTAATTGCACTTTTAGGGTCTTGCCACACGGGCAGATTCGGGGAGACAATATCTCAATGGAGAGGTGTCAATAGAAGGGAAGATGGGAAACTACATTTTGAGCACAATTTTTTTTTAAATATCAGTAGATCTTGAAGGTTGGGGACTTAAGAGTATAAAGTGAGAAGATCGCCAGCTCCTTCAAGAAGCAAATGAAACCAATATTGAGGTGATGCATTCAAAAAGGACTCAATTTTGAATTTTCAACACAGTTCTTAATCATTTAGACAATTTTGACACAGGTAGTTGTATCATCTCAAAAAGTCGCCTAACAGAGAGAGGATATGTATGTCATTTAATAAGTGGTCTCAAGCTGCTTTTAGTCTTAGTTTAGTGGACATAGCAATGGGTCTGAAGCAGCAGACACATTATTTTCTCAGCACTACCTCTGCCTTGCAGAATATGGGATTTTTGAGGCAATAGTTCTCATCCATTGATAGTATAATGCATTTTATTGACTATGCAGTAGGAGGATGTTCTTTCCCAATGGACCACTAAGTTTCCCCACTGGCCTGAGAATACCTTGTCATACCATAAGCTAGCAATGATAAGGTAATTAGGACTCCAATGCATTTGACATAAGAAAAAACATAAAACCCTCATTGACGTCAATTGATTTTGCATGAAAAAACTCCAATTGATATCAATACATTTTGCAAATTGTTCAGTCATTTCATGAGTTTTTCACAAATGGAAACTGACTGATTTGCTCATCATCGTCCCTATACATCAGCTAACATAGCAAGATAACCATTTTAGAGACAAATCTAAAACCAGATGGACCAGCTAGGTCTTACCCATATAGCCTTTGCATTATAGTATCTGCAAGTTACAGAAATACCACTGGGAATGGGATGGGTTTTGTGATTTGCAATTTTTCTATTGTTTTTAGATGGAATTTTATGTGTTTTGTCATTATTGTATTTGTTTCTGATGTGACTTCTACTTTTGTTCACAAGACAGACAAAAAAATCAATGTCTTTGACAATACTGAAGCTGCAGTTATTCCTGCGCAGTAGACACCATGGCATTGAATCTCTGTGAGAATCCATCAAATGGTACTCTGAAAATGTAGATCTAACGAGAGAGCCAAAGCCCAGTGCAATTTAGAAGATGGGATATAGTTAAACAACTTTAATTATTTTTAGAAGGTTGTATATCTAGATACAGTAATAGTTTTAAGAATTAAGGTTTTTTTCTGTTGAATGTCACACTCCAACAGTAAATATGTATCCCAAACCCAATACATGTTCAATATTTGATATTCTGGTTTATTTATTTACTGTGACTACAGTATTTTGCAGAAATATTTGTAAATATCTGAAGAGCCATAAAATAATATAATTTTTTGACAGAATGTGCGAAACAAATGTATTCCTTCATGTATGTAAATATTTTTAACCCACCCAGTGTTAACACGGGTGTGAGGGATAGGTGAAACATTAGTTGGTTCGTATTTACCAATCTTTTTGATTACAAAAAGACTGGGAAAAAGTTTTACCGATTTGTGCAAAAATCGAGAAATGCATTAAATTGCTGCTATTTAGAATTCACCAAAGTGACAGGTCTAGAACAGGCAGGAAGGGAAATATAGGTTAGTAAGTAGCACAAGAAACTTATTTCCTGGAAGAGAAGAAAGTTCAGGCACAAGAGAATAATTGCCATCTGGAGCATACCTCCCACTCACCCCTGTAATTTTAAACTGGTCTGATAGCAGTTGTTGGATTTTGGCTCAGGAAAATTAATTGCTTTCCACTTTGTCACAGCTGGCGGTGGAATGTTTGCTGTTTGCGCAATTGTGTCCCTAGATTTTGCCTTGACAAAGCCAGCAGGCGAAACATGTGTTGGCACACTGGGAAGCGCTTTTTGTGAAGTCTCCTGGGCGCTTTCCTTATTTTTACTATTGCAAAATAATTTCCTATTGATTTTAAACCTTTGCGACCGCATTGATTCTTCTTCTTTTTAATCTTACCTGTTATCCAATGGCACTGTGGGATTTGTAGATTTATAGGGAAGATTAGCTCTCCGAATTATAAGATAGCAAGGTAAAATCGAGACTACAGTCCCCAGTGACCTACTTTCTCCTCCGTGTGGGGTCCCAGACTTAGAAAAAATTCAGGCAGCTAGAACTTGGGACTTCTCCACCTCTAACAATTTTCCTATTCCTCCTTTCTCTTTCAATGCTGGTCTCTTTTGAATCATTTTATGCATACGTTTCTTAACACCCTATAACTTTAACGGGGGTGTATGGATTAATTACTATTCACCAATTTCTATGGAGTTCTCAAAGATTACCTTAATTGATTTGCAGCAATTTTAATGAATTTAGTAAAGTTTACTTTTTAACAGTTAATCAGTTATTTATAATCTTCTATAATGGATGGATTTTAATGTGTGATATATAAATAATGAATTAACTTTAATCTCACCTGGGTCAATTTAATCCTGGTTATTTAAGTCAACTCCTTAATTTCATTTGAAGCACTAGCACTTTATAGCACAATATTAATTAATCCTATTACATGGTTTTTAATTTCTGATGAATTATTAGCACCTAGCACATAGCACTTTATTGGGTAACCCAGCAATGGCTGCCCAATAATTGAAGCAACACTGGGTTAGTAACCTTTAACCAATCAATTGAAACTGTTAATTCCGACACTGCTGCACAGATACTTGAATTTTCTTTATTTGGTGGTCCATTGAATAGAGAGGGGTTTTACTTCTTTTCATTTCTATAACACATTATTTTGGTAATCACACCTCTTTCGTTTGGAAAACGTATTGCTTTTTTAGGAAGGTACACTGAACAATTCTTTCTTTATAACCTTGATTATTACTGCTAAAGAAAGCCAACTGGTATTGATACAGGCAAGTTGTAGGCAGGGGCCACACAAGAGCATGACAACTGGTTGCCTCACTTGCTCACCATAACCTAATGTGGTCAGCATGACAGGTAGCCCAGGAGGTGCTTTTTGGTTACTCTGGCAAGCATTTCTTTAAATAGGGTGTTTTCTTTGGATATACAGGTCCATATTAGTTCATTGTTTGTTAAACCATTGAACAGAATTATTATGTTAATATATGTTATTTTACATTTAATGTTAAAATTTCCTTTTCTGGTAATAACAGCTGTGCTGTTTATATATATATATATATATATATATATATATATATATATATATATATATATATATATATATATATATATATATATATACAGTATATCGTATATTATTTTTTTTCCCCTTTACCACAGTCTATATTTTGATCTTTTTCCAGATTTACTCACTTCTGTGCTTTATTTTACTTATTCTGCCTTAAGGAGTAAAATTCACATCCAAAATCCTGACAGGCCACTGATCTTGAGAAGTGAATGATGAGTCCAAGCAGCAGCCAGCATGAAGCAGTTGGAGAGGTGGTTTTTCAGCCTTAGCCTAAAGCACTAATAATCTTTGCTTTTCAGTTGCAAGCTGACATCCAGCATTTAATATTTTCTCTTGCATACATTGTATGTTTGGTGGTTCTGCTTCATCTCAGATCTGCAATTGAATTAGCAATTTAAGATCGGACATATTTTCTGCTAACAGTAAAATATAAAAGAGTTTTTAGTTTAGACAGGGTATAAATGGGGGAGTAAAGAGTTTATAAGAACAGAGAGGGGATGCACACTCAATAAAGAAAAACAATACTTAATAAACAAAGGTGGTATTTAAATTCTCTTTTATATAGTGTATAGTTAACAAATATACACCAGACAAACTGGTATATTATGCACAACAGTATTAGCACAAATATATACATACCACCAAGTTACAAGATCAAGGCAAAAAAGTGACAGTGTAGTCAATTCCTTAATGATGCTGGGAATGAAACACTGGCGACAAGAAGGGTCATTCAACAATGCCTGGCAAAAAGCACACACCTAAATCATTATTTACTGAGCACATGTCTGCTTAAAAATCCAGCACCAGATGCAGAAAACACTATTGGCATACCAAGACAGCCTTATTTGTATGACCTGCTTTGTGGCATTCACTTTTTAAAAACACATGTTCATATATTGCAATATACTATATGGCAACGTCATTGATCAATCAAATCTAGTACTTAGTATCTCAAAATTCCAATTTTACTGCAATTTTCTTTTTGTGTAGAGGCAACAATGTGATCCAACAGCACTAGGAATACTGCCTCAGGCGGCAGCAGCTACGGAAACGTCCTTAGAGATAATGGATGGAGATGTCTCATAATTTATGTAGCAGCAATAACAGAGGTGTAAAAAATATGGCCTTCCTCTTCTTTTCCCCCAGCTCTTTTTATGCAATACTTCCTACTCCCCGACACCTACAGACCCATTCCATTAAAGGGGTCATTGTTTTATTGTAACTTTTTACTTAGAGCACCTTCCTCTTTAGACCCTCTGCTCTTCAACTTCCAGTCTCTCATTCAACTGATTGCTAGGTGAAGTTGGACACAAAACTAGAATAAAATGTTTCTTAGTTGCTTGCACATATTGTACCATAAGAAACTTTCCATGGTGACTTACCAATGAAATGTAAGAATTACAAATAGTTTTTTCATCTTTTGTTTTTCTGCCACAATAAGTCACATAATCTTTAAAGTATGAGGAGCATAAATCTACTAGAAAGCAAAGGACTGGAAAAGACAACCAGTTTTCTATTGCTATTGCTGGCAGGAGGGACTTCCTTATCTGTTAAGCGTCATATACTTTGCAGCATTAAAACCTTACATTCCCTCTGAGCAGTAAGACAGTCAAAAACACCTTCTAAGATCTTACAATATTGAGTGATAGAAAAGCTGCCAAAAGGCTTGTCAGATCTTGTACTATGTTTTAAGCAACAAATCAATAGATTTTAAAAGTAAACTTTGCTGGACATCACTCTCTCTCCCTTTGGAACAGTAAGAAATTGTTTTACACATCTATTGATTCTAAAGACAGAGGTAGCATTATTAATTTTTTTTTTCTTTTTAAGCATTGAGAACTTCTGTATTCCATTTAATGATGAATGATGGCTAGAGATGTGAAATACATAAAATACATATGTAGCGCTATAGTAAACTGACTTGTGCTAGGACAGTTTAGCTACTTTCCTTGGTGGGCTGAGACCACCGATGAGCTCTCTTTCTCAGGGGTAAGCCCTCGCAGTGGGGTGGAGGCAAGGGTGTAGTGTAACTGTAACCTGATGCGATAGCACAATGATGGGCGCCAGTAGTTCTTTAACAGTTGAACAAAGAACAGTATTTATTGAACAATAGCACATAGATCATTTAGCACATTGATCCACAATGGAGTATAGAACATACACAGCAGCATAAAGGAAGCATATACTCACAGCACGTATAGGCTGAATCCCCACAGGCTAGGGAATATACAGCAGAGAGTAAGTTGACAGCATGTGATGGGTATTGCCCAGTTTTCAGGATATCTTCCAGCGGCAGACTAGGGGAACTCCTGACATCCCTATCTCAACACTTGGTTCCTTACTCTGGGTCAGTAATACCCTGGGATCTTAATCCCTCTAATCTCCTTGGCGGAGCCTTGAGCTGCTCAACTAAATAACCTCTCTATCACTCCTAGAGCGATCTATAAAATGAGTATAGCTGTCTAATTACTAGGGCCAAGGTGTCTAGGGTCAGCACTCCCCATTCCCTTCCAGCCTGCTTGGTTGGGCTAAAGCAATGGACCCAGAGCACATGGTTCCTAACCCTTTTATACTCAGGCACAGTGCCTCTAGAGTACACTGTGTGAACTGCAGGGGTTACATAAGCACAAGGTCCCCATAAGGACCCACTAAGGTGTCCATATTACTAGGGATGTGCCTGTCTGTAAAGTGTAAGGGTGTCTAAGATTTTCACATCCCTACACATATAATCTGAATAATCATAACATATCAAAAAACACATTCAATCAAGTACATTTCACATGCCTTGTATTCAATATCTGGTTTGCAAAGCCATATGAAATGCTCCACCTTCCCATGATGAATAGAGTTACAAAACCACTGACAAAATACTATAGAATTACAGTAGCCTTAACATAGCAAAGCTATTTGTTTTAACTCCCAGTATTTTCATGTGATGTCATTTGGCCTTCCCATCATTATAGATGGTTACCACGTTCACTTTATCTAGAGATTTGGCTCAGATGTCTCACTATGAACCATTATATTACTCCATTTATAAAGATTATTGGAGCATCTTTTGACTGAATTGAATGCTGTGGCATTCTGTGCAATGAGAAATCAAATATAAGTTTGATTAATTTGTGATCTTTTTATAGACAATACAAAGCTTGGAAAGAACCCTGAAAGTGAAAGGGTTAAAACTGTGAGCTACAGTGACTAATACTCAGCTTCATAAATCTTTAATGTATAACACTTTTGCCATAATTGCACTGCAATGAATATAATACAGGTAACAGTTAGTTCTTGATTCCTCTCATGTAGGCAATAGGAAAACCCTGTAAATTTCAAATCAAAACATGCTACATACAGGGATTATTATCCATTACCTGTTATATAGTGACTAAGTTTCAAACAAAACTTTTCTTCTGTCTCACTTTTATACTACCATTAAATTGTTTAAAAAGAAGGAATAATTTGATGCGAGGTTTAAATTACAGTGAGTTTCTCTCATGCACTCCACCCCCTGTTTGGTTTTGCCACTGACCCGATGTAGCATATGTAGCTCAGGAAAAGACAGTTCAATGTCGATGCCTGTAACTGACTAATAAAGGCAACATAAGTGGGGTTGAAGGCTAGAGATGGCGCGAACTGTTCGCCGGCGAACTTGTTCGCGCGAACATCGGGTGTTCGCGCTCGCCGGAAGTTCGCGAACATCGCGCGACGTTCGCCATTTTGGGTTCGCCATTGTTGGCGCTTTTTTTTGCCCTCTCACCCCAGACCAGCAGGTACATGGCAGCCAATCAGGAAGCTCTCCCCTGGACCACTCCCCTTCCCTATAAAAACCAAAGCCCTGCAGCTTTTTTTCACTCTGCCTGTGTGTGCTGAAGAGATAGTGTAGGGAGAGAGCTGCTGCCTGTTAGTGATTTCAGGGACAGTTGAAAGTTTGCTGGCTAGTAATCGTTTTGATACTGCTCTGTTATTGGAGGGACAGAAGTCTGCAGGGGTTTGAGGGACATTTAAGCTTAGGTAGCTTTGCTGGCTAGTAATCTACCTTCTACTGCAGTGCTCTGTATGTAGCTGCAGTGGGCAGCTGTCCTGCTTCTGATCTCATCTGCTGACTGCTGCAATAGCAATAGTCCTTGTAAGGACTGCTTTTATTTATTTTTTTGTTGTTTTACTACTACTACTACTACTACTACTACTATAAGAGCCCAGTGCTATTAGTCTAGCAGTGTTGGGGAGTGGGACTGGTGTGCTAATCTGCTGCTCCTAGTAGTTCAGCAGCACCAACTTTAATTTTTTTTTTTTTTAATATTCATTCTTTTTTTATTTAACTTTTTTTTATTTTACTACCGCTGTAGTAGTGTATAAGTTGACCTTTTAGGCATTATTTGCCCTGTAGGCATTTTTTGCCCAGTGTGTTATTCAACCAACTGCTATCTAGCTGTGTGACCGTGTTCACATTCTGTCTAAATATCCATAATATTACCATCTCCAGAAAAAACACCGGAGTGACTTTTTTCAAGCAGCCATAATAAATTTTACGTAATCCGTATCCATCGCTGTAGTAGTGTATAAGTTGACCTTTTAGGCATTATTTGCCCTGTAGGCATTTTTTGCCCAGTGTGTTATTCAACCAACTGCCATCTAGCATCACTAACAGCTCTCCCCCTACACTATCTCTTCCAAGCACACACAGGCAGATTTTTCAGATACATTTTTGCCCTTGATCCCCCTCTGGCATGCCACTGTCCAGGTCGTTGCACCCTTTAAACAACTTTAAAATCATTTTTCTGGCCAGAAATGTCTTTTTTAGATGTTAAAGTTCGCCTTCCCATTGAAGTCTATGGGGTTCGCGAACCGTTCGCGAACCGCTCGCATTTTTGCGCAAGTTCGCGAATATGTTCGCGAACTTTTTTTCCGACGTTCGCTACATCCCTATTGAAGGCCAAAGAAATGACAATGGATCTAAGCACAAGGCAGATGTTTAAGTACTGCAGTCAGACGAGGAATGTCTGAGCATGTTTATTGTACAGAGAGTTGTCTGTCTGTGTTTAAAGTACTTTGAGTTCACCTAGAGAAAAATAAGTCATTTTGTACCACCGCAGATTGCACATGCTAACTTTATAAAACATGATATTTTCTTTTATTTCCTCTGCATTTGGCAACTAAAATGATTAGTATACTGTATATGCAGCCAGTGGTTCTTAATATTTCAACATTATACTCCCTATACTCACATGTGTTTAGGTAGTGTTTCAGCTGTTGGGTATTCCTGGAATTCTTCCAGGGGAAAACCCATAACCCCTAAAATTAAAATGTAGCCACATTTTTCTGGGGCATCCAAGATACTGAAATAAATATTCCCTTCCACATGCACCCACTCTTACATGATCTGACATTGAACATATTAGGTACCCTGATCTCTCTTGATAGTGGAAACATTATCATTTTATACCAAAACCTTAAAATAATTTACAAAGCGATACATCTGACACATATTTAAAAAATGGATGTTCAGGAGACCCATAGTTTAAAGTAGAGAAGAACTAATTGCATGCTAGCCACCACTGATGTGCGGGCTAACCCAAAACCCATGGTGATCCACATGGGGACTCGAGGTGCACACAGTCCTTGATTAAAGAGATATCTTTAAAAGGGGTCATCCATAGCAGTCTAAATGATATGAAACCTCAGTAAATTTGTTTGTGCCTTTAAAATTACAACCTGAATAACCAAGCATAGCAATTTCAAAATTTCAAATGACACAAATGACTCCAATAAAGAAGCAAGTCACTTGATTTAAATATATCATTAATCTAACTTTTTTCATTGAAATAAGGGGTACATTTACTAAGCGACGAAAATTCGCCAGCGACGGCTTTGCAGCCATCACAATTCACTCATAAGATAATTTACTAAAATGTGTAATTGCATCAAGGGTGCTGAACGCTGGTGAATTTTCGCTAGCGTTACTTTGGCAATCAAAGCGAAGATGCGCTGGCGTTCAATTATGCCTTGCACAACTTCGTTAGAGGTCTTTGCTCAGGCAAATTTGCATATGGTGGGAAATTACAAAGTTAAATACATTAAATGACATTACACAAGTCCAGGGAACCTTAAATATAAGGAAAATAGAGTTCTTATAATGCCCTACACATGAGACCACTGTATAGTTTATGTTCCATATGTTAGAAAATGTATGGGGGAACCAAGTTACCCAAAAAAAAATTGAAGGACTTTTGCAGTCTGAATAAAGGAAAAGAAGCCAGCGTTTTACTTTTTCAACTAAAAATATGATGTAAGTAACAGAAGAATGTGGAAGATCTATGCACTCAAATGCACTTCACCTGGTCTGAGCTGGCAAAGGTAAGGTTCTGTAAAATCCGCATCTTAGTGAATTTGCGGAGTAACGTCCAGGCGAATTTTCGCTCTGGCGATAGAGTGCCAATGAGCGCTAGCACCTGTCTCTTTCGCTAGGGAAGTTACGCCGGTGCCCATTAGTAAATCGGCAGAGTGCCTGAAATCGGTAACGCTGTTGAATCATCGCCAGCCTTACTCAGTTTGCCTTTTAGTAAATCTGTCCCTATATGTTTGTAGTGGTCATATGTGACCTATACACTGGAAGATGATTTCAATGCCCAACTATAGAGACTGTGAAAGAAATATATGCATTATATCAATCCCACTAGTTATAAATTCAGCGATTAAATATGTTGTCCCACAAAAATCTTGAAAAAAACCCTAAATTCTTTTTTTTCCATGCAATGTGACAAAGTAATAGAAAGTCTCCTCTAAGGAGTTCTATCTGCCATCAGCAGTCTCCAGATAATGGCTGCTCTAGCCACAACTTGTCATTTTATCCTTTGCTGATCTCCCAAGGTAATTGTAATTAACCAGTTCTGCTGCTCATAAAGTATTCATTCTCTTTCAGCTTTGCTGCCCTGGTGCCAAGATGGAGAAGGCATTTTAGACACAGTTAAGACAAAAACACATCTCAGCCAAATAAATTCAGATCTGCAGCTACAGTCATTGCACCTGTCAGGGGGTGCTGAGAGCTGAAGGTCAAACATCTATGCAAGAAACTTATTAAGTAGACAGTCAAATGTATATTAATTTTAAAGCTACTAACAAATTCAGAGTAGTTAATATAATACAGGCTTATCATATTGGAATGACAGGCAGAGTCAATTAAGTGGGGTAAGACATTTTGAGAGGCTTTATACAGCTAAAAAAAATGACTACAGTATGTAATGTTTTACCACATGTATTTATTCTTTCCTTCAGTACTGTATATAACAGCCAACATTTAGAATGGCTCTATGTAAATTTTAATAGGGCAATATTTTAACTAAACCCTTAAAATGTTGCTTTTTACAATGTTGTTTTGTAAGGAAAATATATCTGAAAGGATAGGCAGAACAGGTCTCTTTAACCCTTGTGCCTCCAAAGAAAAAATGAATACATGGATTAAGTTTAACCTTTATCAGATCCCACCTTTGTTACATGAAATTGCAAATCTCCAAAAGCAGATCTAAAAATGAAATTCTTTGACAGCATTATTAGAATTTGTTTTACAAATACAATGGGGAAAAAAATGCCAGTTGACTCCAATGCATTTGCCACGATAAAAATTAGTTTTTGACTCCAATGCATTTGGCAACATTTTGTAATTTCACAAATTTTTCATATATATATATATATATATATATATATATATATATATATATATATATATATATATATATATATATATAATTTTCTAATTACCAATGTGCTTAGATTCAGGGCTCACTTTTTTCCCTTAACTTTGCTTCAGTCAGCCCCCAGAGTCCATTAGCTTGAGTGGTTTAATTCAGCTGAGGAGTTTGCAATATCAGCTACATGTTCAGTCCCTCTAACTTGATAAACCTCCTGTAATTTGAGTGAGCAGAAGCCTTAATGACAAGTCATCATATTTCCCTTTTTAGCTTCTAAGCTTGAAACCTGGCTTCTGGCAAATATGTAATACATAATATAAAGCCTATGTACAATTAACAATGCCATTTTTGTTTAGGAAATGAAGAGAATGGAACATGTATATATATATATATATATATATATATATATATATATATATATATATATATATGTTGTGAAGTGGGGGGGGTCACAACGGGATTTGCCCCATCAATGCAGGCCACTCCACAGTGAAAGGAAAAACTGTTTATTTTGAACTCAAAAGGCTTCCAGCAGCAATCAATGGCAACAGAAAAACAGCTTCACTTTAGCAATATAATACTTTTAGAGAGGATCTTTTTCTAGGTGAACAGTCAGTTACCACCACGTGAAACTCCTTTTCCCAAACACCCCCTTCCCCTGATGCTCACCTTCTTAAAAAAAACCCTTGGATGTCCAGCCTTCCTCTGGCTGGTTAACCCCATAGTGTCCCTTTAAGGGGTTGCTCTTAAAGGGATGATTTTAAAAACGAAAGAATCTTTCACTGCCATTTCTGGTTTCATCATCACTAGAAATACAAAACTACCTAATGCGAACATGGTACAGTGTCTCAGGAATTAGAGGCAAGAGAGGTTCCCATGAGAATCATATAATATATATATATATATATATATATATATATATATATATATCCAATGACTTCAAATAAGGAAAAAAGTAGAACATTTTATTTCAACGTTTCATCACACCAACTCGGGCCGTCTTCAGGAAGTGAAACTAGAGGAGGGCTGGACATCCAAGGGTTTTTTTCAAGTCCTTGGAGTGCGGTTTTATCTTTGGTTTGTTATGCTATACTATAACCAGCACCCAGGCAGTTGCGAGAATATCGAGAGTGCACCACTATAGACTTTTATATATAAACAATTCAGAAACTGTGTGTTTAAAATCATTATCCAAATCAAAAAGTGCTTGATGCAGAAAAATTTAACGAAAGAATGGCTTTTATCCACCGTTTGTAATTATTTAAGCTATTGAAAAACTGAAAAAGCCTATTGGGTCCCAAACAGATAACTGCCACCAGATGCAGCCAAAGCAGGTATTAATGAAGTTGCAGATATTTAAAGGCCAATAGATTATGTGGACAAACTGGGAGTACAGGTATGGGACCTGTTATCCAGAATGCTCAGGACCTGGGGTTTTCCGGATAATGGATCTTTCTGTAATTTGGGTCTTCATGCCTTAAGTCTACTGGAAATTCATGTAAACATTAAATAAACCCAATAGGCTGGTTTTGCTTCCAATAAGGATTAATTATATCTTAGTTGGGATCAAGTACAAGCTACTGTTTTATTATTACAGTGAAAAAGGAAATAATTTTTAAAAAATTGGATTATTTGGATAAAATTGAGTCTATGGGAGACAGCCATTCCGTAATTCAGAGCTTTCTGGATATCGGGTTTCCGGATAAGGGATCCTATACCTGTATTGGTGTCAGAGTACCAGACTTATTAAATATAATGCTATGATTTGGGCTTTTAAATATAAGCAGGCTATCATTCATAAGATTAAGGATATTCCTTCATGGCAAAGGACTTCCACGTAATTATGGGTAACTTATTAAGTGTCTTGCCCTCTTCCACCGTTAAGTACAGCACTGCCATTTCATTTCAGAACAACAAGACTTGTGGCAATTCTGTACCCCAGCAAGGCAGTGTACCACATGCAAACAATGGCAGATTTGCACACTGCATTCCTTATTGATTCCTAAAGGGTTAAAGCAAGTACAGTGCATCTCAAGATACATTTCAAGATCATTTATCTGATAGACTCATCTACATTTACTGCACCACTGCCTAGACATGCCCAGCGCTGATTTTCAGCAATGAGAACAAATCTGAAATTGTTATGCAATAGAAAATAATACATTGCGGTTGAAGTTTGTTTTAGAATTAAAATTGTTTCCTTAAAATGTGATCATACGACGACACTTTTTTTTTTTTATAGCAACCTAAAACAAAATGTTTGACATAAATCATAGCTGATAATTTCAGTATAAAGCTTAAATAAAACCAGACAAGCAGAAAGACAAAATAATGTGTTTACCAAATCAATTCTTAGAAACATAATTGTGCTACAAGCCTAAAGGTCAGGATGAATAAAAACTGCAAAGCATTTTAACATGGAATTATACTGAATATCTATTGACATTTTAGAGACATATCACCTTTTGAATAGCTCTGCCCCATCTTTCTTTGACAACATTGCTTGTAAAGATCACATCTTCATTCCTGAAAAATAAGAGATTTCAGCACAATGTCAGATACAGATGAAGCCACTTGGATTTGTGAGTTAAATGCGTCATGACTCAGGGTTAATTGAATAAACTGTGTTATCTAAAGTCATCTTAACTCATTTAATGCATTTAACCTTTTCATTAGCATACCAAAGCTCCATTGTTCACAATGGTGAATGCTTTAATTAGATGGGATGTTGTGACGCAGTTTTCTGTGTTAAATGAGATAAATGGGATATCTGTGTTTAGTTATTCTGTGTCAAACAGACAAACCAAAGTGGCTGCATCTGTAAGTGCCTGAAACATGTTACAACGCATACGATTTAAATGCAAATATCATATTTTCCTGCTGTACCTAGCGATATAATCTTCTTGTATAATTATGAAATAAAACACTGTGACCTGCCATTTAAATGGACAAAATCATAAGAAATAAAGTCATAAGGCACAAGGAATATATTTAGCCATAGCATTCCTAAATAAATGATCTCTACCATCTCCTTTCTGACTCTCTCCATGGTTCAGGACTAGGATGCAATGTTGACAAGTTTAAATATCAATATTTTATTAGCTTGGCAAATATAAAAACAACTAAGAGTCATTGCCACATTATTTTTTTACCACATCTGAGTGCTTGGAGCTCTTATATGACAATTGCAATTTCTGTCTGGCATCTGGTGTTCATCATGCAATCAGGGCTACTGTGAAAAATATTGACATGCTCAAATGTTGCTGTGAAATAAATGTATTCCTTAAATACGTGTCCGTAGACACGTTAAAATACAATGTTAACAGCCAGCATCCTTGTGGAAGAGCACACAAAGCACATGCTCAGAAAATTTGCTTCAAAAGACTGCAATTAAAAACAAGTACCCTACAGGCACCCTAATAAAAATTGCAATAATTGCAGGGAAGAATGGTAATCAATGGGTGCTAGCACTTTTAAAGATGCTCCTTTTTAACCACCTTTCTTCTCTCCACATAAAAGCTATAGCTAAATTCATCCCCCTGATATTAGTGGTACAAGCTGAGGATTTGAATTAAAACTTAAAGCAAACATAGTGAGATTTTCTGACTCAACCTCTCCAATGTGGAGATCAGGTTATAACACTATCCTTGTAGAATGTTACCCACACAAGTCATCATAACCTCTATCACTTAAAAACAGCAAAAACTATTATAGCATACCTCCTAACTAGTGATGGGCGAATTTGCGGTGAATTTGCCGGTTTCACAGCCAGCGAATAAATTCACGAATTTGCAGCGAAAATTAACTGGAATTTTGACGGCAGCGGTGGTCTGATGCCAGCTGCAAAGTTTTTTAGATGCCGACGTCTAAATTTGCGCCGGCTTCGGAAGTATTGCCGGCGTTGAAAAAACTTTGCCGATGGTGTCAAAACCGGTGCCAGGGTCAAAATTCCAGCTCATTTTTGCAGCAAACGGGCGAATTTGCACCTGAAGAATAAATTCGCCCATCACTAGTTAGGAGGTATGCTATAATAGTTTTACAATAAACGGACGCCCATTGACTTTAATTGGCGCCTGCATCATCGTTAACGCCGGGCCCATTTTGACGGCAGCGACAATTTTTTGCCAGTTTTGCGAATTTCACAGCGAATCGAAACAGGACTAATTCGCCCATCGCTACTCCCAACATTTTGGAAATAGAAAGAGGGACAAAAAGATTTGTTGTTTGACCACACCCATTTTTGTGGCCACACCCCCTAATTACCATGGTCATTTTACAAAATTTGGCATTTGAACAGATTTCTGTGGTTTTTATGTGTTATTACAGTTTTGCTAATGAAGATGAATTGCCCTTTAAGCTGCAAGTCAGTTTCCCCAAGAGACCTGTTTATCTTAAATTGTTACAAATGTATTTAAGTATGTATTCTGGGCTCTCTGCCAAAAGCCAATTAAGTTAGAAACTTTGTATCTTTTACTGGCTGTTCAGTGCAGGATATCAAAGAGAAAGTCAGGACATTTTTGAAACAAACCTGGCACTGTGGGTTGATTTGTCAAAATCGGGACTGCCTCGCGAAAAATGGGACAGTTGGGAGGTTTGTTATAGATACAGTGCATAAAATATATCAAACAAAGGTTCAGCAAAACTACTTTTTATCAGCATTGTTCCCAAGAAGCCTTAAGAATCTAGAGAAGTTCTTTGCAAGAGTGGGGGCTCGCATACTGTTACTCATTAGAGTAGCCTGTTAAATCTTATCCACGATGGTCTCTGGTGACCAAATGATTGTAAAAAATGGTAGATTAGTTACCATTGGATGCTATTTTAAAAACTACACCTCTGAGCAAAGCCTTGTATTTTTGTGCGACACAATAAAATACAAATACAATTTAGTTTATGAGATCCCAGCAGCAGATGAAAATATGTCCCATTTAACACATTTTAAAACAGTAGCACATCTCTTAAATATAGCTGATATTATTATTATTCTCAGTGTAATCAGATATTTAAAATTTCTTGTACCCATTAAAAATTAATGAAGCTCAACTTTTTAAATTAACATCTCGTCTATTTGGGAAACGCTGTAGCATTTTTGGTAAGTGATATTTACACAAATAATTCAAACAATAAATTACACTTTGTGTATACTAACAGGATTTCTACAAAATATGTATTGTCATTGCATTGATAATGGTAGTAAACAAAAGTACTCAGACCCTTTTTTCCATATTACTGAATAGCAAATCCTGCAGTTAAAGCTTTTTTATTTCAAAGCACTAAGACAAGCTTAGCTTTTTAGGTTTATTTAATAAAAAGGCCCGCATTTTGCCCAAGAGCAGTAACCCACAGAAATGAATCAGCAGATAGCATTAACTGGTCACCTGTTAACCTGAAAACATCTTATTGGTTGGTATAGGTTTTTGCTCCTGGGTAAACCGTGTGTATTTTATTACATATGGGGTTACATGTGAAATTGTTTTATGTAAAAAGCAAGGGATAATAAACTAAAATATACTGTTTGCATAAATAGTAAAAGGATTCAGTCGTGATTTGTTTGGTATAGTTCTTATTACTAAATTGCACCATGCACATTGCAAATAATCCATTCTACAATTTAAAATTTTATTGTTGAACCAACAAATATATTTTTAATTGTTATATTGTTTAGGCAGCCACCTCCAAACATTGTGCCAAATCTAGGGTTGCCAACTTGGCATATTTTCAGGAAAATAATACCTGCCTTCCTGTATACTTGTGTTTTTGCCCTATTAATAGCATTTGGATCAAGTATAATTTTTACCGGCCAGGCTGGTAAAAATACTGGTCAGGTGGCAACCCTAGCTTGATCCTGTGCTTTCATAAAGAGCTAGCACTTCACAATGGAATGGTTTTCAGATAAGCCACGGCTGTCCAACTGGAGGCCCACGACCCCCTTTGTGTGACCCCCCCACATGAACGTTTGTCTGCTGTGATTCCTTACCTTGTGTAAGATTTAAAAGGTATTAGTACTGAAATTAAGTGGCCCCTGCATTGTTTACACCTATAATTCAGACAGTAGGCTCCTGTACTGTTCACACCTGTAATCCCCCCTGCATTGTTCACACCTGTAACACCTCTATTATTCACACCCCTAAAGCCTGTACTGTTCATAACTCAGACCCAGACTAAAAGTGCCCACATTGTTCACCTGTTCATACTTCATACAAATTGCTGGAGGAGCACATATGAGTGATAAGTGATATCCCTGCAGTTGAATACCAACCATTTGGTTTATTGGTGTGTTGCCACCATTAAAGTGGACATAGTCTTAAAAGTTCTTCTGATAACATGGGTGTGGTTTAAAAGGGGGAGTGATCAACACTGGCTTTCATTATTGTTCCTTCACCACGTAGACCAGAACAATTCTGATACTCGGTACCACAGAAATTGGACAGCACTGAGATAAGATATAATTTCTACTACTCAATGTAACTGAAGGAATCACGGTCTGCCTTGGGTGTTTACTACTGAATGCTATTCTCCTACTATCGGGTGCTATTCTCCTATCTACATGTGACATATTCTTCCCATTGTTGTGCTTATAGGATGCTGAGTGGAAAGGGAGGGGGTGATATTGCATACAGTAACTTTCAGTGTAGCAGTAAAGAATGACTGAAGAGCACAAGTCACAGGACTGAAGGCACTTGGGAAACTAACTAATGTCTAGCCCCATGTCAAATTCAAAAATTAAATATTAAAAAATCTACTTGTACAAAATGTATTTGAATGCTGGATTCTGCTGGGGGAGCACTATTAACTGATGCATTTTGTAAAACCTTTTTTCTGACTAAAGAGGTTAGAGATAAACCCTACGTATCCTAGATGTAATTGCATTCACTCTTACCCCCAATGTTTCAGTCTATATTTTTCAAGCTAATAATAAATGTCCACAAATGCTTTTCTAGAAACATTTTCCAGTTCATTTGATCAGACATTATCCATGGCTCTCAACAAATCTGCGACCAAATTAGATGTCAGTCTGTGTTTGCATCTAATGTAATTTATGTTTCACAAGATAAATGCAAGCAGTGTGTTGTTCTCAGCACGGTCTTCCTTAGCAAGGCAAATTCTTGAATCCAAAACAGACAGCAAACACAATTTCCTTCTATTTTTAATCAGAACCCAGAGGAATCTTTACAGCGACAGCCTGCCACACACTATAGTTTATCAACTTCACACAGTGCTCTGCACAAAAATATATTTATATTTGTTTTTTGGCAAAACAAGCTTAAACATCGCTATGGATATATATATATACAGTATAATCTTGGCTCAGGTTTCGTCAACGTACTTCTGAGAGTTTTTATCCAAATCAAAAGTTGCAGATCTGGCCTCTCGAGCACTGATACCAATATCCATCTGTCAAGGTGGCAAAAAGCCTAAAATTACATCAAGAGACAGGGAAATATATATGTGTCTCCTAATTTTCGTATCTGCTAAATATGTCAAAATAGTGTGAATTCTTGTATTCACATTATTGGATTACTGTTAATCAGCATCACATGTCGAATGTCAATTTATTCTAATTCATGGCAATAAAGCAGCACTGGAACTTCTCCAAAGGAAAAAAACAGTGAAACGTAGAAAGCGAATTTTGTTTTCATCAGTTTCATTTTGTACAGAAAATGCCCTATGCCTGCTACGGTATATCTCAGGGGTGTAAAACAGGTACAGCCGACATTCATGTACTATTCTTGTACAATAGCTGTTATGTGAGATTGCAGCCTTATAATATATAACTGCCTAAATGTTCAACATTCCTATACCAACAATAATTTGGTCTTCAAGGTTGAGCACAGGAGCTTACTTATTGGATTCTGTTAGGCCATTTAAAATTACTAAATCTGAAACAATCTGCACTGGTTTTAGAGTTGTAAGTCGCATGGATCAGCTGCAATAACTGTGCCTTTTTAGTACCTGTCCCACACGAAACTGTAACTCTGGCATATTCTGTTAGTTACGTCATACATGACACAGTATTGTAATTAAAGAATGTGAACTGCATTATGTGCCTTTGTCCACAAATTTACTTGAGTGTGTGGTTTCTGAGCTGCCATGTAATGGGAATTTGTATTTGTTACTGATACGCCTGAGCATGTGCTGTTAATCAACATAAAGAAGATGCAGAGTTACTAGAGGCATCTTCAGAGGCACAGTACTTCAATACTTAAGGGCTGGGGTTGCTTTTTGCTGGCACAGAATCCAAAAATTTAACATGTGCCATTTATTCCCTGCTTCTTTGTTAAAGGGATACTGTCATGGGAAAAAAATTGTTTTCAAAATGAATCAGTTAATAGTGCTGCTCCAGCAGAATTCTGCTCTGAAATCCATTTCTCAAAAGAGCAAACAGATTTTTTTATATTCAATTTTAAAATCTAACATGGGCCTAGACATTTTGTCAATTTCCCAGCTGCCCCCAGTCATGTGACTTGTGCCTGCACTTTAGGAGAGAAATGCTTTCTGGCAGGCTGCAGTCTTTCCTTCTCAATGTAACTGAATGTGTCTCAGTGGGAAATGGGTTTTTACTATTGAGTACTGTTCTTAGATCTACCAGGCAGCTGTTATCTTGTGTTAGGGAGCTGCTACAGTATCTGGTTACCTTCCCATTGTTCTTTTATTTGGCTGCTGGGGGGAAAAAGGGAGGGGGGTGATATCACTTTAACTTGCAGAACAGCAGTAAAGAGTGATTGAAGTTTATCAGAGCACAAGTCACATGACTTGGGGCAGCTGGGAAATTGACAATATGTCTAGCCTCATGTCAGAATTCAAAATTCAATATAAAAAAATCTGTTTGCTCTTTTGAGAAATGGATTTCAGTGCAGAATTCTGCTGGAGCAGCACTATTAACTGATTCATTTCGAAACATTTTTTTTTTCCCATGACAGTTTTAGTTTACCTTAAAATTTCAGGTTAGTTGACAGCATCATAAGCTAAACATTGGTATGTCGATCGTTTGCTTGAAAATGTGTGCCTTTGGATTTGCATCATGCCCCTAATAATAAGAGACTATGTTTTACATTAATCCAAGTTTGCACAATTTAGGACACTAGCATGCACAACAAAATGAGTTTAACAACAAGCATTATATATGCAAACACATAATCAGAGGGGATATGGTAAATTGTGGATAAACATAAACTAGAAAAATCTCAAAATGAGGATTAGTTTATGTTTTTTGTCTTAAAGACAATCCAGGAATAGTTTGCCTTTCTCATTTAATAATCTAAAGTTTACAATAAAATGGTTAAATGTTTTTAAGATGTAAATATAAGATCATCTCACTTGAATATCAGTGAAGCAATACCTTCCATTGTTATAGGAAGGAGATCATATGGGGCAAGAAGTTGCACCTTCCTTTATGTGTGGTCTGATCACAGGTCCAACTAATTGATTCAGTGCACTATGGACAGCCATAAAGAAATAATGGGAATGTACACTGTGCAGATAGGATTATTAATCCCACTTAGTAAAAGCAAGCATTTTAGTGAGTTGAATGGCAATATATTATTAAAGCACAGCTGAGAGGCTTACTTTAGTTAGTGCAATTCAATTATTTTAAGCTATGAACACATCTTACAAATGCCAATCGAAGGCAAGTCAAACAGTACTGTAGCATTAACTAATGTACTGTGAGTGATGGGTAAATAAATTATTCTACATTGCAACAAGGCAATCAGGTTTCTACCAGGATAATTAAGACTGAACCCTATCACTATCTAATTAATTCTTAAATGTATCTACTAAATCAGATTATTGCAATCTTAGGCAAAGCATTTAACAAAAACCACTTGTACAGAACACAACAGAAAATATATCACAACTATCCATTCAAGTGCCATAATCAGGGCCAGACTGAAAAGCATTGTTGACAGGCCCCCCCTTACCAGTTTAAAAAGAAATTGGGGCCCCAAAGAATATTTTTTAAAAAAAATTGGTGGCCTATAGAGTATTAAAATAATACATTGGGCCAGTGGATTAAACAAATAAAAAAAACACACCTTGGTGTTCAGAGGAATTGAAATCGTGGCTTCGGGATTTCAACTTTGTCTCCTTTCATGACTTGGGGTTTTTTCTGCGCTTCAGGACTTCAGTTTCGGCTATTTTAGTGACTTCCGGTCTTTTCACCGCTTCGGGCTTTTTCTGCACTTCCGCACTTCGGCTGTTCAACCCCTCCAAATGAAAGCCAGCATCCATGCACACACTGACACTGACTCCTCCATACACTCACATAAATTATATATACCGGTATCTATACTAACTATAGATTTTAGTATCACAATAGCTATTATGCTTGCCCAAGAAATCATCCAAGCCCCAAGTGAATTCCACAACCTCACTGTCCTCCCAACATTTTGGAAATAAAAAGAGAGACAAAAAAGTTGCAGCGCTACATAGCGTGGCGAAAATCTTTTGACCACTCCCATTTTGTGGCCACACACCCTAATTACCATGTTCATTTTACACAATTTGCAAGGATATGACATTTTTAACACATTTCTGTGTTTTTTTTCAGTTATTACAGATTTGCTAATGAACATTTATCATTTATGAACATTTATCAACATTGAACCTCGTTTTCCAATTTAGACAAATCACTCTGCAAAGTGGCAGCATCCTGCATGGAACCAATAGTTCTGCACAATTTAGTATCATCTGCAAAAATAGAAACAGTACTTTCAATGCCCACCTCCAGGTCATTAATAAACAAGTAGAAAAGCAAGGGACCTAGTACAGAGCCCTGCGGTACTCCACTAACAACATTGGTCCAATTAGAAAATGTTCCATTTACCACCAATCTAAAAAGGGAAAGGAAACTAAATTAGTCTGGCAAGATCTATTAAAACCATGCTGGCACAAACTCACAGTATTATGATTTGCAATGAAGTCCAGTATCTTATCCCTTAATAGCCCTTCAAAAAACGTTCCTACCTTTGATGTCAGACTAACTGGCCTATAGTTTTGAGGCTGAGAACGGGATCCCTTTTTGAATAGTTGCACCATTTTAGCAATTTGCCCGTCTCTCTGCACTGTGCCAGACCTCATTGGTTCTATAGGGACAAGGCTCTTAAGGAGTAATATAATAATTATGCATAAATATAGCAGGGCACCATACAATAAAGTCTGATGCTTCATTTAACAGTACAGTAACTAGATTACACAATATGATCCTGAAACAGATGCCTCCACCAAAACTCAAGGACACCACATTTGTATAAAGAATATGTTGATTCTGGAAATTCTACATCACAGGTAGTTGATACAAATACTTTTCTGGCTGATTGCCTGCAATGCAACTGCTTTACATCACTACTGTGAGAGACCCCCCCAATATGCTCAGTGCTTACCACTTACAGTATTTAGCAGTGCTTAACTATTATTCTCCAGTGAACTTGTTTCTTTTATGCATTCCAGAACTATACTTATTATTATGGGATGTCTCACTGGCAAAAATTTTTCAACACTCTAATTGGTAAAACCTAGCACAAAATGGTAACACACACACAGCAAACATTGCGTTCTTAAAACTCCAGCAAACTGCTAAGACCAGCATATTAAATATGTTAAAAGTAATGCAATGTTAGTCACTAGGCTTAACAATTGAGGTCTAGGAAATCTAAGCTTTGAAAATATTAAAGTCCATTTAAGTAATTATGTTATCATGCTGTAAAAAATAATAACCTACCACTGCTGCTAACCATAAAGGCATATATAGCTGAAATGCAGGGATGCAGGTTACATTTCTAGGTAACTAGTACAGGGACTGAAAAGAACGCTCATTAATTATTTCAACTGGGACCAGCAAAAAAAGAGAGTTCATCAATCAGTTTCAAGGTGGTTAAAATCCACAGCTATTTAAGACTTGCTCAGATTGCACATGCCTTCAGTTAAGTTATTCTTTGTCAGAGAAATAAAACAGTAATTCTAGTGTATTTTCTGCATCATAAACATTGTCTTGTTTTTTGGCTTCTGATATGAATAAATCATTTGCTGAGCATTTTGCGAGTCTCTTCACAGGACTGTTTAAAAGGGTCATAGAACCTTTATTCTGGTTCACAGAACTGTTTGCTCGCCTCATAAAACCTTTTTACCGGTTCATGGGATGTATTTTTGCTGTAGGAGATGACATTCAAATTAAATCAACAAGAATAATATAAATATAAATAAAATATACCAATTATCAAATAGGGTTAACAGACCATTTGGTGATTGGTGCAAAGATAAAAATGCAAAATTCTGAGGTTCACTAATGAACTAAATACATTTTTTAAAATATACTTATGCATTTTGTTGGCTTTTTGACTTAACGCTATCTCTCCATCCCAACATGTTTTCAAAACACAAACATTCCTGAGGATTACCCACACCATTTATTGATTTAGAGCTGTCCTTGATAGGAAATCCAGAAAACATGTGTAAAGAAATGATGGGGTCTGTGTACTTCCCCTCTAACTGAGAAATTAGATTAGAGGCAGTTGATAGGTAACAGCTGGGGATGTACAGTATATGCCCATAAGTCAAGGCACAAAACTCCCTTGTGTAGAATATATTACACATTTACAAAATATAATTTATATAAAATAATATTGATCATTTATTAATGGTGCCTAGTGTCCAGATTTTCCATTCTCCTACACCACTCACATTCTTTGTCCATATACTAAAGCTCTTTAGATAGTTACAGGTTTTTTGTTATCACAGTTATTTCTGCAGTGAGTGCAGTGATTGCAACTAGTATATTTTCTAGCACAGATGAATAGAGCAGTGATCTACTTTATGATTGGTGTCATAACGGTAAAAATCAGATATAATTCGAGAAAGATAATAAAGTAGTAAGGAAAAAATGAGGGAATAAAGAGGTATATAATGGAGAGGCTGCGAGGTACAGCAGATAAAATTAATGAATTGAAAAAGAAAGGAAAAAATGATGTCTACATTTTGCAATGACTAACACTTTACTAGTCCCATTATACTGCAGATCAGGGGCGTAACTACAGAGGAAGCAGACCCTGCAGCTGCAGGGGGGCCAAGGAGGTATAAGGCCCCATGAGGCCTAGTTCATATACAAATTCAATAAATATTGGTAAAACTGGCCAACCTGGGAGCCTTAAAAATAATCTGCTGTGGGGGCCAGTAATATCTAGTAATGCTACTGTTGCAGATAATTACCTCCATTTTCTACTGTTTCTTGGAGAAAATAACATTAATTGAATTAGGACACTACAGTAAATTGTACACATATCTTGGTTTTTTACTGAATGTAATGAGGCTGGCATGGCAAGCGATAGCACTAAAGAACTGGTCAGATTTTTTCCTCCAGCAGCAGCAGCTCTGAGAACCCACGTGCCATGGAAGCAAAGCTCTTATAAAATCTTGGCACTGTGTATGGTCTCTGTGCCTAGAGATATAACTAACCTGTAGCAACAGCACTTTGACCTCCAGGAGAATAGATTCATGTAAGCAGCCCTAGAGCCCAGCATTCAACCTAAGGACTGTGTCATACACATCTCCTTTCGTTTCCCCCTTGCTGCTAGCTTTTTATTCCATGAGGCAAGGCAAAGGGAGAGTCAGTTCTTATCTGGTTGCCAGCTGTTAAGTTTAAAGATGTTGTAAATTCAAAAACACAGTTTTAAGGCCCTCGTACATGGTCCGTTAAAAGCTGCCGGCAGGCCAAGTCGGCAGTTTATTGGCCTGTGTGTAGGGCCATCCAACGGGCCAGATCTCGATCAGGCAGGTTAAAAAAATCCAGTCGAATTGCGGCCGCATCTGTGCATTTATGTCGTCCCACGATCCGCCCACCCGTATCGGATGCATTATGATCCAATCGTTTGGCCCTAGGGCCGACGATCGGATCAGCCCGATATCACCCACCTCAATGTGAGCATATCGGGGAGAGATACGCTCGTTTGGCAACATCACCAAACGAGCGGATCTCTACACCTATGGCCACCTTTACTCAATGAAATACAATGTCTATCCAGTATACATTCATTAAAAATTATTTGGTTAAAATTATTTGTAAATTTAAATGCAACAATATATATTACTTAATTCAATTTAATCATTAACTTTAAAACCGCTGGTAATGCGGGAAGCCTAATTTATCAGAATTTGATATTGAGAGAAAAAAAAAGCACGCAAACACAAAATAACTTGCAACTAGTGAAGTATTTCTCTGTGTTTTGCAGAGAAAAAAAACGTAGTAAAGAATATGTTGTGCTGTTTAAAAATGTCACATGATTTGAAAAATTATTGCACAAAGAAACGCCCATTGACATCAATGTGTTTGCCGGATTTTTTTGCCATTTTGTGAATTTTTGGCTAATCACTAGTTGCAATAAAACATTGCTGTTTTCCTACAGAATTCCAGCATTATTGTTAATACAAATGGGTATTCCTCTTGATGCAATTGTGAAGTTCCATGAAAATGGACACAACGCTACCTGCTGCATTTTGTTACAGAGAGGGCAAAGTTGTGACATATATATCTGAAGTTTGGCAAAATTTCCAGAAAGCTCCAAATTACCATAGATTCTATTCTATTCAAATAATCAAAAATTTTAAAAATGATTTCCTTTTTCTCTGTAATAATAAAACAGTACCTTGTACTAAGAATCCTAATGGAAGCAAAACCCAGCCTGTTGGGTTTATTTAATATTTACATGATTTTCTAGCTGACTTAAAGATTTGAAAATCCAAATTACAGAAAAATTCAAATCTAGAAAGCCCCAGGTTCCAAGCATTCTAGATAACAGGTCCCATTCTGTGGGAGGGAGCCCTAAGATATGCAGAAGTGCAATTTGGGACAGAAAGGGGCAGGACATGTAAGCAAGAGGTGGGGTTTGGTGTATCATAAGCAGGGTTTGGCATAAGGGGGCCCTGTTAATCCTGATGCCAGTCCTGCTAGCTTTTGCTTTTAAATGTAGAATTTGAATCTGAAGAGAGTTAATGTGAGTCAATCACTTGCTTTTTTATAGACAGCATTCAAAGCATTAATCAGATCCAATAGCCTGAACAATCCTTACCACATTCATATGATGTGATTAATGGATATTTTATAGTTGGAATTAATGTGACCTCACTGGAGTTCATATACAGCTCATATACTTCTGCTGGTATATTGCTTTTTTCAGCAGTATTGAACAGCAAAGATACGTTTACAATAAAACGGCCATGATGCAGGGTACTCAAAAGTATGTTTAATTTAAACAACATACTGTATATCGAACCACTGAGGTTCTTTGTCAAGTGTGACTTGACACTTGACAAAAAGCATTACTGGCTGGAAACATGTTTAGCTCAATGTCCCGTTTTTTTTGTAAATGTTTTGTTTTGCTGTTCAAGACAGTTGATAATACTGGCATGGGATCTGTTATCCAGAATGCTCAGGACTTAGGGTTTTCCTGATAATGGATCCTTACATAATTTGGATTCTTCATACCTTAAGTCTACTAGAAAATCATGTAAACATTAATTAAATCCTATAAACTGTTTTTTCTTCCAGTAAGGATTAATTATATCTTAGTTTGAATTAAGTACAAAGTACTGCTTTATTATTACAGAGAAAAAGTAAATCATTTCAAGAAAAATTGTATTATTTAATAATATTCTACTTTTTCAGCTGTTTCCATTTTTGTAAAAACAATAAAACGGGCAAGCTAAATAATTGGTTAGCTTTGGTTGTCCCTTTAATTGTCCCTTTGTTTAATTGTTCATTTATGTCATCTTCCAATGCTTCTAGGTTTTCTTAAGAGGGCATTATGTTTTCCCCAACAGCATTTCCTAAAATTGCCGAAGCGCCAGTCTCATTCCGAAGGTTACCGAATCAGCTAAAGATGGCGCCCATGAACTCTGCTGGACAAAATCTACACGGAGGGTTAAGTAAAGTATTAGGGGTATTTGCCCAGGGGGGGCAGCTAGGCTGGGGCGGAGGAGGGAGAGGGGTCTATGTAGGGTAGGGGTTTTTTTTTATTAAGGGTTTGTTTCTCCTTTAAATATTTTGAATTTCGCAAGATGACGTCAGATGTGAACAGTAGCAGCCTAGAGGTGGAGCAGCCCTCTGGCAGTAAAGATCTGCAACTTAAAAAGTTTCCTCCAGAGTATAAAATCCAGTTCAGTCTGCTTTATGCTTATTTTTCAGCCCTGGCATATTGGGAATTTGCATGTGTTCATCTCAATAAAACAAGCGGAAAAAAAAACAACTGTATAAGGTTAAAATCATCCATTCTCTTTAAAAATGTATATGCAATTTTGCAGCATAATGGAGGAAGAGGGGTATATATCCGATAATTGTATCTGTTTTCACCATAGACTTATTAATCCTACTTAGCCATATGCTTCTTTTTAAATACACCTTCAAGTAATTGTAGCTATTAAACAAAGGATATAAGGGTCTAATTAAGTAATTAAGCAATAATAATGTCACATTAAATGCCAATAGCCGATGGGAAATTGGAATCTCCCGGGTGCCAAGTAAGTGCCCATATGCTACAGTACCATGGCCCATTAGAAAGGATCTCTCTATGAAAACACCTTGGTATTCCAAATATTGGGCAATAAGATTTCTGGCAATGAAATCTCAAGTTATAATAAAAACAGACCCATCCACTCCCTCTGTGACTGCTGTCAAGATTCTAAAGGATCTTTAGATCTTTAGGATCTGAAATATAAATTGTAAAATGAACCAGGGATGTATAATAAATGAGGACTCCATATAGGTTTTTGTAGGATGTTTTGTGTATAAGTATTTGTAATCTTAATTCCAAATTGGCGTACTATGGACAATAACTAATGTAAAAATTTCAATAACTGAAATGACACTGCTTTTTTTTGGATCGATTTCAACCCTATTTGAATTAATCATGAATTCCATTCAACGGGTATTGATAAAATATACCTTGTCTCTTTTTTAATGGTACTGAGAATATTTTGAGATGAAGTAGAAACTTTGGCGTTGTCAGAATTCTTCCAAAGGGATTCATTTCTGGGATATAAGTCTTGATTTTCAGTTACACCATCTGCTGGAACATCAACAAAGTCATATTATAAGCTCATAATTAGGATTTTAATAGAAACATTTCACCAATTTTCAAAATCAGGGATAACAAAAACATCTTGACAAAGCAGCATTTTTTTAAAACTCCAATAGCATAGAGGGTATTTATTCCTATCACAGTTTGTTAATTGTGGAAGTACCATATTAATCATGTAGACACATTTCATGGCACCTCATTTATTTAAAATTAGTTTGACATATTTTGATGGCGGCGAGGCTTATCATAGCAGCTAATTGGAAAAAAACAGGAATACCTCTGGGTTCTCTCAAGGCAAAGATAATTTGCATCGCCACTAATGAGAAGCTTACTTATACTCTGAAAAATGATATGGCGGCCTTTGACAAAATATGGCTTCCATGGCTAGCTCATGAAAATGACACTCAGCTTTTCCAAGCCCTGCACTCATGATGCAGACTGTACTAGTTGGCGATCGGTAACTCCCACGTCCAGACTCCCTCCTAAATGTGCCATTATAGATACCCCACCACCTTACGACTATGTTATTTTTTACATTGTATGCTAACAGTATGTCTTTCCTCTCTTATCTCTGATCTTCCACCCCCTCCTCTCCACCCACCCCCCCTTTTTCCCCTATATTTTTTTTTCTCTTTCTCTCCCTTTCTTTTTTCTTCACTGTATAATGTTTGTTACCAGTTGTATTGCATATGACAATTACTAACAGGATACCGTGTGCCACGGATAGCCTGATTTATGCATAACTGAACTCAATAAAACTTGTCAGTTTAAAAAAAAAATTAGTTTGACATGTTTATCTTTGTGTTTTGAAGAACTAGTTTTATGCAACATAGGTACATAATTTAAATTAAGTGTAATTTTAAATTAATTTCCTCATTCCAATTTGCTGTTTTATTTTGTGTGGGTACATGAAAATGAATCAAAAATGTCAAAAGGACATTGCAGTTTCAAAGCTATAGAAACAAACATTACTCTAGCAATTACCCAGCTTACCCTTGATATCCTTTTGAGAAAGCTGTACCTAAGGAACCTAGTTATGGCCATGCCATGCAATTCACAAAGATGAGTAAATGAATGTGTAAGTGTAGAAATACAAATTTGCAAATGCACTTGAACAGCAACCTTAGCCTAGATTGTTTTGCAATACAAAGTCTGGCCATCTTTTTCTCAGGAATAAGAATGACCCGAATGTCAACTGTTTTGGTTAATATGCAGTTTAGTTCCAAACTCAGGACTAGTTATAAGAATAAGGTCCTAACTGCAGCCTTTGCACCAGTACTTATGAACCATTAAATTATGTTAATGAATAGGATATCCTTACTTTTCTTGAATATGTCATTGCTTTGTGCACTCAGACAGATACCTGAGTCCATGAAGGACTAGTTAAGTAAGAATGAGATCGTCCTTAACCAAATCCTTAAGTCTCTCAATAGTGCTTCACTTTTTAGGTATAGACAAAACATTCCATTATTCTGGTTTTTATGAGAACTAGTGCGCACATAGCTCTCCAGTCCACCCATTGATTTTTTTAGTCTCCAGAGAGGTCTCCTAAAGCGGAAGTAGGCAAAGAGTTGGGGTGGACTGTATTTCCTCTATTTGAAACCTTTGCAAAGTGTGCACTCATCTTTTGGCTTGATTGCTTCAAGCCCTGTACAAGGTATTGTTGTATTTGGAGAATTTTAGAACCCCAAACTCGTAGTAATCAGTTGGGTTTGGTAAATTCATTGATTCAGATCTTATTATCTACTAATTTAATGGACTGTTATTGTAGTCATTAACTAGATAAAATTAATGCTCACAATATATGTAATTCACAAATGTCATTTTATATAGTTCATTTTATTTCATTTGCTTATGATTATTTTACCCATGTCTTTATATTAATTAATTTATCTTAAAAATATAAAATTGCATTATTACCAACATATCATGTATCAATTATGAAAAGGGGATATATTGAATAGTTTATTGCATAATGCTTTTATTGTGTATTAGTTACTTGTTACTGAATAACAAGTGCTGTGACAACTTTCAGGAGTGTGTGGCTTTTTTTGCACAATGATAAAGGTATGTCTGATCTGATGCACTATTGACACATACATTTTGCAGCTATCTCTGTTAGTTCGAATGCAATATTGAGGATGTGGGGCTAGACAACTGCAATAGTCAATGACCGTTTGTCATGACATGACATCGAAACAAGCACCTTGGTGGATTACCAGCATGCTATCTTAAGTCAGTTGTGAGTAGTTCTCTCTTTTGTTAGTCGTGACCTTATTAAATATATAGCACTATAATATTTGTATGTGTCATATCTGTTATGTTCCAGTGCACTCTTGGGGGCAAATTCCCTATCCGGCGAAAAATTCACCAGCGACGGCTTCATAGCCATCGAAACACTTCACCAGGAGTAAATTCGCTAGGACAACATTAATTCACTAAAGTGCTAAGTTATGCCTAGGGCGGCGAACGCTGGTGAATTTTCACTAGCGTTACTCCGGCAATCAAAACGAAGATGAGCTAGCATTGCCTGATTTGCATATGGCGGGAAATAATGAAGTTACAAGGACATATATGCTGCAGCAAATACATTACATTACACAAGTCCAGGGAACTTTGATAAATAAAATAGAGTTGTGTTAATGTCCTACACACGAGCCCACTGTATAGTTTTTGTTCCATATGTCAGAAAATGGAGGGGGAACCCAGTTACCCCAAAAAAAATTTATGGACCTTTGCAGGCTATCACTCAGAAAAAAGGAAAAGATGCCAGTGTTTTTTCTGACTTTTTACACAAATTTTGCACTAAAAATTGAGGAAGTCCTATGCACTCCATTGCACCTGGTCTGAGCTGGTGAAGGCAAGTCTGGGGTATGAGGTAAAAATAGTAAAATCCGCATCTTACTGAATTTGCGGAGTTACGTCCATTCGCCAGAGAGAAAATATGCCTGGCGTTACAGCGCAAAGCAATGCTAGCATCTATCTCCTCTGTATCTCAAAATTGTTTATCTATTTGCAGCACAACTCTGCTCTCCTTGGTCATGAAAAACAGGAGGTAAGGCTAGAGAATATCATGATTAAAGTGAAAAACATTTTCTCTGTATTGAACATCACTGTATTTGGAAGTATATGCAATCCTTAGAAATCACAGAGAGTACTGCTAGCAAGCATTTCATAGGGAATTGATGAATGTTTGGCTGGCAGGCAAGAGGTTAAAAAACTCAGGAATGTTGATCTCATGATCTCCCTCATATATACATGTGACATTTCAGATTTTGTGGACAAACCTTGACTACATCAATACACTTTAAATTGTGTAGACTTGTGTACAGAGTAAACAAACCCTTTAGACCTACAGTATGGTGTATAGGGCATCGAGCTGGCGGAGAAGCTCCAGAATGTGGCCTTGCAGCCTATTATTTACTTGAATAGTATCTAAGTCACTAGATGTCTGTTTCCTCTGTGCTTTGTTCTGTAGAAGTTGAGAATATTGCATCTACAGTGGGAAAAAGTTTTATTTTTAATAGAGTAAGAAACATTATTGGAGTTTAATTGGAGTAAAGGCTTGTACATACTGTAACAGCATTCACTCATGTGCCTTTGGTGGATTCTTTATATGTCAGGAGTTTTTTAATTTATGTTCTCATATTATCTATTAATAACTGAATATGGATGTTTTCATGAAAGCGCTGTTATATTGTGGTTTCTGTATCTTTACACATTATACTTTTTAGAGTCTGTATTGTATTTATTTATGTTAAATTAATGTGAATCGCTTGATGCGGGGAATGTTTCTGATCGCCATTGGGGTCAGAAAGGAATTTTTTCCCCTCTTGAAGCATAATTGTCACTGGCTTCGGCTGGGGTTTTTTTTTGCCTTCCTCTGGATCAAAACAGTGCTGTTATGATATTGTATTTTAAGTTTTATTTGTCACATTAGCAGTAGGACCTTGCCAGAGTACTGCAGAGGTAAGTTTAGAAGAGGGAGAAAGAAGATTCTCTCCTGTGACTGCACAGTGGATTGATTGATACAGACGCTACAACTGCTTGTGCTAGGGGGCAGCCTGCTTGGATTTCCTATTATCGACATACTGCAGATTCAGGACCAACAGCAGGGCTGCTGAACTTCTCTCATGTTGGTGGCACAGCATAATAGTGATCTCTTGTTAAATTCTGGCTTTAGAATATTGCCTTTGGTTAAGCTCGCAAGGTCCTATTTTTTTGATAAAATGTGAATAAATGCTGTGGCCATTTTAAACCCATCTCTGTCTCCTGGTTTCATTAAGGTATATAATAATGGGGACCAGTGTGTAAGGACCATCTGGGATTTGAACACTTGGGACTGGGGTTGCTGGACTTTAAGTGCACAGTTGTTGCACTTACCAAGTGAGCCACTGGAGGCTCTTGGAGCTGCTCCTGATCCTGTTATAGTGATCCTGTATCTTGTTACATTTCCAGTTTGTCTCCTCCCTTCTTGTTACCCTCGTGTGTTTTGTGTTCTCTAATCAATTGCCCTTTATAAACCACGCCCTGAGCCTTACTCAGGGCTGAGTCATTGAATGTGTTTGGTTTTGTTCCTGAATCTGTTCCTGGATATTCCAAGTTCCTGAATCTGTTCCTGTGTTTTTGTTCCAGCTTTTCATTGCCTGCCTGGTAAAGACTTTATTTTTGACCTGTTCCTGTTTTGCTTCAGTTCAATGAAATCCTGTATATTTCACCATGCCTGCTTCAAGTTTTTGTGGCTTTTTTCCTGGGCTTCCACCACACGTGAATTTAACTCCCGTTGCAGCGGTTTCCCACTGTGAACGTTACACAGTGGGATAGCTCAAGTCGAAGGGTCAAATTGAGGAGTCCCCTTGTCATGACACTTTAATAAACTGGTGTACCACATTGCTCCATACAAATCTGGAGTAGGGGTACCACTTTAAAACTTTGCCACATATTGAATCCAGATCCTGAGTAGCAATTAATTTAAATTCATGGTTCTTAGCGTTCCTGGAAAAAAGAGATTTGCAGAAAGAATGAGATCTTTATATACAAAAGCCACACCATTAAATTCATGTGTTATGAAAAATGCATTAATGTGCTGAAATATAGGCAGCCCATAGTGCAGAAAATATTCCTATTAAAGAATCATGATGCTATTATTTTATCAGAGACAGATATGAATGTCTTGCTTGCCATTTGGCAAACGTTATTGTGATTTATCTTCACCTCTACTACAAAACCGTAGCATTATTGTACTTTAAAATAAACACCTTAACATAGATCACTCGTATTACAATCACATTCGCATAATACAACCTACCTGTATATTTTTGGAGTATGGGAGGAAAACCCTGACAGGACAACAAACTCTAGCAGATAGCACCCAGATCATAATTAAACTTAGCACCCAAGTGATGCAAAGCCAAAACATTTTAAATGAGAATATCTAATTCACAGCTGTATTGGGCATAAACCCTTAACTGTATGTTTCTTATCACCAACATTGATTGACATTTTCACTTAACTATACAGATGCAGCCACTTTGGTTTGTCTGTTTGACACAGAATAACTAAACACAGATATCCCATTTATCTCATTTAACACAGAAAACTGCGTCACAACATCCCATCTAATTAAAGCATTCACCATTGTGAACAATGGAGCTTTGGTATGCTAATGAAAAGGTTAAATGCATTAAATGAGTTAAGATGACTTAAGATAACACAGTTTCTTCAATTACCCCTGAGTCATGACGCATTTAACTCACAAATCCAAGTGGCTTCATCTGTATATGTATATATATATATATATATATATATATATATATATATATATATATATATATATATATATATATATATATATATATATATATATATATATATATACACACAGTATATATATATATATATATATATATATATATATATATATATATATATATATATATATATATATATATATATATATATCAAAAGAAAAAAGATGCACACCAGGATTTGTATACAAAAGGTTAAAAATCCATATTTATTAAATTACATTAAAAATTCGGCCAACGTTTTGGTCTGCTCCTAAGACCTTTATCAAGACCATATTTTTAGTAAATCCACCATGTTTAAATAGCTAAAAACATGTCACTCACCCAATTGTGCACACCCCCGCAATCATGTGACTGTAAAGAATCCAGCACCAGATAGATGAAACAAATATGTGTGATTACTGCAAAGTATAAAAAACTTTTGTTACTTATAAGTTGATACACAGTAAAACAAAACATACAGACAAATCAATGTGGAAACATTTTTAGAGCTTGATGGCAACTATGTAACTTATAAGTCATATTTAGCGCTGATTTAAAAAGCATAGGAAAGAGCAATATTCATTCAATCCTGTAGGGGCAACAGTGTTAAGTTTACGGATCCAAAAGGTTTCACGCTGCAATAGCAATCTAGATCTATCTCCCCCTCGCTTCAGGGGTGGGATGGTCGATGGCTATAAACCTAAATGTGGGCAACCTATGACCTTTTTCCAAAAAATGTTTCGCCACAGGTTTAGTGGTATGGCCGTCTCTGAAGGCTGTACTGATGGCAGAGCGGTGCCCATCCATCCGTAGCCGCAATGTTTGGTCTGTCTTGCCTACGTAAGATAACCCACAGGGGCACGTGATCAAATATATCACGTGGGTGGTGGTACACGAAATATGGTGTCTAATATTTAATCGTTTGCCAGTTTGGGGATGAAAAAATGATGTACCCGGGCTCATATACCTGCAAGATGTACAATTTGGACATCTAAAGCAGCCGGGTTTCAGTGTACTTAGCCAACCCCCTGGTTTCTTTGAATAGCACATTATCGGATCGCTCTTAACCAACAAATCTCTTAGGTTTGTGCCCCGTTTGTAACACAACATTGGGGGTCCTGATACCACTTGTCTTAAAGATTTGTCAGCCTCAATGATTTTCCACTGATCCCTTAGGAAATTACTGGCCACATCAGCACATGTATTATAGGTGGTAGTAAAGGTAAGTCTAGGTTCCTTTCGTGATGGCTCACCTATATCCGCTATCCTTTGTCTAGCAGTAGAAAGGGCCTGTTGTAACAACCTATCCGGATAGCCGCGCTCACTAAAACGGAGCCACATCTCCCCAAGTTGACATTCAGCAACATGTTTATCAGAATTGTTTCTCAGTACCCTACAGAATTGAGAAATAGGAAGGGATTTTTTCATTGAGGGTGGGTGACAACTCTCATAATGAAGAAGTGTATTTTTGTCAGTCGGTTTTCTAAAAAGAGTAAAATCCAATTTATTATACAGTTTCAATTCAATATCCAAAAATTGGATTGTGTTGGGATGTATTGTATAGGTGAATCTTACCAGACTGTCCAATGCATTAAGCTCATTAACCATCTCAATGAATTCATCATGGGACCCCCGCCAGATGATTAACATATCATCGATGTAGCGTTTAAAGAGAAACATCTTTTCAGCAAACCGTGGAACTATATGACATTGCTCATAATGGTGCATAAACAAATTAGCGTATGCGGGCGCCATGGCCGCCCCCATAGCTGTCCCAGATGTTTGCAAATAAAAATTATTTTCGAAACGGAAATAATTTAGGGTTAGTGACAATTCTAGTAATTCTAATACAAAAGGAATCGGTGGACCAATGTATACTGTCGATTCCGAAAGAGCATGTTCAATAGCAACTAAACCTGCCGTATGGGGAATGATGGTATACAGGCTTACCACATCCATAGTTGCCAACAGGTATGGCACATCCTGTGTAAAAGATACATTTTTAACACATTCCAAAAGGTGAGGTGTATCACGTAGGTATGTAGGGGTGGCACAAACAGACGGTTGCAATAAACTATCCAAATAGATCCCTATTGGATGTAATAATGAGTCACGGCCAGAAACTATCGGGCGGCCCGGGGGCGAGGATAGGCTCTTATGTACCTTGGGTAACGTATATAGCACTGGGCATTTAGGGAAATTTTGTTTCAGAAAATCCCCAAGGGTGTTATCTATTATATTCACATCTATGGACTTATCAATCACAGCATCCACTTTAGCTTTAAACTTATTGACCGGATCACCGGTTAACTGTTTGTATACCACAGGGTCAGATAGCTGATTCATAATTTCAAGACGATAGTCCATGTAATTCATAATAACTATGCCCCCACCCTTGTCCGCAGGCCGTATCACAATATTAGTATCAGACATTAGAGTCTTGATGGCCTCTCGTTCAGACCTAGTGATATTGTCATTCCCTACATTCTTGGTACCCCGTGTGCCCTCAAACATTTCAATACCTTGTTTGTACAGCTTTATAGTGGGGTTAGTCAATGGAGGAGTAAATTGGCTTTTCAACTTTAAAGATGTAGTCGGAATGAAATTACTTGCTGTATCTTTAAAATGATCTTTAAGGGATAGTGTGCGGCAAAATTTGAAACAATCAATTTCCCAATTGAAGTGATTAAAATGGCAAGAGGGAACGAATGACAAACCTCTTTGGAGAAGGTGTAGCTCCGATGCCGTCAGTGAATGTTGGGATAGATTGAAGATCGGCAATTCTAATCCCTGTGCCGACCTCTGCCTCTTGTTACCCCTCCGCGTGCGGCACTTCTTGTGCGACCACGACCTGTTGGTGGACGATCCGTCATCTGGGTTGCGGTGTCTAAAAAAATTGGAGCAACCGGGCGTGCGGTACAATCGGCCCGTACTAGGCCCGCTTGTGAAGCTGTTGGCAACGTGCTCTCATCACCCTCCGAATCACCGGAGCTCACATCCACCGACCCAACCGGTTTGTTTAACTTCCAGCGCGGTGTTCTCCTCTGGCGTGTATAGTATTGTGGCTGCTGACGTTCTCCACTGAGCCATCTGTATACCCGATGTGTCGCATAATCCTCGTTTACTCGGCGAAGCTTCTCATGTTTGAAGCGCAGGAGATCCTGTTTGTAGGCCTCCACCTTTTCACCGATCTGGGTCACCAGTTCACAGTCGTGACGCTTTTCAACAGGTTGGCGTGTTCAGTTTCAAACGCAGCTAATGATTTGCGCACCTTGGTCAACTCGCCGGACACTTCCTCTACAACCAGGATCATCAAATCGAACGAACATCTGTTTAACACTCCAATCCACTTCTTACAGAAGTCAGGGTTTGTCCTGCCGATCGTCGGGATGTTGTGTATGCGGAAACCACGAGGTATTCGTTTAGACTGGTAGTAGTCAGACAAGAATAGGCCATGTAAATCCAAATCTGTTTCTCGTTTCTTCAAGCGTTCCCATTCAGAACCAATATCTTTTTTACTAATTTTAAATGGAACATCAGTATGGCTTTGTTGCCACAGGACACGATCCGCATCAGCTTCTGTGATATGCCACGTTTCCGCATAGTCTGTAGTAAAGCATGCTGATTTTAAATCAGCGCTAAATATGACTTATAAGTTACATAGTTGCCATCAAGCTCTAAAAATGTTTCCACATTGATTTGTCTGTATGTTTTGTTTTACTGTGTATCAACTTATAAGTAACAAAAGTTTTTTATACTTTGCAGTAATCACACATATTTGTTTCATCTATCTGGTGCTGGATTCTTTACAGTCACATGATTGCGGGGGTGTGCACAATTGGGTGAGTGACATGTTTTTAGCTATTTAAACATGGTGGATTTACTAAAAATATGGTCTTGATAAAGGTCTTAGGAGCAGACCGAAACGTTGGCCGAATTTTTAATGTAATTTAATAAATATGGATTCTTAACCTTTTGTATACAAATCCTGGTGTGCATCTTTTTTCTTTCGATATTTGGATAACTTTGCCCGCCAAGATAGCACCCAGGTATCAACTCAGAATCATGCATATATATATATATATATATACACTGTATGTATGTGATTTAAGGTGAAAAGTCCTTAAACAAATCTAGATAATGAAACTGCAGTGAGAGATCACTGCATTCTGATTGGGTCCCACTACTTCCTCAAATTTTGGATATTTAATGAAAAATAAGCAAAACTTTATTTGGACATTTGGTCATCAAATAATTCACAGAAAAAAAAATAACCAAGTTTTCAATCCTTGCAGGGTTACCCAGAGATGTAACTGTGAATACACTGCCCCCCCATCTTCAGTGCACATGGTTAAAAGGCAGAAGGGGGAACAGGCAGTCACATGGTAAGTGCCACATGATAGTGGGGAGTCATATGTTTCTACTCCTTTCTGTGTGCCTTCACCTCAAGTGCAAGTTCTGTTTCCACTGTGCAATCTATACCAACATAGTTGTGCTTTCTAACTATTCAGAATTCACTTTTACTAAACTAAAGCAATGAATATGCTAAATCATACTGTATGGACATCCAAGCACAAATGTATTCATTCCACTTTACAGAGAGGGTTATGAAACATCCACTTTGTTGTCCTGTGTTGCATAGTCCATATCAAATATATAGTATGCATGTCTCCCCTTTTAAATGGAATGTTGGCATATACTGTATGAGCTTATAAATTGTACATTTATCATGGCTGCTTGGAAATGTGTCTAGTCTCTCCTTAGTTATTCTCTGTGGAATGTTGGTATGCATGCTTTAGTATTCCTTTTTAATGATTACAGTGTACACATAAATATATTGCAACACCATGTCAAAATGTAGTTTTATATTGTGATTCATCATCCTTTATGCATAGGGTAAAACCCCCCAATGGATGCATTAGACCTAATCAAAATCTGACTCCAATTCCCACATGAAGTAAGAATGAAGAGAGACAGGTTGCTGAAAGGGGGAGAGTAAAGATTTACTCGACCATTTCATAAATTGTACTCAGTTGTTAATTATGTTTAGAAAGAGGCTTATTTCAGTGAGATACTGTAAAGCTTATGTTAAATGTCAATATTCTCGATAGATCCCCTTTAATAGTGATGGACGAACCTGACCCATTTTGCTTCGCCAAAAATTCTCTAAATAACGAAAACTCACTGAGATGCATTAAAATATATGGGCAACAAAATGTTTTTTGACAAGCAAACAATTTTTTCACCCTATGTGCGTCATTTATGGGTGAAACGCATCACTACAAGTGGATAATTATGAAAAGGGACAAAGTATACAATTTAAATTTAGAACCAGTATTATTCATGAAATATAATTAGTTGACATCTTTACATTTTCATACATGTAAAGAGAGTTATATGGTAAATGTATTGTGGAAGACTGTGTTAAAAATGTAGGTATTTGTAAAATATGTATGCCTCACCTTTAATATAAGATGACTAGGGATTTTCAGACTATGGTAGCCACCTTTATAATGTGATACCAAAAAATTCAACTATGCGCAGCTATTTAATAACTAAAGTATACAAGTACTGTGTCATAAAAATCAGTGAATGTTGCACCTAATTAATCATAGTTTATGGACAATATGGGTTTAATATATGCCCAGTTTCAAATGGGGAGTTGGCAAACGTATTTTGGACTATTTGTAATGATGGGCAAATTTATTCGCCAGGCGCGAATTTGCGTGATTCGCCGCCAGCGAATAAATTTGCGAAACGCTCGCGAAAATTCGCCTGAAAAAAATTCGGCCGAAGTTTCGCAAAGTTTTCGCCATTACGTGAATTTCGCACAAAATTCGCACATTTTCCGGCGAAGCGAAACGGCGCAAATTCGCCCATCACTAACTATTTGTTCAGGTGTTCCTTAATTCATCACAACATCACATCATTAACGTATTCTAACATTATTACAGTATTCTATTTAAGTATTCTGTCTTGGAACCTCTGCAGATGAGATAGATGATCCATGCCTTAAAATGCAATTCGCAAACCTTTATTGATTTAAACAAACTGATTAAAACTGCAAAGATACTTTTATTTGTTTCAGTCTTGCTGCATGTCTTATTAATGCTTTTCATTAAAGTTTGCATGCCCAAAAATATATATAAAACCACCTTCTGCAGCAAGGCCCATACCAGTTATCCATGATGTTTGTGTATGTAATTGTGTATTGCACACTATTGACAATAAATTAATTCTAATACAACACAACCTGCATTATGTCTATTTCATAAATCTCCCTGTTTAAAAGCTTTTCTACAGACATTTTAACTTGATTTTACATGTGGTAGCTTTTTTGTTATTTTAGAAAGTTCACCAGAGTTTGCTCTATGAGGTTTGTAGCAGGATCATGGCAGGTCCGGACTAGAGTTAGGCAGAAGAGACACCTGTCTAGGGTGCAACAATGTGGGGGCGATGGGCAAGTGCCTGTTCAAAATTCTTCTGCCTACCCCTAATCTGGATTTGCTCCTCCTCTCACTCTCCCCTCCCTACCACCTTCCCTCCCCTGCCCCTCGCCCCACCTCCCTCCTTCCCCTGCCCTTAGTCTTCCCCTTCGTTGCCCTGCCCTCTGTTGTGGCACACGCAGTGGGTCGGGGTTAGCCAACTGGGTTGCCTAGGGCACCCAGTCAGCTTGGCCCGGCACTGACTCATGGTACAGCATATATATGGTGGGAGGGAAGCTGCAAACCCAATAGGGCTTTGGGGTAAAGTTGCACCTGACACCCAGCATGTTCTATCCAGTACTCCTTCAACAACTTGAAACCAATGAGAACAGTTTAATACTTTTTTATAAGGTTTTAACTATAATTTCACTCAACCTTGCAGCTCTTTAGAATCCCCTCAATGTTAGATGATTTCATGGCATAGACACATCTAGTACTCCAATTTACCTACACTTTACCTACACTTATCTACACTATTCTCCCAAAGTGTAAATTTAGAGAATGTTGTGTGGTATGAGAGGAGCACAAAAAGTAGCTTCTCATCATTTTGATTTTTAACCCTGCAAATTTGCTGTAAAAGAGAATGGTGAGGTTGTGTGCAAGCATGCATGTGTATGTTGGAAAATCAATATAGCAATATTCTGAATTAGTCCATTAAGTAATATTGGATGCCTTTCTGTTCATAAATAGCTTCTGAGAAATATTTTGAAACTGCAACTGGCATAGCTTATGAAGTTTAAAGACACGCTAATTAATTGCTACTTTACAAAGCAGAACCTTTAGCAATTCACCTCTTATAATAAGTCATAAAATCTTGGACCTAGTGTTTCTAGCCTACCATTGTCAATTAGACCTCCCATAATACTGAATTGATTCCAGAGAACTATAAATTCTTTAGAGAATAAAACTTAATTTAGGTGGGTTTTATAGCAGCATTCCATTCCATTCAATAAATTGACCATGAATACTAAACAACATATATTGTGCTAGGTATATCTTTCAAAGAGAACACACCGTAATCTTGCAATTCACTAACCACTTATTAAATCTTTCTATCATAAATTATATTAAAAGTATTGTAAACATGTACAGGCTTACCGATATATAAGCAGAAAGCAAAATGCTAACATTGCTGCATCCTCAAGGGTCTGGTAATGCTATCTGCATGTAAGGGTGTGCATGGCTCTACTACCTTAAAGGGTAAGTTTACCATAAAAGTATTTTTAGAGGGAATTTACAAAAGTGATGTAAACTTATTGGATCTTAATTGGAGTTCAGAGAATGTAGGATTTATAAAAGCCTTACTCCATTTTGTGGCTATAGCGGTTTTGTATACCTTGGAGTTGAATTGTCATCACAGTACAATTTACTCCATTACTTACTATAAAGAATCCATAGTGACTAAAATGGGTAAACTAGATATTCAACATAATTCATGGTAAAAACATTTTTACTTTACTACTAATCCATCAAGAACCATACTGATCCCATATAATTAAAGCCAAACATGTTTCATGCTTAGCCGGCTCTTAATCATACAGTATGCCCCACTGAAAATATATTTAAAAGTCAGTGTATATATAGGTTACAAAACAATCCCCCTTACTAAATCTATTCAATTTACAACACATCCCCACTGATTTTTAATGTATTTGTAATAAAAATGTTAAAATATAAAATATGGAATTTTGAGCCATATTCATTTTAGGGGGGGGTTTAGGTAAAAAATTGGCAAAAATTTATTTTGACATCATTGTTGTGCTATAACCACTTAGGATAGTGTAGACAAGAGTATTCTAAGGCATTTTGCAATTAGTTTTTTTTTTTTAATGATTTTACTTTTTGTCCTGCGGTTCTAAAATTTGGGATTTCAAGAACTATCTGGTCGCAGTGGTCCCATTTACCATAGCAACCAAACAATTTGAAAGTTACAATGGATGTCAAATAGCAATAGTGTCCATAGTGTCCTCACATAGGTTAAATTTTTTGGTTGCCGGGTTCAGTGACTCCAAAATTTTAAGTTCCATTCTAAAAAAAAATCAGAATGGGGAAGAAAATAATTAAAAAAAAAAAACAATAATAAACTGACCAGAAAAAATTGTAATAGGCCTGTCTATAACATACTAAAAGTTAATTACATTTAAATTTTCCACTTTAAGCTCATGTACTGTATATATGTATATAAAGTATTGCAACCTAGAATAGTATAGCTGATGCAACTTGTGCAGATCACAGGGCCTACACTGAAATTGAAACAGACTGTGGCTGGTGCAGTGGAGTAAAATCGGGAATTGGGATGTAGCGAACCGCCGCCGATGTGTTCGCGAACCGGCAAAAAATGAGGACAGTTCGCGAACAGTTCGCGAACTTCGAACATCCGAAAATCGTTCGATTCGAACGATCGAAGGATTTTAATCGTTCGATCGAAGGATTTTCGTTCGACTCGAACGATCGAAGCCATTCGATCGAATGATTTCATTCGATCCAATGGCTTCGATCGTTCGATTCGAACGAAAATCCTTCGATTTTAGCGGTCGAAGGAATCGAATGGTCGAATGGTCGAACGATTTTTGTTCGAATCGAACGCGAACTCGTATTGGCGAACGTCGCGTGACGTTCGCGAACATTCGGCGGACGCGAACAGTCGAAGTTCGCGCGAACTAGTTCGCCGGCGAACTGTTCGCTACATCCCTAATCGGGAATGAAGGATGCCTTCCAGGCAGCTCTATCTACCAGGTAGATAAACCAGCCACACCCTCCTCCTAGGTTAAACACACCTCCCCCAGCTGATTGGTCAGTACACTCTGGCATTGCCTTCAATAAAGCGGCCAGTTATGGAGTTTGTGATGTCATCTACTCCTCCCTTTGATAATGTGCTGTGTGATGTCATCTGCTCATCCTGTATCTCAGTGGCTGGTGCATTGGGTACTGTTGCCACGATTTTAGTGCAGCTACATTCTAGCTGCAACCCATTTGCTATACTAGATATGTGCCCAGCTCTCAGAACATATTACTGTAAGTGTCGGTTACAGTTTGTATTAAATATGGCTGCCAATCCTCCTCTTCGATATTCTTCGCTATTCGATCAATATGGCCAAACCAGCCTTATGGATTGGGCGAACACAGAAAACATTCAGTCAGTCTAGTGCCAATCTCCTCTAATGATTGTAAAGACTGAAGAAGGAGTTTTCAGAGGACTTCATTAATCTTCTTGTGGCTCTGGACAGTTGCCATAAGGCACCAACTGATACTGTGCAAGCATCTTAAAATGTCTATTGAATGCCTGAAAATGTTTATGTATAGTGCTGTCTAACATTTGGAGCAATGTGAAAGAATCAGTATAAAAATATATAACTTTTTTTTGTTGTGTTTGCTGGTCCTGACGAAGGTCCTGGTTTAGGGCCGAAACATTGAATAAACTCCTTTTTTTTGCATAATATACAAAGTCATTACCTTTTGTTTTGCACGTTTCGCTTGGCACCCAGGTCACAGACTCTGTATGTGGAGTGCAACTATTTAACTATATAATATATAACTATATATTCAGACACACTGACATATTGCAATAAAATAAGTTTATAATTTTTGCAATTTAAAAGGAAAATGTAAACATTTTATACAGTTTTGAAAATAGTGGCTCTAAAACTGAACAGGAAAAACTGTGTAACAGCAGTTTCCTCTCATTTGTAACCATCAGGGGTTCTACAATGAGCAATATTACCTAGGACTAGATCTTAACAGGCAGAGAAAATCAGAGTTGGTAATACAGGCTGTTGGTTTAATGCCTCTAGATAAGAAAGGGAATCCAATGATCAGGTCGATTTCAGATGTCAACAAGGTCAGAACAGACTGGATTGTTAATGGAAACTCACTGCATGACAAAAGGACTGGAGACTCTTTATACAAAAAGAAAACATGGCAACTGACAGTTTGAGCTGATCTTCTAATTATATTTTCTATGCCAAAGTGAATGCTCCCATTGTGTGCTCACAAAGTATCAACCCAACAAATATGATAAAACTGAACTAAATTATAATTTTATAAAAGGATATTTTTACACAATAGTTGTGGCCAAATCATGACTGATGTTTGTATTTAATATTTACCTTTTTTATTTCTTAATTTTTAAAAAAAGGTTCTCTTTCAGTCATAGGCGGAGGGTGATTTTTTTGTTTGGAGAGGCTAAAGTTGACCATGCTAAATTAAAGGGAACAATTCATCCCGAATTATTTTTACCCCATTAATAGAGCTAATAGAGTTTGCACGCCGGTTGGGTTAAACAGCAGTTTTTTTTTTTCAAAATATATTAAGTGTATTGAAGACAGTGGGTCCTGGCACATTATACTCAGTAGGAGACAGTGGATCCGGGCACATTATACTCAGTAGGAGACAGTGGATCCTGGCACATTATACTCAGTAGGAGACAGTGGATCCGGCACATTATACTCAGTAGGAGACAGTGGATCCTGGCACATTATACTCAGTGGGAGACAGTGGATCCTGGCACATTATACACAGTGGGAGACAGTGGATCCTGGCACATTATACTCAGTAGGAGACAGTGGATCCTGGCACATTATACTCAGTGGGAGACAGTGGGTCCTTGCACATTATACTCAGTAGGAGACAGTGGATCCTGGCACATTATACTCAGTGGGAGACAGTGGATCCTGGCACATTATACTCAGTAGGAGACAGTGGATCCTGGCACATTATACTCAGTAGGAGACAGTGGATCCTGGCACATTATACTCAGTGGGAGACAGTGGGTCCTGGCACATTATACACAGTGGAAGACAGTGGGTCCTGGCACATTATACACAGTGGGAGAGTGTGGGTCCTGGCACATTATACTCAGTAGGAGACAGTGGATCCTGGCACATTATACTCAGTAGGAGACAGTGGATCCTGGCACATTATACTCAGTGAGAGACAGTGGGTCCTGGCACATTATACTTAGTGGGAGACAGTGGGTCATGGCACATTATACTCAGTGGGAGACAGTGGGTCCTGGCACATTATACTCAGTAGGAGACAGTGGATCCTGGCACATTATACTCAGTGGGAGACAGTGGGTCCTGGCACATTATACACAGTGGAAGACAGTGGGTCCTGGCACATTATACACAGTGGGAGAGTGTGGGTCCTGGCACATTATACTCAGTAGGAGACAGTGGATCCTGGCACATTATACTCAGTAGGAGACAGTGGATCCTGGCACATTATACTCAGTGAGAGACAGTGGGTCCTGGCACATTATACTTAGTGGGAGACAGTGGGTCATGGCACATTATACTCAGTAGGAGACAGTGGATTCTGGCACATTATACTCAGTGGGAGACAGTGGATCCTGGCACATTATACTCAGTAGGAGACAGTGGATCCTGGCACATTATACTCAGTGGGAGACAGTGGGCCCTGGTGCATTATACAGTGGGAGACAGTGGGTCCTGGCACATTATACTTAGTGGGAGACAGTGGGTCATGGCACATTATACTCAGTGGGAGACAGTGGGTCCTGGCACATTATACTCAGTAGGAGACAGAGAATCCTGGCACATTATACTCAGTGGGAGACAGTGGGTCCTGGTGCAATATACAGTGGGAGACAGTGGGTCCTGGCACATTATACTCAGTGAGAGACAATGGGTCCTGGCACATTATACTCAGTGGGAGACAGTAGGTCATGGCACATTATACTCAGTGAGAGACAATGGGTCCTGGCACATTATACTCAGTGGGAGACAGTAGGTCATGGCACATTATACTCAGTGAGAGACAATGGGTCCTGGCACATTATACTTAGTGGGAGACAGTGGGTCATGGCACATTATACTCAGTAGGAGACAGTGGATCCTGGCACATTATACACAGTGGGAGACTGTGGGTCCTGGCACATTTATACTCAGTGGGAAATTAAATGCTAATTTACATATAAAAGCCTCAGGAAAAATGGTAGGTATAACAGAGGACTGTTTACATGAAAACAATGAAAAAAGTCAGAAAACTAGTATAAAGCAAGAAGAAACAGAGCAAAAAAAAAAGAAAAAGAACTTAAAAAAACCTTTAATATTTATTCAAGCTGGTGTAGAAGCTGCTGTATATAGTACCTGTGAGTTGAATGAAAGTTGCAAACATGGCCAGCTGGATGTTCCAACTGCTTCATATCAGTCTCCCTTCTGCCATGCTGCCTTCAATCGGTAAAGGTTTCCCAGCCACGCCTACTCTGAACCTGGTTGGTACATTTCACTGTCTGTAAAGTTATCTGTGCTCTGATTGGACAAGCTACAAACCACATATATCCAATCAGAGTGCAACTGATCTCTTCAGCATCGTGGTTTGGAGGCGGACCTTAGCTACCAATCCATGATTAAAGAAACAGTGCAGTCAGCAACGGAGCAGGTTTTATTTTGTTTTATTTCTATTTATTTTAGGGGTCAGATAGGTTTGGTAAGCCTCCCCTAGCCTTATTGAAAATCCGCCTATGCTTTCAGTCCTCGGTGACCTTAACAATCATAAAGAAGTTTAAAGGGATCGTGTCAGCGTAAAACATGTTTTTTTCAAAACACATCAGTTAATAGTGCTACTCCAGCAGAATTCTGCACTGAAATCCATTTTTCAAAAGAGCAAAGAGATTTTTTTTATATTCAATTATGAAATCTGACATGAGGCTAGACATTTTGTCAATTTCCCAGCTGCCCCCAGTCATGTGACTTGTGCCTGCACTTTAGGAGAGAAATGCTTTCTGGCAGACTGCTGGTTTTCCTTCTCAATGTAACTCAATGTGTCTCAGTGAGACATGGGTTTTTACTATTGAGTGCTGTTCTTAGATCTACCATGCAGCTGTTATCTTGTGTTAGGGAGCTGCTTAATTCACTTGGCCCTACCAAGTGAACTAAATTCACTTGGCCCTACCAAGTGAACTCTGATAACTGAACTGCAGCTTTACATGAAGACAAGAGTAAGCATCTGCAGATCAAGCCCTGAATTTTTCAGCGTTCACCACGAGGAAAAGAGCCGCACTTCTGGTGTATAGCAGAAATTCTAACGACCGTCTGCAACAGGAGCCCTCGAGGACTAGTGGATCGTTCGCTGACCGACCGGCATATCGATAGAAGAGGGAAGCCGCACCATATTACAACATTTCGGCCCTCATACGCTCAGTTTGAAAACCATTCCGGTAAGCAGAACTCTCACCCTCCTCCGCCTAAGTGCCAGCGTTTCTGCACTATTTGTGGTCTTTTTCCGTTAGGCACCTTTACCGTAATCTGACAGACGAAACCGAGGATAAAGCAGCTAGAACCTTTATTGCGCATAACTCGACCACTATATGTGAGTAGAATGTGTAGCGATAGTTATCCTTAATTTAAGGTTAATACACTATCGGGATTTCTTCTTTTCCTATATTTAGGTACTCAAGTGAATCATTCTAATAGCGCACTGTTTCCTGCTCCATTTACTGTCATATACCGGTGGACCTGTGGATCCACTTTATCAACGGTGCAGCTTTTTAACCCCTGTCATTCACAAGCGCGGTGTATATCTTTCTAACCCACTAGCCTTGGTATGGGACTATATTAGATGTAATCTGCGTTTGAGTTAATATGGTGCTGCATAGGCGTTCACTCGGGCAAAATTCCCATAAGCATCGTTTATAGGTCAAAAGACCATAATGGCAACTCAGCAGTCACTCTAGTCCAGCTGGAAACTGATATTATGTTCCAAGGAAAGCCCCAAAATTGGCCACAGCCAGGGCCAATATGCTGTAAAGATTTTTACCGACCGTGGCATGATCCCATCCAACACCGAAGACCCTCGTTCCTTCTAAGCCCAGCCGATGTGTCATTACAGAAGTGCATTTCAGCGCATTACACATCCTCCTGGAGAGGGAATCCTCACTTCCACAGCGATGTACCTCGACAGCCGTTTCGCCACCGAGCATGGCTTTGTGTTTCTGCATTCACAGAAGTCACTAGTTGCTTTCCCAAATGTAGAAAATCTCCAGAACCCTTCAAGAACATGTGAAATGCTACCACCTACAGTGGCTGAGCAGCTTCACAATAAAAAAAAATCTCATAATCACTTGTCTAACGTAAAACATTTTATACTGGAGATCCTTGCTAAATGTGAATTCAGTGCAGTGCTGTCTGATCTTTGTGCCTCCACTATGCACTCATTACAGGGGTATGGGGGCAAATACCATCTTATTACAACCATTACTAGACTTGGTTGATATTTGTTTCATTTCCAACCTACATATAATATACAAAGCAAATGATAAATATATATATATATATATATATATATATATATATATATATATTTAGGTAATCTTCTACATTGATATAATAGAACTAGAGTGCCCTCTAGAGAATATTTCAAAGATTGCAGTCAAAACACACTAGCTCTCACCAAGGTCAACTCAAGCCTCAAAAGCACTACAGCAGATGAAATATTAACAGAATGATGGGTCTTGCTATAAATCTGTAAGAATATGTCACTTTAACACTGTAATAGAGTAAAAACAACAAAACAGATAACATGAAGTAATGTCTAAATGATTAGGGTTCTATTGGGTACAATTTGAAAATACTTGAAAAGACAAACATTTGTTTTATAAAATAAGCATTAATGTCTAAATGATTTGGGTTCTACTGGGTACAATTTGAAAATACTTGAAAAGACAAACATTTATTTTATAAAATAAGCATTACTATCTAGGTGCCATTGACATACCATGCAAAATTGTTTTAAAACCATAGCACAATAAAGTGAGTCAGCAGTCCATGACTATATACATTTCATGCAGTGGGACGTAATGTTTTTTTTCTGGCCAGTCTTCCATAAAGTCCAGCTTTTTGGAGTGTACGGCTTATTTTGGTCCTATGGACAGATACTCCAGTCTCTGCTGTGGAACTCTGCAACTCCTTCAGGGTTACCTTTGGTCTCTGTGCTGCCTCTCTGATTAATGCCCTCCTTGGTGGGCAGCCCTCTCTTGGCAGGTTTGTTGTGGTACCATGTCAGAAAAGATGTGCTTATATGGACAGAACATGTGACACTTAAATTGCACACAGGTGGACTTCATTTCAGTAATTATGTGACTTTTGAAGGTAATTGGTTGCACCGGGATTTTTTTGGGGGTTTCTTGGCAAAGGGGGTGAATACATATGCAGATGCCAATTTTCAGGTTTTTATTATTTTTTTAACTTCTTTTTTATATATATTTTTTCTCATTTCATTTCACTTCACTAACTTAAGGTAGCCATACACGGAGAGATCCGCTCGTTTGGCGATGTCACCAAACGAGCTGATCTCTACCCGATATGCCCACCTTGAGGTGGGCAATATGGGGCTGATCCAATCATGGGCCCTAGGGCCCAAGGATCGGATCCTAACAAATGGTAATGGGCGGTTGGATCGCGGGACCACATCAACGAACAGATGCGGCTGTGATCCAAGGGGATTTTTAGTCCCATCCAATGGAGACTTTCAGCCAGATCTCGATCGGGGAAGCCCGTCGGGGGTCCGCATACACGGGCCAATAAGCTGCTGACTCGGTCTGTCGGCAGCTTTTATCTGCCAGTGTATGGCCACCTTTAGACTATTTTGTGCAGATCCATCACATAAGATAAGATTAAAAAACATTTAAATTACAGGTTAGAAAGTAACAAAACAGGTAAAAAGCCAAGGGGGTGAATACATTTGTGGGGCAGTGTATCTATTACCAACCTAATAATAACCTCCCTTATTTACTGGACATTTATATGTGTGAAATGAAGGATAATCAAAGTCACTTTTATGCAAAGTATGTTGACAAGCAGAATGTGAGAACCTATTTCTCTGCAAACAGCAACTGTAGGATGAAGGTAAGAGGGCTAATTTACATCCCCATGCACAGTTGTTTACCCACATTCCTCACCACAATAAGTTGCAATTTAATCACCATTAAGGTACTGGCATCAAAATGGATTTTTGCCCTTCTCTATGGTTGCCCCCCATTCCAGTCAGTCCTTCCTGCTTTCCATTCCGAATCGAGAATTGCCGCACCTATTGACACAGGGGAACCCTGGAGATACTGATACCTCATGGTCAGACAGGGTTGGTCAGGATTCCTGTCGTACACAGTGTCAATATGAACAGCACACTCGCCCCAAAAGAATTGGACTCACTCGCAAACATCACTCAAGCCAAACACTGCAGACTTCTCTGCAATTGGAGCCAAGCTGTGACAAAATGAATGTGCAGTTTCATTCATTTTCGACATTTGGACACAATTGCATCAGGCGCAATACAATTACATCAGGCACATTGCCCCTTTGCAACCACAATGATGCTGGAATTTTGGGGAAAAAACCCACTGCACTGTGCAAAAAAAACATAATGATTCTGTTCAAAATTGCACTTTGTTAACAGCACAGCACCTAAATAAGCCCTAAGATATGGGTATCATATCCCTAAAAAATAGTAAATGTGAATGGAAATGAACCAGAACTGCTGAAAATTTTTAAAAAAATAATAAATGTGTTTATAAATTAAATTTTTCAATTGTCTTTAATTGATTCAGCCTTCACTAGCAGAATTAATCCAATCTAAATGCAAAGGTACATAAACAGACTTCTAAATTACAGCTGTTTGTTTTCTAGTATAAAATAGCAATAAGCCAAGTAAAGTAGGAAGTGACCCTAATTTTAATGACATTTTAATGATATTAATCACATTGCCTAAAAAAATTCCAGAGAAAACACTTCAGGAATACCACTAAATCATGCCAAAAGGAATGAAGATGTAACCATTTACAAGACCTTTTACAATAAAGATATTAAATCATAATATGAACATGCTCTTTCAATTTTTTTCGCTACATCGCATTGTTACAGATGAATTAAGAAAAAACAAATATTCTGTCTACAGTAGAACGCCCATTTTACATTTTTCAAGGGACCAGAATATGATAATTTAAAATCAGGAAAAATAAAAAATCAGGGAAATGTATCATGCATAATATATAGGTGGGATCATAAAAAAAATATGTAAAGTGAGGGAAAACAAAATCAGAGGATGCAAAATTAAGGTCTTACTGCTTTTCCATTCCCAAATATTTAAACTATATGACTCCACTTGAAAAACTTGTTAAAGCATTTCTGAGGACTTGTTGGTACAGGGGAACAATATTAATTTATTCCAATTTATTGTCCACTCTGAATTACCCCACATTGTCTATCAAATTTAATAATGAGGCATCCAGTTAAGCATCTGAATCTGCCCTCATATATTATCAATTGGTAGCATATCATATTTTTTTTACAATAATATCTGCACATTAGGGGGCACATTTACCTAGGGTCGAATATCTAGGGTTTAAATTAACCCGTGATATTCGACCGTCAAAGTAAAATCCTTCGACTTCGAATATCGAAATCAAAGGATTTGCGCTATTCCTACGATCGAACGATCGAAGGAACAATCCATCGATCGAAGGATATTCCTTTGAAAAGGAAGTTGTTAGGAAGCCTATGGGGACCTTCCCCATAGGCTAACATTGGCCTCGGTAGGTTTTAGGTGGCGGACTAGGGGGTCGAAGAAATTTTTAAAGAGACAGTACTTCGACTATCGAATGGTCGAATAGTCGAACGATTTTTAGTTCAAAGTGGTGATGGTCGAAGTAGCCATATTCGACCATTCGAAATTCGAAATATTTTTCCTATTCCTTCACTCGAACTAAGTAAATGGGCCCCTAGGAATCAGAAACTTTTTCACTGTTACAGTTTTGACGTTAGATTTGTGTTTACACCAGCGGCAAAAATTGTAACAAACCTGCACTAAGCACCACATTTTCTTGTGCCAGACAAAAATGGAGAAAAATAGTTTCATCATTACTAATCACCACTTGGCTTCCACCACAAGCAATTTGAAAGGAACACTTCTTCCTCCTGTCTATCTAAGAAGCTGTCCAGGAGCCCAAGAAGCTGTAAAAAATTGCCAACATGGGATCTTTTTGTTTTCTATGAAGAATGGTTGTAGCATTGCCAAAAGAAGTTTCCCTAACAAAGCAGGGTTGTGTATATGCTATATCAGAGCTGAAAATGCATTAACCTCGACTACAAATTATTTGGCAACATTTTGTAAATTTTTCAGCAAAACAAAAAGGGTAAGTTTCACTCATCACTACTGAGGCTGCTCAAACTCTAATCTGATATTATAAAGGTTATTTAGGACTGCCAAAATGACCTAAATTATTTGCAGCCCTCACCCTAATCATATACTTTATAACTTGTGCAACTCTTGATATAGAAATGAAGGAGGTGGTACATGGCAGCTCTATTCCAAAGTGACTTACTACTCTTCCAAGCAGTTGCAATCTGCAAAAGGTTAACGGAATCCCTTTATAATATAATAGGTTAAAAGCAAGGGAGAGCAGTGATCCTAGGAATGCCTAATCCACCACTAACTTGAGACTTGATTCACAGATCCATATATATATATATATACATATATACATATATAAATATATACATATATATATACACACATACATATATACACATATATACATATACATACATATATATATATATATATATATATATATATATATATAATATATATATATATATATATATATATATATATATATATATATATATATGTGTGTGTGTGTAGGGACCCCTACTGGGTAATCTGCCCTGCAGCTTTAAGGCCCCCACCTTTTTCTTAGAGTGATCTGCCAGGAGAGAATGACACTCCCCTGCTACACTGCTATATAGTGAGTGTAGGGAGTGGCCACTTCCTCTTTGGCCTGTGGATGGTGATCCAGCTGGGTGTGCTCAGGGGAGCCTGGGCACAGCTAGGCCCAGAAAGGCCCATGTGCTTTGGAAGAAGAATTCGGGGACCAGGTAACCCCGTGAATGAGGAATAGTTACACTAGGGCAGACTTGTCATAGTCTCTCTAGGAGAGAAAGGCAGAGAGGTGAGAGAGAAAGAGCAGCTGAAGCTCCAACGAGGATTTGCAGTAAGGGAGTAGCTTCCCAGAGGCTTTATGTGTTGCCTCCAGTCAGGGACCTCAGTGAAGAGGGACTGTAGGGTAGAAGCTGCTTGCCTGACAACTTCCAGGAGGGAATGTGTGTAATACTGCAAATGCCTAATGGAGATCTTTCCTCTGTGAGAAATGCCGAATGCCTGCAGCTCTGTGTGAGAAATGTGCTATTGCCTCAGCTCCTGCGTGAGTACTAAACCTGTGGTCACTTGCATCGTGCATAGTTAAATAAACCGTTTCTGTTTTACTGCAAGAACCTCCTGGCGCCCAATTTGTTTGTTGTATGCACAGTAGCCTGGGGGATGTAGTTGCACTACACCATAGAGGGAATACTTCCACTTGGCGAAGGCCCTGACCCTGTTGTGTGAAGTCGCATGTAACCCATGTTTTTACTGCTAGCTGGACAGTTTAACTATTTGTGTGCTATGGAGCCCAAATAGGTGTTACATTTGGCGCCCAATGTGGGGCTCGATTCCCTAAAACCAGGCTGTGCATTGTTTTGTTTGAATCGTATGGATTTCCTTCAAAGTATTTGCCCGTGGGTTCGGGCTTGGAGGTTCGCCCCGAATTTCACAAAGGCCTGCGGATGTCAGTTGGAATGGATGGGAGGAAGATGGATGTATATATATATATATATAGAGAGAGCTGGAGTACCGATCACTATACAATAATGCATGGGTGCTGCTTATAATCAATTATCCATAACGCAAAAAACAAAACCGCACACACAGGGCTTTAGTGAAAAACAAAAACTTGTTGGCTTTATTACAACGTTTCGGCTCCTAAACTCGAGCTGTCATCAGGAAGTTATGCAGTATACCTTGTACTACCTTGTACTACGCTCCTCTACTGACCTGCTACTCAACTCTTCTCTCATTACCTCCTCACATGCTCACATTTAAGACTTTGCAAGTGCTGCAGCCCTCCTCTGGAATTCTCTCCCAAGGTCTGTCCGATTTTCTCCCAACCTTTCTGCTTTCAAGAAATCTCTTAAAACGCACTTCTTTTGAGAAGCCTACCCTCAACTCTGCTTAACTACCAAACGCAACACCACATATGTACAGTACCACATTTCTCAACTACTTAATTCGATCTTGCCCACTCCCACACCTTGTGTATTACTCCCTTCCCTTTAGAGTGTAAGCTCTTTCTGCATAGGGCCTTGCTCAATTTTGGTACTGGTATTGATTGTGATGTATGCAACTCCATATGTTCTATGTATATAATTCATGTGATTTAGTTGTTTAATCACATTTACTTTACAGTGCTATGCAATATGTTGGCGCTATATAAATGCATGTCAATAATAATAAAATAATAAAGACTATAGAGAGGACACTGTGGTTGCACAATGCCTAAAGCCCTTAATATATTTACTACATTAAACATATGTAAAGCTGGGAAACAAATTGCACATAAAATTTTGATAAGCCAGAAAAGGATATACTGTATGATTGGTTGTTAGACATGCATTAGGAAATGATTTATCATTGAAAAAAAAAAAAACATTTAGCCCTGGACTTTGCCAACCATTCTCAGTCAATTTGCAATGTTTTCCAGAACTCAAAACTCTGTGCGTTCAATAAATGTAATCAGGAGAATAAAAATACAGTGTTCGTACAACTCTTACCAAATGGCACAGCGAAGAATACATCCAATAAAAGCTTGTGCTCTGTTGGCGACTGGACACAGTATGTTTCATTTTCATTTGGAATCATTTCAGAATACAATGTCCACCATTCACCAGATCCTTCCTAAAAAATAATAATACTGGATCTCACTCATTGAGTTTTCCAAAGGGAAATACTTATCATTCTTGTCACATAAAGGGAATAATACAACTTTCCACACATTAATTTATAAAAGTGTTATCTACAGTATTTTATTGCATTTTCTGACATGATTGCTTTTATTTTATGTTGATATAATCAAGGATAATAAACACAGGATCATTTATCTGGAAAAACTTTATCTACAGTGTTTTGTTTGAACAAACAGTTCTTTATGTTCCCGTGTCACTGCTCTTCTGCTGTATCATGCTAATACCTTTTAATCACGCTAAACGGATTTAGCATTATCCATGTTTGTAACATAACAGGAAAAAACCTTTATATGGAAATTTTTATGTCACACACATTTTTGTTAAATAGGCTCCTGTGCAGTCAGGGGCGATCCTGGTCCCTTCACCACCTGAGGTGACTTGCTGCTGCCACCCCTCCCCCACACTTACCTTTCTTGTAGAGCCGGAGGGGGTCCTGGGGGTCCACACACTAGCCCAGAGAAGTGCTATTGGGCTTTTTATGCTATAAGAGACTAATTTCCAGTTTGAATACCAGCAATTCGTCTCTTAGGGTTTTTTTTATTAGTGCACAATTTTACGTGGCTCCCTTTTGACGCATGAAAACGTTACAGTTTAAAAAAGACTTGTTTTTTCATGATTTAATATGCCCAGAAGTGGTTCCAAGTCCAAATCCAAAAATATGCCATCTAAAACCTGCCGAATTCATGTAAAAGTCAATGGCAGATGTCCCTTTAGCCATTTCAAGGTGTTTTAACCCTAACGAAATGTTCACAGTTTTCATAGTTTGCTGCTGGTTTTTCAGTAAAAATGCAATTTTTTCGTGGTTTTTGGGCGTCAAACGTAAACAATTCATGTTTTTCTTACGACAATCCGAAAAAGTCTCGTTTTTTCCCTATCTGATTTTTTTGAGTTTTTTTTTTATTGATAAATGAGGGCAAATGGTGGATTGGTTGGACTTTTTTTATTTAAAAAATTAGAAAAATTCAGGATTTTGATAAATAAATGCCTTGAAGTTACTAGGAGCAGCATTTTTGCTGCCTATGGTAACCAGTGGACAATGCCGCCTATGGCAAGTTCTCAACTCGCCCCATTAGTGCAGAGCCCCTGTTTGCAGTATATGTACATTTTGTCATAGATATAAGTATGGTACAAATATATACATAATGTAAACATTCTAAATGAGTACAGGTATGAGATCCATTATCCATAAATGCTCCAAATTACAGTCATCTCCCATAGACTCCATTTTAATCAAATAATTAAAAATTTCAACGCACTTCATTTTTCTCTATAAGAATAAAAGAGTACCGCATAATTAATCCTTAATGGGGGCAAAACTTTCCTATTGGGTCTATTTAATGTTTAAATGATTTTTAGTAGACTTGCGGGGGAATGTAATAAACGTCGCAAAGAGCAAAAGAATTTGCACCAATAAGAATAAAAATCCACATCTCGCAAGGTAATATTGTTGCATAAACTGCTATTGCATTGCGAATTTTAATTGCGCACTCTTCAGAAGTGCTTGAAGGTAAGAAGTTTTATTACATTTACTGCGCATTGGCGAAAACTATAAAATTCGCAGCTGGTCTTTCACTGTTGGAAGTGGTCGCTAAGCAGTTTCCGGTTTCGCAAAAGCTATATGAAATTCGCGCAAAGCAAAATTTGTTGCACAATGGCATAACTTTTTGCATTAGAATAGTTTTTCTGTTACCAACTTTTTCAGAACACAGAGACCTGTGACTACCTCAAATACATTTCTGCCTGCTTTGGGCAACACTGTATTCATGAGGGATGGGATAGGAGAGACATGTAAGCTTACGACAGGCAGTAAGTATTGGGCTGACCTCCACCCATGACACTGTAGTCTGTACCTCAGAAAGGATGGGGGAAGAACTTACTTACTTCCTAAATGAGCACATAGAGGCATGCTCTTGATCCCCCTTAGTAATTTTTTTTTGCATTTTTCCCCAGTTGTTGTAAAGACCAAAGGTACCTTGGGGACTCTTCATATTTTATAAATATTGCATCAAAGCAACTTAAAATCTCCGTTGTCTACAAGTATTCGATTTTCAATCATATTGTGAATTGTAAGAGGTATGAAACATATTCTCAACTGAAGTTATTTAAAATGACCTGGAGCACCTCTCCATACACAAATATTCTACCAGCAGTTAAAGGCTGATTAATATGTAGAAGATTTGGCACTACAACAAAATTTGTAACTTCATCAGCATTGCTGGGATTAATTATTAAAGGGGAACGCTGGCTTCCAAACCAAAATTTGATAAAGAGGCCCACATAAGACAGAAACCCCCGAAATATCCATCACAGTCACCTGTTTCTTCAAAAAGTATGAATAAATGCCATTTTCTATGCTGAAATCCTACTGTTCAACAGTTATTTTCTTTCTGCATCATTTGAAATCCTGCCAAGGAAGGAGTGACTAAAACACTGATGTTACAAATTGTAACAACTTCTCCACAGCTTACAGAGAGCATGCAGGAACTACATAACCCACAATGCATTGCACTATGATGTTCCTTTCCTTATTGAAATCATTTATGCGGGGAATAGTGAGGTTTGGAGGATGCAGGCTAAGGACAGATGGCTGTTGATATACAAAGTAACAGTAGTCAGCCAGCTCAGCAAAGTAGTGAGAGAGATCAGCAGAAGAGCAGGGTTCTAGGCTTAGGGAACTGTCAGAAATATTTAAAAATGGTCTGCATAAAACAGGCGGAAACACCTAACATACAGCATCTCATCCAACAGCTGAATTCCAGGGAGTCTATGGAAAGACCAACAGCAGCATCACCTGATGCGAAAAATAGATGTGCCCGCATCTGGGACCCATGGCATCCTACTCAAGCCTCTTAAGAGGCAACTCTTAACACAGTCTTACTCCTATCACCCTAGCGGATACAAATATCTGGATGACCAGGGTATAGTTCAATCTGAAATACTTTTATACATGTACACTTTTGTATGTTTTAATTTCGTCTTTTCTCCTTTTCTGTTACGCTAGTATTTGATCCTGGTTCTAGTTCATTTGTGTGCCATACATTTTTGTGTACATAATGTACGAAGAGGACATATGTATATGAACAAGTGGTTCACCAATGTGTTTATATTCAGAATAATTTTGACGCACAATAAACTTGAAAATTGAAAAAAAAAAAATGGTCTGCATATTTTTTAAATCATCTATATTGCAAAGTTGCTTGAAATTATGTTTACTTTTCAAAAAGCTTCAGTTATTTTTTTGTGGAGTTCCCCTTTAATAATCAATTCTGCATTGTAATCCATCATACTTTCATTTTATAAAATGTTAAATACATAGGGGGTCATTAACATAACAAGAGGCAATGAGCAAAGTGCAAAAAAGGCCATAGTCGTTTCTTTTAGCTCTCACTTGTGCACAATATTTGCTAATATTTGAGCCTATGGAACAAAAGTTAGCACGTTATTATGACAGGTTTAATTACACTGGATTTCATGAAGAAATGTTGCATAGTGGGTAAATGCATATCAAATTGAACTGTTTTTTGTCTTCACTGAAAATTCAACTTTTACTTCTATTTACTTTACTTACATCAATGGCATATCTTATAGTCTTCAGAGGAATCCAAATACTTCCTAAAACAGAGTCTCGAAGCCAACTAGACTTCCAAACCTCCACAAGGAAACCTTTCTGGGGATCATCAATGTCACTGAAATAAATCACATGTAAGGGCAATGACACACAGTGCTACTTTTCGCAACTACAAAACCCACAATAACATGCCATTGACAATAATGAGAATTGTCTCCACTAAAAAACTCAGATGGCATACTCATTTAAAAATGCCTTTGCATGCATTAAAATGTGGAGAAATTGTTTGTTTAATGGCTTCTTATGTGGAAGAATGTATAATGATTTATTGCTCGTCTCTTGCGTTATAGAAGAGAGAAATATCCTGCTGTTCGTTGGTGAAGGGCATTGTTTTATGAACAGCTCAAATTTGTTTTATCCCTGCAGTTAGTTTAATTACTTATAATCTTCCTGTAAAAAAAAAAAAAACCTGTAAGCAGCTACTTACAATATGTAATCTTGTTCCCAGCAAGGATGCTGCCCTGGTTTAGATGCTGTTGTGCATTTTAGTTTTTCAATCTTTATAATTACATATGTGTAGGATTTGTCTACAAACACAGAAACCAAGAATCAATTGAAAACATTACAGTATAAAATAACATTTGTTCTTTTGTCTGGCATTAAATTAATTAGAAAAATTAAACTTGGAGCAGGCACAAATAAAAGGTAAGAAATGTTTCAGCTGAATTGGTAATGTTACATTTCTAGGGCAGGGTCCTCCAAGCCCAGGTTATTAAAGGAATGAACAAGTCCAGATTTACATCTATGTACCTCATGTACAGGTGAAGTAATTTCCTCTGACTCATTGAAGCAAACCAGAAAACTGTGGCCCAAATTCACTAAGAATCGTAGTTGCGCCAGGCGCAAATTCGCCGCACTTCGCCAGGCGTATTTTCGCCAGCGCTCCGCAAATTCACTAAAATCCGAAGTTGCGCACAGGGGTAGCGTAAGTATTCGAAGTTGCGCTAGCATTAATTCGCCAAGCGAAGCGAAGTTTCGCTAGCGATGGTTCATTTGCATACGGCGCGAAATTCAAATTTCAATGGAGGAACACGTATCACCACTTCAAATGCCTAGAAAACCTTCAAATCAGCAACTAAAAATTTTATTTTGCCCTACACATGTGCCCACTGTCTAGGTAAGTTGCCATGAGTCAGGAAATGTAGGGGGGAAGGACGGGAGCCCCAAAAAAAATTTCGATCTTTTTCAGCCTATCACCCATCATGTAGAAAACACGCCAGCGTTTTTGACTTTTTTTGAAACAATCCCTATCTACTCTATTGCGCTTCGCCAGGTCTGAGGTGGCGAAGGAAGTCTAGCGTAAAAGGTAGCGTTCAGTACACTGCGCAAGTTAATGAATTTGCGCAGTTACGTCGCTAGCAAAAATTCACCTGGCGTAAGGGTGCGAAGTAACACTAGCGAATTTACGCCAGCGCTCGTTAGTGAATTTGCGCAGTAACGAAAAATGCCAAACGCTAGCGAATTAATGCTAGCTTTCGGCGCTTCGGCGCTTAGTGAATTTGCGCCTGGGTGTTTGTTGAAACCTGATGCCTGGTATTGGAAGTGAATGTAGAATGTAGAACATCGTTCGATCGAACGATTGTTGGAAAAATCGTTTGATTGAACAATTAAATCCTTCTAATCAAACGATTCGAAGGATTTTAATCCACCGATCGAACAATTTCCCTTTGATCAAAAAAAAGCTAGGAAAGCCTATGGGGGCCTTCCCCATAGGCTAAATTTGGTGTTGGTAGGTTTTAGGTGGCGAAGTAGGTAATCAAAGTTTTTTTTTTTAAAGAGACAGTACTTAGACTATCGAATGGTCGAATAGTCTAACGATTTTTAGTTCGAATCGCTCGATTCGAAGTCGAAGGTGGAAGTAGCCAAAAAAAATACTTCGAAATTCGAAGTATTTTTCATTCTAATCCTTCACTCAAGCTAAATGTGCCCCTGTATGTTAACATGATTTTCTCGTAGACTTAAGGTATGAAGATCCAAATTACAGAAAGATCTGTTATCTGGAAAACCTAAAGCATTCTGGATAACAGGTCCCATAACTGTATCACTTAATGTACCTACTGTATGGTTAAGAACACCTGTGAATTACTGACCTTAGCAACTGAAGATTATACATTAAGGTACTGCTCACGCCACAGACTTTGAGCAAATATAGGAATGGGACAAGTCTGAAGTCTGTTGGAAGTGTGTGCGTTTATTGTAACATGTAGTACAGGAATGGGATCTGTTATCTGGAAACCAGTTATCCAGAAAGCTTTCGAATTACAGAAAGGCCATCTCCCATAGAATTTATTATAATCAAATAATCCAACTTTTTTAAATGGATTTCCTTTTTCTCTACATCAAAGGGATACTGTCATGGGAAAAAATTTGGGGCAGCTGGGAAATTGACAAAATGTCTAGCCCCAAGTCAGATTTCAAAATTGAATATAAAAAAAATCTGTTTGCTCTTTTGAGAAATGGATTTCAGTGCAGAATTCTGCTGGAGCAGCACTATTAACTGATTCATTTTGAAAAAAAGGGACAGTATCCCTTTAATAAAACAGTACAAATAACTTGATCCAAACTAAGATATATAATTATAGTATTCCTCATTGGCAGTAAAATCAGTGTACTGGGTTTATTTAAAGTTTACATCATTTTCAAGTGGACTTAAGGTATGAAGATACAAGTTATGAAAAGATTTCGTTTGCATTCTGGATAACAGGCCTCAGCCCCCATACCTGTATCTTCATTAGACTCAAATGCTTGGGCAAATGTACTGTTCAGGTGTGGCTTTTGCACTCTTTATTATTGCAATAAGCTTGAAAAAATTGATTAGAAGAGCAAATGTATAATATTTACCTGATATACCATTAAAATGTCCTTTTTTAACTTCATAATAAAAAAAACAGAAAAACACAATTAGTAATACAATAAAATACACAACATTTAACACATATATTTATCTGTATAAACAGAAAAAAGGACACTTGGGAAACTGTGTAAAAGCATGCATACCATCTAAACAGCTATGAGATAAATGTAAGGAACATTGACAAATGACAAATGCTAGGGTCCCAGCTCACTTGTACCTTGCATCCCACGCTGCTCCTTCCATGCACATCCTGAATGACAGGTTACATATGGCATTCCAGGGGATATGTAGGTCTCACCCATGACCTACCCAACTAACAGGTTACTGCCACCATCTATTCCCAGTGCATGCAGTAGTGTCTGTCAAACATAGGGAGGCTTTGGAAATGTAACAGATTGGTGCAGGACACTGCTTTTTTTTTTTTTTTTTGGTGCAGTTTTTATTTCTCTTAAAAGGAGCACCATCCTGGGGAAATTGGTGGTTGTATATATATATATATATATATATATATATATATATATATATATATATATATATATATATATATATATATATATATATATATATATATATATTAAAGAAATTGAATGTGGAACCAACAACTTTTGCACTGTGGATTTTATGAAAATCACACAAATATTGTCTGATACAGATACTGATACAGATCCATTATCCAGACACCCATCATCCGAAGCTCCGAATTACAAAATGATCATCACCCATTATAATCAAATAATTCAAATTTTTAAAAATGGTTTCCTTTTTCTCTGTAACAATAAAAAACAGTAGTTTGTACTTGATCTAAACTATGATATAATTAATCCTTACTGTCAGCAAAGCCAGTCTGTTCAATTTATTTAATATTTACTTGATTTTCTAGTTGACTAAGGGGCAAATTCATCAAGGGTCGAATATCGAGGTTTAATTAACCCTTTGATATTCGACTGGGAATGAAAATCCTTCGACTTCTAATATCGAAGTCAAAGGATTTTGCGCAAATACTGCGATTGAAGGATTTTAATCCAACGATCGAAGGAATATCCTTCGACCAAAAAAGTTTAGCCAAGCCTATGGGGAACTTCCCCATAGGCTAACATTGGATTCGGTAGCTTTTAGGTGGCGAACTTGGGAATCAACTATCGAATGGTCGAATAGTCAAACGTTTTTTAGTTCGAATCCTTCGATTCGAAGTCGAAGGTCGAAGTAGCCAACAAAACACTTTGAAATTCAAAGTTTTTTTCTTCTATTCCTTCACTCTAAGTTAATGAATTGGCCCCTTAATGTATAAAGATCCATATCACAGAAAGAGCCAGTATCAGGAAACCCCCTGGTCCCAAGCATTCTGTATTGCCTTGAAGAATTTATTTAGGTGAGATTTTTCAAATACACAAGGCCTGTGTTTTAGTAATGCATCCCAAATTCCACATGTATGATTTGATTTGCACGTGTCACATGACATAACAAAATCATTGAAGGCAAAATGGATATGATGAACAAGCCATTTCTATTTGTTTTGCAAATCTTTGGTTTAGTTCAATACAATATGCTTCGGGCAGCAACAATAGTCACTCCTGAAAATGCTTATATAAAGCAGCACAAAAGTTAACACATTCTTTCATCCATCTACTTTATGTTTACCTATGCAGCAAATACCTGTGTGCCATGATGGGTTCACCAATTCAATAGTAAAAAAAAATGCTCTACTGCAGGGACTATGCATCACTAACAAGGCATCTGTTAATTAGACTTCCACTATTTTAATTATGAAAATATACAATATATACAGGTATAGAACATGTTATGTATAAGCTTTGGGACCTGACTTACTTTTCTTCAGATACAGGTATAGGATCTGTTAGGAAACCAGTTATCCAGAAAGCTCCAAATTACAAGAAGGCCCATAGACTCCATTTTAATAAAATAATTACAATTTTCATACATGATTCCCATTTCTCTGTAATAATAAAACAGAACCTTGAATTTGATCAACTAAAAATGTTTAATGAAAGTCCATTTATTATACACTTGCCACACTTGGGCTCTAACTAATACTCATGGTATTTTCCATCTCTAACACTACAATAATTTGTGGTTAAACCCCAAAAATATAGCTCCATAGAGGCTGTACCTTTTTAAAGTCCTTTTCTTAAAGAAACCCAGCACTCCCCACTGTTTCATACAGACGGCAGGTCCCATTCTCAGTTCCTCACTCTGGGCTGCTAGTGGATGTAGACTGTTTATTATTCCACAGGTAAGACTTCCTAGGGGAAATAAACCCACTCAGCACTGCTGTACATATGAGAGTAAAGGCTGAACTCCATGAGACGATCGGGACAGATTAGTCGCCAGGCAATGACACGCATGCGACATGTTGGAAGTGCAGGATATAATGGGACTGCTCGAGAAATCTCAGGTACAAACTACATGTATACGACTGTCGGATGAAGATGCAGCGTGTGGCGTTCATATCTGACAGTCGGATACATGTAGTTTGTACTTCAGATTTCTCAAGCAGTCCCATTATATTCTGCACTACCAACATGTCGCATGCGTGTCATTGCCTGGCGACGAATCTGTCCCGATCGCCTGAAGGAATGGAATTTACAACCTAGGGTCCTCATCACACTAGACACACACTAGGCCCCATTTGATCTCATTGCGAAATTCCTTTGTACAACCGGCCACACTCACCACACTAACTCCCCAGAAGCCTGGCTCACGTCTTATTTCTTTCAGTGTTGAATACAGGAGTTGCACACACCAAATAACTTTGTCGGTGCTTAACCTTTTTATTAAGTCATCAATGTTTCTGGGGATCTCTACCTTCTGAGGAAAGGAGATGGAGATTGCCCAAAACAACTTGGTGAAATTTTTTTGAGTGTGGGAGGAAACATACAGGGGAGCATACAAACTTGTTGTAGATACTGTCCTGACATTATAGGAAAGGGGAATCCATATGTCTGAGCATTCTGGATAAGGAGTTTATAGATAAAAGACACCATGCCTGTATACTGTATAATGTCATCCTTCACATGGAATACTGATTATTTGAGTCACCTGTAGGACCCATTTAATCCCACAATACAAACTGTGACATAAGTGTAACATGCTGTAATATCTGCAAGTTAAAGAATAATTTACCTTTGACGAATAGCAGCACCATGTCGCAGGCAGTTCTTCTTCACATCTGGCTTCCCTTGTCCATTCCGTGCTGACACAAACACTTCCTTGCACTGCCGGGTAATTGATCGAGCTTAGCTAATAATTTAGCAGCGTCCCTCCCACTATATCAATACTACACTTGCCATATAAACTGACAGTGCTGCTGCATATACTGTGGGAGAGTTATCAGTACAAATGTTTAGTTGTGTTTCAGATGATTGGAAGTGCAATCATTTTGTCATCTACTTAAAAAAACCTTAGCTGTATAAAGCATTGTGGAAAGAGAAATAAAATACAGCTGTATTCAGTGTCTTTAAAGTTAGGCTAAAGAATTCCCAGTGATGCAAGTGGGAAAAGTGCAGCCTAATATTGCCTGGTGCCTTGTGATGGGAAAGTCTGAACGGGATTCTATTTCCCTGTCTGTGCTGTCACAGGAGACCAGGGCACACCCAGCTTTGAGGAAATGAGCTCTAGTCATGCTGTTTTCTCAGCCCAGATTATTGGAATACAGAAGGCAGTATAGGCCCTATTGTTGCATCCATCACTTCCTTTGTATTAAGTATGCAAAAAAAAAAAAACTGTAAAACTAATGCACTTACCAGCTTGCTATCTTTTCAAACAGAAAATGTTAACTTTTTAATTTGAATTTTTTTTTTTAACGTAACAGTAAACCCTAGTTGTAACCCTAATTAATCTGACAGGATAATGGGAAAGAGCAGGAAAATATACTGGTCGATAATTGGAATATCATGTCTAATTCTGTTGCTTTTAAGACAAACTGCAGCAGTGTTTTCAGCGAGGCTGTGGCATTACTAAGTTATTCTATAAAGTACCAATAGTCTGTCACAATCCTCAAAGTCACATTTCTATTAACAGCAAAAGTAAAAAAAAATAAATAATAATCAGTAATATCATGAAACTGAAAGGCTTGGAAATATTTTCATTGGATATTTTGCTTGTGTTAGGTTGCTTTATGTTCCTCTTCTTCACTTATATATCACCAACTTATTCCACAGGACTATACAGGTATTATACATCATTCACATTCAGGGTCAGACTGGAGCTGTGTGGGCCCACCGAGGCTTCCAAACGAATGGCCCTTGAAACGCAGCACGTATTAGAGGAAACCGCTGCATGCATACATGGAAAATGGCGCACACGTGCACGGAAAAATCCTCTCCCCTCCCTCCACCCCCCAGCAACCCATCAGCAGAACAATGAGGCGGTAACCAGATAACAGCTCTCTGGTAGATATAAGAACACCACTCAATAGTAAAAATCCATGTCACACTGTGACTCCGTCAGTTATATTGAGTAGGAAAAACAATAGCCTGTCAATAAAGCAGTTCCCTAGTGCAGCACTGGCTCTGTCTGAAAGCACATGACCAGGCAAAATGGCTGCCTACACACCAATATTACAATTTAAAAAAATGCACTTGTTGGGTTAGGAATGACATTTAACATGGTGAATTATTTGCAGTGTAAGTACACCGTTCACTTGACAAAGCTATGCTGGGTAGAGAAACGGTTATTGCGAGTGAAGATCCTATGGAAGAGGGGCCTCTCCTTGATCCTGTACACAAAAGTCGCCTAGGAATTGTCTCTCCCCAGTGCATACTGAGTGAATCTGAGAGATATGCTGCTTGTTGGATGTAATAAGACAGAGGTCTTAACGGAAGTTACGCTTGTGCATGGAATAGTTGCCATTTAATATCAAGTTGATCTATATCACATGTGCGATGGCAGAGTATTTTGTATTTTGGATATCAATATAAGCACCACAATGGAAGCTGTTTTATAAATAACAGACCAAGCTTATTTATAATGGTACATACATAATTAGGCTGCAGAAGTGATGGGCAAATTTATTCAGCAGGTGCAAATTCGCATCGAATTTGCAAGTTTTGCTGCCAGAGAATAAATTGTCAAATTTGCCGCGAGAATTCGCTGGTGAAAATTAATCTGCGTTGGAAAAATTTGGACATCGCAAAATTTGTGGCGAAGCGAAATGGGACAAATTCGCCCATCACTAGTCTGCAGCTGATCAATATCTCCTTGAAATCTTTTCAATATACGTATATCAAGCTTACAAGTAGAAGTGACAATATTTTGTGGCTATTGTATTCGTTTTTGGTGGACTCTATCTTGTTTTTTATTTTATATCATGACTTTAAAAAAGCATGGCATAATGTGTTTAATAAAAAAATTCCAGTTAGGCTTTGACCTTCTCAAATGGGATTTAATGATATGTACTTTATCTGTCTATGTAAGTACACTGCAAAAAGTTACACTAGATGAACACAGGCTAATTATCATTTCTTGACCAACCTAGCCAATCTAAAAAGCAAATTTGAATTCAAATTTAATAGATTCCATCCCTATCTACCCATAAATAATATGATCATCTGCTGCTCCCCTGCTTGAGACAGTTGGACACAAGTTCAGAATATTCTGCACAAAGAAACAGAAGATATTCAATAGCAAGCATTTGTTTCTATAAATTAATATTTTGCTGAGTTTCTGATCTAACAAATTAAATGTTTTTTTTTACTATGGGTTTCAATTTCATGAGCAACATATATATTCTGATTCAGTTTCAATTTTCCCTATAGATCTCTATTGCATTTTCATGAGATCAACTATGAGATACTTTTTTCTCATTAAATTGTATCTTGTCCTATAACCCATACAATAAAGTATAAGTTGATTGCATCATATGCAGTATAACTTTATTAAGATTAATATAGGTAAAATGCCCCGATCCTCCAGCTATTAAAGGCCAATAACATCAGGCTATTAAAATGCTCTGTTTCCATTTTCACAGTTTTTGCCTTTTTTTATATCATATGAAAAAAAGTGTCAGCCTTCCTGTTAACAAAGGTTCATGATCAAGGTCATTAGAAAGAATCAGCACAGAGGTATTTTACAACTATCCAACCAAGTAGTCTCTGTAACGGGTTAATGAGCAGACGTTTTCAAAATGTTAAGAGTGGGACTAAAGCAACCCCTTCTTTATAACAACATGACATCACTTTTACAGCAAACTGAACCCTATGTTTTTTGCCATATTTGAAACTGTAAACGGATGCATTTAAACAGCACTAGATAATTTGTTCCTGGATCAAGAGAGTTGAACAAATCCCACAAATGTAAATTATTGCCACCCTAAAAACAAATGTGCATTCCAAAGAAATGTAACTGGATTCCTTTAAAGTGAAATAATGGTCATTGCATCTGATATCTCACAAAGCAGGAATGATCATTTACGCACACCTAGGGGCAGGAAAACTGGTTTGAAGATGGAAGCAAAAAGAGGCAATCATACCACATGCAATCAGATACTACTATATTCACTTTCTCATTGTAGCCCAATGCACGCGACGTTTGACTGTATTTACAAGTAATGGTGTTCTGTATAAGGAATCTTTCTGTAATTCAATCACCATACCTTACGTTTGCTAAAAATATTTACACATTTAGGGGAAGATTTATCAAAGGTTGAGGTGAATTTTTGAATGAAACAAATTCGAATTTCAAGCTATTTTTTGTGTACTTTGACTAGGCAATAGTCCAAATTCGATTAGAATTTGAAAAAAATTCAAAATTTCTAAATTTATCATGTACTGTGTCTTTAAAAATTTGACTTCGACCATTTGCCATCTAAAACCTGCAGAATTGCTGTTTAAGCCTATGGGGGACCTCCTAGAACCTATTTGGAGTCAATTGGCGAACTTTGAAAAATCTAAGTTTTTTTGGGGGGAAACTTTGAATCGAATTCAAACAAATGCGCTATTCCTTCAATTCGTATGATTTGAATTCGGCCGAATATGGACCTATTTGATCAAAAACAGACCTATTCGACCAAAAAAAAAACTGACTTAATTTCGGTTGGTCTTTTTCAATTCAATTTTGCAGCTAGAATGGATTCATGCAGCTTAATTAGGACCAATAACACTCTACTGTTTTCTTTTTACTGTGATCAATCTTTTTGGAAGATCCAGGGAGATTAAGGGGATCTGTTATCAAGGTGTGTAAAATAGGCACCTCTTGATACACAGAATTAGTTGTTGGCGGTATTGACCTAAAACAAACTGAATTCCAGCTATAATATAAATAGTTTTCTTGAGATAAATTAATGATGATTATATTTTTATAAGAAAGACACATATTTGAAAAACACAATCACATTCTGAATTGATGTACAATAGAATGTCGTGTACATGAAACATGGCAATTATATACAAAATTTGATAGATACAGATATATTAAAGGGATCCTGTCATCGGAAAACATGTTTTTTTCTAAACACATCAGTTAATAGTGCTACTCCAGCAGAATTCTGCACTGAAATCCATTTCTCAAAAGAGCAAACAGATTTTTTTATATTCAATTTTGAAATCTGACATGGGGCTAGACATTTTGTCAATTTCCCAGCTGCCCCTGGACATGTGACTTGTGCCTGCACTTTAGGAGAGAAATGCTTTCTGGCAGGCTGCTGTTTTTCCTTCTCAATGTAACTGAATGTGTCTCAGTGAGACATGGGTTTTTACTATTAAGTGTTGTTCTTTGATCTACTAGGTAGCTGTTATCTTGTGTTAGGGAGCTGCTATCTTGTTACCTTCCCATTGTTCTTTTGTTTGGCCGCTGAGGGGGGGAAGGGAGGGTGTGATATCACTCCAACTTGCAGGACAGCTGTAAAGAGTGATTGAAGTTTATCAGAGCACAAGTCACATGACTTGGGGCAGCTGGGAAATTGACAAAATGTCTAGCCCCATGTCAGATTTCAAAATCGAAAATAAAAAAATCTGTTTGCTCTTTTGAGAAATGGATTTCAGTGCAGAATTTTGCTGGAGCAGGACTATTAACTGAATCATTTTGAAAAAAATGTTTTTTCCCATGATAGTGTCCCTTTAATAAAGTATATATAAAGTATATCTAATATTCAGAATGCTAGGGACCTGGGGTTTTCTGTATAAAGGGTTTTTCTGTAATTCAATCACCATATTTTGTTTGGTAAAAAAATATTTACACATTAAATAAACCCAAATGGATTGTTGAATTTTTAAAGGGGAAAAAACTCTCACATTTTTTTCAAATTTATTATGCACCAAAATTCGAAAACGAAAATACTTCAGCTACAACCTGTTGAAATCCTATAAAAGTCAATGGCAGACGTCCTAACATTTTGAAGATGTTTCTTACCGTCATGATTGTCAAGGGTTTTAGGCTGGTTTTCATTCAATAATCCAAAAAAGTCAAGTTTTTCTGCCATCAAATTGAAAAAGTTGTGGTTTTTTACGGCATCAAATCAAAATAGTTGCGAGATTCGATTTGATGCACAGTTTTGTTGTGATTTTTTCATGCACATGCTTTTTTTCATTCAGATTTATTGGTAAATTAAGGGGATTTGGGTTTTGGAGTTTGGTCGAATTTTTTTTTTTATATTGTAAGAAAAAGTTGAGTTTTAGTAAATACCCCCTTAATATACACTTGTTATATGCATGCACATAAATGATTTAATCAACAATATAACATAACATGTATTAGGCAAATTATATTCTCTAAATGTATATTTTTAAATAAATAACTCCAAAGTGAAATAGCTGGGTGAGGAGAGCCATCTAGTGCTTACTATACAAAATACAATATTTTCCAAAGAGAATCCTTCCTTCATCAGTTTAGTATGTTTCATCTTTATTAATTAAGGGTAGGTGTGAAACTAATAGAATGGAAATGGCAGTACTTACTGAGTGATACTATACAGCACATCATTTCATAACACTGCAAAGTACATTAAAACACGGAGTGATGAAGAATTACAGATTTTTAATTTTGCATTAGATGAGGATTGATAACATACCAATGATGCTACCACAGTGAGGGATGGAGCAGGATTGCTGAAGGTTGGGTTGTCCACCTGTGAATACTATAAAGATGGTGGTTATACTGATTATTTCCTGTAGTTATACAATCACATAGTAAGGTAACACAGGAAAAACACATTAATACGATTAGTTTAGATATAGGTCTAAGGTAAAATTTAATAGACTCAAGACAGGCAGACGGCACTTCTGGAAAAGGTTTATTGGGGTTGCTGCTGTGAAACCTAACGCATTTCGGGAATAGATCCCTTAATCATATGATTAAGGGATCTATTCCCGAAACGCGTTAGGTTTCACAGCAGCAACCCTAATAAACTTTTCCAGAAGTGTCGTCTGCCTGTCTTGAGTCTATTGAATGTTAGCAGTGGGGACACTGCTTGACAGAGCACCTGGATAAGTGTATGCGGTGAGCAGTAGCGGTCCTTTACCTTTTGTTTCCAATCTTAAGGTAAAATTTAGTCTCATTCTGCCTTGAGACCTTGACATCAATCAATTTTTTGGACTTTCCATCCTCACTTGGGAACACTCTGGTGATCAGTGCCAAAGGCCATTCATTTCTCTAAGAGTCTTTCATGACAGTCTGACACCTAGATGTTGAGGTGTAGATGTACTTTTTCTTCCATTTGTCCCAGACAGCATTAACAAGACTGTGGACTTGTCTTCACTGGCATTTATATAGTCATTGGTGCCAAACTCACCAGGAGGTGATATAAGAGTCTTCATTTGAACACTGTTGCCAGGTTCCACTTTTTTGTCAGTCTGACACTTATTCCTAGACTTTAAGGTGAAGATGTACAAAAGGGTCCCCAGATAATTGGATACTGAGGTCAAAGATATGGCATTCATAAGATAACAGTGCGTATATGTTTCTTTGTACCCACTATGCAAAATCCAGCTGCATGAAGGGCATGAAACAGGTGCATTGTCTGTTAGTGAAAATCCAAGACAAGCAAAGATGTGACATGATTGTAAGGGATTATCAGAGGGTTTTCTTCTCGTTGAAGTTTAACATTTATAATGGGACCTCTAATTCTCTAATAGTTTATCTACATCGACAAATGGATAAAGTTTCTTTAAAAAACTGCCTTTAGAAATATGTATATATATTTTTTGACTTTGATACACTCTCTCTTTAACAAATGTTTGATGCTGTACATTGAGAATGATGATATTTCTGGTGGCACTTGCAGCCTGTTTGAAATAAACCTCCTGGTTTACGAGGCCTACCTTTTGGTAGACTTCTGCACAGAACTACCCTGATGACATGTTTGAGCCAAAGGTTCACCCCAAGTGTCCACACTCTGCACTGACATTTCAAGTGTGTACCCAAGGTTAAATTGCTTTAGAAGATTTTCTACTTAGAAGTCCATAGTCAAATCGATTACCTTTCTACTTCATATAGTAAAATACTCCAAAAAAGATTTTGATACAACTTCTAACTACTAAGGCTGGCACTAGTGTCAAAAGACATATACAGAAGATGTATTTAGAGTAAGTGGCATCTGTGTAGATCTTCAGTTAGATGTGTAGGTGAAAACTGCTAGAGCAGTGCCATGAGTTGGCAACAAGTAATAAGTTATAACAAGCATGGAAAGTACCAAACAAACAAATAAGTTAGGGACTGATATATTATACTAATAATGATACCATAACACTGAATAGATAGAATTGCAGCAGATTGGGTTGCCCACCTGTGGATACTATAACGATGGTGGACTGGTCATACTTAACATTTTTCTGTAGTTAAAAATAGTCACATGATAAAGTAAAGTAACCTAGGAAACAAATTTCTCAAAGTAAGAACTGTGATCATTATCTAAACAATTAGGTGGTGCTACACAAACAATGAAAGTGCTAGAAGCATACACATCCCCTGGGGAGAAAGACATCTCATAATAAAGTATTTCAGATCCAGTGGAAGAATATCTCCCTCCTGACTCCCCTGCAAACCATCATAGATACAGATGCCAGACTCCCCTTTGTATACAAAATATGCCTTTCTGTGCCAGTCTACCGTCACCAGCTACCTGTCATATCCCTAATTCACTAAAAAAATAGTGTACTCCACGCATCACCATTGGACATAACCTTTATTCTGCACACAGTGTTCTTCTCTCCATCATCCAGGGGGGCATTCCATGACTATTGCCATGCTGCAGCCATCCTCTGGAATTTCCACCCCCTTTTAGATATTCCCTCGAATTATACCTTTGAATTCTAACTTAAACCCTACTACTTCATCCAAACGTATAATTTAAGTCCTCAACAACTTGCTTCCCCAGATCTGCCGGGTCAATTGAAGGTATGCTGTGACTGCAGGGGGAGCATGTATCTTCCTAGGGTCACTCTCCCTTCCTTGTTAGGCTCCTTCTCCAGGGCATGATGTCATATCTGATTCCCAAACCTGAGTGATAGAGCACTGGGATCTGCAAACTGCCTGTCCACTCTCTCCTAGCTTTAGCATAGGTATTTGCTTGGTTATGGTCCGGTTTTCAGTTTTGTTAATAATTTTTAAAAAAAAAATACAAAAAAATAAATCATTGTTTGTAGGTGTGAATTGTTTTGCATTGTGCTTGCATCCCCTTACTCTATAAAGCACTATGGGAAATAACGTCTTTGTAAATTAATATTTCCAAGATACTGCCTCTTTAGACTCCTGCTACATGAGGCCTCAGTAGGAGAAGATCTTAAAGGTAGGACTAGCTCCCGTTTTAGCTCAGTATCATAGACATCACCTATCAATGTAGGGACTTAAATGTATGGGCTCAGTAATAGATTCGGAACAAACTCACTTTAAGAGCCTTGTACTCTGGGGGCTGGAAACTGGTGAGCGCTACTGCTCACTATCATAAACTATAACATTCACAATCATTATCCTACTGTCATGTGAGGGGCAAAGTGATTGCAAAATGCTAAATTGTTCACTTTGCGAACATTTATTCGCATTGCGAACAAATTGTAAATGATTTTTGCGTTAGGAATAATTATTACATTCCCCCACTAAAGTCTAAAAACAGATGAAATTGCCACCATCTCAAACAAGGTAATTTGCCTTGAATACAAGGTCATTTGTCATGAATACCTATACAGAAATTTTTTGCATCTATCGCATGACATTTCAATAGAAGTGGCATTTTTACGATTGCTGTTTTTGCATAGCATTGAAAGGATTATTACATTTCTTTCAAGCCTTACATCTGGTGTCTCTCAGTTCCCTCACATATGCTACAATATGATTTATTTTGTCAAGGTAAGAATATGCTTGTCTTGTTACCTTGGGAAACTAGATACGTGATGTATCTTAGAGACTGATGCATGAGGGGTTATACTTCACAGTTGGCCCCTTTCATTTATCTTTCCATGCAGCATCCCTATTCCATGGAGCATACATGTATGACCCTTTAACTGCACATCTAATATAAGGATACTATAACAATTTGTAAAATACTCAAAGTGGCTCATTTATTAAAATGTCAGGGGAGCAGAACACAATGCTTTTGGTTCCAAACTTTTCCAGTATGGATGGCACCTGATGACATATGCATGAAATGTTGATGTCATTGATAGGTGGTAAATCATTATGCATTACAATTCATATCCAGCACATGCCATATGAATAGGGATGTAGCGAACTGTTCGCCGGCGAACTAGTTCGCGCGAACTTCGACTGTTCGCGTCCGCCGCAAGTTCGCGAACGTCGCGCGACGTTCGCCAATAGGCGTTCGCGTCAAAATCGTTCGACCATTCGACCATTCGACCATTCGATCGCTAAAATCAAACGATTTTCATTCGAATCGAACGATCGAAGCCATTGGATTGAATGAAATCATTTGATTAAAATCCTTCGATCGTTCGAATCGAACGATTTTCGGATGTTCGAAGTTCGCGAACTGTTCGCGAACTGTTCGCATTTTTTGCCGGTGTTCGCGAACGGCGTTCGCGAACACATTGGCGGCGGTTCGCTACATCCCTACATATGAAGAGGTAAATCATTGTGCTTTGTTTATTACTGTATTGGTTTTCTAATTGAATTGGCTTTTTGTTCAGCTCTATATGCTGCAAAATCATTGTGTGTGAAGTGCATCCCAATTCTTGTCTGCTCTGTCAAAGGAGAAAGACTGGCCAGTTCTCAAGGCCAAAAGTTGTAATGAGTGGGTGCTGTGTTTTTTGTTTTAATTTTCCCCATATTACTACTTTTGCTCAGAATAAACAATGTCTATTTTCCCTTTGCCACTTAATATAGCAATTACAGTCCAACATTTGTGGTTAATTTGTTTTACGTTGTTAAGTTTTTTACAAACTGTTAGAAAGTGTAGGGATTTAAAACTATAGGGGAGCATTAACTCTATGGGTTCCTAGATTTGTATGTAATTTTGTATATTTAATGTATAAACCCATTTATTGAATTATGTATGCAGAATATGATTTTATAAATTGATTTTATAAATCAATTTTTAAATGTCAATAATAACAATGATGCTTTTTGTGTTTCATCACCTCTAGACTGCTGTCTGTAAAATGGATGACATTTTTACAAAATTATTTCTGAGCTACTGTATAGTGTCTTGCAAGTGTTAATACAGTAAAATAATGTTCAGTCTTGTGATATTTTTCATATAAGGATAAAAATAAATCACCTGTTACTTTGGGTCATGAAAACAGGAGCTTTATCTTTTGGTGAATACAACATTTTGGTGTCAGGTGGAAGTGTTCAGGAAAAGTGGATAAACTAAATAAATAATAAGAATTTATGATTCTTGCTAAAACATTGTTTTCACTTATGATGCTTAAGCATGTCATATTTTAGGTATTAGAAGCCAGAATTATGCTCTTGTGATTTCTAACAAAATAAATAGAATTAATAGAAACTTGGAGAAAGCTGATATTTAAAATGTTACTGTCATATATTGAAAAACAAATTTCTCTGTGCCAAGGTCATTAAGGATATTATTATTATTATTATTACAGGTATGGAACCTGTTATCCAGAATGCTCGGGACCTGGGGTCTTCCGGATAATGGATCTTTCTGTAATTTGTATCTATATACCTGAAGTCTACTAGAAAATCCTTTAAACATGAAATAAACCCAATAGGCTGGTTTTGCTTTGAATAAGGATTCATTGTATATTAGTTGGGATCAAGTACAAGCTACTGTTTTATTATTACAGAGAAAAAGTAAATATTTTTTGAAACTTTGGATTATTTGGATAAAATGGAGCCTATGGGAGCCATTTCATAATTCGGAGCTTTCTGGATAACGGGTTTCCGGATAAGGGATACCATACCTGTATTATTATTATACATTATAACTTGTATTACATTTTAATTTAATTACATTCCATTCCAATTTAACCAAGTTCAGAAAAATAAATAAAAAAATGAGAGCTTGAAATGAACAGATCAAAGGATTGAAAAATGAATCTTTAAAATTAAGACTTCAGTCAGCAGGCACCGTCTCTAATGATTCTATTGATTGTACAGAGATATATAGAGATGCAAAGATATATGTGCTGCTCTAGCCCTCATCCATCTTCTCAGTATGCCAGTTGAACTTCATGGACTGTGCTGACAATTACTGACTCCTGTCCAAGGTAATGTAGGCTGTTATGTCCATCAATGAAAGAGTTTCCAACTCTCTTGAATATTCAGCATTCCAGAAACAGTTTTTAAGTTATTTATAATGTTCCAGATGCAAATGCTAGAGTGATAAGCTACACACTTCATCTGAATGGTGCACAAGTTTGGTGCAGGTATGGGCTGGGATGGAGGATGCTACTTTTGCAGATCCCAGGTCCTTCCCTCCATTCTGGAGTCCATTTACCTGAGCCCACAGGAACTCATGGTGACCATAGCTCTTAGTACTCCTATTGGCCAAATCTGATAATTAATGCAGTTTTAATAAACTGGTTTTGGTAGAAGTCTAATCACCTACCCAACCAATCACCTGTTTAAAAGTAAATGTCTTATTAGTTCTATGTGTTACTGCAACTAAGCTAAAATAAGTGCATTTTATTACATATGGAAGTAAGTGTTTGGATGTGAGCACATGTGTGTGTATTCATGAACTTACACTGAAGTAAGCAATATATTTCTTGTGAATGAAAGGCTCCTCCACAAAATTCAAATCAAATTGGTTTGATACTCCTAACCTTAATAAATGGGATTCATAGTGTTGCTCGTTGTTCAGTATGTGTTGTCATTACTGAGGGGGGTGAATCTGTGCCCTTTTGCTTTACCACAAATGTCAAATGTTCACAAAATTCATTGATGACGTGACTTTTTTTTTTTTACAATACATTGGAGCCTATGGGGCCGATTCACTAAAGGTCGAAAAAGTGGGTGTTATTTACAGCATGCCTTGAAAATTGTATCACTTCTTACATTTTTAGAATCAATGTTCGATTCACTAAAAGTTCACTTGTCTTAAGAAGTAATATTTTTACGTTCATTTACGTTCATTTAACTGAATTGTGTGTGTATTTTACAGCATGCGTTATTGTGTACGATATTTTAAGGCATTTGATATTGTCACACATTATTATAATGTTATATAGCATCTAAGACAGGGATGCCACTGGAAGAGTAAAAGTCTCTTTTTACAGTATTGTAGTTATTCCTTTCCCTGGGAAAAGTAATATAATTCCATGACACAGAACGTAGTGCATTCTGGATCTGCCCAAGGTATCATGAAAATGTGTTAGTGGCTGTAAGTAGGGCTCCAGTTCCTCATAAAGGCGTTGCCCTACCGCTCCTCACTACATCTTCCTCTATTAATCCATCTGATGTTGTTTAGTAACGCCTACTCCTGAGAGGTCTTAAATTTCACAGTAATTATCACAGAATTGTATGCTTTTATCGCTTAAAATATGTTAGTGAACAATGCTTTAGGATTAATCCTATTCTATAAATATTGCATAAATATTGCGTATAGATTTTGCTTAAAAATAAAGCATATTAGAGCAACATATGAATTCTTTAAATTTTAGTGTGATTCTGTGTGTGTTAAAGTATAGTCTAATTCTCAGTTTACCTTTGTACTTTGAATATTGTCATTCCAGGTTCGTGTATTAACCCCTTCTTTAATATTTGTTCAGTTTTTGTATAATATACAACATGAATTTGTGAAACTAGAGGGTGCCTTAAATAGTTTATGATTTTATTTTTCTTACTTTTTAGACAAACTGTATTTCACATGGACAGCCATGTTTACACATAAACACTGTGAAGTTATTTACTGGTCATTCAGTACTTGGGTTTCTGACTGTGCAATAAATAAGCAGGTGTTCTGTATTACTTAAATACAAGTGTGCAGGACATTAATTCATTATTTGGCATCTGCAGTTATCAAAAGGATGATTCAATTAGATGTATTCGCAAATATCTAAAAGTATGTCCGAGGGTGTACAAGTGTATGTAGTTTGTCTTTGCAAAATAAGTGTTTTCCTGACAAGAAATGCAGGTTTTCCCATCAATATTTTATCATGTTATACATAGCGTATGCTGTAAATTCTCACTCTGGGATATGTCTGGACAGATGCAATCTGAATTATTGTTGTGTAATTTATTCTTTATGCTGGCATCTGCCAACCATTTTTTTTTATAATTTTAGTGGTATTATCTTAATCTTGCCACAGTTTTTAATGCAATGTGTAAAAAGTGAGCTCAGATTAGCTGTCAGTTTGTGAAAGTAATAAATTGCCTTTATTCTTATTTGGATGCCATTTGACTTGTCCTTCTGTATGCTTCATTTGGTTTTATTCCAATCACACCAGTCATCATCTTTTTATTTACATTTAAATCATTGTTTTTATCTCTCTAATACATGTAGTCTGTTACTGTCTCTCAGGTTTTACTTTTCCAAATCACAATGCAATACACTGAAAAAAATGTGTAATGGGCTATAATAGCTTTTATGGAAGTGAACCCCGGAATGTTCTTCAGACATGGATCTCCCACAAGGCTACCTAATCTTCAAGTTCTGACAACTGTAACGGGAGTAGGTTGATACAGTAATTAATGATGGGCTAATTTGCGCCATTTCGCTTCACCGAAAAATTCTCAAATTTTCCACGAAATGGCGAAAAAATCACGAAACGGCACCAGCGTCTCATTTTTTACGCCGGCGTCTGTTTTTTTGATGCCGGCGTCAGTTTTATTTGGCGAAAATGCCCATTTTGTGAATTTATTCACCGGCGGCGAATCGCTCAAATTTGCCGTGAATTCGCGCCTGGCGAATAAATTCGCCCATCACTAACAGTAATGTGTACATTATAAATTTCATAGGAAGGATGGGTTTTCACAACCTATGCACATCATATACATTTAGAGGCATTGTGTACTGACACCCCATGTACTATAAATGCAGTTATCGATAGTAAGGGTTGGCATGCAAAGTACATCACATACTGAGAGCAGATGATGCTGACTTCTAAGCACATTACAGTGAGAGACAACCCCCCAAACAAATTATACACAGTGAGAGAAAGCAGATACTGACACCACATTTACTTCATATAGAGTGAGAGACAGTAAGGCTCATTTACTGTATGTTCACAAGCACAGTGAAACTGAAAAAAATAAGTTACTTTGCTCCAGTGGGTCCTGACCTCCTAAGTATATACAGTGAGAGAACAGCTGGTGATTAAACCCAGGTGCATTATACACAGTGAGAGACTGTGGATACTGCAACCTCAAGCACATTTTATACAGTTGGAATGAGACTGCAGTGATAAGATGGCAAAATTCAAACAGCTCTCATGATATGGATCTCCCTCCTCTCTGACACTCCTGGATCCAGCAGCTTAAACATAAAGATGTTAGCCTGTCATCACCCTCTTGCAACTGTATGGTAATAATTGAATTGTATTATATGCTTATATAATTTAAATTAGAGCCCACTAGAGACAGTCCAATATCATTGCTCAGCTCCAAACTGTCTTTAGAGAAGTGTGCATTCAGCCACTCTTGTTTTCAGGGGTGTAATACCTATATATCAGTCGTTTATTAAAGAGCTGATTCAGGATTTGGGCCCTTCAGAGCCATGGGTTCTTGGCAATTGCACAAATAGACCCCCCCATAGTAATCCGCTACTGTTCCTGTGTGGACTACTGAATCAGATTTTAGTTTATACTGAACCAAAATACTATAATTAACATCTATCTTAAGGCATAAGAAAATAAGCTAATTGTAAGACGCGCCTTACCTCCCCGCCCGTCTCCTCTCGGTTCTGTGTGCAGGCGCGCACTACCGTCTGGCCCGCATTAGGAGTCCTTTGACACTGGCGTATTGAAGCTGGGTGTCATGACGTCATCCAAAGGTGCAGAATTCAAACTTGGAGCTAAATCCTCTTTAAAGGAAAATTGTTCAGTGTAAAAATAAAAACTGGGTAAATAGATAGGCTGTGCAAAATACAAAATGTTTCTAATATAGTTAGTTAGCCAAAAATGTCATGTGTAAAGTCTGTAGTGATTTGATGTATAACATGTCAGTCAGAACACTATCTATTTACCTAGTTTTTATTTTCACACTGAACTGTTCCTTTAAAGAGCCTGATCTCCATTTGGTAAGTGCCCAAGCTAGGTTTCAGTTTACCTGTACCTGCTCAAGCATAATTCTTGATTTCCTGGTTTTGACTTCTGCTTGATTATTGACTACGATTGTTGCTGCCTGCCTTGAACTATTCCCCTGACTCTGATTACGCCTACTCTTCATCCCTGCCTGTACCTTGCTTATGTTCCAGCTACGCACTTCCTTGTTGGCTTCCGCAACAGAAAGCCCGGGGGCCCAAAAGGGCGTTGGTTAACACCGGAACCCAAGGGTTCACCTGTGCATCCTTGGGTACGTTTACTGAACAGGGTTCCTGATAACATGGTCATTACACTAGTGCAATAAAAGTTGCAAAGTCTGCTTCAGAATTAGTAACAGTAACCCATAGCAGTCATTAAGTATTTGCTTCCCTACAGGTTACCAGTAAATGACCAGTGCATGCTGCCTTCTGGTTTCTTTCTGTTGCTAGACCTAGTTCAAACATTGCAGCTTTTGTTGTATTAACACTCTGGGAATTCGCTTCACTAAAGAAACATTAATAAAAGCTGGACTTTTTATATATTAAAATGTGCCGATATAAAGGCTGGATGAGAAAGATATTGACCCAACTACAGGTATGTGCTATAAAGTAAATAACAAAACCCATGGACTTTCTATAAACCATGTATACTGTTTGGGATGTGGTAACCACTCATACATCTGTTACAAAGCTCTCATGCAAAACATGAATCATAACACTCTTGTAGTGATCACTTATAGTGATCAGGATACAAAAAGCTCAAATTCACTAGATATTATTTGAAAGTATCTGATGTTCAAACATGCCAGAAACTGTTTTTGCAGTTTTCCATATTGGTGAGCTAGAGCCATACATCCTTTATGATCAAATAAGTATCGGGACGATGCAATGTATGGCATACAGCAACTCTTTCTTTATTTATGAATTAAAGGGCCATATTTTACTCTTTGGAGAGTATATGGTGCTTTTAGCTCTTCAAAGGCTTGAAATTAAATGAAATATCCAGCAATTTCCTTCTACTCCTGTCAAACTTCCCTAAAATTATGTCAGTGACAGGTTTATTTTCTAGAAGAAATTTCTTCCTTGTCATGATTAAGAGTAGATGTCCAATTACCATCATTTCCAGTATCTACAAGGAAATGCAGAAGGAAGAGAAGATCATATACATGGATATTTACATAGATGTATATGCATTAACCTTTTGAGTTTTATATATATATATATATATATATATATATATATATATATATATATATATATATATATCATGTTGTATAGTTTTACATTTCATATCTATTGCTACATGCTTTATTTTTCTTTTCTTTTATCTTTCCTGATTGAATCAAAACCATAGACAAAATTGCGGTGTTCACAAATGTTTAATCTGATTGTTTACAGATTAATGTAATGCGTGTGTGTTACCATCTGAATGATTGCCATTTAGGCCAACATCAGGGGTCACTTCAGGGTGTCAAAGCACAGACCATGATTCAATGTACGAGTTACTTTGGCTCACTAACTGTGATCCATGCTCTGACCATAATGGCTTTTATCTAATGACCTTCCTATTGCTATGAGGTATAACATTTCCTCTGACAGCTGTTGTCTTCATCAGAGATTGCAACAGTATGACATCTGCTGATTCATAGGAATTATGTTGGAAGCCTGTGCGAACAGTCATGTACAATTTTAGATGAACCTTTTTTAATCAACTTCTCTTATAAACCTAAATTATAGTGGAGAACAACAAAGCAAACCAGTTCCTTGTTTTATTTGTAAAATTCTCCAACTGGAGGCCTATCTCATTTTTTGGCTTACAGATTTCATCATTTTGTTATAATCTGTACCAAAAACATATATTGTGAAACATTCGCCAACTATACATGAGACCTTAAATCCAAAACTCACTTAAGATTTTAATAAGCAAGCTGTTTTAAGGAAAACTATAACTCCAAAATGAATACTTAAGCAACATATAGTTAACATCATATTAAATGCCATTTAGTCTCTGAATCAACTTGTACTATGAGCTATATTCCATAACCCGATATTCCCTCACTTGCAAAATGTCAGCCAACCCCTTCTTAAAGCTATCTAATGTATCAGCCAGTACGACTGATTCAGGGAGAAAATTCCACATCTTCACAGCTCTCACTGTAAAAAAACCCCTTCTGAATATTTAGACGGACCATCCTTTCTTCTAATCGGAATAGATGACCTCTTGTCAGCTGGAAAGACCTACTGGTAAATAAATATGCTCTGGGCATAGAGGCGGGGCAGACAATTACCTGTACTTTCCATTCAGCAGTAGTGATGGGCGAATTTGCGGCGTTTTGCTTCGCTGAAAAATGTGAAATTCGAGAAACAGCGAAAAATTAGCGAAACGGCACAGACGCCGCCGAATTTTCGCGGGTGTTTAATGAATTTATTCGCCGGCGGTGAATCTCGCAAATTTGCAGCAAATTCGCGCCTGGCAAATAAATTTGCCCATCACTATTCAGCACTTCCTAGATGTCACTGCTCCCAACATAATCCCCCGTTCTCTTTACCATTTAATTGTGTAGCCAGGACATAGGGATGGACATTGGGTCCCCCATTCTGATGCACAAACAACAATTTGAGATGATGCAAGCTTGCCTTAATAACAGTGTACGCAAAATGGCTGCTGCCTGCTTTCTATAATTTTGAAATCCCAGACTGAAGGAAACAAGTTTCAAATAATTTATATAGTGTAATTAAAGTTCATTTTGCTTGACTAATGTTATAAAACAGGATTTTGAATATTTTCTTTTGGGTGACGGGTCCCCTGTACCCTCCTCTTACAGTCACTCCTAGGAACACCTTTGAGAGGGTTAAAAAAAAAGCCACACAATGAAATGATGCTCTTTATCCTGACTCACTGCATTTTACTTTTGACAAGGGCTTAACTCATTTACATTGCTTTACTTATAATAATGAATACCAACTGACACTGTGTGTGCTGCATTTAAAATGCTACCAGGAAATGGTTGCATGACAGAAACAATTCCTATTTTTTATTGATTGGTGGTGATGTCATAATTCATTATTTCTTATTTGGGAGAGAAATGGAAACCATTCTACAGAAAATGCAGCAATCATGCAGCAATCTTACAATGTAAAAACAAAATGACCCTCTATTGTGTCTCTTTCCTGTTGTCTCAATTCTTTCAACATAACATGCTCCACTTTAAATACCTTTCAACATAACATGCTCCACTTTAAATACATTGCCATCAACTGATAAATCCTACTTAAAAGATTAGGTTATCCTGTCCCATTCAACAGCAGCATGCATAATACTGTCAGGACTAGTAGGCATCTATCAGGTGACACTAATACACAATGATAGAATACAAAAAAAAGTCATAAAGAAAAGTCCAAGGGATAATGGGACATTCTTATAATCATTCTTTTGTATTTAATACAGTATATCATATAGAATAAAAAAAACTAGCAAAACAATGCTTATCCTGGAAGATTAGAACACCCCCTTTGTTATATAGGGTCCTTATTGGTAGGTATTTCCAGTAACTATTACAGTACAGAACTGTGTCATAAGCGACATACTGTATTGGGCTAAACTCTCCCTTCTAATGTTCTTGCATGATTATAGTTATAGTTCAGCAACACCATACTTGTGCACAATGCATTCCCAGACCACATGTTTAAAGGATAAAGTTTGGTGCTACTAGCTAACATATTTGATATTACAAGGCTTTCAACTTATTTTCTATTTCTTGGTTTTGTCTTAAACATGGATGTTTCTGGCTAGGTATGAAATGCATCATACAGTATATGGCCTGGTCAATGGGCAGCATTAAGGGCACCAGCCTTACCCTTTACACTTAATCCCGTATATAACAGAATGATTACAATAACAACACCTGGAGCCAAGGATGGAGTTTAAAAGGCTGCAGCATTATTAACCACATCAATATAAAAATCATGTAAATGTAGCATAGCATCAACCCAACAGGAATGCTTGCCTTACCAATTACTCAACCAACAGGCCACCGCCATGCTGGCCACCCAAATGCACTGCACATGGATGGGCAAGTAGAAGTGAATGGACTCACTCAACCTTACCTCCTGGGGACCTTACACGGAGATGCACCAGCACACCCCACAGATAGGGGACTATTGCCCAATTACCCCACTCTGGCAAGCATTACTACATTGGCATGCAATGCTTTTGATTTTAGTCACACACAAATATACCTTTGAAATGGGAGCCTGGTAGGCCCTGCACATGCTGATAGCTTCCATGCAGTTTGTCAAATCTGATACATTCCATAGCTGATCCTTTTAAATGAAAGCAAAAACACCCATACAATTTTAGGAAAATGCTTTTAGTTGTCAGGAAAAAGGCCATATAATAAAGTACACATTATAAGTCAAACGGAGATCTGCAGGGCTGGAGAAAGGAGAAAAGCCTTCAGATGGTTGTGTGTACACAATAACTGTTCATGCAACGTTTTTAGTAAAGAAGGTGCCGTCTCTGGCTAGCTTACAATGAGTTCTCTATTCCTTGAGATGAAATGCTACCCCTTAAAATACATTTATTAAATGCCAGACAAGCTGATTTATTTTGTATGATTATTAGCATGTAAAACAATGTGTACTGTATGTGTGTTACCTATTGTGCCTACAGAAAAGGTTAGCATTTATGTACAGTGTCTTTGTTTAGTGTCTGATCCACCATTGTTTATCCTCACAACAATGGATTGCCATCTAGTGCAACCCATAACAATGTTAGCTTGCACATAAGGTTATTCTGTAAAGAGTTACTGTACATATCATCCAACCAAAGGTATGTTCTGATTTTATTGCACTTCTTAATAGTGATAGGCCAATTTATTTGCCAGGCGCAGCATTTCGCCAATTTTTTGCCATTTCGTGAATTTCGCTGAAAACTCGCAAATTTTTTGGCGAGGCGAAACATCCTAAATTCGGCCATCACTACTTCTTCTTGTGAACTTGTATGTAGAAACACGGAGCACCACAGGAATGAAGTCAAGAGTATTAAGAAAAGTCCAAAAATGTATTGATGCTTTTGAGAAAGTGGCTGGATATCCACGAAACACGTTAAAGGAACAGTAACACCAAAAAATATAAGTGTTTTAAAGTAATGAAAATATCATGTAGTGGTGTCCTTCACTGGTAAAACTGATGTGTTTGTTTCAGAAACACTACTATAGTTCATTTAAACAAGCTGCTGGGGAGCAATGGCGGAAATTGAAAAACGGCTATATGGCACAGGTTAACTAATGGATAACAGATAACACCATTAGACAGACAGAGTTTATCTGCTATTTGATGTGTAACCTGAGCCTTTTCTCCTTTGAATGGCTACCCCCATTAAGCCGAAATAGCTTTGTTAACTTTGGCGCTGGCGTCAATGCAAATCGCGGCGAAATCGCTGCGCTAATTCACACGCGGCGATTCTTTTTCTACTGTCGCCCGGAAACGCCCAGCGAGGCAACTTCGGGCGACAATAGAAAACGAATCGCCGCGTGTGAATTAGCGCAGCGATTTCGCCGCGATTTGCATTGACGCCAGCGCCAAAGTCAACAAAGCTATTTCGGCTTAAAAAACGCAGCAACTCGCAACTCGCCCAGCGCAGAATCGCGGCGAAATCGCGCCGTGTGCCCCTACCCTTACCAGTGCAGGGAAACACTGCATTATATTTTCATTACATCATTTTTTGATGTTACTGTTCCTTTGAGCCTATGGTTCTCTAACTGTTCCTATCATGATGTGCTGATTTTAATGGATCAATACATTTTTGGACTTTTATTAATACTCAACTTCATTCCTGTGGTGCTCCGTGTTTCTACATACAAGTTCGACTATGAAGTTTTGTCCGGGGTACTTTTCCAAAACGTGATGCACACAGAGGAGAAGTCACACATCGTGGTGCTCCCAGGTAACTAATTTCATGGACTGTTACTACTTCTTATTGTGGTTTGATAAAATATAGTTTAATTTGTACAAAGGACACTGGTATTCAGTTTTTGACAAGCAAATAAATTAATGTAACTCAGCAAACAAGAAACTAATAGGAAAACATAGCCAGGCAGAGATACAGTTTAAATTAGGTTTAACAGTAGATATATTTGTTAGATGTGCTTTTCTGTAAATTGGAATGGAGGAATGCATATACAGTAGCAGGGTGAATTCTGAACTACAGGCTTGTATAAATACTGTATATACAGATAAGGGATATTTCCATAATTTAAATCACCATACCTTGTCAGCTAAAAATCATTTGAACATTACATAAACCCAAAAGGTTTGATTTTCCACCAATATGAATTAATGTACAGTAGCTACAGTACTTTACCGTCAAGCACAAAATGCTGTATTATTTGTTACAGAGAAAAGGAATGCCTTGTTTTCTTAAAATGAACTCTTTGGGAGATAGACATGGGAGATGACTTTCTATAATTCAGAGCTTTCTGCATAACAGGTTTGGGATACCTTTAAAAAAAAAAAAAGGTAAGCAGAGCAAATCTTCCACTTATGTTTCTGAGCTGACTGGTAATTTGTTTTGAGTGGGCTTGTACAGACAGGGAGTAGATTTTGACTTTACTTTCTATATAGATCTGCTGAGTGCAAGAAATAATATAAATATACATATTTCATAAAAAAAAACTAAAGGCAAAAGTAGGGTCAGCATGAGGTGTATTTGTAGAACTTATATTGAAAAAGAGAATTACAGTAACTGCCCCTTTAAAGGAACAAATATTGTCCTCCATAACTCCACAATTATCAGAAGTCAACAGCACAACATGTCATGCCTGCCTGTGCACCTTATGACAAAGGGAATGACCCATTGCTGGTTGGAATCTGCCACCTTCAAGATATATATATATATATATATATATATATATATATATATATATATATATATATATATATATATATATATATATATATACACACATATAATTACTTGTGAGAAACAAAATTTCCACCACCAGTTACAGACTGCTTACTATTGACTTCAAAAGGAAGTGTGATGGGTCATCCACTATAGGAGCAGCATTGCAGAAAGCCCTGCATGGGCAGTGGTCACCAGATGATAAATGTCCATTGCTTTGGCACATACAGTGGTGTGCAAAACTATTTGCCCCCTTCCTGATTTCTTATTCTTTTGCATGTTTGTCACACAAAATGTTTCTGATCATCAAACACATTTAACTATTAGTCAAAGATAACACAAGTAAACACAAAATGCAGTTTTTAAATGAGGGTTTTTATTATTTAGGGAGAAAAGAAATCCAAATCTACATTTTCATGTGTGAAAAAGTAATTGCCCCCTGAACCTAATAACTGGTTGGGCCACCCTTAGCAGCAATAACTGCAATCAAGCGTTTGCGATAACTTGCAACGAGTCTTTTACAGCGCTCTGGAGGAATTTTGGCCCACTCATCTTTGCAGAATTGTTGTAATTCAGCTTTATTTGAGGGTTTTCTAGCATGAACTGCCTTTTTAAGGTCATGCCACAACATCTCAATAGGATTCAGGTCAGGACTTTGACTAGGCCACTCTAAAGTCTTCATTTTGTTTTTCTTCAGCCATTCAGAGGTGGATTTGCTGGTGTGTTTTGGGTCATTGTCCTGCTGCAGCACCCAAGATCGCTTCAGCTTGAGTTGACGAACAGATGGCCGGACATTCTCCTTCAGGATTTTTTGGTAGACAGTAGAATTCATGGTTCCATCTATCACAGCAAGTCTTCCAGGTCCTGAAGCAGCAAAACAACCCCAGACCATCACACTACCACCACCATATTTTACTGTTGGTATGATGTTCTTTTTCTGAAATGCTGTGTTACTTTTACGCCAGATGTAACGGGACGTGCACCTTCCAAAAAGTTCAACTTTTGTCTCATTGGTCCACAAGGTATTTTCCCAAAAGTCTTGGCAATCATTGAGATGTTTTTTAGCAAAATTGAGACGAGCCTTCATGTTCTTTTTGCTTAAAAGTGGTTTGCGCCTTGGAAATCTGCCATGCAGGCCATTTTTGCCCAATCTCTTTCTAATGGTGGAGTCGTGAACACTGACCTTAATTGAGGCAAGTGAGGCCTGCAGTTCTTTAGATGTTGTCCTGGGGTCTTTTGTGGCCTCTCGGATGAGTTGTCTCTGCGCTCTTGTGGTAATTTTGGTCGGCCGGCCACTCCACTGTTCCATGTTTTTGACAAACATGCAAAAGAATAAGAAATCAGGAAGGGGGCAAATAGTTTTGCACACCACTGTATTTTCATGTGTTGGCAATGTACAAAGTTTTTATTAAGGCAGTTGGTGACAAATCACCACAAGGGGGTAAAGTAGCAAATATGTATTATGTGTGTGTTGGCCTAAAGAAATGGGTAGCAAGCAACTTCATTAGATATTTCGATAAGAAATGTAAGTATTAGCAATATGAATAGTAATATGTATAATATCTGTACAGCACAGTATAAATGTACTGACACTACATAAATAATAGATAAACAGATCATTAATAAATAAAAAACAATAAATAACATAATGACACATTTCTGTCAATGAGTTAAATGGTGTGTCAAGTGCACCACATTCATGAATAAAGTTTGCCATATCTTTATGAAAACAGTGCAAATCCAAAGTCAGGCAACAACATTTCTATACAAACTATAAGTACCTTAACAGTCTACATCACAGAGGCTTCACAACTTCATTAAAACACCAATTTATTATTTTCCTTAGCACATAGTTACATAGTTAAATTGGGTTGAAAAAAGAAAGTCCATCAAGTTCAACCCCTCCAAATGAAAACCCAGAATCCATACACACACCCCTCCCTACTTTTAATTAAATTCTATATACCCATACCTATACTAACTATAGAGCTTAGTATCACAATAGCCTTTGATATTCTGTCTGTCCAAAAAATCATCCAAGCCATTCTTAAAGAAATTAACTGAATCAGCCATCACAACATCACCCAGCAGTGCATTCCACAACCTCACTGTCCTGACTGTGAAGAACCCCCTACGTTGCTTTAAATGAAAGTTCTTTGAAGCAACGTAGGGGGTTCTTCACAGTCAGGACAGTGAGCACAGTTTATTAAACCTGAGGACTTTCTAGGTAGATCCCCAATAACTTCTCAATGTACACTAAAGTGTTGCAATACTGCAAATACTTCTGTAGGAGGAAATAACTGCATATAAAGTGTGTTGAGCACAATTTTCCATTTTAGATGCAAACATTTTAATTAATATTATGTCACCAAACAGACTGAAATGGCTAATTGAATTCTGCCAAGATAGAGTCTTTTGATGAAAACAAATCTTTATTGATTGAAGAAGAAGAAAATCATTCTTAAAATTAAATCCACAGAAAAAAATCATATCCCTGAGAGAAAATTGGCAGGCTAAGATTAACATCATAAAATTGAATTTGTGCTGCAAACCTTTGATGTAATCAGCAGCTGGAGATGGTATTGCCCTCACTGTGCTCTCTCAGATTGTGCTGAATTATTGTGTAGAATGAAATAAATGTTTCTGGTGTCATTCTTTCCAGAAACACAAACCCAGAGGCTGCAAAACTGTTGTTTTTCTATAAAACAGGAAAATGGCTGCAGCGAATTTTTAGATCACAAGTTATTTTTTAATATTATCTAATACTATTTATTGGGTAGATAATGTTCTGTTCATAGGGAAAGGGGGACTTTCAAGTGTTTGTATTGAAAACCTTTCTTTTAATTTACTACTGTTTGATGTACATTATACAGTATCAATAAATGATCTTGCTCATATTAGTTGCAGTAGTATTTTTTGTTAAATGTTGTAAAATATTAATTTGTTAATTTTGTTGCCTTTTGTTGTTGCCTTAAAACAGTGGTTTCTAAACTGTGAAGACTGTGTACTCCTGGGTCCTTTGCTGGGGTGTATTTAAAAAAAAAGGGGCAGTGTCAGACTGGCCCACAGGGATACCAGGAAAAGTCCCAGTGGGCCCGGGTGTCAGTGGGCCCTCCTGCTGCTAAACATTCGGCCTATTTCATGGTCATTCCCTGTTTGTATGAGAAGAAAGAGACTAAATAGATGGAATAATAAATTATATTATGTAAAGAAAATAGACTAGGAGAATAGAGGTTGAGTGAGGAGAGGAAGAATAATATTACTAAGTGGGCCCCTTGTCTAAGATTAATTGGTGGGCCCCTGGTCAAAGTTTTTGGGTGGGCCACTGGTGTCCCAGTCCGACACTGAAAGGGGGGGGGGGTTGTGGGAGCACTCTTAGGGCTGAGTAAAAATGTATTAAAGTATAATGGAAGTGCTACTGACTTGGCCAAATTAATCAGTGCACAATCTGAAGTCTAGCTAAGGTCACATTTATAGAGAATGCTAATTTGCTAATTATATTTATTCCTGCAAGCCTCAATTGAAGATCAGTTAGAGATAGAGAGAGAGGGGTTTGGAGAGAACACTTATTGGCAGCCCTTGTAAATAGTCCTGGAAGCCTAGACTGAAAGTCCATTATAGTGAGGTTTGGGAAGAAAACCTAGTGGCTGTCCTTGTGCATACTCCTGGAAATCTAGGGTGAAGGTAAGTTAGAGTGAGGTTTGGAGAGAATGTTATTGGCTGCCCCAAATATTTTTAGATCAGTGAATGCTTGATAGAGCAATGTTTTCATATATTTGTAACCTTTCAGACTGGCATACATGACAATTTCCCATTAGAAGTGACAGCTTTATGAATGAAACAGAATGATGGATATTCTGTTTAGCAGCTTGATTTAATTTAATGGCACTCACTATAATTTGCACTTCAGTATTTAAAAGACCACAAGGTTGATATACAAATGGAATGCTAAGTAGTCAGCAATTTCTACATACTGTACTGCTTCTAGAATACTTTATTGTCCTATCTATCACAGTTATCTTTTTATGGAATTCAGACTGAGCATATCTGAAAAGTGTTTAGTAGTTATATATTTAAGTGGAAGAGCAAGGCACACATTTAGGGCTGTCTGAAAATGTAGTTTAAACATTTAAAAGCAGAAGGAATTACAGTCATTATCTAACTTCAAAGTATATGGTGCTTTTCTGCCTTAGTTTACAATGTTGTCAGGCATTAACTTCACCTACTTATGCAAATTGGTCTCCAACAATTTCAGAAGGACATCCCTGGTATATAGAGATGAATCTGAAATAAATTGAGCTCCATCTACTGCATATTCAGGAATTTGTTCCCCAGTATTATGTATATTCACAAATTATGTTTGAAAAATATTCAGTCCCGTTTGTATTATCAGTGGTACATATAGCAACATCTGTGGAATATGGATAAATTAGTTTCAGTGCCAGTTACCCTCATAGGACTTGTATTGTTTAAATAAATATAAAGAATACAATTTTATATACAGTATGTATTATACTGGGTTACCAGTGAGATAACATATAACCACTAATACAAATAATACATTGTTTTTCCTTAGACATAAGGTTCCTCCATTCTAATAAGCTTGTATTTTTTGTTTGTTACAATACCACTGCGAAATACGTGAAATGGCGCAAAATTTCGTGAAACACGTTGAAGTTCTATGTTTTATGTATATAATTTGTTCTATGTATATAATTCATGTGATTTAGTTGTATAATCACATTTACTTTACAGTGCTATGCAATATGTTGGCGCTATATAAATACATAATAATAATAATAATAATAAAGTCAATGGGCGTCAGCCTTTTTTTTTTCTTTCTCTGGAAATGTTTGTCTTTAAATAAGTATGTTTAGTTTTAAAGAGAAGCAGAAACAGTGCTTTGTATGTGGCTTCTATGCATCAAATATCAGGTCTACAGTTATCTGGCTGAGAAAATCAGGTGCTGATGTCTAAGTATAGCTTTCTTAGCACCCCATTCATTCATTTAACAGATTAAATGAGACAAATAGGGACATGAGAGGAGAGCAAGTCTGTAAATGAAATGGGGTCAGATTCTAAAGCAAGTATAGACTGGGACTGTACTGTTCCACATACTAATAGCTTCACTTTGAAAGCAAGATATCATATAATTTACTTTATAAAGCTTATTTCAGTTCTCTTTATCATACAAAACAATAGTGCACAATTAACCTTAATATATATATTTTTTTTAACTAATAAATGTTAACAGTATCCAAGCTAATTCTTATGTCCACATAGGGTTCACAGTACTACCTCCCTATTACACATATATTGAACTTATCCTTAATGTTCCATTTGTACCTGAACACAACAAATTATTCATTCATCTCATTTAATTTTACTTGCCTGCTACTGAGCTATGAGTTATCAGTTCTCTGCGGCTGTTAGGCATAGGTGGTAGAATGTTGAACTGCTAAATAGGAGAATGAGACTTAAAAAAAAAAAAAAAAAAACACTTTGCAAAGACCCAGCAGAAGATCCAGGGATCATATTTAAGAGCATACCCCAGGAGTGAAAGAGAGAAGAAAAAACTCACAATACAATACCAGGCAGTCAACTGCCTCACTTATTTCTAAAATATTGTAGCTTACATGTCTGCCACTGCTATTATAACAGTTTATATATATATATATATATATATATATATATATATATATATATATATATATATATATATATATATATATAAACTGGTATAATAGCAGTGGCAGTCTTGTAATATATATATATATATATATATATATATATATATATATATATATATATATATATATATATATATATATATATATATATATATATAAATAGCAAAAAAGAAAAAGATGCACACCAGGATTTGTGTACAAAAGATTAAAATTCCATATTTATTGATTTACATTAAAATTCGGCCAACGTTTCGGTCTGCTCCTAAGACCTTTGTCAAGACCATCATGGTCTTGACAAAGGTCTTAGGAGCAGACCGAAACGTTGGCCGAATTTTAATGTAAATCAATAAATATGGAATTTTAATCTTTTGTACACAAATCCTGGTGTGCATCTTTTTCTTTTTTGCTATTTGGATAATTTTGCCAGTGAAGATAGCACCCAGGTATTGACCTAGAATCATGAATTACGGTGTGCGTTAAGAACTTCTGGACTATATATATATATATACTGTATATATTATAAGAATTCTTTGATATAGAAGGAAGCAGATTTCATGTTTAAATAAAAAATACTATAGAGAATTTGTATACAGTACAGAGCTGCTGGCCCATTTCCTGGAGTGATGCCACATGATTCATATCTAGAGATTCTCACCGGAAACAAATTTATTACTCCTAGAGAGAGTGCCAAGATACATGCAAGCTTGGGTAGGGCCGTTGCTACAGGTCGGTCCCCAGCTGTCAGTATAACACAATTTGTTTGATTCTATTCAGCATTATGCAATATGTTTGAAAATTCATATTTATAGACCATGCTCATTTTCATCAGTACAAAAACACCTAATATTATATAATTATATATAACACCTAATATTATATAAAACTAATATTTTTGTTCAGCAAGTTGAAAACTGTCCTTTGCATTTGCACAGTTGAAATATTAAGATATAGCTGGGTTCTTTTACAAATGCAAGCACAACAGAATACATATGTGAGACCACATTGATGCTATTAATAAAGCCAGTTACTCTTTTGTTAATCCTGTGCTATAATTTACATTCAGTTTGCCAAAATAGATGCTAATTAGTTATGCAGATATATATATAGATACTGGAAAATGACTTTCAGGTCACTGCAAAGATTTTAAACTGCACCTGTTGCATAATAAAATGTAACATGAGCAAAATGGACAAAATTCTTATTTTTATTAAAACCATGTGCCAAAATCCATTCAAAGATGAGTGTTATATTTAATGATAGCCCCAAGTTATGTCTTAGAAAACCTGATTCAAGATGCCTCAATAAAGATTATGTTCTACATTAATATTTTAAATATGATTATATTTACTTTAAATATTTGTGTTGGAATTTGTGCTTTTAATACATTATACAGGATTTTGTGTCATTGGGTTTATTGTATAACATGTATGGATGAGTCATTATTTAAACCGGATTTTCATGCTTTACATGTGCTTCAGTAACAGACAAGTGCAATAGAAACACTGGCCATAGACTGCAGTTTTTGGCTTTATTATTTCTTTTGCATATGGAGGGAGCATGGAGGTCTAAAAAATAGCACACGGGTGACATAACTTAAGCAGTCTTTTGGCATTTGATGGCTGCACAAATTCCCAAGTGTCACACAATATCTGTGGGGCTGCAATTGCCTCCCCCCTCTGTCTTTGCCCTCCAGCTGTCACCTTTTGCTCAGGCTTTTGTGAATATATTCATCTTCCACACAGTGGTGCTGCTGCACTTTCATTAGATCCAGCAGTATAGGCATGTAAAAAAAAAAAAGGAGTCAATGCACATTAAGTTGCATGTCAAAGGGATTCTGTTGTTATTTATTTCTCTATTATTTAGATACATTTTCTGAATATTGTATTAGTACAAATATATGGTCCCATTTATTAAGCTATAATTGCTGAATGCATATCATATGCATATATATATATATTTATATAGCTACTGTATATGTGTATGTGTATATAAATATATATATATATATATATATATATATATATATATATATATATATATATATATATATATATATATATTAGGTTGTACTATGTTACAAAAACTATGCAGAACTGTGGTATTTCGACAGTGTGGGACATTTATATAACATGACCTGATGCAAAGCAAAGTATCTCTAATCAGTTTAACACAATATTAGAGGCTATTGTAAGGAGAAGTGTGCCTATTAGAGAATGAGACAGCACGTGCCATATTCCTTTCTGACCCCCTCCAGCTGGGCTGTGACCCACAGCACAGTGAAGTCAGAGGGCACTTTGCTCTATGCTTTTGTCCTGCTGTGAATTGTAGAACAGCTGCCATTATCAAACAAGAGAGAACAGGCTTACTCTAAAGCCGTGCCAGGATGCTCCTTCCTGTTATTAGAAAACAAAAGCATTCGAATTTCTTTAACTGTCAGGAGGTTTTACTGGTTACTTCTCAAAGATAAATTCAGTTTTGCAGCATCAGAACTGATGAAAGTTTGCTTAATGGGATGGTTATGTGAGTTATGGCCATAGACTTTATTTTGTCACATGTGGTAACATCTCCTGGAAACAGCTAAAGCTTATAATACAGAGCAGTAAATTACTGTATTTTTGTAGGTGGGTGGATAGAAGGTTGAGGCCATATCTATGGCTGGTTGTCAGTTATACTTTATTATAGCATTTATATTCCCTCTCTGTGAAGAGAGCACATCTAATGTACTAACGGATTTATAGTTAAATCTCTGTAACGGCTGTTAAGTGTTAAAGAAATCTCTAGCATGTTCCACACCTCTGTGATTCAGAAGAAAGAAAGAAACATACTTCAATGCCAAAGGAATAATTAGACCCCAGAAGTCTATAAATAAAGAAATTTGACAGTACAGAACAGAATTTAAAAAGTAAAATAAACTGATTTTGGGATTTTATGGTTGGAATTTGTAGTAATGTTTTTCTATAGTTTATTCATTTCAAAAGTATTTATCCACAGTGTTTACCCATTTGTCAGAATAGTAAAACCCCCATTTTTTGTTTTCAGTGGTCCAGAATGCATGTAAAATGCAAGCAATCATTAGGGGATGTAAAACTGAGATTTCACTGTATTTTGAAAATATTGTAAAAATAGTTCACTATGTTACTAGGGAACTCCATAGGACTGGTAGGAGACCTTCATTCTTTTTGGTTACCATAATGACTGGGGTTAGTGAATTACCCTATAAACCAAGGTAAACAAGAGTAAGGGTTGCAGTGTTTAAGAAGTGCTTAAAGTGATACTGACACTAAAAAATGAATTTTAGCATATGAATGTACATTAAATGTTACCTATAGGTCATGGTGATAATTTTTTGCTGAGAGGTTTGTTTTTGTAAATAATTGTTAGTTGAAGTTCCTAAGCCTGACTCTCTGACACTCTGACACTCTGACTTTGCCAACCTGACTGTCCCATCTCAGCCTGTTAGTTACAGTTTCTAATGCTAACGGACTCCTGCTGCACAAATATGGCAGCCCCCTCATACAGGAACATGGGGGATCAGACAGGTAATGTAAAAGCATCATGCAAATACTTTATGGCAAAGTTAGAAGTAGCTTGCAAAGCCAATATTATAATAGATCTAAAAAAAAGTTTAATTTCAGGTGTCAGTATCGCTTTAAGAAGTATGGGAGAGGTAGAAGCAAAGAGAAAGAACAACCTGCGCTATAACAAGGAATTGTAGATTACAATCTGTTTGAGTTGACTTGGATTTAACCTGGTTTACATGTGATGCTTCTGGATGTAAAGGACTGGCAGCTGACATTTTGAAAATTTCATCACAAACAATCCTGTATTGTATAGCTGGAAGATCTGCCACTATTATTAGCTGAGTACATGAAAGCTACCGTATATACTCGTGTATAAGCCGACCCGTATATAAGCCAAGGTACCTAATTTTATCTACAAAAACTGGGAAAACTTATTGACTCGCGTATAAGCCTAGACACAACTACAGCCCTGTCTCCCAGCAGCGCACATTCTGCCAAAGCGACCCCCCAGCGATCAACTGGACTTCTTTGCAAAGCTGATGGTGACAGAGAATTGCCAAACGGATTACTGTGTGCATTGTCCCACTGTCCCACTACCATTTGCAGAGGGTGCTGTTTGATATTGCCATCACTGTTAATCTTTTGTATAACCAACAGAGGGCGCTGTGTGATATTGCAGTCACTGTTATTCTTTCATATAACCAACAGAGGGCACTGTGTGATATTGCAGCCACTGTTAATCTTTCATATAACCAACAGATGGCGCTGTGTGATATTGCAGTCACTGTTAATCTTTCATATAACCAACAGAGGGCACTGTGTGATATTGCAGTCCCGGTTATTCTTTTATACAACCAACAGATGGCACTGTGTGATATTGCAGTCCCTGTTATTCTTTCATACAACCAACAGATGGTGCTGTGTGGTATTGCAGTCTCTGTTATTCTTTCATACAACCAACAGATGGTGCTGTGTGATATTGCAGTCACTGTTAATCTTTCATATAACCAACAGAGGGCGCTGTGTGATATTGCAGTCCCGGTTATTCTTTTATACAACCAACAGATGGCACTGTGTGATATTGCAGTCCCTGTTATTCTTTCATACAACCAACAGATGGTGCTGTGTGATATTGCAGTCTCTGTTATTCTTTCATACAACCAACAGATGGCACTGTGTGATATTGCAGTCCCTGTTATTCTTTCATACAACCAACAGATGGTGCTGTGTGATATTGCAGTGACTGTTAATCTTTCATATAACCAACAGAGGGCGCACTGTTATTCTTTCATATAACCAACAGAGGGCGCACTGTTATTCTTTCATATAACCAACAGAGGGCATTGTGGGATATTGCAGTCTCTCCCCAAGTGAACTGTTGGTATAGGAATGAATAAAAGTGACTGCAATCTCAGCTACTCGGGTTGGGTACCGCTGACCCACATAAGCTGAGGTAGACTTTTTCAGCACATTTTGGATGCTGAAAAACTTGTCTTATATGCGGGTATATATGGTATATCTATATTAGAACTATCTACTTCTTAAATCTTTAGCACATGCAGGGATCTGGGGTCAGGAGAATTAAGCAAGAAATAAACTACTAAAACTAATCTAAGGATGGGCTTCAAGGACATTACATTGCCCAGTGTGCCATTGCCCTTAGACTAATTTTAACAGTGACCAGTTCAGTTGAAATGAGTGGGCCAAGTTATTGCCAATCTACAATTGTTGAGTTGAATGTGGGTGATTCCAAGTGGGATTACGATTATTATTTGTTTTTTTAATTTTTATTTTTGCATTTTAAATTCAAACAACAGTTGTAAGTAAAGAAGAGAAGCAGAAAGAGAAGGTCAGGAGTGGAGAGAGGAGGGGAGAGAAGTCAACATTAAATAAAACAACTTATCCTTGAACATGTCCCGTGGAGTTTGTTTTTTTTATCATGATAGACACCCAAGTACCCCAGACTGCTTCAAATTTCAGGCAAAGTATGTCAGTTTCTGGTTGGACAGAGCGTTAATCAGGTTGCGCCAGGTTGGTATCGTTGGGGGGGAGGGCTGTTGCAGGGATTACTAATTTAAGGTGCAAATTTTGCTACAATTCTTATGACCTATACTAACCAACCATTTATTTTTCACCATGTTTAAAGTCAATGGTAGTTGAGGAGATTAGTTGCTCGTAACAAATGCCCTCTTTCATTCAGTATCTCCTCTAAAGTGATATCACCTCTGTTAAAACATGCAGGGGCCGGGCACATCACATCGCAATGTTTTGATGCATGAGCATCAAAATGCGTGCGGCATTTTGCCAGACGCACGTCATAACGTGTGGTACCATGCGCAACTTCAGTACGTGACGTGTGACATCAGCATGCCCATTTTGGTGCGATGCCAAAGACTCCTGAACATTGGCCGATTATAGGTTCTACTTTGTGTTTTCCTGGGTGCGCTATTCACTAACTATTACTGATTCCTGATCTTGACCTCGGCCTGTTTCACTGACTATTGAATTATTGCTATTATGGGAAATTGTATACCGGCTAGAATTGATTAACTGGCCATCTTATCAATGGGAAACTTGTAGTGTGGTGACGTTTGACAGACCATAAATATGAATGTGTATAAGTAATGTGCCAGTGAAATATTCAATGAAAAGAAGTTCATGAATCATTCACACTATTAAACTGCACATGTGTTGCCATGCGTGTTCTAGCCTCCTGGGGGCATATTTATTAAGGGTCGAAGTGAAAATTCGAATTCAAATTTTTTTTTTTTTTTTTTGATGGTCAACTGTCAATTATCCAAACTCGATTTCAGTTTTTTTTTTTTTTTTAATTAGAATTTTAAGATTCATCATACTCTGGCCCTCTCCAAATTCGGCTATTCACCACCTAAAACCTGCCGAATTACTGTTTAAGTTAATTGAAGAGGTCCAAGGATCAATTTGGAGATGTTTGCAGCCTTCCTGACATTCAAGTTTTTTTCAGAGGAAAAAAACTAGAATCGAGTTTGATCAAATTTGAATCAAATTCGTTTCAAGTTTTCGAGTCGTTAAAATTCGTCCGAGTTTGGAGAATTCAATTTAATTAATAAATTTCCCCAAATCGAATTTCGAATTCATTCCAATTTTAGGGAGTTTAAAAAAACATTAATTCTAAATCGGACTCTTTATAAATGTACAGTCAAGTTCATGTTACTTTTCCCTATAGATTGTCCCTAAAAGCAAACAAAAAAATACAATTTATGAGTAGAAGTAGACAGCTTGGATTCTTCAGATGGATTAAATAAGAAGTTACCTCTACATAGATCGATTCACACTTCTACTAATGTGCAACCGTATACATTAGGACAGACAACCATTAGCTGGTATCTTAATGAGTCTTTCGTAATGTGACTTTTCTTCTGATGTGGAGTGACAAGGGTCAATGATATCATTCGGGTTCAGTAAAACATATCATAGACACACACACATACATACATACACACACACACACACAATATAATTGGGCTTGGGCAAGGTATTACAAATAAAATGTATGCTCTTTTTCTTTATTTCACTGATACAAACACATAGGGGCAGATTTATCAAAGGTCGAGGTGAATTTTCAAATTGAAAAAATTTAAATTTTGAGCTATTTTTGTGTACTTTGACTAGGGAATAGTACAAATTCGATTTGAATTTACAAAAAACTCGAAAATTTGAATATTGAAATTTATCATGTCATACTGTCTCGACCATTCGACATCCAAAACCTGCCGAATTGCTGTTTTAGCCTTTGTGGGACCTCCTAGAACCTATTTGTAGTCAATTGGTGGACTTTGAAAAATCAAAGGTTTTTTGGGGGAAAAACTTCTAATCTAATTCGATTGAATGCGGACCTAATCGACCGAAAACTGACCTATTCAACCCAATTAAGCTTAGACTTAATTTTGTTTGGTCTTTTTGAACTTTGAAGTTTTTTCAATTCGAATTTCGACCCTGGATAAATTTGCCGCATAATTACAAACAATACCATTTTACCATTTCATGATAATTTGATCATGTTTTTTTGGGGTCAGTTTATAATATTTCGGTTATCAAGAATAAGGAATCAATATTGTAGCGTTTACATATGAATAGAAAACCCTGCATTTTTGTGCACTTCTCCACATAATTGTGTACATTTAAAAGGAACTTAAGTTTCCCCATGCAGTGTGTATAGGTAGAAGGCCACACTTGACATTTTTTCACTTTCTTCACAGTGGTGCATTGTGCAAATATCTGCAGGTCCCAGCATTCTGCTTTGGAGTGCAGAGAACTGTGGAATGTCCTTGCAATGGAACACTGCTTGTGTTAGGCAGGGTTGGCACACCGGTTAAAAACCCAGTTGGCCCTGTTGACACAGACCCGCTCTGCCTCCTAATCTCTACCCCTCGACCTGATCGCAGGTGCAACTACAGGACAGGTATGCGAGGTGGCCTGGAGGGGGTATGTGTCTGGGGCAGGATAACCGGGAGGGGGTTACAACTAAAGGCTGATCCCTGGAGGGGTTTATGGCTTGGGCGGGGGGGGGGGCCTGATGCAGAAACCCCAGTGGGCCTTGGACTCTCCAGTCCAATACTGATGTTAGGCAGCACTCCATTCAAGAGAGGTGCGTAGGTGGTGGCACATAGGCATCCTCATATCCTGCCCATATCAGGGCCTGTTGTTACTGCCTTTCCTAATGCAAGAGATAAGGACACTGCACTCTTCAATGAGCCCCCTTAGTGCTCTTGCACTTGTGCTCCCAGTATATATATATATATATATATATATATATATATATATATATATATATATTATTTTTTTTTTCCCTACAAAACCTGCCTATAGCATTCACTGTCATCACATTTCTGCAACTGAAAATAATAATAAGACAAAATGTTATTTACTTTGTTGAAGCTGAAGGACAGTCAAAGAAAGTAATGACATCATTTCTTCACCCTATATCCATCAAAAACTATCCTAATAGTTTGCCAGCGGTACATTTTATACAATATACATTAGTGGAGTTGGTGTGATTGCATTTATTTAGGAGACATATATGTCATTGCTTATGTATGTGACCCACAAATGGTAGATACTGGAAATATTATGTCAGTGTTCAGATATTGAAATGTTTAACCAGATAACTAGAAATCAGATAATCAGAAATGTCATATGGCTGCACTGATATTTTCATTTTGCAGAAGGAAAGAGAACAGTATTAAAAGGTTTATATCCACAAGTTAATATTGCCAAGATTATCAATCTTTAAAATTAACTCAAATGAAAACTTTTTTCCCATTGTAATTAAAAATGTAACAAAAAAAAAAACAAATGAAGTAAAACGAAACCTAAAACTTCTAGGTGCAAAACCACAATTTATGAATACAGTCCATAGTGAGCAGTTTATCTATATAGAGTTTAATCTGTGATAACCAAACATAATATCAAGAATAACTGTATTTGACTCAGCACAACAAGATTGGATGGAGTTAAGAGCTGGAATTATGAAGTGCAACTATAAAACTTTATTTTTAGAGGAAGTAAACTACTTTTTTATAGTAGGTCAAATATTCTGTGGAACAATTGTATGGATTTCTGCATTAGTGTTGATAGGAATATATTTAGGAAATCAGAGTCAACAAGTACAGTAAGTAAGCCATTTGTTATTGTCCTTAAAGCACAATAGGGGAGCAGAGAGCCATTAATACAGTAAATTGAATAGCTGTAGCAAGCTCTAGTTTGTAGGCATAGAGGATTCTCCAGAAAGATAGACTGTTCACTCTCATCTTCTGCAATAAATTGTGCTGGTACCCTGGCAGATAACATCCACAGCAAAATTGTGCTTTTGTTTTCTTTAGATTGCAGCATCTTATATTTTGCCTTGTCATACAGCCCTTTTTGTCATAGTGGCAGGAACTGACAAGATAGAACACAGGGCTCATCAAGGGGCTATTGTTATGTTTTATGGCAAAATATAATCTAATAAAACAATATAGGTCTTATCAGGAACAACAGGGTATTCTATGAATATAAACCTCGTTTTGCCCTTATTTTAAGAACAGAAGCACACATTTCACTTAATCTATTATCCCTTGGCGTACCATGGTATAATTGCAGCTGAACTGCTGCATAAAGGCAAATGCCAGTTGATTTTATGTAATAGAACGACAGACGTTCATGGAGAGATTTAATCAACCCTGACCTGAGATTGTATAAGGAATGTAGCCTCTTTTACATAGTGGTTAACTAATATTGAACACGCACAGGATGGCTTTACCGAAATCTGAATAGATGGACTGTATAAAAGGGTACAAGCAAGAGAAGGATTTTAAAATAAGACGAATGTCATGATCCAAGAGCATTAGTTTCAGTCTGTTGATATCCGTGGTGTTTGTCAGTAGTTTCTCTGTTCATTTGCAAATGATCCATGTAAAAACCATTTTGGGCTCATTCAAGGCCCCATAGTAGTAAAATGGGTAGACAAAAAGTGACTGCTAACCAGTCTTGGGCCAAGCCACCTGTATGCCTAAGGCAAACTGACCAACCACTTTCCCCCTCCCTGGAGTGGGGGTGGGGGTAAAGGCATACACAGATGTGCACCAGAGAGTGCTGCTGGGGGAACAAAGGCTCAGACCATGGGTAGGTGAAAGAAGAGACACATGCTTTACGCTCTAGGCACATACCCCCTTCTGCTTATCCATAGTTCCAGTCCTACCCCTTCATAAGAAAAAAATCCTCATGCAGAAAACAGACTTAAAGCATCCCAGAAGGCATTTATCACAAGCTAGGGAAGTAGCACAGGTCGCTGTTTCTTCTAATTGTATTACGTTTGCTTGTTGTTACATATTGTGTTAGAAAGTCTCAGTATCTGTGTACTGCACACAAAGCTACATACAGAACTTACAGTGATATTGACTGCGATTGTTCATGTTGCCAAGCCTGTAATACTGGTATGACTACAAGAAATATTTGTCTAATGTAAAAAGAATTGTAGGATTTGGAAATGGGAGGTGAATTACTTAAATACTGAGAGCTCATTATGAAGCAAGTGCAAAAGACATGCAGAATTCCAGCAGAATTGAATTTGACCACAAAGTAGTGTATGCCATATTTCATACAAGAGCAAATAGGTTTTTTATTTGTTTCTACATTGCCTTCACCACCTCAGACCAGGCGAAGTGTAGGACTTGCTTCAAAAAAAGTTTACATTTTTCCTAAATCCCAAAAAACACTGGTGTCTTTTACTTTTTTAATGATGATAGGCTGAAAAAGATCGTAAATTTTTTTGAGGGTACCCTTCTTCCCCCCTACATTTCCTAACATATGGCACCTAAACTATACAGTGGGCACAGGTATAGGGCAAAATAACAACTCTATTTTATTTTATGAAGCTTTCCCAGGCTTGTGTAATGTAATATATTTGCTGCTACATATACGTCCATTGTACTTTAACTTGGCACTGTATGCAAATTAGGCATCGCTAGTGTAACTTTGCTTGGCTTGACAAAGTAACGCTAGTGCAACTTCGCTACTTTTCGCCTCCCTGAGCGCAACTTTGGATTTTAGTGAATTAGCTGCACCTTGCGAAGTGCGGCAAAGCCAACTCTGGCGCAACTTTGAAGGTAAGTAAATTTGCCCCTTGGTGTGATAATTGTCACAGCAGTTTGAATCTTGCAAAAAAAAAAACCCATTATATTTATATTTATTACATTTTAGGGCACGGTGTGGCTATGTGCGTGCAGGTGATTAGTCAATAGTAGAGCAATTGTGCTTTGTCAGTTTATGTACAACTCAATGTAGGGATAGTCCCAAATGGTTATTAAATTATTTTGTGTGAGATCAAAATGAAACACACAATTCATGCTGTGGCCTTATGGGGAAATATGATGATGATACCATGATGATATCAAAAGTAGTGATGGGCGAATAAATTCCCCTGGCACAAATTTGCGGCGAATTCCCGTGTTTTGCCGGCAGCAAATAAATTTGCCAATCTCCCACGAAAATTCGCAATTTCCGTTTTTTTGTGTGAAAACGTTCGAATTGCTAGATTTTTTCGTGAAAACTTTGGAATTGCTAGATTTTATAGTGAAAACGTTCGAATTGCTCGATTCTTTAGTGAAAACTATCGAGTTGCTCTATTTTTTTGTGAACTTTTTGATTTCACGAGTTTTTGTGAATTTTTCGCCATTTCACGAATTTTGCGAGAATTTCAGGAATTTTTCGGCGAAGCGAAATGGGAGAGATTCACCCATCGCTAATCAAAAGACCAGGAAACTATTGTAACTGGTAGTTCTGACAGCTATGTCTATGGCATCTGTCAGAGGATATGAAGGTTTGGTATTCCTAATATGAATTGCTTGTTTTTATTTACTTTATATTGTAATGGCTTATGCAGCTATGGTACAATAAATATTTTTAACCATGGGAATGTATTAATATGTTGATATATTAATATGTTGATATATTAGTATGTATTTTTTTTAGTTAATAACTATACAGTGTGTTGATGTATGTTAAATTTCTTAATGTTGTGCTAAATCCTTGGAAGCCAGCAATATGTTAGTATTAATCAGCTTCACATGAGCTCAATATTATATAATGAATTTAAAACCCAAGAAGAATTGTACTGGGAAATGTCCATGTAAAATTAATGAAATAATATAAGAATACTATGGCTTCCCAATAGGACAATGCCGGGGATCAGTGATTTAGAATTCAGTACAATACCTACATTGATCTGCCTGGCACTGCTGTGATTATTTGAAAATACCAAGTGACTATTTTGGGGGAAAATAAGCCATTGAAAGCATCATTTTATGGTTCACAACCCCCAGTTCTTAGCTGTTTTGGCTAGTGGACCCTGACATTGTAATAATGTTGCCTTACTAAAAAAGCCAAATTGTTCTCAGTTTAAAGGACATATTGCAATATAAATAAAAGACCTATATGGAATAAAAATAAGCAAATATAGGAATACAAATTAGCATTTTACAATTTAATGTCCTTTACACATTATATTCAAAGTTAATTTTAGTTGAGGATTGCCTAGTTTAACACATTTATGTGTTTTATTACATTCCTTTATTTATTACATTTTCTTCTGTTAGAGCTTGAGAGTCAACGTGTTCATAAAGCATATGTTAACTGTGTTAACTGTGTGTAAAGGATTAATTATTTGCGTGGAGCTATGATGTAGTTTACAAGAAGCTATATTTTATATAATGCTACTGAAAAAAATTGTATGTTATTGATCACAATCAGAAATTTAAATTGTATGCTCATTCTAGCCAACAATGCATATTCTATGTTTTTCAGATTACATCTAAAGCAATTTTTTGCATTCCAGATTGTCCATGCGAAAGGTCACCTGTAACTGAAATATTACTTCACATGTTTTGATAACCTCAATAAACTGAGGCTATTTGGTATAAATATATATATATATATACATATATATCCATGTAGTGAGTGAAAGTGAGTCAAAGTGAGCGCACGACCTGTCTTTACAATGGTCTTAGGAGGAGAATAAAACATTGGCCTGTTTTTAATCTTTTTCTAATAAACAATATATCTTTTTAAAAAATACTTTGTGGAAGGCTCACGGTGTTCACTCACTTTACATGGATATGGGTTAATTGTTAAGCAGAGTGGTGTGCGGTTAAACAATGCCCTTTTGGGGCCCCGGGCTTTCTGCTGTGGAAGCCAACAAGAAGTGCGTAACAAGTTCGTAGGCGAGGTACCAGCAGGGATTAAGAGAAGACGTAATTGAAGTCAGGCGAAGAGTTCAAGGCAGGCGGGAGGGATCATAGTCAGGAATCGGGCAGACGTCAAAACCAGGAATGCAAATCACAATCAAACGCTTTGGCAGGAACAGATAACTGAAACCAGCGTGGGCACTTCCAAAATGCCAAATTGGCTCTTTAAAGAAGATTTGGCGCAAATTTTCAAAATTCCGGCACCTATCCGTAATGTCTCAACTCTCTGGGTCACAACGCAAGCATCATGATGCTCAGCGTCAAACGCCAGCATCAGTAGAGCCACAGATCCGAAAGTGCGTACCTGCGCACCAGCAGCTGAGGAGAGACACGCTGGGAGGTAAGGGATTTCAGCAATCTCCTGGCACGTCTTACAAAAGGCACATCATATACACTGTTGGGTCTTTGAAAAGTGTTCATGGGAATAATTAGGAAGTTATAGTTTTAGGGATAACAAAAGCAATTATGGGTGGTAGGGTCTGGATTCAGTCATGTCACATAATGTGACATGAAGTCTGACCCCAAATTAAGGCACTATTTAACGTGTTAAAAACTCCATGCATTTGAATTCATAGATCTTCCTTTTCATTCAGTTTTAAAGTTCCCTTTTAGAATTAAGCCCTTCATGTCCCAAAGACTGATTTTGATTGCAGAAGTGTTTCCCCACTGGTGTATCACATGCTTTGGTCTTGATCTTATCTGCAATGTTTCATCCTTGTGCACAGCTTTCGCCTCATTATTACAGTGTATATCTCTATCTGTAACTTCCTAGTTTATTTCCTATGAATATTTGTCAATGATCCAACAGTATATATGAGTGCCTTTCCAGCTTTCATTTGTATTATATCAACACCAAGCAGCAATGCTAACTACTGCACCAAAATGAAGTTGTTATGTCGCAGATATCTGATAAATGTAACAGTGGAGTAAAGTTGTAGAGACTGCACACATTAATTTCTCGTTATAAACATCTATATGACAAGCCTCCAGCTTATAAAACAACTGTAGATGAAAGCAAACAGCTATATGCACGGAACAACTTTATTGTGCTGAAGTCAAACTGAAATCAAAGAGATACTATCAAAGGCACACCTTTACACCAAAATGAAAGTGACCACTGGCTAGTGCTTTAGTATGACTGGTTTGGATTGGATTTGGTAAGAAGTAATTAGGTATATATGCAAATGGCATTTGCTAATTATAATATCATGTTTTATAAAATCATAGGAGACTTACCACATGATTCTACTGTAGCCTGGGCTTCTCAGCCACAGCAGGATGTGTGCTACAAAAATACTGATATATCATTGTGGAACTAGTATATAGTACTATATATCTAAAATATATTTAGAGAAAAAACCTGAATTGGGCAGACCTCTGTTACATTTATACATTTACATCTATACATTTACCTAAACATTATATTGTAACAAATAAATTGTTTTCAAATGTATTTGAATATAGCAAATAGCTATTCCTTAATCCATAATCACACTGATTTACCATTAAGCCCCAGATTATTCTGATTCATTTTGGCAATACTTACCTGTATTCATATATAATTAAAAATATGACATGTAAGAAGATTTCTAGAAAAACACTGTTAAAAGGGGTATGAAATACTAGATTATCCTCTTGGTGGCACTGTTTAATCTCAGTACTATACTAGTGCCATTGAAACCAGTGAATATCCGTGCAGCTAAAGATACATTGCGGCTTTTCAAAATGTTTACTTGAGGTTCTGTGAAATGACCCATTTTCAGCAGTGTGCAGTTCTAAAGAATGATAGTTCTGGTGACACATTGATGAGCTGTAATGGCAGTGTCCCTACAATTTGTTTTAGACCAGGCATGGCCTTAAAGTTAGCTTTGATGCTAGGCAGCAGGGTGTTATTACCTAAACAAAAGAAAAGATGTTCTGTATTCCATCCCTTGTTAATGACAACTACATTTTCTTCACTGGCAGCTTGTAACAAAAAGCTACATAAATGATCATTCTTCACTTAAATGCAAGCCTTAAAACTAGTGTCAAGAAAGTGTCCCAACCAATTGAGTAGAAATGACAAGGAATAATAAAAGGTTATATTTTATAGGGAGGGTGTTTGGAATGTTGCCAATGGCAAGTGCATAGAGAATGCAATACTTCCATACACGCATACAGCAATCTGTGTAAGTATTGTGCACTTGTCACATCATTGTTCTGTTTTAAAAGGTATTCTGAAGCTTTATGCCTTCAGTTATTATAGTACTTTAAATAAGGTCCCTTGGGGATGGTTAACTATAATTCCTATAGAATCATGCAGTTTGACTCAGGAACCTTCGATCTTGGTTAACAAGATCATTCAGAGTAGAAAGTTTAATTATCTATCTGTCAGTTTGTCTGTCTCTCCATCCATCCATCTACCACTACCTTGTTTTATTGTATTTAAAAATAAAGTAAATATATGTTCTATACTGTTTAGCAGAGATGAGCTGCTAGAAATGGAAAAGCTGACAGTATAATATTTTATACTGGAAATTATTGCTCAGTGTGGCATGGGAGGATTTTAGTTGCAGTTCTTGGCAACATTGTGAACATTCCATCTTTTTTATAATCTCCACATGCTGTTATTTTTTTTTTTATGGGAAATAGTGACACCCAATAAAAATCAACATACATTACATTAACTAGTTATGCACAGTAATTCATTAGAAAATGAATATGCTATAAATAAATATCAGCCCTTTTCAAGATATTAAGACACATGTAGATATCTGTTATTCTGCTATACTAATTTTGACGATATTGGATAACTCTATATCTGATTCCATTTAATGAGTCTATAACTATATATAATTGTAGCCTTTTTAGTTTGCTTTATTGTTAAGCATCTGAGGGGCAATATTGAGGTAGGCAATATGTATCATCTTTCACTTATTATACAACACTCCAAATTTCATGGCATATTTAGATAATATTTCACTGACCGTGATAGTCAAAACTGTATACAGTATACAGGTATACAGTATGTACAAGAAAGCATCTAGTAACAATCCACAGTCAGTTGCTACATAAGCTGGTGTTCATCTATCTGTATCCCTCAGAAATCTGTCAAATTATACTCGAACCACAAACCATGAATCAGCAAGGATATCTAAGTGAAAGAAAGATACAAAACCTCTAGAAAAGCCATAAATAAGACAGAGAAAGTCTAAGTCAGTGGATGACTTAGAGGGAATGGAAGGAAACTTTGGCATACCATTCAGACACTTACAAACTAAAAAGACAGTAATTAGGCTACTAACAATAAGGACGCTTCACTAAAAGAAGAATGAAACCTGTTATATCCAAAGTTCGACGCTATCAACTGTGACAAAACCAAAGGAATCAACTCAGAACCAAACAAACCACCATAACAATTCTTTAAAGACAAAGTCCTCCTTCCTAAAAGAAAATTATAGGAAAGCAGCAGAATTAGACAATGGGCCAGATTCAATTTAGTGAGAAAAAGTTGAAAGTTGACTTGTCATGTGATAAACCCTTTTCCCATTGGATTGAATCTGGCCCAGTGTGTTTACATTGATTCTACAGAAGTGCTCAGATCAGTTTTTGCAGACGTGTACCCAGAGACATATTCCTTCCCTCTCTGGCCAGGGTCAGACTGGGCCGGCAGGGTACCAGCCCAGACCCGCTCCCTGCACTAAACTTCCTGCCTCAACCTCCCGTTTTTGGGCAGTCGAGGGAACCCAGAAGGGGACCCTAAGAAAGGCCCTCTAACAGCAGCCATGGGGGGTCCCTGCCTCTGGAAAAGTACCACACTTCTTTAAAAATTATATCAATATCCAAGAAAACCAGAATCACCTACCTCAGTGACTACAAGCCAGTCACTCCATAGTAATGAGCGGTTTTAAGAAAAATATATTCAATTACTCTTGACCTAACATAATTTACCGACAGACCAAACAGATCTACAGAGCAAGCACCATGGCACTGCACAACACCCTGTAGCACCTGGAGAAACCCAATACATTTACACAAATGGTCTCTCTGTACTACAGATGGACTTTCAATACCATCAAACTAGAGAAGATTACCCTAAAATTAAACAAAATCTTTTCTTAACATGTAACTGGGTTTTGGGTTATCATAGAAACAGACCTCAAAGTGTCAAAATTCATATAATAATAATAATAATAATAATAGTAATAAGCATCCCATTCACTAAGTTCGAGTGAAGGAATAGAAGTAAAAATACTCGAATTTCGAGTAGTTTTTTGTGCTCCTCGACTATCGCATAAATTCGCCTGAGTAGAATGATTCGAATAGATCGATCGCAAAAACGCTGCGACTATTCGCCCATTCAATAGTCAAAGTACTGTCTCTTTTAAAAATACTTCGACTGCCTACTTCGCCACCTAAAACCTACCGAATTGCTTTAAAAGCCTATGGGAAAGTCCCATAGGCTTGTTCTCTACGTTTTTGATTGAATAAAAAGGCATTCGATCGATCATTCGATCGAATGAAAATCCTTCGATCGAATATTCGATCGTGCGACTATTCGCCGGCGCGTAAATTTGCCTGAATTGCCTATTCGATTCTATTCCCCAGTCGAATTTCGAGGGATTTAACCCCTCGAAATCTGACCCTTGATACATCTGCCCCTAAGTGATACACAATTTCCTTAAACAATGGGAAGCCACAAGTTTGTCTCAGTCCCAAATTGTTATCTTAGTAGACTCACAACTGTATTTCATCATACAAATATGAGTTGTATTAAATAACTTTTAATTCCTATTTACTTCTGTTGTTTTAGTACTACCATTGCCCATTCCGAATGACAGGGGAAGGCTGGCTGCTCTGCTGTGGCCAGTATCAAGATGCCCTCATTGTTAATGCAAAAACCTTACATGTTTTAAATACCTTTCAATCCCAGTCTTAAGACTGGATTAGTTGCATGTGTATTGTTCATGCTACAAGGATTCAAGGTACAGAAGAGAGAATGCTAGGTTATCACTGGCCTATAGTATTTCAGTGTTTGCTCAACATAGTTTGACTTCTCTTACACTGATCAGTTGTTTGTGATATAATACATGTCTATAGCATGATATCTATAATTTAAAATTCAATAATTTCATTATAGTTATTACCATTAGTATTTATTTCTAAATGAGCACATGGTTGGTTATGGCTAATGATCATTTCTGGTTGATTCTATTTATAAATAGCGTAAGACAAATAAAACAATTATTGTATTGAGGCTTAGTTACAATGCCTGCTTAATTTTTCTCACTGAAACAAACATGAGCACCCATCATTGGTCCATATTGAAATGTCATTACAGATCATTTTCATACAAATCATTTGTATCCATGATGAAGTGTATAGCAGCACACTTTCGGCTTGGTGATTCTACCATTTATATTTTGATTTGGTTTCTACTTCCCCTAGCTACAATCTGGGGACATGCTCCAGCACCATACAACTAATGAGCATGTTATTTAAAATTCACTCGTCAAACGTCTAAAAACTGCTTCATATATCATTTTAATTTAGACTCATAAGATTTTACAATTATTTTATTTATATCCACACCCATTTCTTTGCCGGAGCAGATGCAGTATTTGGATTTGCGGAGGAACCTATAACTACGGTAGCTTGTAAAATAAAAGACTACTACTGCTAGTACTAGTACTTCATGCCTCTGCCAGGCAAGTTTACCCAGGTTTATTTCACTTCACCCACCTCTATCATTCCAATAAATAACCACAGTTCTTTGAAATATAATGAATATAATAATCTGATCAATCCTCTAACCCGTCCATTTTTAGAATTACATAAATAAATATAGACAGGATATGATGTCTGTTATAAATAAATTCTCAGTACAAATGACATTATTCAGGCAAAATTATTTGCTCTTAATTAATGTTAAATATAATCTAATATACATGTTCATGTTATGGGCAGATTAAGCATGGAACCTTATTTGCACATACGGTTTGTGTAGGTTTAAAAAATCAGGTACCGTATATACTCGAGTATAAGCCGACCCGAGTATAAGCCGAGGTACCTAATTTTACCTACGAAAACTGGGAAAACTTATTGACTCTAGTATAAGCCTAGACACAACTACAGCCCTGTCTCCCAGCAGCGCACATTCTGCCAAAGCGACCCCCCCCAGCGATCAACCCGACTTCTTTGCAAAGTTGATGGTGACAGAGAATTGCCAAACGGATTACTATGTGCATTGTCCCACTGTCCCACTACCATGTGCAGAGGGTGCTGTGTGATATTGCTATCACTGTTAATCTTTCGTATAACCAACAGAGGGCGCTGTGTGATTTTGCCATCACTGTTAATCCTTCATATAACCAACAGAGGGTGCTGTGTGATATTGCAGTCACTGTTATTCTTTAATATAACCAACAGAGGGCGCTGTGTGATATTGCAGCCACTGTTATTCTTTCATATAACCAACAGAGGGCGCACTGTTATTCTTTCATATAACTAACAGAGGGCGCACTGTTAATCTTTCATATAACCAACAGAGGGTGCTGTGTGATATTGCAGTCACTGTTATTCTTTAATATAATCAACAGAGGGCGCTGTGTGATATTGCAGTCACTGTTAATCTTTCATATAACCAACAGAGGGCGCACTGTTATTCTTTCATATAACCAACCGATGGCACTGTGTGATTTTGCAGTCACTGTTATTCTTTTGTATAACCAACAGAGGGTGCACTGTTATTCTTTCATATAACCAACAGAGGGTGCTGTGTGATATTGCAGTCACTGTTATTCTTTCATATAACCAACAGAGGGTGCACTGTTATTCTTTCATATAACCAACAGAGGGCATTGTGGGATATTGCAGTCTCTCCCCAAATGTACTCAATCTCAGCTACTGCCCGCTGACCTGAGTATAAGCCAAGGTAGACTTTTTCAGCACATTTTGGATGCTGAAAAACTCTGTTTATACTCAGGTATATATGGTATTTGATTTCAAGCCATACAAAAAATAAAAAAAACTTAGGTCAATATTCTGTATTATTGAGAATCATTGCTAAAGATTATAATGTAAAAGTACACCAGGTAAAGTTAGCACTATATGAATTTGGGAATGAATGTTTTAAGGGGCATATTTTTATTAATATTGGAGATAAACATCACCAGTGATGTTGCCAATAGCAGCCAATCAGATCTTTGCTTTTTCTTTCTAACATGTAGGTGAAATCTAATTGCTGATTGGTTACTATGAGCTATCACTGGTGTTTTTTTGTCTACCATTTTTATAAATATGCCCCTAAGTGTGTGAAACGTATATAGTCTAATATATTCTAAATCAAGTTCAGTTAGCCTCTCTTATTGATTGCACAGCTGTCAATATCTCCCAAACTCCACTCATAAATATGAGCACTGTACAAAATCATACATTTGTATGCTCTGTATACATTTTTTTGGACTTCCTGCACCCAATAAAAAACTCAAATATTGTTTATTTTATTTTCTGTAACCTGTAATGTACATGATTTTAGGAAATTGTCCTTTCTGTTATATGGAAATCAACCAGAGTCTGATTTAAAATACTGTTATGTTATTGCAGAGGACTCACTATCAATATCAGTGATGGGTGATCTGCACATATGGGATTTATCATCCTCAGTCAATAGCATACAGGTCAGTTGATCTAAAATAAGAAGTACAAGGCTTTTCATACTATGACTGGAGGTAAACAAGTTAGGTCCCACCATATGGGGTTTACCTTGATGTGGTATGGTGGCTTATCCACCTTACGATCATAACTTTGTAACTAAAAACCCCTGTTATTGTAAACACGTGCACTTGCATATATTCTCTCTCTCTCTCTCTCTCTCTCTCTCTCTCTCTCTCTCTCTCTCATTACAAGTAATGCTACAAGCCTTTTTACACTATGACCAGGGTTTACCTTGGCTTTGTAAATAAAAACCCCTGTTTTCTAAACACATGCACTTGCATATATACTGAATAACTTACGAGACAGGGGACCAAGGAATGTGCATTGATTGATTGGCCAAATCATTAACACTTCCATTGTACTTAAATATATTTTAACTTAGCCTTTTGAGTGCTCAGACAACCCCCCTTTTTGTATATTGTAAAGTAAGAAGTATTCGGCATGATTCTAAAGAAACGCTGAAATGTAATAAATATATGTTCTCTTGGATTGAAATGTTTATATCAATTGGCTCAAAATAGCGTATTGATTTATAAACCATTTGTTCTTCAAGATGCTTTTCTCGGTGTAAGAAACATTAACTACTTCAGAATTACACTAATAACAAAATTATAAAAACGTTGTTTGTACTACTGTATCTTTTATCATACCGTTTTATAATAAATCATTTTTGAATTATAATGGAATTGTAAACATAAAAATTATGACATATTTATTTTTCAAGATAGTTTTATTATATAGCATGCTGACCAAAACCAACTTGTTTGTCTTTAATCATTAAGATTAAATGTTAAACATATTAATTCAACAGATAGCAGATAAATACTGTAGCTAACAAAAAGCAGGTTATTCATTAAACTAGCGGTCTTATTATCTTAAGAAAAAAATTCCTACTGACGCCAGTGACAGATTGAGACCATGGCTGACAGATATATAACTATATATTTGTATTTTGTTTCTCTTCTAGCTCATTTTGTATGTGTGTGCAGATTATTTTTAATACAGCTGAAAGTTTTTTAAGGTATTTCACTATATTTTAAAAAAATATTTCCTACAGGAAAACAAAATGTTTAGTCAGAAGCCAAGTTCCTGGAGCTTCCAAACTGCTGTGTTTATTCTTGCACTTTTACAGAGCGTCTTTTGCTGGTGATTTGCTTAAACTCTTGGAGGGTATTGTATTAACTTGCTATTCAATTTCAAGTCTATAATCGACTGCTACATAACATTCTGTTAACTGTTTCCACTAATATTAAATTTATATCCATTTTTTTCTCATGAAGATTTTATCCAGAAAAATACCACTTATATTTTGAATTCAAAGCAAGAGATAAACTGATTTAAACTGAGAAAAATGATTTAAAAACTACAATGGATGGAGGGCACTCCAATTAAGAAGCTAAGCATGAACAAATGCAAGGTGCAACAAAAGCCCTTAACCACATTCTAAAAGTGGATACAGATACTCTATTGCAGATATACAGGGCGTGAACATTTAAAAAAATGATATTCACACAGTGGTATTCATAAAAACATTTTTTATGTAATATAAATGCATCCACAAAAATACTTTGTACAATCAGTGTAAATCAAGCATAAAGCATATTAGAGAAAAACATTTTTTTACATTTACATGCAACCAATTTGTACTTACCCTTGATAAAGGCTTTTTCGCCGAAACGTCGGGGTGATTCTTATTTTCTGGCAAGGGTGTCTGCTTACTTGTACAGCCTGGTTTCCGAATTACAAATTGGTGGTATGTAAATGTAAAAAAATGTTTTTCTCTAATATGCATTTATATTACATAAAAAATTATTTGAAGAATACCATTGTGTGAGCAGTATATCTATAATAAACAATGATTTAAACCTGATCTTTTCAGTGTAGATAAACCCTGCTCTGAATATACTGCTGCATTTTTGCATTTAAATTGCTGCAACTTTATAGAGTATTTTGAAACACCAAGCTATGGAATTATATTCAACTATATAAATAATGTTGCAGGACATTTATCAGGCAGTCCTAAATTAGAAAGACAAATGTATATTTTTTAGAATTTAGGATAGAAAGATGCAGTAAATGCTTAGCAAAAGCAATTATTCTAACTTTCGTTTCCATTAAAAAAAGATGTATGATCATTTTTAAGAAATGCTGTATTTACACGTACAACTAATGTTTACATTAGTTATATGCTCAGTTGTACAATTACGAAACCAACTGCTGAGACCCACCATGCATGGCAATAGCTGCTACTGTTTTCTCATAGAACCTAGAATTTCTTAAAGTGCAAAACAGGGCATCATTACGACTTTGCTAATCATTGATGATTCATGAATTCAAATAATATTTTATTTTCATTATAGAAATTTAGCAAATATACTGCCTTTGTTGTATTATCCTCTCAGAAAATCCCATTACTTAGCCATTAGGGGCAGATTTAATATGATTTAAAAAACTTAAGTTCTAGATCTGTCCATAGATAAAAAAAATGCATTTTCTCCCTAAAATGAACTTTTCCATAATATGCAAACTACATTATCAAAATGCAAACTATAAAAATCATAGAACAGCCAATCATTTTGTTCTAGTAAACAGTTTCCCTGTCATGCTTAAAACTAACGAGTAATTCTGTTGTTTGCTTAATGCGACCATGTCCATTTGTTTTCCTCCAGGTTTTTGACTATTGTGATTTTTCCTTGACTTGCACTGAAATTCATACGTGTAGCCAATCATTTGCTGGACGGAAGTTTCTTGCTCGTAACAGACTTATCTTGACAGTGGATGGTCACAGTTATATCTACCAGATGTTGAACAGGTGGGCTCAATGAATGTGGCATATGAGATGTTCAGGTACAAAGTAATCTGTTTGTAAGTTTATTGTACAAAATCCCTGCTTGTCACACTTGATCAAAAACCCTAACAACCTCTTTGACATCAGAACATTTGGCTGGAGTTTGGAACTCTTCAGCCTTTATTTGAAGCAGCAGGAGATGGTGAAATAAGATTAACCATGTAGAACTTGATTGGGCAGATGGTACTGTGATTTCTAAGAACACAAAAGTAATTAATTACTAACCCAACAATTTTTCTTTGCTACAAAAAGAGTAAACCTAACTTGACAACTTTTTTTAAAATATAATTTAAAAGTCTACTTGTTCTCTCTTCTGCAGTGGACTTTCTAAAAGTGTATGCCCATCCGAGGTGGATTACTTAAAGAATCCATTACTCCTCAGTTACTCTGCTCTGCATTAGTTGAAGAAAATGTATTACTAAATATTTATTGGATTCATTATTTATGATTTATTTTAATTAGTCAATTAATAACATAGCTTTTAGCAAACACACATACATGTGATTAAAGCAGAATAAAATGCTCACTTACTTATCATCTTAACTTCAGTCTCAGATTTTACATACCTTCATACTTCAAAAATCTTTATGCTTTATAAATGCTTTATATAAAAAGTGTTTTTTGATTAAACATTTAGAAAGACTAATGCATGCTGTCTGTAAGCTGTGAATTTTCCCTCTGATGCCAAAAATTCACCACACATTCAGTTTCGCTTGTGACAAAAATGCTGTGTGTCCGACAAAAAAATGTTGTGCGGAAGATAAAATCAACGTTTTGAAAATTTTCTTGTAGTTTTGCAAATTTTTTTGTGAAACAGAACAGATTTGCTCATTACTAGTCACTAACATTTGCAAACATGTTTGCAGATGTTTTTTGCGCTAACTAAATGTATTAAATTCCCCCCACATGAATGTTAAAAGTTTATGTTAAGACTCTTTAATACTTACTAAGATATGTCAAGCAAAAATATACAGGTATGTGCTCACTTATCTGAAAACTCATCATCCAGAAAGCTGAGAATTACAGGAAGGCCATCTCCCATGGACTCAATTTTAAGAAATAATTTTGATTTTGAAAAATAATTAACTTTTTCTCTTTAATAATAAAACAGTACCTTGTACTTCATCCAGACTAAGCTGCATGAATACATATTGGTGGTAAAACAATCCTGTTGGGGAGGCCTGGAGCAGTGGCTGGAAGGGGTTCAAGTCAGTTATTATTATTATCAACATGTATTTATACACACCAACATATTTTGCAGTGCTGTAAAGTAAATGTGTTTATACAACTAAGTCACATGAATTACATACAGAGAACATATGGGGGCAGATTTACATAGGGTCGAATATTGAGGGTTAATTAAACCTCGATATTCGACTGCCGAATGTAAATCCTTTGACTTTGAATATCGAAGTAGAAGGATTTACCGCAATTCCTACGATCGAAGGAAAAATCGTTAGATCGAACGATTAAATCCTCTGAATCGAACGATTCGAAGGATTTTAATCCATCGATCAAAGGATTTTCCTTCGATCAGAAAATTGTTAGGAAGCCTATGGGGACCTCCCCATAGGCTAACATTGGCCTCGGTAGGTTTTATTTGCCGAAGTAGTGGGTCGAAGTATTTTTTAAAGAGACAGTACTTTGACTATCAAATGGTCGAATAGTTGAACGATTTTTAGTTCAAATTGTTCGATTCGAAGTCGTAGTCGAAGGTCGAAGTAGTTCCTTTACTCAAGCTAAGTAAATGGGCCCCATGGAGTTACATACATCGCAACCGATACAGAAGGTGAGGAAGGCCTTGTGCAAAAAGAGCTTACAATCTAAAGGGAAGGGAATAAGACACAAGGTGTGGGAGTGGGCAAGATCAGAATTAAGAGGGTGAGAATGTAGTACTGTATGTGGTATTGCATTTGGTAGCTAAGCAGAGTGAGGGTAGGTTTCTCTAAATAAGTGCATTTTAAAAGATTTCTTGAAAGCAGAAAGGTTGGGAGAAAGTCAGACAGACTGTAGGAGAGAATTCCAGATGAGGGGTGCAGCCTTTGCAAAGTCTTGAATGTAATCATGTGAGGAGGTAATAAGAGAAGAGTTGAGTAGCAGGCCAGTAGAGGAGCATAGTAAGTGTTTGGGTGAGTATATAGAGATGAGTATATAGAGATGAGTTTAGTTAGGGTTATCTTAAATATCAAATAGAGTGGGATATTGGGTGTATACTTTTGAAACTATAGCCAGCATTGGATTGGGATGTCAGGGCCCAATGGGGTGAGATCTTATGGGCCCTCCTCCTGAGTTCTGCCCCTCATGCCCCCATCATGCCTTCATAAGTGTTGCATCCCTTTTACCTTCTTTATCTGTCACTGTTATTGGGTGAGAGGGAAAGGGGTAGTGTTCTTAGCATTTGGGGGAGTGGGCTTGGGTAAGTAGGGCCTATGAGGCCAGGGCTCTCTGGCCTTTTTCCCAGTTTCCCATTTGGCCATTTTGACCTTTGACCTCGATAGCTGAATAGCTGAGTTTTCATATCTCTAACCTTGTTATGAGCTAATATGGAATGTTCAGAATTCAAAGAGGGCTTGGATTAAAAAAAAGTCTTATAACTGGTGGCCTAGATAATGGCAGCATTTTTGTGAACTACAGTGATAACACAGCTTCATGATAAATAGAGTATTAAACATAGCATACATTTATGCACAGTAGTTCTTTACCCCTCAAATTACAGTTCCACCTACAGGATGGGCAACCAAACACTGTTACAGTACTAATCTATAGGTCAAATTTATTAACATACAAACACAAATATTTTTGCAGCAAAAATTAATTTTGAATTTGAGTTACTGAAGCAAGTAGCTTCAAGATTGCTTAAGTGTTGTTTTTTTATTTTAGTGAAATTAATTTGAAATTTGGCATTGAGAATTTTGGGTAGAATGTTATTTCACTGCAAGTTGTTTTTTTCATGTTTACGAGATCACATTTTTCTTTTATTTGAAAATTTTATTTCCATAGAAGAAAAAGAAATTCTTATAAACATAACAATAGCACATGTATAAGTGGTGCAGATACATTATCTTAGATTGGCACAGTGAAATTTGCAGGCATCGTTATAAACATTACTGTGTGTTATCAATAAACCTTTGTATTGAACATAGAAGCGTATATTTGACTTTATTAGTGCCGTCGTCATGTGCTCAACCTGTAATATGAGGCAAGTATTGGCCAATCCACTAACAATGCTTTGTGTAGGTCCAAGAGGGGAAGAGAAGGGTGAACAATAGAGATAATAGTGTGGGGAAGAAAGGGGGGAGAGAGAGTGAGGGAGGGAGGTCAGAGGGAGAGAGCAGAGGAGCCAAACCATTGAATCAATTTGAGTCTGATCGGGTTGTCTCAAATTCAGCCCAGGGAGCCATAGCAATGCATTTTTGTATTCTGTACCTAGCAAGACGAGATCACATTTTTAAAAAAAAATGTTAGTATAGTATCAAAAATAAACATCATTCTTATCTCCCTAGGTTCACTGCCACATAAAATATTTAATGGGCATGACTGCAGCATTGCTAGTTTACTTTATTCACATGTAGAATCAAAGAGATTTGATCCAAGTTGGCTCATTTCTGGTGGTCAAAAGTCAACTATTATTTGGAGAGATGTGTCTACAGGGCAGATATTCCACAAGTTTTCTGCAGGCTGGGTCAATAATGAAACTACTGGTTACACCAGGGGGCACATTTACTAAGCTTGAATGAAGGATTTGAATATAAAATACTTTGAAGTATTTTTTTGGGTACTTTGACCATTGAATAGGCTATACGACCTTCGACTTCGATTCGAATGATTCAAACTAAAAACCGTTCAACTATTCGACCATTTGATAGTCGAAGTACTGTCTCTTTAGAAAAAACTTTGACTACATACTTTGATAGTTTAAACCTACCGAGGTACAATGTTAGCCTATGGGGATCTTCCCCATCACTTTGCTAAGCTTTTTTTTTTTATCGAAGAAAAATCGTTCGTTCGATCGATTAAAATCCTTCGAATCGTTTTATCGAATGATTTTTACTTCGATTGATCGAAGGATTTGCGCTAAATCCTTTGAATTCGATATTCGAATTTGAAGGATTTAACTTTGAGGGTCGAATTTGATGGTTAATTAACCCTCGATATTCGACCGTTGATAAATGTGCCCCCAGGTGATTACAAAGTAAGAAAAAAAAGGTCTTCTTATAACTATTATTCTCAATACTACTTTGAGTTACAAAGTACACAGTGAAAAAAATATTAGTTGCAATAATACCAAAATATATTTAGAAGTACAAGGAGCATGCACTATTTACAGAAAAATGTTAGTTTCCACATAGTGTTATCCTTTTTAAATTATTGATTGCTGCACTTTTGTTTCAGCATGGTTAAAAATAATTTAAAAAGACATCTTTAGGCCAGCTAAAGTTGACATTTAAAAAAAGTGCCTGACCTTTTGAATAAAATACATAGAACTTTGACTGACAGTCAGCATATAACAAAAGTCTTTATCCTGCAGTGGCAAAAGTCTACAGTATGCACTTTAATGTGAATGAGAACTATAAATTCTAAGAGTAATTGTCCTTTTTGGCAATATTTTATATAGATAATAGATTTCTTTAGCACATACACAGGTAAAGAAAAAAATGAAAATGTACTCTCATTGGAAAGGACCTTTCATGATACATTCTCATTTAAACATCATTATTCATAACTTTCAAAATTGAGTACTTAATGTACTGCTATATATTTTTTACTGTATTATTTAAAGGGATGTATTGCTTCTTATAAGGCATCAACAGAACAATACCACCAGTTTTCTCCTGTTAATGAAAATTGGTTGAAATGGATCAAATTACATATATTTTTTCAATAAGGCATGTGACAAAATTGAGTGTGCATATTAGGGTGATAGAAATGTAACCCTTTCAATGCCCCTTTGTCAGTGTTACACTCCACATGTGGCACTTACCTAATGGCACGGGACAAACCTGAGCCACTCCGCAGTTATATGGAGAGAGACTGGGTACCTGGTACTTACTAGCGCAGTGCCTCCACCTAGTGGGTTCCGGGAATGCACCTACGGGTGGACCCACTAGGAATACAGTAACAACACACAAACATTGGTTAAACTGAATAATGGTTTATCATCAAATAAATGGCCAACTAGTACATGCAGCACTCCGAACCAGGGGCAACAGGGCCTCCCTAACTAAGTTGCTAGTGCAAAGCTGTCTAGCTAACTAAAAAGGCAAAATCCTTCAATGTCCTTTATTGTCCTATCTTCAGCGCTCTTTAGGGTACTGTCCCTTTAAACAGGATACTCACACAAATCCACTTCGGATACTTTTAGAGCTCTCTTCAAGCGAGTCCAGGACATTCAGAAATACAGTGTGACTACCAGCCCCTTTGGATGCTCAGATTGGAATCTCCTGCTGGTTGCTCCTCCAGTCTGAGGGGTCTGTTTACTAAAGTGCGGTAAATCTGACTTTAAGTTTCCGCATATTATCACTGAGAATATTTTTCCGCCAGAATATTCGCAGCGACTAAGTTTACTAAACAGCAATGTGCTCAGAAGTCATTGCAATTACTTGCGGTAACTATGTTAAAAAACCAGCTCATGTTAGCGGTAATTTTAGCGAGTTGCAAATTTTCTGCCGACAAATTACGTTGTAGCGAATATTTATGCTATAAAATAGTCTTGTTTTCTGGTGGTTATTATGGCAATTTTTACTGTGACATTTATGGCCAGAAATGCATCTTCAAAACTCATAAACCTTATTTATTGATGATTATACCATCCAACAACATTACCAGAGATCTCTCTCCTGTCAGCAAAGAATGATGGGTAAAAAAAAATGTATTATGGGCTATTTCCTGCCCCTTGAGAATTTTCTGGCGAAAAAATACTTGCACGCCACTACATAGGTGGCGGTAAAATTTTGCAAATATTCTTGCTTAAATTTAGTCTTTTGCGCATTTCGCTGTTTGGTAAATCAGGCGTTAATGTGAACGTAGCATTATTTTCAGCGAATGCGATAACTGGCAAAAACATAAAAATTCTCAAATTTATATTTACCGCAGGTTAGTAAACTGGCGAAAACATATTTGCTGACAAATTTGTCTATATTTTGTGCAAATATTTTTATTGCGCTTTAGTAAACGGACCCCTGAATTCCTTTCACACTCTCTGTCTCTCCAAGCAGAGTATCTGCCAAATAGTGTTTACATAGACACCCTACTATAAAGCTGCTGTTTTTGGCCAGAGAGAATATAAAATATCTGTGTAGCAGGAAATATTGAAAATACCTTTTCCCAAACTCATATTTTTCAAAAGCAACACACTGTATTTGAGAAAAAATTAACCCTTTAATATAATGCAAATATCCTTTTAAAAGCTGAACTCTGTTAGCATATGTTGGTACCACTTACTAATAACGCTATTCAAAAGTGGATAAAGTAGATTACAATTGTCTATTTGATTTAACACTGTTTTCTTAGTGCCCATGCGGAGTGATATATCATTATTCTTTATTTTGCTACAGATAAAACTTTTCCAGACTGTGTACTGTATTTGCAGTGACAATTCAGTGGCACTTTTAAATCTGCAGGAGTGCACGTTTTTTTCATGCCAGGAAACACCTATTTCCTGTAAAGATGTTAAAGTGGCACCCTGTTGACGATGTCTTGATAGTTGGGTGTGAATATGACTAGATTTATGTTTAGGAAATTGAAACTGGTAATTTTTTTACTCATTTCTTTATTCATTTCTGTGTTTAAAGATTATATGCTTAAACCAGAAGCACAAGGGTCCACTTTTGGATAGTCCCTGCCAGAGAAGCTCATAATAGACCTAAATAGAGCCAGTAATATCAAGATAAGGCTCTAACACTAGAGGAGGAATTCCTTTTTTATATTAGATTTGCCACTATCTTGGGCAGGGCATTTTTATGTTTGATTTGGCAAGAAAAGGACATTATGATGAGATTTAAAAGAAGACGCATAAAGACAATGTAATATTTTAATTATAAAGACAAAAGAAGTATTCTAATCTTATTATATAATTATTTAAATATGGGCCATGTAATTTGCTTTGGAAGTGATTATATTTTATCTTGAGAGCAGCAGAGATTGTAAAGATCACAGGATCAGTCTCAAGTTCATGCAATTCAGAAGTTTTTTCTTTCCTCTTTATTAATCAAGACGGCTTCCGTAGCATTGTTCTGTGACCTTTTATATTAACTATTCAATTCACTAAAACATTGGGGTAATTAAAACAACTGTTTGTGCCAGTTATCAGAGGTGAAAAAAAATGTTTTTGTTACTAAAATGCATGCAAACTGCTGCAACTTCCCTCTGTTAGGGGAGACGCAGCCTGCGAATGTACAACAATTTTGCCCACCATCCTAGTGTAATTGCATCAGCTTTGATTAGGTACAAGATTTTGCATCAGATACTATTGCCTTAATCTTTGTAGCATTTAATAAACTTAGGCAGTATATGTTAATTTTGAAGGAAGGAGTAGCACAAAGAAAAAAAATGGATATGCACTTACACAACCATTAATTGAATGTGAATCAGTTGGCAAAACACCTATAGCTAAAAGGATCCAATGAATAATTGTCAAGTCAGGAACTTGAAACTGCTTACATTCATACACCATACTAGGCACAACTAACACATCACTAGTATACATGACTTTAAGGGGGGACAAGAACATGTGGAGGCCTATTTATTAAAGATCAAATGGTTTTACATGTTTTTGAATCTAGAATTAAACTCTATTCCTCTAAATCTACAAATGCCATGGATTTTATTAAATTATTATAATGGAAAAAGTGAGTTTTTCAGATAATTACTAGAAAAAAAGAAATATCAGAAAACCTCTAAGTCTGAACTGATTAAAACTGGGCCAAAATGATCAGCGCAGCTCCCCCTGACTTCTATGGGACCATAGGCAGCTTTTACCTCACACAGTTTTGTATTAAAGGGTTTTGAGGTTTTTACACAATAAATTTAGTTGTTTTTTTATATCATTCCCTTGGGTTTGAATTCCTTTACTGCATTAGCTTACAAATGACATCTGCAGGAAAGCTATTACATCAATCTCTCCCTATGACACTGCTTTTTATTGAAATGATTACTGGTTTATATGTTTGTTTCCTTGGCCAGCTGCCCCATTTTATTTTGAACTAAATTCTGCCCAAGTAGTGGACAAGATGTGTGCAAATAGATAAAACAGTTGTATGTGTACAGAAAAGGATAGGTTACACACTTAATTTTCTACTACTAATTTTCAATTTATGATGTTTACAAAGATTGTATTTTGTACTACCCTGAACCTGTGTATGAACACTAAGTGAATATTGGCTAGGCACAGCTGATAACAGCAGGAGGGCGTGTGTGTGTGTGTCCGGTAATACAATAAATGAAAGAATACATTTTCAGTTCCCGGCCAGTGCAATCACCAGATTTTATACCTTTATTTTTATCTGAGAGAGAGAAGGGAAAATGAATGAAAAAAGGAAGAGACTGGCGGGTAACAGGTAGTCACAGGGTCACCAGCCAAAAAAGTGGCACACCAGCCCTGTTCCCTCTGGGTCCCCTGCCCCACCCTATGTATGTATATATAGATATATATATATATATATATATATAGAGAGAGAGAGATCTCTCTCTCTCTCTCTCTCTCTCTATATTCTCAAGCCTTGGTTTACATAAAAGTTCTGCGCAGTATAAATTGATACATATGTTTAACATGTGTACGTTTCTAGAGCCCTTTCCAATAATAACGTAATGGAAAAATCCACATTAACATTAAATCCATTCCATAAGCATTTAATGCACTGATTCCGTACTGTACCTGTCTCACCCATACCTGTGTAATATGAATAATAGTGCAGTAGATTATATTGAATTAGCCATTGGATATACTGTATATTTGTTACAGCAAAGTCCTTAGTTGTTTTATATCTCTCACGTAAAACTCCATTTGCTTATCTTTTGTATCTTTTATCTTTCTGCAGGTATACAAACAGAGCACTTTAAAGAATGACATTTAAGCATAAGCATCACTAACATTGATAATCAAAATAATTTTTTAGCTACAAATAGGTACTAAAAATAGTGAAACTGAATTGGTTTTTCCCTTGGTCTATGATTGCTAGTGATAGTGCCCACACACACACACACCACTTGTCATAGGAGGATAATTGTTCGTGGGTGAAGGTTCTGCTTCTGTCAAACTGCTTAAGGAACATAGAGCAATTTCCTCCCTTAACTGCCTCTATATTCAGTCATCTTGTATATATCACAACAGTTCACAGCTACTGCAAGTAAGGTTGCCACTAAACAGTTATCAAATTGTCTGACATTGCAAATGCAATTTAACCAATAGAAAATCCAGACCATGTATACCGTTCACATTCCGAAATTACAATTTGAACAATTTAATTTTTTTGCCAAACTGATAAATAATTAATCTTCCATCTAAATTCCCTTTAAAGGCTTAAAGTATTAGGCTTTATGCTACAGACAGCTTTTTTACCTCTGACCCCAAATCCCTGCAATAAATGTTGATATAAATGATACATGGTATGAATGCACATGCAATGAAAATTAGATTATTATGTGTAATTATTTGTCTCCTGCCGATGATAATAATTATTATATTAATATAGCAATAGTCTCCTGCAGCTCTTTACATAAGAAAAAACATTTTACATATTCAGATATTTAGCCAGAGTAGCTGCCATTGCATGTTGTAAGAAGATAATATGGGGCTACCCCACGAGAGCATACAATCTAAAAAAAGAGAGGAAGTGAGACATGGTGGTATGACATTGTTGAGTGTTTTGTAAGAAAGTACAGGAATCATGAATGAATTCTCTGTGTGATGGATTGCTAGTTCAGGGACTACTTAAACATGATTACATAACTCATAAGCTCATATACAGGTTGATTAGTACTTAATACCTGTCTAAATTAAATGCGATTTGTACAATACAATAAATAATTTATGTGGACATATTTTAATGGTGTCTCTCTGTACAGGCTATAGGAAGATTTGGAACACTGAAATACCACTTACTTGGGTTTTCTTATATTTAACCAATCATTCCCCGTGTCAGCTAAGCTTTGCCCAGTGCCATTGTATTCTGTTAGGATTTACACACAAAGCAAATTGACAGGATAGGCTAGGAAAATAATATATAGAGGATTAAGGGAGCAAAAAGAATAAAAATGAAAGCATCCATACAGGGCAGAATTTACAAGCTGATATAAAAAAAATCTTTATAGAACCCAGATTGGGGCAAAAATATAATTACAAATCAATTTCTTAATATTGCAAAACCTTTCTGATACTCCTAAAGGCTGCATTTTATGCGCCAATCTGTTACAGCACTAAATGCGATAGCAAAATATAAATCTATCACTTAAACAGACTTGTCTTGGTCCAGTTTACTACTTACCCGCTCATAGAAACTAATCAGATTAGCCTGGCACTAGCAATCCTTCATAAAACCACACTGACTCGATGTAATCAGTTTATTGTCTAGAATGCATTACTGAAGCTATTTTTTTTACGAGTGCTTAAAATGTGACAATAGATGGATGATAGTCATCTAATTTGTTTAATATATAAATGTTTCATTTATAAATACTAACACATATTTTAAAGGGAGAATACACTTTTGTCATTCAAAAGGTTCTAAGAATATCTTTGTCTAGGTGTCACACACAGTATCATTCATCTACTCCATTTGACCTTTGCAGTTAGAGCATCTGTCTTCAGGATTCATTTTGCCATTCAAGCTGCTACTACTGTAATTGTTTGCTTGTTCAATGACAATGAGCCAGCTGATATTTTTTTATTATCTAAGATAGGATGCTTGACAGGGTGTGCATTTTCAAGTGTAAGATTAAATCAGTATCCTTTCCTATTTCACGATACATTAAATGTAGTAACAGCATTTTCCTAAATAATTATTATAACTCTGTGATACTTGAGAAAAGTAGGAAACATGGCAATTATTAATTGTTTAATAAAAGCATTGACATAAATAAGAATTGGCCAAATGGCAGTTAATAATAGTCACTGTCTATGACCAATAGCCTTTTGGGCATGAAACGCGTAAGGCTGTGGGATTGGTATATATTTTAATTATTTTAAAATAAAGATTTCAAAAAATGTTCTGGATTGTTGAATCATGTTGTAGATTTTCATGGCACCCCCTTGTTACTGGGGCTTTTGTCTGCACCCAAGTGCTTATATACAGCAGCACACATTATTTTTTTTTACATGTTTATTAATTTTGGGCACAAATAAGAATAGTCTAATCACAGAAGGAGAAAATATTGATTAGGGCTATGATGCACAGTCATGATATGAATACTTCTACTAGGGACAGATCACTTTCCATTTACATAAATGGGAAACATTGGTTGTCCTGCACAGGTGATCTTGCAGCAGTAATGTAATAAAATGTGCAACATTTGCAGCAGATTCAGAAAATATAAGCAGAGCAGGTTTACTGGTCTGCTGACTGTAAGTGCACTGTTACAGAAGGAAACCCAAAACCCAAGTGGGCTCAAGGAACACAGGAAAACCCCTTTCAACCAGCTAGGCCCTATGCTTAGTTGGTTAACAGGGTGTACACCAAGATATTTAAGGCTCCTGAATTCGTAATCGATTCCTTATTTACATGAGATCACACATTTGTGTTAGTTCCCCTGGTGCTTTTTGAAAGCAGCTTGTTTCTCCATCAAAGTATCCTAACTATAATGTGAATTAAGGTTTAACTATTGGTAGTAGTTTAAGTGGGGGGAGGTAAATGTAAGAAATAGGGTTAGGCAGGATTTTTCACTACACAATAGTATGGCTCAGGCAAGGATACAGCAAGTCAATAACAAAAATCCAAGCCAAGGTCACATCCGCATAAAAAAAACCGCAAGACTAACAGAAAGGAAAGCAGGTATTAATTAGAAGTCAGTAAACAGGCAAGTTTCAAGATTGGAAACAGGAGAATTTGAACTAGAAAGACCTATCAAGAGCAAGGTGAAGGTATGAAAGTGTCTGACAATAGGCTGAACCTGTTGGATAATGCATTGCATCTAAGCCAAAATATTCAGGTAGAAAGATTGCTGATGTTTGAGAAAGCCAGGCGCATGCAGCCTGCCAATGCAGCAAACGGGTAAAATCAGGGAACATCCTATAGAAAGCTTAAACTGCATTTACATTGTAAAAATATATTGTATTACTACTTTATTCTGCCTTCAAAATATGTTTTTTATAGAGGGATTTACAGTTCATGTTAGACCCCTTTTGTTTATAAGACTCATTTTGGCATTTTTATTGGAAACAGCCAGATGAGGAATCCCCAGCAGTCCTGTCAATTACATCTCCTCGAATTATTCATTTGTAGAGACCCTTGTAAATCCATAGTAACTGAAACCATTTAATGATATTTCAACTTCATACAATTTCTACTATTAATACTAGGCACATCTCTCTATTGCAAGAGATTAGCTGTATCATTTCTTATATAATTGTTATGCACAAGTCATTACTAAGCAGCTACCATGATACTCTTTTTGTATTCGCCTTTCTTTGTTGTATCCTTTATTACAGCTCATCAGTCAGAATTAGATTCGAATGTGGCCTTACTGATAATTCTGTAGAGGATTTTTTCAGTTTCTGGAGGCTTTGTCATTGTTGTTGTCAAGGTAAAAGTGGTCAGCACATATTATTTATATGCTTATTTATACTGTATGCTGCAATTTAAACCTTAAATTTCAACTGTAAAGCTATATCATGAGTTCAAAGGCCTATGTTGTATTGTTATTATTTCACTGTTATTCCAGTTGTATTCTGTATAGAATACAATATAAGAAGCAAAACCTTTATACAGACACATCAACATCGTCAACACATATACTTGACATATACTTGATGTTCACAATAGTTCACAAAATGTGAATTCACTGGTCACTAAATATAGCCATTCATGTATTTGTACACTCAGATGCAGTAACTGTGAAATAGATTTGCTGCTAAGAGGGCACTAGGTCGATCTTTATGCAGTTCATGTAAGCAGGGCATTGAACTTCATCTGTAAGTTGATGATAAATGATAAATCTTCAATTGCTGTAAGTTCCATGATAGATACTGCTTGATTGAGCTGTCACTCACTGGCTTCTTAAACTCTGACAGATGGCTTAAAATAATAAGCAACACTGTCAATGAAATACATTTTATTGTTTGACAAAAATATGCCTTTGTTTGTCAAGGCAAACAGCAAGACATGTAGTTAACCTCCTAAAAGATTCCCCTTTAAAAATAAATATAAATATGTGGCTAGTGATGGGCGAATAAATTCACCAGACATGAATTTGAGGTGAATTTCCACGTTTCCACAAGCGAATTAATTTGTGAAACTGCGTTGACAATTTGCCAGCGAAAAAAATCAAATCAAATATGAAAATTGTCAAAATTATTCAGACCTCATTGACTTTAACGCATTTAGACCAAATAGTAACTTGTGTCAGAATTTCTCAGACATATGAGAAATGTACTTTTTTCTTTATTATTTCTCAGGAAAATAAGTCATATAATGACTTATTTTCAAACAAACACGGACATGACAATAGCTCTGAACAAATCATGGCAACTTTGAGCTCTCAAATGTTTCCACCAAAAAAAACAAAAAAAATTTGCTGAGAAGGTAAAATAAATAAATATTAAGAAATTTCGATCTGCAAAAAACATTTTTTTTGGCTGCACTATTCACCACTTTGTCCAGTATCGCCATCCTCCATCCATGGTATTTCAGTATTCCACCAGTGATAACTATGTGAATGGTTAATGGTGACACTCTAGGTTGGCAGTAGCTACTGTGTGCCCATGCACTTTTTTGCTGGGACCCTTTCTATGGTGTTTAAGGGGCACATTTACTAAGGGTTGAATATCGAGGGTTAATAAACCCTCAAATTCGACCGTTAAAGTAAAATCCTATGAAATCGAACCATCAAAGGATTTTAATCGATCGATCGAAGGATTTTCCTTCAATCAAAAAAAACCTTAGAAAACTGATGGGGAAGGTCCACATAGGCTAACATTGTACCTCGGTAGGTTTAAAATGCCGAAGTATGTAGTCAAATAGAAGAAATTCCAGTAGCACACTGAATGCTGAAAAAAGTGTTATATTTATTCACCCAATTACATACAGACAAGGGCAACGTTTCGGACCACTCGGGCCCTTTGTCAAGCCTGGTGTAACAATCATACAATCAACCTTTTAAAGTGTGTGGAGGGGGTGTGGATAAAGTCTCCTCCCCTTCCTAATAAATGACATCACTATCCAGGTGTACATCTTAAACCATTTAAAGTGAGATCCAAGTCCATGAACCATTTAAAGTGCGATCCAAGTCCATGAAGTTTCAAAGTCCAAAGTTCATTATAAACAACGTGAGGAGTAACCTTAGTGATTCAAAAACCTGTTAATACATATTAAAAACATTCTAAAATCATTGATGTAGAGCATATTGAGAAAAAGGAGAAAAATCGAAAAAAATCGAAAAAATAAATCGAAGAAAACAGTTGAAAAAAACCGTTGAAAAAAAAGTTGAAAAAGACAGTTGGAAAAAGCAGTCGAAAAGAATAGTTTGAAAAAAACAGTTTGAAAAAAACATTTTTGAAAACCATTTTCTTGAAAAAATTTTTGAAAAAATCTTTGATATAAAGGTCATAATTAGTATTTACCTGAGACGCCAGAGTGACCCATTCCACATACTGCACTCAGCACCTTCCTGAGACACATGATAGTATGTTGGTAATGATGTCAGCACTCAGTGTGTTTTAATACTAGTAACCTTAAAAGGAAGGAAAAAGAAAAAATTTTTTAGTATACATATATGTCTATACATGATTCATAATTCTACACCATATCATACTGTATGTAGAGGACTTAGTCACCTACCGAAACATAAACATAGCAGGTGTATATTCCCTGTTCAGACCCCTGGGCCATATAGTGTCCAACTTGTGGATCCATTGCATTTCAAGCTTTTTAAGCATCATGAGTCTATCACCACCCCTTCTTGGTTCGTCCACAGAGTCAATGATCTGAAATTTAAGTTGGCTTACAGAGTGCCTGGCTGCATGAAAGTGTGCCGGGACTGGTAGTGCCGTGATTTCTCTGCGAATAGTGGATTTGTGCTTACAAATACGGTCACGGATTTTTTGTGTGGTTTCGCCTATATAAAGTAGGCCACACGGGCATTTTAACAAATAAATCACGTATGTTGATTCACAAGTGTAATAGTTCTTTATCGAATATTTTTTACCTGAGTGGGGATGGAAAAATGAGTTGCCCTTTATAACAGAATTACATTGAACACAGTGTAAACAGGGAAATGTGCCGAATTTTGGATTTTGTAGGAACCGTTGTTTATGGCCCTTTGCGCTTCCAATATCTGCCCTAACCAATTGGTCTTTCAAACTTTTACCACGTTTGTATGATAATAGTGGCTGATCTTGAAAAGCTGCAATGTCTGGATGGCATGACTGCAGTAAGTGCCAGTGTTTGCGAATGATATTGCCCACTTGTCTACTGGCGGTGGAATAATTACTGACAAAGGCCAATCTTTCATTCTGCCTATTATCCCTTTTAACAGGAGTCAATAGTTCTTCCCTGCTTTTGTTTTGTATTTTGTCCAGGTTAGACCTCAACACTTCTTCTGGATAGTCCCTTTGTTTGAATCGATTTGTCATCTCACTCTCACCTCTTTTGTAATCAGCCTCCTTGCTCACAATCCGTTCCAATCTCATATATTGAGTTAAGGGTAAAGAGGCCTTGAGTGAGTCAGGATGGAAACTGCTGTAATGTAGGAGGTTATTTCTATCTGTTTCTTTCCTGAACAGATTTGTATCTAACACGGGGCCATTTCTGGTAATTTGGACATCCAAAAAGCTGAGAGATAATTTATCAACAACACTTGTGAATTCTAATGTTACTTCCATATTGTTTAGAAATGTATGAAATTCACGTAAACTTCCAAGTGTACCATCCCAAATGACCAAAAGGTCATCTATATAGCGTAAGTATAACATACAATGCTGTAGGTACAATGGGTGTGTGTATACCTTAGTCTCCTCTAGGTGGGCCATATACAAATTCGCATAAGTAGGAGCGACATTACTGCCCATGGCAGTGCCGCGTTGTTGTATATAAAAGGAATCCTCAAAGAGGAAGTAATTCTGGTGAAGTACAATTTCTAGTAAATCCAAAAGAAATAATTTTTGTGAAGTGGAAAATTCGGTAGTATCCAAATGGTGACGAATGGCATTAACACCCGACTCATGCGAAATAGATGTATAAAGGCTGGCCACATCGAAACTAACCAAAAGTATTTCATGATCTGGGAGGACTATGTTACGGAGTTTGTTAAGTAAATGTGTTGTATCCTTAACAAAAGATTTGGTGTTTTTCACCAGAGGTTGCAACACAGTGTCAAGGTAAATGGCAATAGGGCTTAATACAGAGTCAGTTCCAGCAACTATTGGGCGACCAGGGGGTTTCTCCAAATTCTTATGAATCTTTGGTAAAGTGTACAACACTGGTGTTATTGGGTTATCCTTTATCAAGTAACCTTTAAGATCCTCATCGATAATGCCATTATCATACGCTCCGTATACTTTGGTCATTATACACTGTTGGATAGAGGAAAGGGGACTTGAATTTACCTTTGTGTACACATCTGCCTGAGACAATTGGGCATAAATCTCTTCTCTGTAGTATTGTTTATTCATAACTACAAGGGCACCCCCCTTATCTGCTGGTTTTATGACAATGTCCCGATTATTCATCAGTTCTGTAAGACACGCCCTTTCTTGGTAATTCAAGTTAGATTTGTGACCTAACATAGGGTTACGTATAACTTTACGTTTTAGCTTTTCATCATCACTGGAGACAAGTTTTACATATGCTTCTATTACATTATCGGATGTTGGAGGAAAAAAGGTACTTTTATTACGTAAGCCGGATGACTTGAGCGACAGCTGCGAATGGCCAAGTCCGGCGTTACTATGGGTACCTGGTTGTATAGCAACAGGCATTTTGGAAAAGTAACTCTTTAACCTTAAATTCCTAAAAAACCTTTGTAGATCAATGTCCAGATTAAAGGTATCACATGTAAAGGTGGGGCAAAAAGAGAGGCCTTTTTGTAAGACAGACATTTGTTGGGTAGATAATATACAGTTAGAAATATTATATACTAACGCTGTTTGTGCCCGGTCCGTCGTGCTGTCCGTGGCGGTTGTTGTCTCCGTTCCCCTGGGGCAGTGAAATAACGATTGTCCCTGTTGTGTTGCGGGTCGTCCCTTGCTCTGTCTCCTTGCACCTCTCCTGACCTTGTGAGGCCTGGAGTCCGTGGCTCTAAAAAACACGAGGAGGAGGAGGAGGATGACGCTGTATTATCTGTGGAATAACCCTCTGTGAAGTTTACTCGAGGACGCGCTCCTTCTATTCGGTACTGGCGTCCTTCACGGTCTGGTCCGTAACTCTGCTGGTTCCAGCGTGGCGTCTCCTTCCTGTCACGTGATGCTCCTTGATACGTGTTGCCGGCCGGACCTCTCGTGTAGCCTCGCGGGATTCTGTCTGTGTTCTCTTTGCCAGCACTTGTCCACTGATAGACGTTACCGGAGAGGTAATCCTCCGAATCACGCTGGAATTTGGCCCTCTTCCTGTCCTCAATCGTTTTACGGTGTCTAGCAATGATTTCACCTGTGTGAGTAAGTAACTCTTTCAGCGCCTCTGGCCCCAGGGAGTCCTTTAACTTATGCTCAATGTTCGTAATACGTGCTTGTACTTCAGGGATCTTTAATTGTAGGAACTCAATGTTTAATAATAGTATATCGAAAGAACATTTGTTTATGATCTGTTCATAACGTTTTACAAACTCCACATCTTCTGAAAAAATGGTGGGTCTCAATTTAACCCGTAAACCACGAGGGATTCTCTTATTTCTGTAATACTCTACCAGTGTGATTGAGTGCAGTTCAAGTCCAACCAATCTTTTTCTCTCTCTTTCGAGGTCTCGTGATAGATTGTCCTCAGATGGTTTCGTCAAAAAGGCACTACTGCCATGTTCAGTCCCAATAATCCTTATTGCATCAGCCTCTGAGTAGGCAAAGGTAGGGACGTCCTGCGATAATGGGTTCAAAAATGACATCAGGAATATTCTTGTGAAGAAAAATAGGGGGAGCTACTCCTAGCAAGATTCTTATGTACAAAAATATAATAGAGTGCTTCCACCCCTGCTCATGTACCCTTTGCGGTACCAGGTGCTATACCAGAAGACCCACTCCTGCCTTGCAGGTCATATAGATACATAGAAGAAATTCCAGTAGCACACTGAATGCTGAAAAAAGTGTTATATTTATTCACCCAATTACATACAGACAAGGGCAACGTTTCGGACCACTCGGGCCCTTTGTCAAGCCTGGTGTAACAATCATGCAATCAACCTTTTAAAGTGTGTGGAGGGGGTGTGGATAAAGTCTCCTCCCCTTCCTAATAAATGACATCACTATCCAGGTGTACATCTTAAACCATTTAAAGTGAGATCCAAGTCCATGAACCATTTAAAGTGCGATCCAAGTCCATGAAGTTTCAAAGTCCAAAGTTCATTATAAACAACGTGAGGAGTAACCTTAGTGATTCAAAAACCTGTTAATACATATTAAAAACATTCTAAAATCATTGATGTAGAGCATATTGAGAAAAAGGAGAAAAATCGAAAAAAATCGAAAAAATAAATCGAAGAAAACAGTTGAAAAAAACCGTTGAAAAAAAAGTTGAAAAAGACAGTTGGAAAAAGCAGTCGAAAAGAATAGTTTGAAAAAAACAGTTTGAAAAAAACATTTTTGAAAACAATTTTCTTGAAAAAATTTTTGAAAAAATCTTTGATATAAAGGTCATAATTAGTATTTACCTGAGACGCCAGAGTGACCCATTCCACATACTGCACTCAGCACCTTCCTGAGACACATGATAGTATGTTGGTAATGATGTCAGCACTCAGTGTGTTTTAATACTAGTAACCTTAAAAGGAAGGAAAAAGAAAACATTTTTTAGTATACATATATGTCTATACATGATTCATAATTCTACACCATATCATACTGTATGTAGAGGACTTAGTCACCTACCGAAACATAAACATAGCAGGTGTATATTCCCTGTTCAGACCCCTGGGCCATATAGTGTCCAACTTGTGGATCCATTGCATTTCAAGCTTTTTAAGCATCATGAGTCTATCACCACCCCTTCTTGGTTCGTCCACAGAGTCAATGATCTGAAATTTAAGTTGGCTTACAGAGTGCCTGGCTGCATGAAAGTGTGCCGGGACTGGTAGTGCCGTGATTTCTCTGCGAATAGTGGATTTGTGCTTACAAATACGGTCGCGGATTTTTTGTGTGGTTTCGCCTATATAAAGTAGGCCACACGGGCATTTTAACAAATAAATCACGTATGTTGATTCACAAGTGTAATAGTTCTTTATCGAATATTTTTTACCTGAGTGGGGATGGAAAACAACGGTTCCTACAAAATCCAAAATTCGGCACATTTCCCTGTTTACACTGTGTTCAATGTAATTCTGTTATAAAGGGCAACTCATTTTTCCATCCCCACTCAGGTAAAAAATATTCGATAAAGAACTATTACACTTGTGAATCAACATACGTGATTTATTTGTTAAAATGCCCGTGTGGCCTACTTTATATAGGCGAAACCACACAAAAAATCCGTGACCGTATTTGTAAGCACAAATCCACTATTCGCAGAGAAATCACGGCACTACCAGTCCCGGCACACTTTCATGCAGCCAGGCACTCTGTAAGCCAACTTAAATTTCAGATCATTGACTCTGTGGACGAACCAAGAAGGGGTGGTGATAGACTCATGATGCTTAAAAAGCTTGAAATGCAATGGATCCACAAGTTGGACACTATATGGCCCAGGGGTCTGAACAGGGAATATACACCTGCTATGTTTATGTTTCGGTAGGTGACTAAGTCCTCTACATACAGTATGATATGGTGTAGAATTATGAATCATGTATAGACATATATGTATACTAAAAAATTTTTTCTTTTTCCTTCCTTTTAAGGTTACTAGTATTAAAACACACTGAGTGCTGACATCATTACCAACATACTATCATGTGTCTCAGGAAGGTGCTGAGTGCAGTATGTGGAATGGGTCACTCTGGCGTCTCAGGTAAATACTAATTATGACCTTTATATCAAAGATTTTTTCAAAAATTTTTTCAAGAAAATGGTTTTCAAAAATGTTTTTTTCAAACTGTTTTTTTCAAACTATTCTTTTCGACTGCTTTTTCCAACTGTCTTTTTCAACTTTTTTTTCAACGGTTTTTTTCAACTGTTTTCTTCGATTTATTTTTTCGATTTTTTTCGATTTTTCTCCTTTTTCTCAATATGCTCTACATCAATGATTTTAGAATGTTTTTAATATGTATTAACAGGTTTTTGAATCACTAAGGTTACTCCTCACGTTGTTTATAATGAACTTTGGACTTTGAAACTTCATGGACTTGGATCGCACTTTAAATGGTTCATGGACTTGGATCTCACTTTAAATGGTTTAAGATGTACACCTGGATAGTGATGTCATTTATTAGGAAGGGGAGGAGACTTTATCCACACCCCCTCCACACACTTTAAAAGGTTGATTGTATGATTGTTACACCAGGCTTGACAAAGGGCCCGAGTGGTCCGAAACGTTGCCCTTGTCTGTATGTAATTGGGTGAATAAATATAACACTTTTTTCAGCATTCAGTGTGCTACTGGAATTTCTTCTATGTATCTATATGACCTGCAAGGCAGGAGTGGGTCTTCTGGTATAGCACCTGGTACCGCAAAGGGTACATGAGCAGGGGTGGAAGCACTCTATTATATTTTTGTACAGAAGTATGTAGTCAAAGCTTTTTTTTTAAAGAGACAGTACTTCGACTATCGAATGGTCGAACAGTCGAACGATTTTTTGTTCGAATCGTTCACATCAAAGTCGTAGTCGAAGGTCGTAGTAGCCTATTCGATGATCGAAGTACCCAAAAAAATACTTTGAAATTCGAAGTTTTTTTACTCCGAATCCTTCACTCGAGCTTAGTAAATGTGCCCCTAAAGTACCCTATATAATTTCAGGCTAGAGGCTATTAAACTGCCCAGTTACTGCCTTCTAACAAGAATGTCTCTTTGGGTCTGTAAAAAAAAGACATTTGGCACATGGGCGATTGAGGGAATTATTTTCCTTACCAAAAATGTGAAGGGAGACATTCTTTTTGACATTGTCCTGAAAGTTAAATACTGTATATGGTGCATGTTTTCTGCGACATGATGTAATTAGTATAAAGCCAAATAAAGCAAGTAATAAAATAATATTTTCATTTTTGAAAGATGCTTCTTGCTAAACAATAAACTGTAAACAATATTGGAGACACACTGAGCCCCAGCCTTTCGGTGTATACAATTTAATTTTGTAGCCTGAAGCACTGATAGTTAAAAAGACTTGATAAGGTCACTTGGGGCAGACATGAGAATCTAATCATTCTTCCCTGCTTAAGGGTCAGTGAATTTGTTCACTGTACTACTATCTCTAAAATTCAGACACTGGCAGAGGAACAAATTTAATCTCAGATAACTTTAAATGTTTATAAGTTTAAAAATATTTATCTTACATAAAGTGTACATGGAGTATATGGTAGGTACAGGATTCAGCATCCCAGCTTTTTAAACAGCTCCTAACAAGCCCCCAAATATGGCATAATCTGCTCCAAATTGTACAACCTCATTCTGAATGTATACATACAGGAATACAATTATCCTTCTTAAATGCTGGATTATTGTGATTTCTCCCATATTTAGCATTGTAGGGATAGATGGGGGAATGCAATGTCCTGGGAGCACATAAGCTGGCTGTTGCTGTACTAGGTTTGAAATTAAGTCCCTTTGCTTTTATCAGTTCTAGTGTTTCTCTGATTTCAATGTTGGATAAATAGCACAGATAAGTGAAACAATTCAGTAAATTTAAAACTGTAAGAATTCTGGTCCCTTGGCAATGTTGACTTGTTTTGTAAATATGGTGGACGTTTTGTTTAAAGAAACTAAAGAAAAGGGCAGAGCAAAATAATAAGTGAGGTAATGAATTCTGATTTATAGCACTAATCTATCTATAGTATAACTAATGCATAAAAATGTTGGGTATACCTGAAAAGCAATGTTGCTTAGCCTGATGGAATTTGAATTCTTTATTATGGTGTACACGTACATCAACAAAGACTTCAACTCCCTCTATGCCTAACACCCCTTGCTGTTCTGCTGTATCCACCATGCTGCCATTGTAGTTATGGGTAGCATAGCCAGAATTTGCCACACAAACCATAGGGGATCATATCTGATATATAATCATGACACTCATAATGTCTAGTACACCTTCCTGTTCTAGTGTGCCCACCATTTTATTATTGTAATGGGATTTTTCTTTGCCATTGTGTTGAAAGCCTGGGTGTGCACCCGAGTTAATTGTGTGTTCCAATGACTCATTGACCATCTTACTTTAATCATTTTAAACCACTGGCCCATCCCATTATACATATGAAGAAAGTAGAATTTGCTCTGTCACAGATGACCAGTGCAAATTATAGCATTTATGTAATATGATAAATATTTATGATAAACAAAGATTAGTGATGGGCAAATCTCTGCTGAAAAATTAGCGAAACACATTGAAGTCAATGGGCATCCAAATAATTGATGCGAGCGACACTTTTTATACGCGCAACTATTTGGTCCAAATGCATTAAAGTCAATGGGTGTCTGAATAATTTTGACACGCAATAATTTTTATGTGCATGACAATTTTGACGCGTGTCAATTGTAGCCGCAGTTTCGTGATTGAATTCGCATGCCGCGAAACATGGAAATTTGCCGCAAATTTGTGTCTGACAATGTATTCATCCATCACTAAAAAAGACTTCACAGGTCAAACTTTAAGTTTTACATTTTACTAAACTTGCTAGAAAAATTCCATCTTTTCACTAGTGATGAGCAAATTTGTCCCATTTTGCTTTGCTGAAAAATTCACAAAACTGCTAAAAAATTTGCAAAATGCATTAAAGTCAATAGGCAACAAAGTGTTTTCATGCTTGCAACTTTCTCACTACAAAAACAATGGGCGACTTTTCTTATGGGGACTTTATTGTCTCAGCGACAATTTTTTCTTGGCTAGTTTTTTGTTAAGACGTATATTTTGCGTGGAAAAAATTCACAGATGGATATGAAGAATTTCACCATGAATCCATGCATGGAGTGAAAATTATTCTTTATGTCTTGCATTTTAGTTAAAGACTATACTATCTGTGTCAGTAATATTAAAATAAATCATATGGATAACCTGATCTATTTGTTAAAAATCTGCACAGGTGGCACTTGGCTCATGGATTAACTGCGGTTTATTTAGAATGAATCATTCTATGTAACATATATTTTGATAAACGCAACAAAAAGCAGACAAAAACATTCTATAAAAAGCATTGACGATCCCAATATAACCGCTCTCGGTTTAGAAATTAAGGCTACAATTTTTATTCCTCAACAGATTTTCATTTATGGGTGGATTAGAGGCTTCTTAGATTACCCTTATATACCAGGTTACATTCAAAATAAGTATTTATTGACTGACTGGCTTCTATACTAAGTAGTAAGTCTGACATTTTGAAGAATTCTTTGCCGTGAATCAGGATGGTTTGCAGTACCAGAGTGTAAAAAGTTGCACAGAGCAGTGTGAATAAACCCTAATTAATATTGTATACCTGATATTTAAAGGACACAAAAGTCTTTTTTCTGCAGATATAAAGAGAAATGTTCTTATTCAATCTTGAAAAGATCATGCACTTTAGTTATTATAGTTTCTTTTGAACGGGTCAATAAATGCAACCTAAGCTACCAAAACTTGACTGAACTAGAAATGTTATCTTTTTAACTATGCAGTCAAATTCTTTTTAAACACTTGACATTAGGCCATAGCAGTATTAAAATCGCCAAAGACATGTCTATTATGGATCTATGAGCTGAATAGAGTTTTTCCCTATACTTTTTAGTGATTTTGACCATTGGTCTAGAGTGTTTGAAGATTTGCTGTGTTATAGGATCAAAGACATTGAGCAGAACTGCCTGAAAACATATACTCCTTTGCAGGGGTGGTTGGTGGAAGCACTGGTGTAGAGTTTCTGTTAAAAAAATCATTTTCTTTAAACTTACTAAAGAGAAAGGTTATAGGAAAACAATAGTTGGATCCATTGTGAGATTGTGCATAACTGTTAAGATTTCACACCTTTTAATGTATACTGTATGTATAAATGGTATATAGTGATGAGCAAATTGGTCCAGTTTCGCTTTGCGGAAAAATTGGCAAAACTGCCGAAAAATCTGTGAAACTGCAAAAAAAAATCACGAAACACATTGAAGCCAATAGTAGACAATTTGTTTTAGGAGCCCAGCTTTTTTTCACACTTCAAATGCATTAAAGTCAAAGGGTATTTTTTCTTATGGCGACTTTTTCGTCTCTGTGACTTTTTTATCTTGTGACTTTTTGTCCAAATGCATTAAAGTCAAAGGTGTTTTTTCTTATGGCGACTTTTTTGTCTTATTGACAATTTTGCCTCAGTTGCGCGAAAAAAATCTGCAGATGGCGAAATGTGAAATTTTGCTGTGAATCCATGTCTGGCGAAAAAATTTGCTCATCACTAATGGTAAACAGTAGCTTGGTGTACCTAACTCATCCCTATGGGAAAACATTACCCTTTATTGAGAATTTCTTTACTTTTATACTTTCCGACTAGTTCTCAGTGACTAATCTCCAATTAGATTAGTGTAAAGTTTTTACACTAATTGCTAATTGAGAGAATTTCTTTTCTTTTTTTTTTTCGCTCCAGAAGTCCAGATGCTCCCCTGCTGTCATCTGTATATCTGGAGATTTGCAGGAAAGGGCATATGTTGGTCAACTATTCCAGCCTAGAATAGACAAATGAATTGAGCAAGCTTCTAAATACAACTAGGTAAAGATAGAGTACCAATCCAAGTCATCAGGTTTTCATGTGTATTGGGAATTTCTATAAATTTGTTGATTTGTTTTTCTAAAATATCTGTACATATAAACATTTGTACAGTTGTATTTTAAGGAGCATAACTGCTATGTTATGAATTTTATGTAATGGATACTGAATAAAATAGATGTGAGATTTTTTGAGGATATTTTTGTCCCCCTTTGTTCTTATATTATTACATTTTAAACACAATTTAATTGCTTTTTTTCTCCTTTGTTAAATCAGCCACAGAAATTCCCAGTATGGGTGTAGTAAATGCCTACTTTCTGGTTCAGATAATGGGCAGATTTACTCAAATTTCAGATTGGGATTGAAAATTTTTCCTCAAAAAGTCACTGCGAACATGTTTTCATTTTGATTTTTCAAGATTTCTCAAATCAAAAACAAAAAAGGAAAAATTAAAAATGTACAATCTTGTGATCTAAAATCTGTGGAGTCACTGGGAAGTGCATTTTCAGCATTTGAACAGTTGTATATTTTTTTCTATCAAGTGTTTTGTTGCTGCAAGCAGTAACCCATGAAGATTTTCCAAAACTATTGAAATTAGACAAAACGAAATTATGGGAAAAGTTGCACATTTTTTGAATATGATTTCTAATAGACATGACCATTACTGATCCTATTTTTGGACATAGGCACCTTTTATTGAGTTACATTTAGGATCCAAGACATTTTGGGGGTTATGTAATAAAAGGCACTAAGTTTGCACAGGAGCAGTAACCAATAGCAACCAATCAACAGTTATTATTTACTGCTCACCTGCTTAAAAGCAAACATCTTATTGGTTGCTATTAGTTACTGCTCCTGGCCTGGGCAAAATTAGTGCCTTTTATTACACAAGGGGGTTGATGTATTTTTTTCCCCAAGGTAAAAAACTAAACATAGTGGCATAATTCCCGGGAAACAGAAATGAGTAAATTAACATTCAAGACAACATTACAAACAATATTACATATTAGGGCTCAGTCACTAACCAAATGCAAAGTGCAAAACTGACATGTAATCTGCAATGTTTTTATCCACAGTGTAACTGTGGGGGCAGTCCCAGTAGCATGCACTACCGAATGCTTGTGATTTAATAACGTGGATGCAAATTGGTATCAGCATTGGTGAACCATGCAGGGAAACAAATTGCATTAGCTCCAGGGCTAGAAAGTGCATTCAAGTGTACTTCATTAGGCACAAGTCAGTTTCATGTATAGGTGTAATTAGATATGGGTCATCTATTTTGAAGACCTTGGGGGGGGGCAATGGAAGAGCATTAGGAAGGGTTTATATACGTGTAGTATGCATCTTAATTAAATGGCATTACATAATTTTAGGTTGTAGGCTGAGGCAAAACTTAAACAATACTGATGGTAATGAATTAGAATAAAAAACAATTACCAAGGCAAACATCCCAGTTCCACAATGTACACATAACCCTTGATGAGATATAAGCAGTTTGACTTTATTGTTTGTAGAGACTAGTATCCATGTTACTTGTGTGATGTTGATTTATGTGGCACACCTTGAACTTTCATGCAGTCACTGATACAATAGTTTTTTATTATTTTTGTGCATTTGTACTAACCAATTTTCCCATCTTTAAAGTTAGAATCCTAAAAAAAAGTGTTAGAAGAATAATGGCATGTTGATATTTATGATTTATACGGAATGATGCGGACATTATAAATGGCAGCATGGTCTATTTACCTAATCTAGGTTTTGGGATAAAGAAGATCACAGAATGTTTTAACACATACATATAAACATAAATTACATAATGGCTTACAAATGTAGGAATGTAAAGGGTATGCCCCAGGGATTTAGTTAGCCAGCTAGACTGGGTCCTTTTTCCCGGGGGGGAGTAGTTCCCAAAGGTTATAAAAAGGTTGCTTCCATGTGTTCTGCCTCTTTCTGGTGCACCCACTCACTGGGGAGGGGGTGTGTTGCCGTTAACCCATCCACCTGTTACACATACATAGGACAGAAGCCCAGCACACACCACATATGGGCTGCCTGTCACGATGCCCACAGATACCAAAGGGCCAGGAGGGCAGCTAAAAAACAGGCAATTGATTGCAATAACCCCAGAAGTCTTACTTCCACCAAAAGCACAACACCTCCAGTTGTCTATATTACTTATCACCGGGCCTATTTCCTCACTAAGTGAGCGGAAGTGCTGCTAACAGGACCTGATAGCATAATTTCCAGGGAAACACTTAGCTTGCTCCTTTCCTTTTTCAAAATGACAAAAGTATAATTTGTTAATGCATTCTCCAGGTGCCAGTTTTCTATAAGTTATAGAAATACAGTCTTTTGGATGTCCTGCAAATATGCAAGTATGCTATTCACAACACTGAACACTAGAGGACAGTCCTAGTGTTTAAGCAATACGGTCATTGTGTTATAAATATGTTATAAATACCCATTGCAGTCTGAATATTGATTAGAATTCCCAAATCCTTTACTTAGCTTATGTACCATGGGGAAATACGTGATATTAAGGGGCCCATTCACTAAGTTCGAGTGAAGGAATAGAAGAAAAAAAACTTCGAATTTTGAAGTGTTTTTTGGCTACTAGACCATTGAATGGGCTACTTCAACCTTCGACTACGGCTTCGACTTCGAATCGAACGATTCAAACTAAAAATCGGTCGACTGCTCGACCATTCGATAGTCTAAGTACTGTCTCTTTAAGAAAAAACTTCGACCCCCTAGTTCGCCACCTAAAAGCTACCGAAGTCCATGTTAGCCTATGGGGAAGGCCCCCATAGGCTTTCCAAGTTTTTTCCAAGTTAAAATCCTTTGAATCATTCGATTATTCCTTTGATCGTTCGATCGAAGAATTGCGCAAAATCCTTCGACTTCCATATCCGAAGTCGAAGGATTTTAATTTGCCAGTCGAATATCAAGGGTTAATTAATTTGACCCTTAATACATCTGCCCCTTAGTGTTTCTTATCTTCTACTGAAAATTGTATATTTAATGATTTAACTTACAAACCATCACACTCCCCAATGCTTCCAATGCTCTAAGTGAAAGTATTGCTCTGAAGTTAATTAAAAACTTAATTTAGCTTGTAAATAACATAGTGAGGGGGAATGTAAAATTGCTCGCAATTCGTTTAACAATGTGAACACTATGCCCCTCACACGACAGTAAGATAATGATTGCAAATTTTTATAGTATTCGAAACTGGAGCAAAAGCGATTTTGTCTTCTTATGAAAATGTCAACATTGTGATGACAGATTCCATCACTACTCCTTCTAAGGAGGCACAGAGACATCGACGAACAACATATGTCATCAAACTCTTACAAGTTTGTCACATTGTCTCAAAATCTATTTCAATATGATAAAGCTTCAAACAAGGTAAGAAATATTCTTATTTCAGTTCAACTATGAAATATGTCACATGCATTTTGTACAATGATTGCATCACTTATTGCATCAGGTTATTACTGAAATGTCTGCATATTAAAGGTCACCTGTTGGGCAAAAATATAGAGTTAATAGAGCCTGCACTCTGGTTGGGGTAACAGTAGTTTTTTTTAAAAAAAAAAAATTGCCCCCCGCCAGCACTAGGACTCTCCCACCGGGAGGGAGCTCCTAGTTCAAGAGACCATGTTGGGGCACACGCATGCGTATAATGAGCGAATGCCATGACTTGCTCATTATGTACATGTGCGTGACGTTAGAAGCACAATTGTGCATGTGCCCTGACTGACATGGCCGCTCACCCTGGGAGCTCCATCCCGGTGCGAGTGCCCTAGTGCTGGCAGGGGACAATTTTATAAAAAGAAACTACTGTTACCCCTAACCAGAGTGCGGGCTGTATTAGCCCACACCTTTGGTTGGGGATAATATTTTTGCCTAAAAGGTGCCCTCTAATATGTAGACATTTCAGTCATAAGCTTCCCAGATACCAATGCAATCACTGTACAAAATACATGTGACATGTCCTTTAAGTAGCCAAATACAAAGATCCCCCCAGACCAGACCAATCAAATCCTTGTTTTGGTAATACTAATCATAAGCTTGGCCTATGTGTTACTTGCTGTATCTAGCTCTAATCATAAGCCTATGAGTGGGGGCTATTTATCAACATTCTTTTTTATAAGCAATTTTAATTTTTTTTTGTGCTTAAAATCATGAATGTGAAAATAGATTTAAAAAAAAACAAGAATTTCCAATATTTAGTAAGTAAAACAAAACACACAAAAACTTGACTTCACATCTAAAAGTGTGCAAGGTCATGTAGAAGTCAATAGGAGCTGTTCTAACCCCAATTTAAACTACTTAAAAAAATAATAAACTTGGGATTTTTATTCATTAAAATAGCGCAAATTCTTCTAAATAGGCATCCCAGTGTTGGCGACAGCATCATACAATTGATTTTACAAGTCTGGTATGGGATGATCTGATGGAGTGCCTGCCATAATTGATATTTGGTTCATCTGCTCCTTAAGCTGAAGACTCAGGGCAGTGCACCTGCACCCCCCCCCCAATATATGGGTGAGTTTACCTTACTGGCATTTGTTCCATAATAATCCTTTATAGGAAGTAATGCTTCCGCTATCTGGTATAGTCAGCAAAAATGCTACACAGTGGGGCTCATTTATCAACACTGGGCAAATTTGCCCATGGGCAGTTACCTATAGCAACCAATCAGCGATTAGCTTTTAAAAGTCAGCTGCAAGTAGAACGATGAATGCAGCAATCTGATAGGTTGCCATGGGTTACTGCCAATGGGCAAATTTGCCCAGTGTTGATAAATGACCCCCAGCAAGTCCTAGGGAAATTTCTGGCATACAGCTTATTCTTTTTATTTACCATTCCTCTCTCCTTCTCATTACTGCATCTCTTGTTCTTTCCTATATGGTTTATAATGGCTGCTCAAACCAGGCGCTCCCTCCTGCTGCTTAGTGCTGGCGGCCTGGCGGGGCCAATTTAAAAAGCCTTTGGTGGGGGAAAATGTTTTAGGGAACCAGGTGGCCTTTAATAATAAAGCAATACCTAGCACTTTATGCCAACTAAGATAAATCTATTCTTGTTGGAGGCAAAACAATCCTATCGGCTTTCATTATTTAAATTACGTTTTTCACAGACTTAAGGTATGCCAAATTACAGAAAGACCCCTAATCCAGAAAACCCCAGGCCATGGCATTCTGCATAACAGGTCTAATACCTGTACTAATAATTATAGTGTATTATATAATCCTATCAATACAATTCATTGATACATTTAAAAGGGCAAAAGAGAAAAGTTTGAAGCAGTATACTTAATAGACATATATTATTAAATTATGTACCAAAATCATGGCAATGGCATTCAAAAAAAATAAATAGAAACACTTAGAAATGCCAATTTGAGTCTTCCTGAGTGATAACTCAGTTATAGTTGATGTCATACTCTCATAAGAACCTTCAGCTTAATGACTGCCGCCATGGTTATTAGTGTGGGAAGCACCCTGTGTTCTGTAGTTGCACTTCAAAGTCTTAGTTATGTCTCAGCATTGGTAAATGCAATGTAAATCTGTATAACAAAAAAAGAATGCCTTGATTTCATGCTGCTCTGGCCTCTATTATTTTCTTATTGTACTACACGTGCCAAGTGGAGTCCCATTAACAGAAGGCCACTGTCCGTCCCTGTGTGACAAATGCACTTGACACAAGATCCATATTAATGTTGTCAAGCTTTCTTGATGTATCTAAGCAGATTTTAATTATTTTTAACATAAGAATCCCTAAAGTGAGTTTTTTTCCTACCCACACAAGCTCAACTCTTGAAAAGACATTTCAATGCATCATTAGTTCCATAATGTATAACGTTTTTATTTAAAAACCTTCTCTTAGAAAAAGGTAAAACTTTTCTCCTTTCCTCCGGGGCATTCATCAAGTCAGTGATTTGTGTGGCAAAGTGCCATTTCAATAGTGTATTGTTAGAATACTTATGGTCCGTTTGACAAGAGCTCTTGCTGTAAATAGTGCAATTTGACTCCAGCTGTTAAAGAGTGGCTTTGACAGGAGCCAGATAGAATGGAGATGCTTTACTGCACCGCAGAAAAATCAATACTTGGTTCCTGTTCACAGTAACCTGCTCTTTTCTACAGATTTATACAAAGCTATATGGACTTTACAAAGGAAAGTAAAAAATATCTGTGAGTGAATGAAATGCTTTTTTTCTTCCTCCATATTTTTCGGAGTGTGAACACATGGAATCACACAGAGAAAAAAATATCTCTAGGGTATTACATAGCTTTGGATCCCTTGATTGTTTTAGTCATTTTATTCCAATTGGTAAACACATCCATAAAGTGTGGCGTGCTGCTTAATTTTTAAGAGAGGATGAGGAGCCAAACATTTGTCATTTATTTTATGGTACTGGCAGCTAAACAAAGTTGCCTATGGACAAAAATACTGCCTGCCCATCACTGCAGTAATTGCTATTCAAAGAACAAAAATATCCAAAATCCTTGAGTGAAACTATCACATAGCTGTGACGTCACTGAAACAATATGCCTTCGACAAAGCTCCAGTTTCTGAGCAAAACGAGGGTCTGACGCTTTAAGTTTCAGCTAGGCAGGGCTTTGGAATGCATGCCAAAACACTATGGGCAGATTTATAAAGGGTTGAAGTGAAAATTTTAATTCTGGTCCAAACTCTTAAATTATCCAATCTCAATTTGAGTTATAATTCAAATTTGAATTTGGAGATTTATCATACTCTGGCCCTTTAAGAACTCGAATTTGACTATTCACCACCTAAAACCTGCTGAATTATTGTATTGTCAATGGGGGAGGTCCAGGGATCAATTTGGTGATGTTTGCAGCCTTCCTGACATTCAAGGTTTTTTTTTTGGAGAAAAAATTTGAATTGAGTTTTTTAAATCCTGATCAAGTTTTTGTGTTGATTCAATTCGCCTGAGCTGAGAAATTTTAATTCGTTTTATTACTAATTGGTCAAATTTTGAATTTATGGGAGTTTTAAAAAACAGGAATTTGAAATTTGACCCTTGATAAATGTGCCTCTCCATGTAAGGGTTGGGTGCAGCTTGTGAAGAATGATTTTTTTTGGGGGGGGTCAACCAGCCTGTAGAATATATTAAGCAGGGGGAGTAGGAACTCATATTTTAAAACTATTCAAGCACCATAAACGTCACATATGGAGGAGACTCCTAATTATTACAGACTTGGTATTTGGATTTGGTATTTGGAACACAGCTGACATATGAGGATATAGCCAAGAGTAGTCTTGAGGTAGGACAGGTAATTGTGTAAAGGTGGGGATCCTAATGAATGGTAACAGGTGGGCGGATCGCGGGACCGCATCAACGAACAGATGCAGCCGCGATCCGAGCCAGATCTCGATCGGGGAAGCCCGTCGGGGGGCTCCATACACGGGCCAATAAGCTGCCAACTCGGTCTGTCTGCAGCTTTTATCGCCCCGTGTATGGCCACCTTAAGTAATAGAATTATTTATAATAATAATTGTATATATATATATATATATATATATATATATATATATATATATATATATATATATCTATATATATATATATATATATATATATATATATATATATATATATATATATATATATATATATATATTTATTTTATACAAATATAGATTTATTCTTACCAATTGTAGGTTATAAATGTAAATACAAATCTAGGAAAAGATTGTAACAAAGTGGAAAGAGCTTATTAAATATAAACAGATTCATATTTGTTTTCATAAAGAGATAACTGCCTTACAATTGGATTAAGTGAATGGTAATGGTGGTTACAAAAAAAAGATACTAATGGGTTCAAATTAAAAAAGCATTTTTGTGTATTATAACAATTTATTCCAGCAGTAACACTTCAGAGCAATTCAAGAGCAGCAGATATGCTCATTAATGTTTGCAGTTAATCAATTCAGTAGGGTGTTAGAAATCAGAGCTCCACTATGAAAAGAATGGTCAGGAAAGTGGACAGTCAGAAAAGTGATTGTAAATACAAAACATTTTGAACTGTTAGGGTTCCTCTGCACCTACATTTTGGGTCACAAAATAGAATTTTTTAAGCACAGCTAAAGGTGGAAAATATTGGTAAACACGTGCTCAAGTACAGGTATAGGATCTGTTATCCAGAAACCCGTTATTCATAAAATTGCAAATTATAGCAAGCCCATCTCCCATAGACTTCATTTTAATCAAAAACTTAAATTATAAAAAATATTTCCTTTTACTTTGTAATAAAAAAAAAAAACAGTAGCTTGTACTTGATCTCAACAAAGATACAAGTAATCCTTGTTTGGAGGCAAAACAATCCCATTCGGTTTAATTAATATTTACATGATTTTTTTAACAGACAAAGTATGGATGTCCAAATTATGGAGACCCTTATCCGGAAAGCCTCAGGTCCTTAGCATTTTGGATAACAGATTCCATATCCCTATTAAATAGCTCCAGGTTGATTGTTCTTGGTCTTCTTTTAAACTCTACATCGTTAAGAGCTTGCGCTCCTCTTCCGAAAAGGCGACTGGGCGTCGATGTGGCACTCAATTTCTCCTCCCTGCTATCTCCTATAAGGAAGGCAGGGAGGAGAAATCGAGCGCCGCACAATGGATCGCCAGATCACGTTTTCTGATGAGGAGCACAAACAGAATTTCGGTGAGTCTTAATAAAGACTTAGAAATTTCAAAGTTTAATTTGTCTTTGTGATTTTTTTTTGGTTCTATACTAATGAATTTTTTAAAAAAAATGTTACTGGTCCTTTAATATGTTTAATAAATTCCATGACATTTGTGGTTTTAGAGAATGTGAGTTTAGTCGTGGTTTCAAAAACCTCTAAGATATGAATGATAAAATATGGAGATCCAAATTATGGAAAGACCCCTTATTTGGAAAACCTCAGGTCCCAAGTATTCTGAATAACAGGTACCATGTACAAATATTATTTCTAACATTGGGTGGCTGAAAAAGGTGCATCATTTCTTGCCAAATCTTTTGTTTGGGATTTTATTTGACCTTAAAACACAGTGCCATTGAGCCTCATTCCATATCAATAAACTTTGGGTAAATAACAACTTGAATGTGCACAGACTATTTTTATTGTTCTTAATTATTGATTATGCATTTATTTTTACACCAAACCATATTTGGTTTTTCTGTATGTTGTGTGGTTTTAAAATTCTTCCGCCACTGAAAGGGTCTTCAGGGTCTCTTAGATGCTTCATCTCATTTTTGTGACTGTATTCATTTTCTGGGTTTATGCCAGTGACAGACATTCCTTAATGTAAGTTCTTGTGCACGGTATGGAGCATGATGTATAATGGCTGTTTCCCTATCTGCCAGGCTGATAAAGAGGTATGTCATCCTCAGAAAGCTGATAAAACTATGCAGCCCAGAAGAGGCTTATGAGGGAAGGCAAACATTTGCATTGGGCAGCTGAGACAACAAGACCTCTTTCTGAGGAATATTGTTTCTTCTGCTGGAATATTCATTCAGCTGAAACTTAGAACCTGTGACAATAGTCATTTTAGTGCACAATATAATATACCAGAATGCAAGGCTTTGTGTCATTCAGCAATTTCTAGTTTAGAGGACTAGTCAAGTCTTCAAATCTTAAGCAGGAAACTAGTATTGATCATTTTGTTTTGAATATTTTGAATGCCAGGGGTTATTTAAGCATATAGCTGCAAATGTTCTTTTAACCTTCACTATCAATCTTTGCTATTATTTAAAAAGACAAATTTACTTGCAAACATACTTGCATAAATCTTCTATAAATCTTTTCACATCTCAGCAGCATCATTTTAATATCATGTTGCCACAGTAGAAGCATGGCTTGAGGACAAGGCTCAAGTATAAAGTTTTCATTTTCCTAAACACCCAATTAAACATGGTTACCAAGTTTTGATCAGTAACTAGTGTGATCTCCATGTTACAGTCAAATCATTGTCAAGGTCAGCTTAAGAATAAAGCACACATGACAGTGACATATGAAAACTCTGGATGTCAGGCACTCCTTATCAGTTCATAAACTTAATTCCGTATTGCCTCAAGCTCATGGGTGGAGTTAACTGTGTTAACCTAAAACCTATGATTTTAGTTTCAGGACACCATTTAATTTTTCCACCAGAGCCTAGAATGCTTCACACTCTGATGCCTACTGGTCTATTGGTGGGACATTTTAAATTTAAGAAAGATATGTTGAGAAATTCCTGAACTATATTTTTTATATCTTACTGACATCTGTGTAATGTGGGGTAAGAATTCACATTTGGCCAGGATTCTGAAATGCTGTTTGATCCAACCCATAGAAGGTACACCAGTAGCCTAGGTTATTCCTTTACTGATCTCCTGTGCAGTTAAAAAAAGGTTTATCATTCTATGTTATAAACTAAGTAAAGTGCTAGCTAAGTTGGTTCCACAAAATATTACTTTTGTGAAATTGCAGTCTGTTTGCATAGTGTGTTTGTATTATCAGCACAAGGATTTGTGTTGATCTTGTTGCTGAGAAAATTCCTAAATCAAACTTTATTGCTTGGTGAAACCAATCAGCCTAATATTTCTAATGGTAACTGGAAGGCAACTGTCTTTTGGCGTTGTTTCTGCATCCAGACAAAATCCATAGCTAAAGCTGGCAATACATGGACTGATATTAAAAGTTAACTTTAAGATTTTTAAAAATATTTTTTCAGTATTGTAAGACCAAGCTTATCTTGAAATGATCAATTAAATGTACGATTTGTCTATCAACTAAAAAGACCATTTCAAGCAATATTGTTGAAGCCAGGAATACTGTGGGTAACCATTCATTCATAGGTTGTCATGCCTTGTCAAGGGGTAGCCAATAGTGATGGGCTGATCTGACCCATTTTGCTTCACCGAAAAATGGTGAAATGGTGAAATATTTGCCAAATACATTGAAGTCTATGGGTGGCAATTTATTTTGACACACAAATTTTTTTTTCACCCATTGGAGTCTATGGGCATTTTTATGACGTGAAATCTGGCAAAACAATTACGTTCATCACTAGTAGCTAAATTAAGTTGTACAGATACAGGAAAATGTTGCTCTCTGTAAAAAAGAAAGTATATGAATGCATTGCATGAAAATAGTTTTCAGTATAATGATGTGAATAAAAGGTGGTTGTATACAGAGAGTTCTTTCACCAGATCTCCAAATATAGGTATCAGTTCCAGTAGTGGCCATCAAAGTAGTGGAACAAATAACCTTAATGAAATCATGTAGGCACAATCATTCAGGAATCAGGAATTTTGCAGCCTATCTGAAATATGCAGATGGACCTACAGTATTATCTACATTTGACACATATTTAACCCACAATCAACAGACAGTATTATTTGTGCTAACATTTTTGATCTATATTAAAAATACATGCACTGGTTCCTCCACTACTACATGCATGGGTAAATAGAAACGTGGCCCAGGCGCTCCAGCCCCAGGCCCTCAGCTCAAGGGAGCGGACAATCCGTATGCAAAAAGTAAATATAAGTGCAGGGCACACTGGTAACTCACGTATAGATCAGACCAAGGTTTGTAGATAAAAAATGGATACTTTATATATACAATCATCTCTAACGTTGACTACACACAGGATGACCACTGTGTCATCCTGTTTGACCACACAATTGGTTGACCAGATTGAACCGAGTAATCAAATCAGTTGTAACTACATCAGGCTTAGATTTTCCAAAACAATTGGGCAGGCAGCCCCCATACATGTCAGTCAATTTGGACAAAATTAATCAAAGTAGGTCACCTGCTCACTACTATATGTGTGGGGTGTGTTTAAAGTATTAGCCATGCATGCTGAGTGTTTTCTGGTAAAAATAGGGTTGCCTAATGTTTCATTAAAGGAAGATACTAAAAATGACTTGTCTCATTTTTGTGACTGATTATATTAAGCCCAAATTAATCCATATTACTGTATCTCCTACTGCATGAGTCTGAAGGGCAGATTTACTAAGCTCGAGTGATTTTTCAAAGTTAAAAAAGTTCGAATTTCAAAGTAATTTTTTGGGTACTTTGACCATCGAATAGGCTACTATGACCTTCGATTCAAACGATTCGAAGTAAAAATCGTTTGACTATTCGACCATTCTATAACTGAAGTACTGTCTCTTTAAAAAAAAAAACTTCAACATCATACTACGACAAATTAAAGCTACTGAAGTGCAATGTTAGCCTATGGGGCCTTCCACAGCACTTTTCTACGGTTTTTTTTGGTCGAATAGAAATCCTTCGATCGATCGCTAAAAATCGTTCGAATTGTTCGATTCAAACTATTTAATCGTTCGATCGAATGATTTCTATTCTATACGCTAAAAATCCTTCGACTTCAATATTCCAAGTGAAAGGATTTCAATTCGAGGGTCGAATTTCTAAGTTTTTTTTTTTAACTTCGACCCTTAGTAAATCTGCCCCTTAATGAGCCCTGTAATTTTCTGGTGTCTGGTAACTCTAACTACAGTTAAGTGGTGTGTAAGGAAGCTATCACGCCTTTTCTTTTTAATTAATTATCATTGTGCAAACTACTTAGTTGATTATAGACCAGTGCTACACATTTATCTACAAGAGGATATTTTAAGAGACACAAAAAAATCAGATAATAAGATTTTTACACTTTGAATTTTCCATGAAACAGGTCAAAGGAGAAATATGGTATTTATCTTGTGACTCCTGCTAAATCTAATGAAGCAGAGGGATTGATACTTTGCAGATGCAGTGGGCTAAATCAGACTCTGGTTTAATTGGCAATGAGAGCAGGTATTCTCTGTAAAGTCATTGCTGAAAGAAAACAAAAAGTATTCAATATAGTAATTTATTATCAGTCAGTAGGTTAAACACACTGTGTTGGTCTACCCCTACATTGGTCAGAGAAAGCAAAAAGGTACTCTAACACTTAAAAGAAAATGGATACCCTGATGCTATTAGCGATATTAGCATTGGTAATATTTTCTCTATTGTAAACTCGGATCCCCATGTTCCTTATGTGCATCAGCTGCAGATTGAAGGCTTTCTCATTTGTGTTCTATTTGCACTGCCAATCAAACTGCTGCTAGCCACCAAGTGAATTTCAAGAGGTAGGGTTTTTTCTTATTGACAGCCATCTGTATAAGCAACTGCATGTTCTAACCATTCAGAATGGCAAAACAATTGTTATAATTGAATTTATACATTATGAGATGTGTGATACAAGAGAAAAATGTTACCCTTTATATAACTACTCATTTTGAGTAAATTCCATTTTCAAAATATATAATAAAAACTATTTGTCTAATTAAAGGTTAATGCTGGTGCTTCTCCACAAGAGATTGCTAATATGACTTGCATCAGTATCCTCAGGCCAAGGTGCACATCTGAATGAAAAACATTTGCAATGAATATGAGATTTTTCTTTTACCACGGAGCAATATGAATGGATTGTCACAGTACCATGTCATATGAAAACAATAAATGGAGCTATACTAGAACTGTTCCTTTAAAGAAGAAGCAAAGCTACAATCCAAGGGGTGTGAAATGTTGGACCCCCTCTCAAGGATTGCTCATACACTATAACTAAGCATACCCTATACTGCCTTCTGTTCATTACTCATTAATCATTACTGAAGAGTCATTGGTATTAGATAAATCGTTATTTTGCAAACTAAAGCAGGCAAAGTAATGAACAGAGGGCAGTATTTCTGCAAGCATAGTTGTTCCTAAAAAGCCAGCTCATTTGTTTACAAAGAGTCTCTTGCTTTTATATTTTACCTGCTATCAGTTTAAACAGCATCACTTAGTGAGCTGAGTTTGGAGCTACTCCCCTTTTTGTGCAGATGGTTACAAAGAACGAACAGCGTTATAGTAAATTGAGTGCACCTTTTTCTACTATAAGCTCCACTCCCAATAAATGTGCTCCAGATAAAATCATAGGGAGTGAGCTCTCGCAGCAATGTGGAAGCAGGGTGTAGTGCAACTGTAACTGTATTCAGGGTGCAAATAATTGGGAGCCAGTGGTTCTTATAACTTAACCATAGAACAGATTTATTGGACATACTGTATACAATCCTCAGTAGAGTGTACATCAAAGAGAACATACAGGATCATACATTACATTGGATAGGCAATACTCACAGCACCTTTGTCAATAGAAGTTCCCTCAGGAACGAGAACAATGAATGCAGCCTTGAGGAGGTACAGCCAGCTTTCAGCCTTTCCCTAAGTGGAACCTGAGGGGAATACTCTACCCTAGGTCTGCGCACTTAGTCCCTACTTCTGGGCAATTAGTATCCGGGATCTTAATCCCACTCACAATCCTTGGAGGAGCTGCAAGCTGCTCAGCTAAATATCCTGACTGTCTGTCACTCCTAGAGTGATCTATAAAGGTGAGTAGCCTATCATTACTAGACCTGACCTGTCTAGGTTCCACTCAAGCTCTGCCTGCCTGCTCAGGCTAGAGCCAGCACAAGATGGACCCTGAAAGCTTGGCTTCAGAGTATTTTATACTTTAACACAGTGACATCTACTGGTCACTGTAGGAAACAACAAGGGGCATAGCCTAAAGCAGGAATAGGAAACCATTACCCCTCCTAACTGTATTTTAGGACCCATTGAGGTGTCTATAACACTAGGGAAACTGCCTGCTAAATAATACTGGGGATGGTTTTTTTAGACATCCCTACATTTGTAAATACATTTTTGACCTGACAAAGGGAGGCATTTGCTCATCCTGAAATGTTGTACCAATCGCATTGCATCTTAACATGTACTCACATTTCCTGGTCGTGTAAACACTCAGTTAACTCTATAGTGAAGAAAGCAAATACAAAATTATTTATAATTACAATGAAGGCAGTATTAACACTCTCTTCGCTCCAGTAGAACAGTAGAGAGAAATCGCCCAATTTTACATACCCGTAAGAATAGTTTCTTTGAAGCTCTAGTTTCAAAACTGCCAGCCAACAGCAGAGCATTTGCTTATACTGTAAACAGATGAAATGTAAGACTAATGTAATAATGAATACAGGTTTTTTCATGAGGGATAGTTACTCTGAGTCCTGAAAATTAAATCTTGTGAAAGTATATTTTTTCACTATTATTATTATTAGTACTATTCATTATTTGGACAGATTGTTTTCTGAACATTCAGCCTTGCAACAAAATAAATTCTAACACAGTTATGCATCAAGTCTATAAACAAAGCTCACATTGGGGGGTGATGGCTGAGTATTGTTTGCGATAGCTGCGGGGAAAGCCAGTCACATCCAGAAAAGCTGCCAACTCTGCTGGTTGTGGAGGAACACATGTTTTCATGAAGGCATTTGTAAGTCACCACTACTGTGAACTGAGATAGCCAAATAAAACCCCCATGATTAAAACTGCTACTGCTGGGAAAAGTGAAATATGGCTGTTTTGTTAAAGGAAATGTATTATAAGAAAAGTGTCAATTTTGGTTTGGACGCAATTTATTGGTAATTTAGTTATAATGGGTCTTTAAGAAGTAAACCCTAGCCAAAGATTGTGAGGAGGATAACATTTGAATTTTGATTGCAGTTTATGTTTAAGAAACAAAATAGATGATATGGTATGTACTGTAAAACTTAGTTAGTGGGAAGGTAATCTTATAGTCACTTATTTGAGATTTTTAAGACAGTTGAAATTTTACAGCCTCAATGAAAATGAGTGTAGACATTTGGTTTTTGTTTGCCTTTTTATAGAGTTTTTTGTTTTTAGGTATTTACTATCACTGAAGACTTTTTTTTTGCTGGGAGAGTTTTCATTGATGGAGAAGTTATCAAAGCAGGATGAGATTTTCACATATTTTTGACTATGGTCACAATATGCCCATTGGTTATGATTTTTGCCATTTCCGATCTGACAAATTAATTAAACAGAATAATAATTCAATTTTTTTTCTACCTAGGTTATAGAGGCAATGCAAGCAGTTCTCCTCGCAGAATTTAAAAGGAGAATGCAGTCTGTTTCAGAAACTATAACAACTGAGCCTCTTCTCACCATTCTCATCTGGAGCCTTCAGATTCTATTCAAGTACAAACAATTGCCAATCATTCTACGCATGGGTTCTATATTTTTTCTTTTTCTACTTTATCTATTAGAAAAAATGCAATATTTTATAGTACGCCACACAAAATTTCGGGATTTCTTTTTCACCAGTGCTTATGTATTAGCTAGCTTAGTGGTACCCAACCTTTTTCACCCGTGACCAACATTCAGATGTAAAAAGATTTGGAGAGCAACACAAGCATGAAAATGTTTCTGGGTGGTGCCAAATAAGGGTTGCGATTGGCTATTAGTAGACCATATGTGAACTGGCAGCCTACAGGAGGCTCTGTTTGGCAGTACATCTGATTTTTATGCACCAAACTTTCCTCAAAGTCAGGTATTCAAAAATAATCACCTGCTTTGAGGCCACGGAGAGCAACATCCAAGTGGTTGGGGAGAAACTTGTTGCTCACAAGCTACTGTTTGGTAGGGATGTAGCGAACCGCCGACAATGTGTTCGCGAACGCCGTTCGCGAACACCGGCAAAAAATGCGAACAGTTCACAAACAGTTCACGAACTTCGAACATCCGAAAATCGTTCGATTCGAACGATCGAAGGATTTTAATCGTTCGATTGAACGATTTTCGTTCGAATCGAACGATCGAAGCCATTGGATCGAATGATTTCATTCAATCCAATGGCTTCGATCGTTCGATTCGAACGAAAATCGTTCGATTTTAGCGATCGAATGGTCGAATGGTCGAACGATTTTGACGCGAACGCCTATTGGCGAACGTCGAGCGGCGTTCGCGAACTTGCGGCGGACGCGAACAGTCGAAGTTCTCGTGAACTAGTTCGCCGGCGAACAGTTCGCTACATCCCTACTGTTTGGGGAACACTGAGCTAGATAATACTTTATTGGGCAATAGTATATGCCACTATGTAATTAGAGAAGCAAAAAAATGAGAAAAGTAAAAAAAATTAAACTGTTTTATTAAAAATAATAAATATGAAGCCATGGGCTCTTGAAATTTGAATTGGGTAAAAATGGTTGGTGGAAAAAGTGAGAGGACTGAGGTTTTGAACTGCTTCTTCTCTTCTGTTCTACCCTTTATACACTAGCTTTATCACACAAGGCACTTCTTTCAATCAACAAAAAACAGTCCGATAAATGCCTAAAGCATGGTCTGTTCTTCTGACCAATCAATGTAGGCAAACATGACCTTTTAAACTGTCCACTTAAAGATCTATTAAACTGGTGAGGTTACCAAATGAGCAGATCTTTGCCTGATTTGGCCACCTACTGTATATGTTGCGCCAAACTGGTCTGAACTGAGACCCCTAGGCCTGATCCTTCTGGCATCCTATTATGATGGGATGCTCCATAGACCAGAAAATGATTAATAAATGTCATTTCATTTCGATTCGAATACAAATTACAGTTACATTTATTTACTTTTTTTGAATTATGGCATTTGTCTGCACGTCAAGATTTCATTTGTGCAGTGTCACTAGTTAAGTGTTTCCTCTGTTGTTATAGTAGTCCTGTACTGCAGTTGTGTTGGGCCTATACACAGGGCAGTTGGGAAATCAAAGCAGCCATGTGCTGCTAGTATATCCCTTAATACATTAGGTGCTGGTTTTGTAACTTCTATAAAAATCATTTTCTAAATCTCAACTTTTTGGCTACTACTATACTATTATTCTGCCTGTTCTTTTGACTAAAAAATTAGCTATACTTTCCTAATGTTCTCTATTATAAAGAACTCGTTGAAAATGTTTTTCTCCCTGAACTCTGTGTAAACAAACCAACCCATAAGCTGCAAATTTTGTTAGACTCTGAGATCTGGAGCAGCTTAACATTCAGAAGGCTCATCAGTGGACTTTTCACTGGTTTTCACTCAAAATAAGCTCTGTTTAGTGCAAGAAATTTAAAAAAATTATATTTCTTAAAACAAGGGACAACATGTACTGTATGATATGTACAAGTCCTATTCACCCTGTACAAGTATCTTCATCCAAGGAATATACAGTATGATGTTCAACAGTTCGACACATGGTATATGCTCTGTCATTAGGAATAAGGCCCCTGTATGATGTCCATATTCTAAGAAATGTGCCTTTTATCAGTAGTAGTTTACACATATTAGCATTTTCAGACAATTTGCATTCTGTTTTGGTGTTTTATTATATAACTGTTGATGTGCAGTTGTAAGGCTTCAGGTGGTAGCTAGAAAACCATGAAAAATTGTGAGTTAAACAATTGCTTAGAATGGATCCATCTACAACATATGTATATAAAAATAATTGTCTGCTTACAGTCAGTCTGTTTTTGGTTGCCGAGATTGCATTTTGAATTGCAGCCTGGAATAAGGCATAATAGGAAGAAAAATAGGTTGAAAACTATGCAACATGATGACAATGTAAACAATTGCTAAGATTGGATCAATCTATAATATATGTATATAAAGATAATTGTCCACTTCAAATAAATTCAATAAATTAGATTCCTCTTTAAACAGTTTGCAAAATAAACATCCTTTTCCCTTCTTTTTGCTATTAATGAGTCATGCCCATACAGAGAGGTTTTTAGTTACAGCAAACACACATTTAAGTGTCAAGCTCATTTCCACCAGTTTGCATTATTTAATATTCCCAGAGCAAGAATTAAATTATTTAATTTTGTTTTGGCTTTTAAAAGATCTAGGGTGATATTTGGAGGTATCACTTATGTGGATTTCTCGTAAGAGAATGCAAATCCATTTGTATTTTAACATCGTAAGGCTGGTTTAAATGTATTATTAAATCATCTTATCGTCTCAATTCAAATTGTTTTTGCTGTGTGTGTTCTTAAATGTTCCAAGTGAAGTTTTAAGAGAAGCACACTTACCGAATCCCAGGAAGAGCCTACTATGTTCACCCCTTTGTGCATTTTACTGAAGAAATCCTTAATGTAGCAGAAATCCGATTTAATGTGCATTTTTACACAAAATCAAATTGTGCAGGCGCCACACAAACAGTCTTTCAAACATTAAGAAGGATAAGATTCCACCAAGAAGAACCACAAGAACTGTGCTCAGAGCTTTACAGTTAAATACCCATTACTGTTTTCCTCTGAGAAAATTCTTGCTCAAGACTGTCTATCATGTTTATAAAATTTGGAGTGTATGCAGGGATTTGGTGTAAAAAAATAAGCCTAGTAGTACTTTTGTTTGTTCCCAGATTTTTGTGTGCGTGTGTGTGTGCGTGTGTGTGTGTGTGTGTGTGAGAGAGTCAGGGCTTAGGGGGTATTAGTGAGTATTAGAGCATGCAGGTATGCTAGTTTTAGGTCACATTAAAGATTTTTTGTAATGTTTGTGTTATTTTACCTTTCAGTTCTGGTATACAATCTTTTAGGTGTGCCAAATTGTCCCAACATAGTGATCAAAAACAATGGGAGTAATATCTATGTTTATCATGTACTGTATAGAGAAAAAAACATAAAACTATGTTGATCATAGCGATCCCACTAACCTATTGACAGAATATGTTTGTGGTTAGTATCCCTTGAATCTCTTGGGCTAGTAGTTTTTTTTATTTATTTTGTCAATGTTTGAGAATATAGCTTTAACACTACCAATTTTTTTTTGTAACTTATATTTTATTGAAAAGATACAAGATGGTTCACAGTAAAATAATCATTCAAGAAATATAGAATAACATTTCCAATTGACATCCTAATACAATAAACAGCAAGTTGGGTACAAAGCTAGCACCCTCAAGTTTCATACAAATCCGAACCCCAGCCTACTGTCTAAAATAGATAACAGAAAGTCACATTGCGATCTAGTTACTATAGATGAGATGAGAACAAATCCCATTTCCTTTTTCTCTGTGACTTTATATCTTGTGTTCAAACCGATCTTACAGGTATTATTCATCAAGCACATAACTTAACTGTACAGAAATAAAGAAAAGGAAAAAAAAAAAAAACCAAGAGAAAAAAAAACAAGGAAAAACAAGAGGAAAACTGATGCTATCCAACATAGGAATCAAAAAGGTTCGGCCATTAGTGAGAAAACATTAAACAATAGCAGTATTCAATTCAGTTGTCTAGATCCATCTGTTCCCAGGGTAACCATATGTCTAGAAAGCGTTGGGTCGTGTTATATAACATAGCTATTCCTGATTACCACTACCAATTTTTAAGCACTACAAGTGCCACATTTTTTAATTCAATTCCTTAGGTGCAGATTTACTAAGGTTCGAATGGTGGATTCAGATTTTCAATTTTTTTGGTCAAAGCTCACAATTTCAAATTTAAACCCACCAACTTGAATTTGAATTCAAATGTGAGATTTATCACACCTCAACCCTGGAAACAATTCGATACTTCGCAATTTGAAACCTACCCAAATCATGCAGAAGTCAATGGTCCATTGAACCATTTGAAGATGTTAATAGCCTTCCTGACATTTGAGTTTTTTTCAGAGGAAAACTCAATTCAAATCAAATGAAGTCTCCCATTCTAATTGTGAGTGATTTGAATTTATTCAAGTTAAAAAAAATTCACGTAGCTTTGAAATTCGACCTTTGATAAAAAAAAACCTTAATGTTAATATCTCATATATTAATATGAACAGAAATGTAAGAAATCAAGGGAAAATAAACTAAATGTATTTATAAAGTTTGTTGAATAAGACATTGAGGTAACTGATTGGAAGAGTGTATTCTTTGTCACCGAATCAGGGGTTGATACACTGAATAAAAAGACCAAGTAAGAAACTGGATTTGGAAAGCAGCTTAGTAGAATAATTACTAGGGTAATATCATGGTAAGTAAATAAAGCAGGCAGAGACCAAATCTCATGCAAACATCAGGTCCAGACATCCAGGGACCACAAATCAGGAGTAATTTCCAGAGAGAACTCTGGAATTTGAATGAATCCGGCCAAGATTGCCTAGGTATAATTTCCTATTCCATCAGCGCTAAAAAAAACTTTAAAACAGCACACAGGTGGCTAAGTGTCTACCAGCACTTCTTTTTATTGAAAGCATAAAGGTTTAAATTTAAGTTAAATTCTTTTTCAGACGCTCCTCAGGATGCTCATCAGCCTTTCCAGAAAAATTCTTTATCAAAGTAGCATTTGTTATGGGTTTTTTTTTCACTTTCAGTCTCCCGCTGTTCTGAAAGTAAAGGTCAAGTGCAATACTTTTGCAAGAAACGGTGAAGTATGTACTGTGAGAGAATTGTACTTAGACAGGACTTTTGAGCATAAAGCAACATTAACCCTTTCATAGATGCAACACAATGTAATTCCATCAGACTGATTACAGAGTAATTAATCCAACCATCTTAATATTGTTATGGAATCTTGTATGCTAAATGCTTGGGAAATTGAGGGATAATGTTTAATCACTTTATTCTAGTAAATAGAATCTAAAAATGTAAAAACATACTGTAAATAGAACCTAGGTTGAAAATATATGCCAATTCTGCCTATTTGTTTCATTAAAATAATTAATATTTCTTAGTTATTTTTATTATATAGCAATATTTTGCTTCTACACTTACTCAGGGCAATTTGCAATACAAATCTGAGGAAAGAGCCATAAGGTAGTTTTATTATTACTGCCTGTCATATAGCAGGCAGTAAATACAGGGCTCTGGAAACAGGTAGGGGCAGAATAGGGGGGCGGCATCCACATGCCTTCCACTACCCCTCACAAATAGAGTGCTAATGAAACAAAAGACCTGTATTCATATGGGGTGCCGTTTGTCCCAAATACATTCTGTATACAAAACTATCCCTAATACACAGAATGAATGTCTCTCATGTTATATAAGTATTTGTGACCATACACAGAGAAAACAAATATACAAAAGACTTATTTCTATTAAAGAATGAAAACAAAATCTGGTTAGTGCACAAAAGGATGTCATTATATCACAAACTCCATTCTGTACAGTTTAACAAGCAATCTGTCTCACAAATGTATAACCTCCATGTAACGGACGCACTTATGTGCAAAGTTACTTACAGAATGATTTATGTAAAAACAAAGTTGGACATAATATATAATAGTGTAACTAACTAGTGCTTGTCAAGCTAGTTTTGACTGACAAAATAGATATCTGTGACAGAAAGCAAGATTTTATAGTACAGGATCCATTCTTTCCACAAAATGACAGTTTTGTTTCACAAAACAGATAAAATAACCATTCTGTGAAGCAACACTGTCAGTCACATTCCTGAACCAATAAGAACAAAGCTTATTGCCATATACAAACAAGATGAGAAGTGGCCAGCTCTGCTCCACATGGCTAAGGCAAAGTATCTGACCTGCTATAGAGGGCGCCCTCTAATGTCCCCTGTGCTGCATAGTAATAAACATGAACAAACATTTCCTAAAAGAGCTGCTGTTACACACTACAGGTTCATGAATGGAAGTTTTTACAAATGGCCGAGAAATATAATGCTGCACTTATAATGATTGTAGAGAAAGAAAAGTATGCAAAACATAAATATGATCATTTTAGGTGATATGGCTATTCTTATTGTAGTAACCTGCTTGTGTGGCCATTTTGGTTAAGGGCATTCCTGCTGTTTTGCCATGATCTTATGACTCACTCCTGTTCCTCTTCCTGTCTAAGCTGAGCGCAATAATGGGACAGGCCACACCCACCTGCCATCTTCTATTAAATGTACCAGAAGTTACTGTGCTTGTCTGGCTGCTTTGCCTGATTCTCAGAGAAAGTTTTGTATATGATAGTTAGACTCCAATGTCTCCTCCTAGCTGTAATCTTGCACCAATTGGCTTATAGTAGTCTCTTAATAATGTGCTTAGCTATAGTTCAACTACTACATAATAGATTTAGCCAGAGACTTGGGACTGATATCATGTGCACACATACCTCCCAACTGTCCCTTTTTCAGAGGGACAGTCCCTCTTTTGACAACTCAACCTGAGGTCCCTCATTTGTACCAGAAAGTCCCTCTTTTCTCTGCACTGAACAGCCAGAAAAAGAAACAAAGTTTCTAACTTAATTGGCTTTTGGCAGAGAGGCCAGTACAGCTAACAGGGGCAACTAAGATGCTTTATAACAATTTTGAGATAAGAAAATAAGTACATTTAGCAGTTTAGATAATGAGAAATATTTTAAATTTTTTATAACCTGCTAAACTTTGTAAAGTGAACATGGTAATTAGGGGGTGCGGCCACAAAATGTGGTCAAAAAATTGCTGCACTACATGCAAAAAAAAAAATTTTGTCTCTCTTTTTATTTCCAAAATGTTGGGAGGTATGACATACAGTGGTGTGCAAAACTATTTGCCCCCTTCCTGATTTCTTATTCTTTTGCATGTTTGTCACACTTAAATGTTTCTGCTCATCAAAAACCGTTAACTATTAGTCAAAGATAACATAATTGAACACAAAATGCAATTTTTAAATGAAGGTTTACGTTATTAAGGGAGAAAAAAAACTCCAAATCTACATGGGCCTGTGTGAAAAAGTGATTGCCCCCCTTGTTAAAAAATAACTTAACTGTGGTTTATCACACCTGAGTTCAATTTCAAAGGTTATAAACCCATTTCTAAAGCTTTGGGACTCCAGCGAACCACAGTGAGAGCCATTATCCACAAATGGCAAAAACATGGAACAGTGGTGAACCTTCCCAGGAGTGGCCGGCCGACCAAAATGACCCCAAGAGCACAGAGACAACTCATCTGAGAGGCCACAAAAGACCCCAGGACAACATCTAAAGAACTGCAGGCCTCACTTGCCTCAATTAAGGTCAGTGTTCACGACTCCACCATAAGAAAGAGACTGGGCAAAAACGGCCTGCATGGCAGATTTCCAAGGCGCAAACCACTTTTAAGCAAAAAGAACATTAAGGCTCATATCAATTTTGCTAAAAAACATCTCAATGATTGCCAAGACTTTTGGGAAAATACCTTGTGGACCGACGAGACAAAAGTTGAACTTTTTGGAAGGTGCGCGTCCAGTTACATCTGACGTAAAAGTAACACAGCATTTCAGAAAAAGAACATCATACCAACAGTAAAATATGGTGGTGGTAGTGTGATGGTCTGGGGTTGTTTTGCTGCTTCAGGACCTGGAAGACTTGCTGTGATAGATGGAACCATGAATTCTACTGTCTACCAAAAAATCCTGAAGGAGAATGTCCGGCCATCTGTTCGTCAACTCAAGCTGAAACGATCTTGGGTGCTGCAGCAGGACAATGACCCAAAACACACCAGCAAATCCACCTCTGAATGGCTGAAGAAAAACAAAATGAAGACTTTGGAGTGGCCTAGTCAAAGTCCTGACCTGAATCCTATTGAGATGTTGTGGCATGACCTTAAAAAGGCGGTTCATGCTAGAAAACCCTCAAATAAAGCTGAATTACAACAATTCTGCAAAGATGAGTGGGCCAAAATTCCTCCAGAGCGCTGTAAAAGACTCGTTGCAAGTTATCGCAAACGCTTGATTGCAGTTATTGCTGCTAAGGATGGCCCAACCAGTTATTAGGTTCAGGGGGCAATTACTTTTTCACACATGAAAATGTAGATTTGGATTTCTTTTCTCCCTAAATAATAAAACCCCTCATTTAAAAACTGCATTTTGTGTTTACTTGTGTTATCTTTGACTAATAGTTAAATGTGTTTGATGATCAGAAACATTTTGTGTGACAAACATGCAAAAGAATAAGAAATCAGGAAGGGGGCAAATAGTTTTGCACACCACTGTACCTCCCAACTGTCCCTTTTTTGGAGGGACAGTCCCTCTTTTCTCTGCACTGAACAGCAAGAAAAAGAAACAAAATTTCTAACTTACAAGAAGTCATCTGTAGTATGGGTACTTCAATGTGGTAAACTAATTACTCACCACGTAAGGGAAGTGGCCCAGGTGCACTGCCCTGAGCACTCAGCATAGGGGGCGGACGAACCGAAATGTAAAAAGGAGCAGGCACCAATTCAAAGTGTAAAGATCTTTATTGTGTCCAAAATTTCTAACTTAATTGGCTTTTGGCAGAGAGGCCAGTACAGCTAACAGGTGCAACTAAGATACTGTTTAACAATTTTAAAATAAGAAAATAAGTAATTTTAACAGTTTAGATAAGGAGAAATATTTTCAAACTTTTATAACCTGCCAAATTTTGTAAAATGAACATGGTAATTACGGCGTGTGGCCACAAAAATGGGTGTGGTCAAAAAAATTGCCACGCTACATGACAAAAAATTTTACTTCCAAAATGTTGTGAGGTATGACCACGCATTCTCTATAGTATGATGTGTAGGTTATATGAGCAGCCACTCCTGAGTACTGTGTGTAAACAAAAGGGGGTCATTTAGGCAGGGGCAATTTTAGGGGATCATAATCTAGTTATATAGAAGCAACAAGCTATACAATGCTTTATATTTATTTATAACAAAAGACTCTAATCCTCTAACCCTTTCACATCAGAGTGGGTCGAGGGGGGCACAACACTAGAGCAGAGAGCACAACTGTGCCCATGTCACATGCATGTCCAGGGCCGCCAGCAGGGGGGGGACAAGTGTTCCGGGCCTGAAGGGGGGCACAGAAGTGCTGCATTTTTAAAAGAGCCGGTCCCCTTTATGAGCGCCCGAGCCGTGCGGCCATTTCACATATTACAGAATGCGGAAGTGCCGAAAAGACGAAGCTGAAGTCCCGAAGCGGCGAAAAGACCCGAATTCACGAAAGGAGTTGAAGTCCTGAAGCCTTTTGTTTACACACAGTACTCAGGAGTGGCTGCTCATATAACCTACACATCATACTATACACAATGTGTGACATGATCAGTCCCTAGGGTTGCCACCTTTATTAAAAAAAATTACCGGCCAGTGGGGGGCACCAAAAGGGTGCGGTCCGTGACTCTAAAGGGGGCGGAGCTATGCAGGGTGCTGCTGAAAGGGGCGGAGCTATGTGACGTGCCACAAAAGGGGCGGAGCAACATCGCACAGCGCTGGAAAAAAGGTAAGTTATTTTCGAATTGGGGGCAGGCCAGGGGCTTTTTTTAAAGGGTATTTCAAATTACCGGCAATTGCATTGCTGGTAAATTTGCAATACCGGCCCTGGCCTTGGCAGGCGTTTTACCGGCTAGGCCGGTAAAATACCAGCCGGGTGGCAACTCTATCAGTCCCTAGGGGTACCACCTGGCCGGTATTTTACCAGCCTAGCCGGTATAACACCAGCCAAGGCCAGGGCCGGTATTACAAATTTACCGGCAATGTAGCTGCCGGTACATTTGTAATACCCTTATAAAGACCCTCTCGGCCCGCCCCCAATCCCCTGTAAGACCCTTTTTCTTCCCACCCCCCACCAACCGGTAACTAAATTACAAAAAGGTGGCAACCCTATCAGTCCCAAGTCTCTGGCTAAAGCTATTATGTAGTAGTTGAACTATAGCTAAGCACATTATTAAGAGACTACTACAAGCTAATTGGTGCAATATTACAGCTAGGAGGAGACATTGGAGTCTAACTATCATAAACAAAACTTATAACTTATAAGCAGCCAGACAAGCACAGTAATTTCTGGTACATTTAATACAATATGGCAGGTGGGTGTGGCCTGTCCCATTATTGCTCTCAGCTTAGACAGGAAGAGGAACAGGAGTGAGTCATAAGATAATGGCAAAACAGCAGGAATGCCCTTAACCAAAATGGTCACACAAGCAGGTTGCTACAATAAGAATAGCCATATCACCTAAAATGATCATATTTATATAAGTTTTGCATACTTTTCTTTCTCTACAATCATTATAAGTGCAGAATTATATTTCTCAGCCATTTGTAAAAACTTCCATTCATGAACCTGTAGTGTTTAACAGCAGCTCTTTTAGGAAATGTTTGTTCATGTTTATTACTATGCAGCACAGGGGACATTAGAGGGCGCCCTCTATAGCAGGTCAGATATTTTGCCTTAGCCATGTGGAGCAGAGCTGGCCACTTCTCATCTTGTTTGTATATGGCAATAAGCTTTGTTCTTATTGGTTGCTTCACAGAATGGTTATTTTATCTGTTTTGTGAAACAAAACTGTCATTTTGTGGAAAGAATGAATCCTGTACTATAAAATCTTGCTTTCTGTCACAGATCTATTTTGTCAGTCAAATCTAGCTTGACAAGCACTAGTTAGTTACACTATTATATATTATGTCCAACTTTGTTTTTACATAATTCATTCTGTAAGTAACTTTGCACATAAGTACGCCCGTTACATGGAGGTTATACATTTGTGAGACAGATTGCTTGTTAAACTGTACAGAATGGAGTTTGTGATATAATGACATCCTTTTGTGCACTAACCAGATTTTGTTTTCATTCTTTAATAGAAATAAGTCTTTTGTATATTTTTTTCTCTGTGTATGGTCACAAATACTTATATAACACGAGAGACATTCATTCTGTGTATTACGGATAGTTTTATATACAGAATGTATTTGGGACAAACGGCACCCCATATATTCATGGCACACAACTTTGGAGCTCAAATATGTGCAGCTTTGCTAAAAACTGCAGGACAGGGTGCAAATGTACAAAAAAACATGGCGACTTCTATCAATTTTTTTTGTACTTTGCACCCTTTGTAAATTAGGTTTTCTATCTAACCATTGATTAGCTGAATTTGTTTAATTAGAGATACTGAACTCTTTATCAACAACCCCCTCCCTTAACCCCTGTTGTAACTGTTTTGTCTAATTATTTACCTTGCAAACACAAAACATTTCGTAGCTTCAGTGTCCCTGTTCTCCCTGTTTAGCTAGCTCAAGAAATAACAGAAAACATGTTGTAATTAAAACAACAGGTAAAAATAATGTTCAGCACAAGATGTCTTATTATAGCAGAAAAAAGCAGACCAGTCAAAGCTTGAGCTTTTTGGATAAAGGTTATCCATATGAGACACCTAAGTCTATAGCTAAATAAATGTGTTGGTCCAGAAATGTAAACACAATTTAAGCATAATTATATTAATATTTTAAATGTACATTGTATGGGTCATTCTTGACCTCAGGGGGTGCAAGTGCAAAAGCCCTAACAGGCACAAGAGGGCATTCCCCTATCCAGCAAGGATAAGGGTTAATTCCTGTTATCCTTTGAACCAATCGGGTGTTGTGAGAGGCTTTTTATAGGGCTGGACCAGAGTTGCTCTTTGCCTGAGCAAACAGGTTCAGTAAGGGTAAAGGTGCTCCTGAAACCTTGGAGAGCTGGTGTTTGAAAATTGACTTGTTGTATGACTATGTTTTTTGTCTAATCGTTTGGTTTAGTGTTTATTTTGAAATCTGTGTATGACCTGACATGACTTCTGCTCCTCTTTTCGTTAAATCCATTTGGTGTTTCTCTTTATTATCAGATTCCCCTCTGCGTAACTCAGCCTGGTAAACTGTTTAGCCAAAATATACTACTGTTTCCAATGGGCTTGGTTACTCTGCATTTCAAACAAGCTTTCTTCCTCATCCACTGGCTCATTGATTTGCAGACAAAACTCACCTCAAAATAATTTCAATAAATATCATCTCTAAGTTTTTAAAGCAATGTATTCATTTTGGCTGCTTTTATTACATGAAGCTTTATGACATGGGCTTTTTGCTCAGGGGTTGATAGCATTGTGTAAGTGCTCAAAGCTAGGCAGGTTATAGGAGTTCACAGCTTGCCTTCTGCATAACAAATTGTTAACCCTGTAAATGCCTCTGAGACTGCAGGAGGAATAGATTAGGAGATTACTGCTAGCAATCATCATTTACAGATTTACAGTTGTTCCTAAGAACCTGATTTTAAACTGTTCGGGTACCATCAAGTGACATCAAAAGTTGCCAACCTCATTAAAGTCAATTGACCGTGCAACATATTTATGTTTTTGCTATACATTAGAGGCAATAAGTTTTTTTCACGCAAAACATTTCACTCATCCCTATTTCTGGATAACCAGAGCTGGGACTGTCTCCTGAGGCTGGGGAAGCTGAGGCTATATCTATGGAACTGTAAAACAATAGTCTATCTGTATTGCAAAATTGCTTTTTTGTGTTTGTATTTCTAAATTTTATTTATCTAAATGGAGGGAAAGAATTATACTTTTTGGACTGTATTGATTGTGTTACAGGACTGTTCCCTTCCTGTCTGTGGAGAGAAGTAGTGGGTGGGGGTTTACATTGTACCAGGATCAAGAGGCAAATATCACAATAGTGATCAATACATCTCTATGTTCACAAAACCCAAATCTATTTTAGTACAGTAACATAAGTTAAGTGGATTTTGCTTTTATCTATGTTTTCAAAAGAGCAACATAGATAAACATAAAACAGCATAATCTTAGATAACAATGTTCAGCAGAGCAAGAATGTACTGTGGGACTCTATTCTAATTATATTTAGTAACAATGGGCTTTTTTCTGTCATTTATTCTTTGCTGCAAAGGTCTGAACAAAATAACAGAAGTATTAGAACAGTAGAGTCAGTAGAGTCAAAGCTAAAGGTAACCATAAGGGATCCGTTACCATTTGGAACAAACGTAAGATAAAATAAAAATGTAAAATGCATTTATGCATAAATGATTTGTTTGTTATTATGAGCTCCACTATAAAGAAAATTGGCAGTGGAAAAACTTGACACTTTGTTTTTCAAAGTCACCTGAAGTTTCCTTGTTAGGCAACTTTGGAAAAGAAGTACCATGTATGTTTTTCCACCAGCGACTTATTGCTGGTTGCATATCGGAGAGATTTGTACCACCCGTGGTAGCACAGATTTAAATGTGGTACAAATCTCCCTGCCATTAGCCTAAGGCAATCACTTTTTTTTTTTTTTTTAATCTTGAGCTTGTGGGTGCAATAAGCTAACATGTGAGAAGTAATTTACACATGCACTCCTAATACTTATGTCCTATTACTGATGCACAGGTGTGGACTGGGAGTTGAAATAGGCCCTGGCAGTCCAAGTACACAGAGGCCTGAACAGTCCCCAGGAGCCCAATAAATAGTGAATATTCTATTGCACCTTACATCAGCCCCTCTACAGTCTGTGTCTGCTGATGCACACATGTGAATGCAGTTCTGCACTATTGAGCAGCAACTTGTTAAATTATGAAATTATTCTGATTTAGTTTGAAGTTAGGGCAGTTTTCAGCATGTGTATATATAGTGAATAAAGTACCTCCTCTTGTAAAATATAAGGATATTATAAGTTACCGAGGACTTTCATGACCATATAAAAACACAAGGCCGAAGGCCGAGTGTTTTTATACAGGTCATGGAACTCCGTGTTAATGGAACTCCGTGTTAACACAAGTAAACACAAAATGCAGTTTTTAAATGAGGGTTTTTATTATTTAGGGAGAAAAGAAATCCAAATCTACATTTTCATGTGTGAAAAAATAATTGCCCCCTGAACCTAATAACTGGTTGGGCCACCCTTAGCAGCAATAACTGCAATCAAGCGTTTGCGATAACTTGCAACGAGTCTTTTACAGCGCTCTGGAGGAATTTTGGCCCACTCATCTTTGCAGAATTGTTGTAATTCAGCTTTATTTGATGGTTTTCTAGCATGAACCGCCTTTTTAAGGTCATGCCACAACATCTCAATAGGATTCAGGATTAATAACGTAAACTTTCATTTAAAAACTGCATTTTGTGTTCAATTATGTTATCTTTGACTAATAGTTAACGGTTTTTGATGAGCAGAAACATTTAAGTGTGACAAACATGCAAAAGAATAAGAAATCAGGAAGGGGGCAAATAGTTTTGCACACCACTGTATATATATGTCCATTTACAAAGTACAATAAAGCAAGATACACACTGCCTTAAAGAGTCCATTGAATGAGCCATTACTTTCTTCTCAAAAGCAAATGTTTATATTCCTAAGGGTATTTTCACTGAAGATGTACATGGCAAACTTATAACCTGACTAAGCGCAATCTTCTAAAGACTTCTTGCCTTGAGACCAAAGTAAATTGACCAGCAAATGATTTTCCTTTGAAGCATACATGGCTTAAAATAATTTGCCATAAGTGGACTGGTGCAGGCTGAATCACATATGATTCCATCAATTCCAATATGGTAAACAAACAGGTCTCCCAGAGAAAAGAATGGTCTTTATGTGTGTTTTTATTGTACAGTGAGTGGTTGAATTGGGCACAATGTTGAACTGAAACTCAAATGCCTCTAGCGGTTCCCTGAACAAGTAATAATAACAAAACAAAAACACTTATTTTTATATGTAAGTTACACTTACATGTAAAATAAAGCTTCATTCATACTTGTTTAAGCTTTAATATAAAAGCAACATGGAATAAATTCCTGAATTGCTATAATTTAAAGCTCAGTGAAATATAATGTGCTGGCTGTGTAAATAAAACCAAAGAGGACTGTATAGAAGAGTTTCAGAAAAGGAAACAGACAAGATGAATACATAGCATAACATACAAAATCTGGTAACATATAAATGTGCTTTACTACCCTGAATGATTACAAACCTGAAAATGGATCTTCAGATGGTCCTTAGGGCTATATTTGGTATTCACCTCACTTATATATCGAGTTGGCAATGTTAGCAATCTAATCCCAAACCTGTAATTCAGTGGACAACAATTTCTTATTGTGAAAAGGCATAGTAGCTTTTACTTTCATTTAGGTCAGCTAAAGATTGCTGATGCACCATATGTTTTAGGCCTGAAATGATGGATGGTATCCTCTGATGCCCAGCCCTAAGTGATTGCAAAGATTGAAGACACACAGTTTACTTAAGCTTGCTTAGTATTACATCAAGTAATCAGTATGGTAGGGAAACCCATGCTCATTATGATACCCAGTCAAACTACTGTCTTTATGAAAGGGCAAGGAAAGAAGAAAATAATGTTAAAACAAGTCCTTGAGAAGGAGAAACATTCTAGGTTCTATATAACACTACAATGTATGTGTGTATATACATATACATATATATACATATACATATATATATATATATATATATATATGCTCTATTGAAAATATGCCTAAAAATTATATTTAGAATTATATTTCAAAAATATACATTGTATTAATTAGCATAGGGGATACATATGGTCTTAAGTTGCAAACTAATTGTTGATAAATGTGTTAAGGTTATTCACATCCTTGTTCTAATAATTTCTTGGATAATGTTTGACCATCTAGTAGAGCAAGAACCTGCAAACCAAATCAGCATTACTTGAGACTAATACGGCTATTAGAAGCCATTGCTATCATTATTTATCTCGGCTTTCTCTAATGAGTTCAGGACAGCAACATCAGTCCTGACCAGATCCTTCCTCCAGAGCAGCCAGCAAGCAATGTCAGTCTGTTATAAATGGGTTCATCCTTGGGTTAGGTGGTGGAGCTTTAACACTTTGTAATCACAGAGTCCATATACTGTACATACAGTAGTATGAAGAAGTCTGCCTTCCGAAGATTATGAAAATATACCTGTATAACGTAGGGTGATATTGCTCCCCTTTTCCGGGCTAGTATTTACTGAAAATAGTATTGTATTACAATGTTATAATGACTAGGAAAAAGGTGTGATGCAACTTTTATTTTAAACTTTTCTATTTATTAGATCACTGTCCAGATGTGATTTCCAAAGCTTTGTAAAAAAAGTCTGTTAAATTATTGATCAAGCAAGCAATCTGTGTTGGTACACATGTTGCTGTTCAAGGGCAACCAATTCATTAAACAAGGGCACACCTGTCTTCACACCCCACTCGCAGCATACGCTTAATGGATATTTCTCTTTGAGCACACATAAAGGAATCAGAGAGTCATCAGTTTAACCCTTCATTCTTAAGCATACCCTACTGACCTAAAGCAAACCTACTTAAAGTGGAAGTGTATGTCAAATTATATGTTATATCTTGCAGTGCACCGTATTCTAACCTACATGCGCCAATATTTAACACACAATTTACCACATTCCTGGGCACCGGAGGAGGACCTGTTACAGACAGTTGTATGTATTATGGCAAAATGCACCTTGGGATTATGTAACAAAAGCTGGATTGTTTGTAATGTGTTTCCCATGACCTTAAGAGGCAAACAATGGTGGGCTAAATGTGACATTTTCATATCAATATGCAGGTATGGGATCCGTTATCCAGAATCCAGAAAGTTCCCGAATTACGGAAAGGCCGTCTCCCATAGACTCCATTATAATCAATTAATCCAAGTTTTAAAAAATTATTTCCTTTTTCTCTGTAATAATAAAACAGTACCTTGTACTTGATCCCATTCCCAACTAAGATATAATGAATCCTTATTGGAGGCAAAACCAGCCTATTGGGTGTATTTAATGTTTACATGATTTTCTAGTAGACTTAAAGTGGGAAGATCCAAATTACGTTATCCGGAAAGCCCCAGTCCCTGAGCCTTCTGGATAATAGGTCCCATACCTGTACCACCTCATTCCTACTTTTTTCATTGCTTAAACAGAGGTATACCTTATTAAGCACCATGTAATAAAAAGGCACTAAGTTTGCAGCAAACCATGAAAATCAATAAGATGTTTGCTTTGAAACAGGTGACCAGTAAATACTACCTACTGATTGGATGCTAAAGGTTACTGTACCATGGCAATTTTAATAATCCTCATGTGTGAAGCCAAACACAAAAAAAGCAGCAATCTCTCATTTTTTTGCACTTTGCATGCTGCGTTCGGCTCTGGGAAAATAAATAGCCACAGGCCTCTGTGGCATGGTTTCTGCATCCAGGGCTGACTGTGTTGGCTCAGGATCCTAAAGAGGCAGTTGGGGAAGGCACCTAGGCATCCCCTTGTCTGCCCTGTACTTTAAATGGAACTTCATCTCCATATTGTAATAGGAAGCGAGAGGATCAGGTGCTCACTGCAGAAAGCAGCAAATCTGGGAGCTCTGTAAGATAATAATAAGGGGCACACTCTTGTACTTGCACCCCCAAAGTTTGTACATTATTTGTTTTTATTACAAAACACCCGGTTTCAGCTGATCTCAACAATGTTTTGCTCTTAGGCTACCTCAGCAAGGGTTCATCATATTCTTAGTTTCCTTAAGAAGGACATAGTTATTTCATCCAAATGTGTAAAGAGTTAGTAGTGTAATAAAATGCTCAAAGTTTGCACCAGGTCTTGTTAGATAATTACTTTATAACAAGTGACCAGTAAATGTGATTTGTTACTGTAGGTTATTCGCAGGGTAAACATTGCCACTTCTATTATATTACCCTATTTGTAAATATCATGTTGATATATAACTGGTATTTTATATTTAGTACAATATAAGGCAAATTTACACTAGAGCAGAAACCCACAGCAAATTTTAGCTTTCATTATTGTTCCCATGACTTGTTGAACTAATCACTGGTTGATGTGGGTTTCAGCCCTGGTTCAGATTTGTCAAGGGTTAGCAATGAGCCTTACATGTCCTGGTGTAGCAGCAAAAAATAAATAAATTAGGGTGTGAATAAACAGCTTAATTGCACAATACCATTCATAATATTTTGATACAGGAAAGGTCCATACTGTAAATAAGACCTATGTTTCTGCCAGCCAATCTGGTGTGGTAGGGGCTAAGCAGGTAAACAGTATTATTCTTGCTTTGCAAAATGTACACGGTATAAATAGTACTAAATCTGGCATTTCTCCATACCAATATTGCTGATATTACATTGGAAATTACATCCTGCCATTAAGTATTTTGATCACCACAAACAGAAATTGTATTTTTGGTGTTCCTTTTAATGTTTGTAATACAAATATAACATTCCACACAGATATATTTCATTATCCTATGGTAAAGAGCTCTGTACATTTACAAGAGCAACCACAAAGAATAAAGGCGTGTCCCCAGTCCTTTCTGTAATAAAGTAGTTGTTCATCTGTGGTCAGAGATCGCCATAAAAGTCCTTGAGTTCCTTTACTTTATTTTGCAGAAAGGTCATCAGACAGCCTTGCATCATCTGACTCTATCAATCAAGGGCCTCAACCACTGCTTTCTGCTGAAAGCTTTCCTGTTTGGCTCTGTTTTTCATAGACAGCTCAATAACTTGTCTGTGAAGCTGTGATAAATGTGGCATGTTCTCTTAAACTGTTCCTTTAACATTGGGCAGTGTTTCAATACACTCTTCCCTGTGCAAAACAGCTTGTGTTAGAGGCAATTGTTTATTTACGCAAAAAGATTATCAAATAGACTTTCCTTTTTTACCATCCATTCCTTGTATTATATATGTATAAATGCATGAATGAATGAATGTATATATATATATATATATATAATGCTCAGCAAAACATACTGTAAATTAGACCTGCACAGGGCTGGCAGCAATTCTAAATGATTGGTCAAGCCTTTGTATACCAGCTCACTAATGTAGCCTCTCTCATCCAAGTGGCTTGCTATTAATAGTTTCTCCAAATGCTACGCATCAGGAAGCGTTTCTTTTTTCTCACCTCAAATGGGTTTAGTGATGTCAATATCACTAAACTGTCCCATTTTTGCACAATTTTCTATCTATGGAAGAAGGCCTGAAATAGAGCTATTATAGCAAATGAATAACTCTTCTCTCTAAAAGAGTATGGTTCTTTCAAATCAGGTTAGAGGTCAATGGCAGAGCAGGGCAGGAAAGCTCACACTGCAGCTGCCTGCAAATTAACTGCACCCACTGCTCGTTTAGAGGGCAAATTTGTCATTAAACTGAACATTGTTAGGTAGATATATATATCTTAAGCTGGCCATAGACGCAAAGATCTGATCGTACGAATCATTGTACAATCGGACTTTCCCATCTCGCGATCTGCCACTAACCATTCCAATCAAATAAAGTACAAAAGAACAGATCAGCTGATGTTCTGCCCCTGATAGCAATCGTATGATAGTTATGTCCGACCAAAGCTAGTGACAGTCTCCCTCTGAAAATCGTCAGATCAGCAATACATGCAGAGATATTATCGGCAGCCGACAAATCTTTAACCTGTCCGATCGACCAAACGACCGATCTCTGCCGAACAAAAAATGTCGGGACTCTCCCCACACGGTCCGAAAATCATATGAATCCTCAATTGGTACGATCAGATGTTTGCGTCTATGGCCAGCTTTACAATCTGTACTGTATATAGTTCTATAGGCCAAGGAAACTTTAAATCAATTTTAATTATTTTACCCACTATATCTGCATTCTGGGACCACAATCACCTCTTTTGCAAAGGGCCAAAAGGAAATGGGTATGTTAAGGCTCACTATACCCCATTAAGTCTTCACAGGTATAGGGTGATGGAACCATCTGTTTTCTACTGTTGCATATAGCATAATCTGTGCTGCTTTGACTCTGATCCTCATAGGTAAATTATCCATGCTATATATATCCAGTCTGGGTAGCTACACACTTTCAAAGCTCCTCTGAGATGTTTATGCTCCTTGTCCTTGGACTCTGTATCAGTTGCCACACATTCCACCGAGTGGTGCAGAGTTCTGACACCCAGTTTGTGTTCCAGCGGATGGTGGGAATCGAACAACAGATATTGATCCATATGAGTGGGTTTCCTGTATACTTGTTTTCAAGTTACCTCCTCTTGGATGCATATCAAATAGTCCAAAAAGGCAAGATTGTTCCCGTGGACATCTTCCCTTGTGAACTTGATGTTATTGTCCACTAAGTTAATGTGTTCTGTAAAGGCCGCCACTTCATTGTATCTAATTTTAATCCAAGTATCATCCACATATCTGGAACAGTGACTCGGTGTAGTTCCCTGGAAAGTAAGTAAGGCCCTCCTTTCCACTTCCTCCGTGTACAAGTTTGCTACAATGGGAGAGACTGGAGAACCCATCGCACAGCCATGTTTCTGTCTATAAAAAAGGTCCTTGTACTTGAAGTATATGGTGTTAAGGCACAAATCTAGCAACAAACATACTTGGTTAGGATTGAGCTTCATTATGCTGCTGAGGGTGTTATCTTGCTGCAGTCAATTTCTTACAGTCTCAAATACCTCTGCCGTAGGTATACATGTGAACAATGAAGTGAAATCATATGATACCATTGTTTCTTCTGCTTCTAGTGTAAAGCCCTGAATTTTGGTTACAAAGTCTTTGGCATTCTGGATATGATGCACTGTATTGCCTACCAACGGGGCTAAGATGTTAGCCAAGAATTTTGCAATGCTGTATGTCACTGAATTTATGCTTTGGTGGGGCTCCTTCTTTGTGCATCTTGGGGAGTCCATATAAGCATGGTGTAGCTTCTCTGGGGTACAGGCGGTGGTATAAAACTTGGTCGATGGCTTTCTCCTTTTTAAGTTGTTGTAAGCAACCTATCTAGAGAGTCTATATGTCAAGAATTTCCCACACCAGTCAGTTGAACTGAAGAAGCAGTTCGGATGAGTAGTGAAACGTTCTTATTAATTACTCAGCAAGTCCAGTTGTTTTTTCAATTTCTTATATTAGATGTACCATGACCTGGATGAATGAAAATCTTCATAGTCAGTTCTACTGGACATCTACTCCTTACCCCGTAAACATGTTCAAAACATTTTTTTTTAACTGTTTTCTTCCACAGTACACATACATGATTTTTTAACATTCTATTAATAATTGTATTGTAACAAAGAAGCCTTTTTTCGAACTGATCTGTTTTGTTGTCAACATATTATCAGCCCCTTCAGACTGTCTACATCTAAAGATGAGCAAAATCTTTCACCACGTTTTGCCCAAAAATGACGGGCCTAGACTTTAATGGGTTAAAAAAAAGGTTGCTTGTCAAAAAAATGTTGTCGCCCATAGACTTCAATGCTTTTCTGTGAGTTTTCACCATTTCTAGCATTTTTGGTGAAGCAAATTGCTTCAGTTTCGCCCATCACTATCTACTTCTTCACTGTCTATGTTTGGGCCAGGAAATTGGGAATGTTCAAAAATCCCATTGGATGAGGACCTCATTGACGCGTTGATGCAGTTCTCTCCGGAAAGTCCTGCATAGTGCACTAATATGATCCAATAATTAACAAGGGTGGTGAAAATCAGCCCAATTTGACCCTGCTGGTAGGTGGCCAAATCGTTCAAAAATCCACTTGTGGCAAACTATCAAAATGAGTGGATCTTCATGTGTATGGCAAGCTTTGATTTCCAAATTCCGAGTTATTTATTGAATGCTCTAAACCTGTTAATGGACTTAGAGAAACAAGAACAAAAAAATCTAGATATATTAATAGTAAATTTAAGCTTGAAGGGTTGTCACAGTACAGAAATGCTAGAGTTAAATGCACTGTATATGCAGATTAGAGAAGCTGCCAGTGTATTCATGCAACATGGGCAATGACATGTAGGGGCAGATTTACATAGGGTCGAATATCGAGGGTTAATTAACCCTCGATATTCGACTGCCAAATGTAAATCCTTTGACTTCAAATATCGAAGTCGAAGGATTTACTGCAAATAGTACAATCGAACGAAAAGGATTTAATCTAAAGATTTTAATCCATCATTCAACCGAAAAATTGTTACAAAGCCTATGGGGACCTTCCCCATAGGCTAACATGGCACTTCGGTAGGTTTTAGGTGGCGAACTAGGGGGTCAAAGTTTTTTTTAAAGAGACATAACTTCGATTATCGAATGTTCGAATATTTGAACGATTTTTAGTTCGAATCGTTAGAATCGAAGTCAAAGTCATAGTCGAAGGTCGAAGTAGCCAAAAAAATCATTTGAAATTTGAAGTTTTTTTTATTCTATTCCTTCACTCGAGCTAAGTAAATGGGCCCGTATTGTAAAATGTTTCCCATGAAAAAATATAGTATAGACTAACACAATACAGTAAAGATATCAGTTATGTCACTAAAGTTGTGTCTGTGACTTTGTAGACTCTTTTATATGGGTTGCAATAGTCAGAGGACTGCAAAAAGAAACTATATCGTCTAGCAAGCCTAAAACTATATTTTTTGTGGTTTTAAGTGTATTCTGGGTGTACCTGGCACAGCAGTAATCCAACCAATTTGAAGTGAAAAAATAACTTGTTTCAGCTTTGCAGCATTGAACATGTAGTCTTATCAGCAGTATACTACTATAGTATACTACTATCTCATTTTAAAATTAAAAAAACAGTAAACCACTGCTGTACATTTTAACACCGCTGGTTTAATATTGGTAAAGTTGTTGATGGTTCTGTGAAATATTCTCAGAATATTCCCCCTGGGGTTATTTTCTTTATTCAATGGGATAAGGAATAGCTGTCTCCCTCACTACACTCTGATAGATGGCCACAGCTTTTGCTGCACACTGCTTATTTGCTTCCCTTCTCAGCTGGCTTGCAAAAGGCAGGCTTTCTGAATCTACCAAGAGTAAATGATGTTACGCTTATCAATGAATATGTCAGGGTTACTGAAAGATATCGCTAAAAGCAAAGATACGATATAACGTAATGTAGATAGACCAGCAAAATAATGATATAAAGTAAAGTAAGGCTTTTGTCAAGCAGAACAAATAGCAGTATCCCTTCATGCTGCGCCATGTGATAAAATGTGTCTATGTGAAAAAAGGTTGATATAAAGCAGTATGCCACAGTAATTTTATGTCAGATATGCATCTCTTTTTCTGTTTGTATGGGGAGTGATTGATCCCTATAATAATTTGGGAAAAATAAGCATTAAAGTGATAATTAATAATCATTTGTAGGTTGGGTTCAAATGAAGTGAAAAAACGAGTGAGCTCTTTAACTTCTTTAACTTGCTTGTGTTTTCTTGTTTTCTACATTATCTATCTATCTGTCTATTTATTTATCCATCTTTTATCTCTCTCTCTCTCGCTCTCTCTCTCTCTCTCTCTCATATCTCTTTCTCTATATATATCTATCTCATCCTTTGTTCTATGATCACACATGCAAATATTCTGGCATATAAATATGTTGTCCATGTATAACATCAAATAAAAATTTGTAAATTGCAAGAGAATGCAAAAATCTTAGGGGTTATTTACTAATTTTATTTTTCAAAATGTATTAAATTCCAAGGCTGCTAAAAGCCTGAATCCAAAAATACGAGGTCATGTAGAAGTCAATGGCACATATCCATTTTACAAATGGAAGATATCACGAGCTGTCAAAATTATTTTGATGCCCATTGACTTCAATGCGTTTCACGAATTTTTGACTGCTTTGCGAATTTTTCCAGAGTTTCACAAATTTTTCGGTGAAGAGAAACAGGACAGATTCACCCATCACTAATTATAAAGTAGTTACAGATATCAGAATACTATATTCATTGTTATGTGTTGAACTTATGTGTTGAGTGTGTAAGCTTTTTTCCCCCCTTCCCCCTTCTAATTTGAAGAAGACATCACAGTCCATTGGGATTAAGTCTGATTAGTGTATTTTGTGGACTATTTACACTGGTTTTATTTGAAATCAGGTTGTGAGCCTTCCTTATATTTATTTCTGTTTCTCTTTAACTGGAACAAGAATATTTAAGTCTCTTCAAGTCAAATGTTCCAGCTGTTTTCATGGCTTAAATTAGAAGCCAGACAACATTATTATGAAAGGTCTCAACCAGATTCCTTAATCCTCTTTTTTTCATTAACACTCTAGTTGTTTATCCACACTGTTAAGAACTGAATGTGTCACAGATGTTCACAATGTTAAATAGTGTCATTTGTTTAGTATTTTTGCATTCCTTGTGATTTTTACACAAATGTACAAAATGACACTGTAAAGATTCAGTGATTTATTTTCCATGGGGCTTTTATGCACATTTATATTCCTTATAACAACATATTTTAAAAGAGATTTTTTTTTGTTTCAGTTGCTTGCATTATTATATAAAGCTAAACACACAAAGGTTTTGTGACTGAGACATGCTCATCGTATGTAAAGTGAAATAATTTTAAATAACTATGTATACATAGGTTTTGGAAAAGTGTATGGTATTTGACTCTAAAATAATTTTATCAATGTAGGTAAGACTTAGGGGCAGATTTATCAAGGGTCAAAGCGAAAATTTGATTTTGGAATTTGAATTTTAAAAATTAGAATTTTTGAGTTTTCGTGTAATTCACTAGAGAATAGTTAAAATTCGATTTCAGTTATCATGTACTGGCCCGTTACAAATTCAAATTTGACTATTCGCCACCTTTAACCTGCCGAATTGCTGTTTTAGCCTATGGGGGATGTCCTGGAATCAATTTGGAGTTGTTTGGGACATCCTGAAAACCAATTTTTTTATCAGTGAAAAAAATCGAATCAAATTAGATTAAAATTCCATTCAAGTTTGTGGGTTGATCCCATTCACCTGAATTTGAAAAATTCAATTTTTTTTTTCATGGGAGTTTATGGGAGTTTTTACAAACTCCCATGAACTCTAAGGGGCAAATTTATCAAAGGTCGAGGTGAATTTTCGAATGAAAAAATTGAGCTATTTTTTGTGTTCAAATTTGATTCGAATTTTAAAAAATTCAAAAATTTGAAAATCGAAATTTATCATTTACTGTCTCTTTAAAAATTCAACTGACCATTCGCCTTCTAAAACCTGCCGAATTGCTGTTTTAGCTTATAGGGGACCTCCTAGAACCTACTTGGAGTCAATTGGTGAACTTTGAATAATCAAAGTTTTTTTGGGGAAAAACTATGAATTGAATTTGATCGAATGCACTATTACTTTGAATTCGGCTGAATACGGACCTATTCGATTGAAAACGGACCTATTCAACCAAAAAAACCTTCAACTTAATTTCAGTTGGTCTTTTTGAATTCGAATTTCGAAGTTTTTCCAATTTGAAATTCGACCCTTGATAAATCTGCCCCTAAATGTGACCCTTGATAAATCTGCCCCTTACAGTTTTTTTTAACCTGTTATGAAACCTACCTAATGCCTTCTGTCAAATGTATTCATTCGTTTCTAATCGGAACCACATTTTAATCATTTCAAAGTTATCTAGATACCCTAGCAAATATTTGACAGTTCACAAGAAATCATTAAGTCCTAAATTCAGTCTCATTTTAAAAGGGTCCTCTGCTTAAAAATGTTCTTTTGCATAGTGAAAAATTTCAGTGGTTTTATTAATACTTGTAAATATGATTGCTATTGAAAACAGTTTCTCTCTGATGTTTACTTTTTCTGCACTCCTGGCTCTGGAACTGGAAGAGGAGCTTGCCTAGAGTTTAAGTGATCAGCCTTTGATGTAGCCTTTTACACTTAAATCTCACAATTTTAGAGCTTTTTAGAAATACAGAAAAATCAATTGTGATTCGAGATTCGTGGGAAAAAAATGAAATTCAATTGTTCGTAAATGAACCCCCTAGTATGTATGTTTTAATATGTATGTCCTATGTTCTTCATTATTATGACGGTCAAACTTAGGGTCACTCTCCCTGTCTAGTCAATAAACAAATGTTTATTGCTTATCTTTCTATCCAGGTCAATCTGTTTGTTTAAATAAGTGCATGGTTGCTAGGGTAATTTGAACCCTTGCAACCAGGTTGTTGAAAGTGCAGAATCCAAAGCTGCTGAATAAGTTAAATAATTCAAAAACCTCAAAAATGAAAGCCAATTTCAGTTTATCTCTAATGTCCCTCTGCATCATACTAAGAGGGTTATTTATGATATTGATAATATTATAATTTTAATATTTTAATAATAAATCTGACTGAACTAGAATCCATGATGTGACCTTATTTATATTAAAAAAAAAAACATGATTTAAGAGGCTTGGGGACAAACTCGATAAAACTAAGTGAAAATTTGGATCATACGATTTTTTCAGCGTTTTTTCCCAAATTGCTCTATTTTTTCAGACTTTTCCCCCGAAAAGCCCGAAATTGTCAGATTTTTGTGCAAATTCCAGAGCAGACCACATAAACTTCCAAGGTGCTGAGATGCTGAATTTTCAGGTACTGACTTTTTCCATCCTTGGTGTATAATAAATGTAAAAAAAAAAATTCCCCCCTAAAAAAAATGGATTTTATAGTAATAAAAACATTTGAGTTTTTGGCATTCAGACTTTAATAAATAACCTCCTCAAAGTTAAGTAACTTTTTAAAGCTGATTGAAATGATGAGTCATGCATTTTCCTTCTTCTAATAGTTAAAAATCAAAGAGGAGGGATGAACAAACAAGAGACAACATTTGCTAGGCTTTTCGATGTAAAAAAAAAAGAGTAATTTTTTAATGCGTTTTTTCTTAAAGCAACTTCTTACAAAGATGTGAAGTGGTGTACACCGCTTTTTGGCAAATTTCATTTTACACCAAAGTGTTTGCAAGCGACCACATTTCAACAGAGCATCTTGCAAACAAGTAGCTTAGCAAATTTATATTTTATGTTTCACGGTTCTTCAGTAAAACTGTGGTTCCCATGCAGGTTAAAAAGAAAAGTAAAAAAAAATATGAAGCTTTATAAGGTTGCCTGTGCAATACACTCAAGTCCAAACATCATACAGCACAGTTGTTTAAAATAAACTAAAAGAATATTACCAGACTTTTTTTTAATCAAACCCTATTTTCCCTGAAAACAAAACATATCCTACTTTAACAATGTGCTTTTGGCCATGGGCCTACTGTTAATTTTTAGTGCAAAAACACATCCTGGGAATGGAAATCAGACACATTAGATGTGCAGTTTTCGGGCAGAATACTGTTTTAAGATCTCAGCTTCAAACATAGCTTCAATTTAATTATTCAAGTATACATTTTACTGTCAAACCACATTGAACATAACATAAAATTGTTGGTACCTTTGGGCAATAAATCTTTGCCAGTCTCCTAAAGTTGTTATGCTGTCGTATTTCACTTTGTCATGTTGATTCCCATGGTGTAGGAAGTCTTTGTATGCAGGGAGTAATGCACTGTCACCTTCATAGTTACAAATGCATTCAGTGTTTGGCTGGTAAAATATGGGAGTTTGAGCATTTTGTTATTCTCCAGTATTAAATTGTGTCACACTTAAATATTAGATAATGATATATTTATTTGGGGAGGTTAGTATAGTGTATATGTGTGTATGTGTTTATGATTTAATTACAAAATGACAGGGACTTCACAAAAGTTTACATTTAAACTAAAAAGACAATGAGCATTTTTTGCCATGAATTCCCAGTGTAAAGACTGTGGACGTGCTGCATAAAATTGCATGCTCTTCAATTCATTTCCAAATGATACACTTCAATGGAGTCGACAATATTCATTGAAGTGTATGGGAAGAAAGTTGTGCAATTACAGTGTAACATAACAGTCACCATTGTAGTAGTGTTGGACTGGTCAGCCTGAAAAACACAGAACCTATGGGTTTATGTGCAGCTCAAGCTGAGAAATACCATCCTACTCAGATATGGGTAGAAATACTTGGTGAGCATTATGGGTGTCCTAGTGACCCATACAGTCATCAGGATCCTCATCTTGTGGGTTTTGTGCAAGCTAGAAGTATTCAATAGAATGTACATTTTCTGAGGAACAGTTGTAGCATAGTTGAAATGAGTTTTTCTAACAATATACAGCATTATTTATGCTATTGAGAGCCAAGTAATTTGACTCAAATGCATTTTACTGAAGTTGTGGTTTTGGTAAAATTTCTGAAGTTCACTCATTGCTACTAGTAGATACCTGTAACTTTCTTTAGGGCTCATGTTTTGTAAACATAGTGAGAATCGTAGTCATAAGGTCCATGGCATAAGGGTGTTTGTGCTTGCTACAGTCCTGCCAGGGAGTATCACTCAATCAGTGTCCAGCTCTGCACGCTACCTCATTCCATTAGTAGGCAATAAGCTGCCTATGACAAACACTAGTACTTTCAAGGGTGTATCACTCTGGAATTTTGATGTCAGTGTTCCTAAACCAGGGATCAGGAACCTTGGCTCTCCAGCTGTTAAGGAACTACAAGTCCCACAATGCAATAATGAAGCCTTTTGAAGGAGTCTAAAGGCAAATGCATTGTGGGACTTGTAGTTCCTTAACAGCTGGAGAGCCAAGGTTCCTGATCCCTGCCCTAAACAATACCAATGTAATAGTGCTAGAGGATTACCCATTGAAGTAACAAGAATTCACCAACGCAGTTTTCCATTAGAGGATTGCAGCAATCACAAATGCTTGTGTGTCGTTGGCCCACAGTATTGCAAGAATGCCGCTTTAAGGTTACCACACAGGGAGGTTAATAGCTGCTATTTATATTTGATTAGACATGAGTCCACTTTCCCCATAGGAAAAAAAAACTAGAAGTAGGGATATTCTGTATTTGACATGGTGGCCCAATAGCACCTGTTTCTACAGAATATGTCTTCCCTTAAAAGAACCCTGAAAATAGTATTTTACACAACCGCTCATTCATCATTAACTTACATAAATCAATTAGTATGTGTTAGTGAATTAGTATGTGTTAGTGAGGCTATATCAATAGCTGTAAATAGCGTATAAACAGTATATCAATTAAACCATTTAACAAACAGTTCGTTATAAAAGCCTTCCATAGATAAAATTATGTTTGATGATGCTTGTTTTTTCAGTGAGACACTAAAGAAATGTAGCTTATTATGACAACATTGCGCTATAAGGCCCTAATAAGTTAAATGTTGAAATATGGATACTGGAGAAAACCTTCCTTTTGTTTTTTGGGCCAAACACAAAATTTCTCTTTATCTTAAGTTAATCCATTTTATCATTATACTTACTGTGTTTCCAAGATTCATTTTTGGAGCTAACCTTTGACATGGTTTCATCAACTCCAGGGGCAGTAGTAAAATGAAGTGAAAGTGAATCCAAGTCTGTGAAATTCCAAGATGAGGCTGCACAAGAAAAATGTGGATTGGAGGATTCTGATAGTCCAGGTAAGAGGGAGAGCTAAAAAAAAATATATATGTTTGGTGGGCTCATCAAAATGCAATGCACTGATATTTCTTAGCAGCTACAGCATCAAATTAATAGCCACCTCCATAGGGTCACAGAGCAGAGCTTTTTAATTTTGCTCTTTCATCAAGATTTGAAACTATGGATTGGTCAAAGGCTTTATGGCTAAAAAAAGAAAGCTGACACCATCACTTCATTATAATTAGTTTTAGACTAAAACATTTTATTAATATATATGTGAGGGCCAACCTTTGAGCACACAGTTGGTGTTGGAATATCTTTGTCTCAGAAATGGGCTAAAAAGCATCTTATATACTGTAGCTTTCATTCACATTTTCAAATGAATAGTCTGTGACTCCTCTTATAATGGGTTTATTCAACATTTCAGCTCTTAGACTCGAACTCTTCTTGATGACGGCTCGAGTCTATATTATATTGTTTTTTAGTATGTTGTATATGTAGTTTCAGATGGCAGGGCTCTCAGATTTGGGGAATTTGCATAAGAGGACATTATCTTATTTTTACTTTTGTGCTAAACGTGTACTGTATCAGTGGAATGTGTGAAAGTGTTATCTGTTGTATAAGGGGTTGTTACTCTAATATCATATTAAAAAACCTTCTGTCATTGCCATCTCTGTACATCCCATTTCTGATTCATACTTTCTGCTGCCTGTCAGCTTAGTTAAGAAATTTCAAAGACTTGTAGCTATGTTGACAAGGGGCAGCTGCAAATTGTCCCTTGACCTGTCCCCAAGGAAAATGGTTGAGATTTCATTTATACATGAAGAGTACCAACAAAAATGTAGCCACAGTCAATTCCAGATTTACCTAGGATGCGTATTATTATACAGTTCATTCATTCAAATTACTTGGACATTCACCTTACAGATATTGTACTTAGAGGTGCAAGTAATGTCTGTAGTGCATGCTGCAACACATTTGACACAGATGAAGCAGCAATAAAGCAGCCGACAAAAAAGGTAACTAATCTATTAATAGCTAAAATGATGTGTCAAAATGAGTAAAAGGTAATTGTAAAATGAATTGTTAAAATTTAGATTTAACTATGCTGATAAAAATTATTTTAATAATTCACACATTCCATGAAAGGGCTGCAATGTTATCAACTAAGGTGGCTTATAATCAGAGTATGACTGAGTTCTTCACAGTCATAACAAGTCTACATTAAGCCTACCCTAACATTATGCCATTGAAGTGGTTGGGTTAGCTCAACCTCAGGGATTCATAGAAAACTCCTTACGATATACTTGAGGCCTTATTATCAAAATCTGAATTAATCTGAGTAATTTAATTTAAAAAGTCCAACCAAACTAGAATCCACAATTGGAGCTTATTTATTATAAAAAAAAAAACCCCACCATTTAATCGGATCGGGGACTAACCCAAAAAAGTAGAGTGAAAATGTTTTCAGACTTTTTCCTAAAAAAGCCTTATTTTTTTGATTTTTGGCCAAAAAGTCTGAAATAGTTGGATTTTCAGGCTAATTCCAGCACAGACCACAGAAAATTCCAAATAGGATAGGGATAGCTCCAATAGACATATAAACAACCTCGGTAGGTCTGAGATGACAGGGGGGGTGGCAGATTCTAACCTCTAGTAGGCAAATGCATTGACTTCTTTTAACTCCTGGACCCTGGAGTGGGGGGGGGGGAATAAATAGAACAAACATGCCTTTAACAGTTGTTACATTTTTATCTCCATAGACTAGAGGAAGTCTTAATGAATAAAACCCCAGCCCTACTCATGTGAGCCAAATCCCCTTACCTTTGTTTGGATAGGTGTGTAAAAAGGAATATATGTTTTATATATTTACCCTTAACATTTCATACCCTTCTTGCTGTGCCTAACTACATTCTGTGGATATAGATTATATATATATATATATATATATATAGATAGCTAGCTAGACAGTTTAAAAAAAAACTCACATAAGCTACTGAAATTTTCTAATGAAAACTGCATTTTTTTCTAATTAAAGACAAACGGAAAATTGCAAAAAAAAAAAAACCCTTTTCATATACATGTTTAAGTATACAGGTCTAGTATCTGGAATACTTGAGACCTTGGCAGTGTCGGACAGGGATGCCAGGGGACCATCAGAAAACCGTAGACTGTGGGCCCAATTTCCAAATTATTTTGCCTCCTCCTCCTCTCTCGACCTTTTTATTTTTCTAGTCTTTTATCTCTACATACTATACTCCATTCTTCCATTATTAAGCCCCTTAAAAGAAATAGGGAATGACCATGAAATAGACCAAATGGTTAGAAGCAAGAGGACCCACTGACATCTGGGCCCAACGGGAGTTTTCCTGGTATCACGATTGACCAGTCCATAACAGGACTTGGGTTTTGGATCACCATACCATACATCTATTAAAAATCATTTAAACACTAAATAAACCCAACAGGATTTCTTTGCCACCCAACAGGATTGCTTTGCCCCCTAAATGTATTTATGTATAGTTTCGCTTTGTGGATGTAATAACACTTAAAATGTTCTGTATTGGGAGGGCATCTGTCTCCGATTCTTTAGGTGCAAGCACACTGGGTTTATTAACATAGGGCACTTAATTCTTGGGCAGAATACCTCTTTAATAGGTGAAATGAGTGGTACCAGACAAACAGCAAAATAATCAGCAATATAACATTTCACCTGTTATTCACCTGTTTGAGCAAATAATCTTATTATGTTTTCTAACTGTTCCAAGTCTGATATATGACAAGGGGGAAGTGTTTGTTTAAAAATAGCAGCCATTAGAACTTTGCTTTTACATTGAAACCTTAACAGTTAACCCAAAAACATTATAGTTGTGAAGACAAATGACATCTATGAAGCCAAAACACATCTAAATATTTATCTGTCACATAATACATGCATATCTGGCTGGAGTTAGAGGAAGGTGGCTTTGTGAAAGCAGAAATGATGGGACAGTTCATACATTTGGGAGGTCATCTCCATAGACTGCAAATACCCATTCAAACTATGACGACATTTGCAGTTCAGTGTCACATGATCCCCAGAATGTTTATGCACAGAATGTAATTCTGTTCAGACAGAGGGAGATTTAGGTAGCAGACAACTTTATGCTGTGAATACAACAGAGTGATATAATGCTTTGTGCGATGCTAAGAGAGAACTCCTCAAAATGGTATCATTATATTGGCAGTAAACAATGAATTGCTTAGGCTTCCCTGTGTGTTCATCCTTGCATTTTAAAACACTGTTCCTTATAACTCCTCGAGAGAATTCAGAACTGGCCTCAGTGCTTTCCACTGAGAATTTGTGGCTTGGTTGCCATGGAGACATCGTATTTCTCCAAGAATTGCTCATATTGATCCGAGGACAGGCGTAAATGGCCTGGCTAGTGAGATGAATAAAGGAGGTGGGCAGTGGTAAAAATGACCAGGGGTTACGAGCTGAAAATAAGCTGATAGCACACACACACATTTATCTGAAGCGAAAGAAACCCGTATCTTTTTTGTTTCTGGATTTTGGTTCTTGTACTTGGGATCATTGTCTCTTTTCACGACTCTCTGAAAGAAACTTGTTAGTCACTTGTCATGTCAGATATGTGGTGCTTGTCCTGACACAGCTGTCAACCTCCCACCTCTCTTTGTGCAGGTCAGAAACACACAACAAAGAGCCAGCGACATGAATTATTTATTGATTCCTGTGTGAATGAAATTCTGTGATAAGAAATTAAGACAGTATTGCTAAAATTTAAAATAAATAAATAAAGCAATTAACTGAGATATTGATAAATTAGATTTTATCCCATGAATTAGAGATAACGTATTTTTCCATTATGATGGATAATTCCTGAGTTGGAGCTATACTCAGCACTTGCTTGAAAGGTTTAGTTTGCCTGTACTCTAAAACAATTTCCAATAATATTAAAATACTTTATACAATTAAGTAGAGTATGAACATTAATAGGGATATCCGGATGCATTATTTAAGCCACATAAGAACAAATATAACCTAAAGAAAATGGAATGGAATCATTACAGGGATCAATGGTGTTTGGTGTTTCACCCTGGGCACATAATTCCAGCTCTATGTTGTGTGAAAAGATATTAATCCATCCCAATATATTTAAATGCACATTCAAGGCTGCAATCATGTCATGATGTATTGGATAGGACTTGAACTGGCACTTATGACAGTGTCACACACTTTAATACCCCTCGAATTGTGTCTGTAAGTTACCCTCTCATTTTAAATGTAAGCCCTACTGGGTAGGGTCCTCCATTCTTTTGTCTCCTTGACACTAAGGGGCACATTTATTTAGCTTGAGTGAAGGAATAGAAGAAAAAATACTTTGAATTTCGAACGTTTTTTGGGCTACTTCGACCTTCGAATCTAATGATTCGAACTAAAAATCGTTAGACTATTCGATAGTCGAAGAACTGTCTCTTTAAAAAAAACTTCGACCACCGACTTCGCCACCTAAAACCTACCGAGCACCAATGTTAGCCTATGGGGAAGTAATTTCTGATAGATGGAAAATCCTTCGATCGATGGATTAAAATCCTTTGAATCGTTCGTTCAATTTTTCCTTCGATCGAACTAAATGTGGTAAATCCTTCGACTTCGATATTCGAAGTCGAAGAATTTAACTTCGATGGTCGAATATCAAGGGTTAATTAACCCTCGATATTCGACCCATAGTAAATGTGCCCCTAAATGTGTAGTTTTATATTTATGTGAATTGTATTTCTAATAATGCACTTATTGTTAATTATTATTACAGCGACCTCTTGTTTGTTACTTCTAATTTATTGTTTTGCTGTACAGTGCTTTGCCCTCAAGGAGCACTATACAAATAAAAATATACTTATACATGATGTAGTGATGTTCATGTGCGTCAGCAAAGGCAGCTGTGATTTCCAGATAAAATGTCATTAATTCATATGGACAGTTTAAACATGCTTATCACTGTCTGATAGAAACACCTTTGCTAACAATACCGTCATAATATATTTGATGATACTTTAAGAAAGCAGAGCATCCTGTTACTGTAGAAACACAATGATGAGAATGAATAACATAATATTCTTGAAATACAATAAAATAATTGATGTGTATATGTAAACTAAAACTTATTCAGGAATAGTTATCTCTTTATTGTATTGCAACTACAGCATTTTGTATCTCATTTTGGTTACAGAAGATGCCTCCACTTCTTATTACATCCATGATGGAGACAGACTAAGAAATATAGTAAAATGCTTTACACTGTATACAGGGAAGCTACAGAATTGTTAAAAGTAGCAGTGCCTCAGTTTTATAGTCGTTCATTTGAACTTAAACTAGAACATTCATGATGAAATTAAAATGCAGACAAAAAAGTCACCATAAGAAAAAAAAATGTTGGCAATACAAAAAAGTTGCAGAGACAAAAAACAGGCATAGACTTTAAGGCATTTGGAGCGAGAGAAAATTGTTGCGCACGTTAAAATTTGTCACACGTAAAAAATATTTTGGAGCCTATTGACTTCAATGTATTTAGGGAATTTTTATGCATTTTTCTCATCACTAGAAAGAAGTTGATTTTCAAATATGGTGTATTTTTATATGTAGTATCTTCTAGAAATAAGTCTAAAGCAAAAGGACATCATTACTCATCAAGGCTGATTCTGTTAATGCCTTTAAGAATGGCTTGGATGATTTCTTGGACAGACATATCAAAGGCTATTGTGATACTAAATTCATGTTAGTATAGGTATGGGTATATAGAATGTACTGTATGTGAAAGTATAGAGGGCTGTGGGTATGGATGCTGGGGTTTCATTTGGATGGGTTAAAAATGATCAACTTTTTTCAACCCAATTTAACTATGTAACTATGTAACTATCCAAGTGTTTCTCCAGTGATTGGGAATTCCATTTAAACTCTTAAGGGTATCACCATCATCCAGTCACAATGGTTCAGTTGAACTATTCCAGTTGGTGTTAGCTGTAACTCAGTCACAATGATACCATGATGGTCTTTTTCAGTGTACATGACTGGATGTGTGAATTGTTGTGAAACCATCAGGGTCAGGATATCAAAGCAACATTGTATGTTGGTGAAAAAAGGGAATATGGTATCATACTTTACGTGATCTTCCTTTCATGGACAACTCCATGTCATACTTACCGGGATAGCCCCCGCCCATTCTTAAGTATCCAAGATCAAAATTAATCTAGGTATGGGGATATACGTATCCACCTATTATTCTGGAATGGAACACCCTACTAACTATACAAGCATGTCCAAGCCTGTGTTAAGACATGCCATAACCAGGGCCTTGCCTAAAGGCAAACATTGCAGCCTTGGTCCAGAGAGTATAAGCTCAATTTTATTTATTTTTATTTATTTTTTTTACAAACACCCTGTCCTGACGTCAACCTATAGGATACCAACCCCAACAAAAGGCAAAACACAGTAACATAGACCCTTAGAAAAAAATCCAGCATGCCATAATTGCATGCCTCCCATCCACAATTGGGGTTAACATGACAGAAATAACGTGTTATAATGACCCTGTGGATAATAACATTGATGAAAAGGATTTTTTCCCTAATGGGTCTGAAACTTTAGCTACACTGCATTGATGGTGTGTATCTAATTGTACAGCCACATCTATATGGCACCCAATAATCTAATATGGCCCATGTGTATACCTCATTGAGCTGACTGGACCCCTATTGTACTTGAGACAAAATGAATATGTCTGTGCTATAGTATACCTCATAGCAAGGTTCTAAAACCATGAGGCAGCAGTGAAGCCAGTAAATACAAAAGTAACTAAAATTTGCACTGCCCATTGTCTTCTGGACTGAGGCCAGATAATAAGTTAATAATAAGTTTATATCTATTCAGCCCAAGATCTCTCAAACCGCAAAAGGCAGGATACAGTATATAACTTATTTTCAAAATAAGCAGGCATAAAGGCCAGTCATAGAACCTTGATTCTAATTAGCGAGTTCCCTATGGCCGATTACTACTCCTCCACCAGCTTATAGTTTTGAATGTAGCAAAAATATGGACCACATACCCCAATGGTTGTGGTCTACAAGTCAGTGGTTATAATACATCAATTGTACAATACCTAACTGCTGTTTGACGGTTGCATTAGCACACATACTGTATGCAGTATAGCCATATACATATAAACCAGAATTGACCACTTCTCTCACCAGTATCTACACATGCCTATATTGTGATACACGTTTGTATAATCCTATATACTACATAGCCTTTGTATGAGTCAGAATTGGCCTTATCCAATTCATTTGGACAAAATATATGTCTACATCAGTTGTCACATTTACTGTATCTATAGTTCATATATTGGTTGGGTCATACTTTCCAGGGCACAGTCCCCTCAGCCATTATGGACTGCTGTATATAAGAGTATAATACTTATCCCCAGCACAGCTGATTAAGTTCATAATACATATACCTGACTTGGCTCCCACCTTTAAGTCAGCCTTAGCTTTTACCTTAAGCAAATGTATACCCAAATGGCTTGTATGCAAGAGTAATCCGTGCTTATAACCTAAATCAAACGTTATATAAAACAAACCTGACACAGGTAACTGGAGCAGTGCCAAGACCAAGAAATGTATAACATGTACATTCATATTTGGTTATTACTGCTAGCTCTAAAACCCCTGAATTGTTTCCACACATACATACAGTTTGGTTGTAATATTAAGCAATGCCAGGACCAAGACATGTATAATATGTACATTCATATTAGGTTTTTTCTGCCAGTTTCAGAACCATATATATGTTCAGTTTGGTTCCTACATTATGCAGACTGAGAGCACTCTGCCCCAGAGTCAAGAGGCCAGTCACTCTGCCTGCCAAACCCCAGCAAGCCAGTTACCACATATACACACATACACACATACACACATACACACATACACACATACACACATACACACATACACACATACACACATACACACATACACACATACACACATACACACATACACACATACACACATACACACATACACACATACACACATACACACATACACACTCATAATCTGGCTGAACAGTGTTCTACTCCCTTACAGCACTACCTTGGCTTCTAGGCTAGCTAGACTTAGAAAGCAGAATAAAGAAATACATGTTAATTTAATTAAAACCTTTACTATAACAGAACAGAGTTGTAACACAGAATCTTACCTGATGCTTCTGAGAATCAATCTGAGCTTCTAAGGGAGGGAGTGGGAGGGGAATGTACCTGTTAATTAACTGCACCTGAACCCTGACCGCCAAAGTAATTACCTAATTACCTACAACTGCTGCACAAAGAACCTGCAGACCCACATAGTGTAGTATTATCACTGCTCGTTGAACATATATATTAGCATAACATTTGCACTGCTCACAGAACACACAGAGCAGCAATGTTTTACCATTGTTCACATAACTTGCAGATCAGCTTGCGTTAACACTGCACACATAAGGATACTAGCATTGTATTAACGATGCTCACGTAATAAACAGACCAGCCTTGCCTTAATGCTGCTCTCAGAACCTGCAGATCATCATTGTATTAACATTGTTCCCAGTATTGCATTATCATTGTCATTACGTTAACATTGCTTATAGAACGTATAGATCAGCATTGCAGCTGCACAGTTCCCCCAATGGCCAAACTGGCTTATCCATTCTTAAGAGTTAAGAGACTCCAGCAATAGGATGGCATTCCCAATTTAAGCGTAGCTTTTAACTGGCAGCAGATTAAAGGCCCCACGTTTTTTGTTTTTTTTTGCAAATTACCTCCACCTTGGGAAAGACTTGTGAGGAAGGCAGCTGGCTCTGAAACCTAAATTCCTGCAGAAAAAAAAAAAAAAAACCCCAGTATAGGGGGAAAAAGAATCAGACCATAGCACTCAGGCTGCTAACTAAATATTCTTTACCACACAGATATCTTCTAACCCCACTCCACAGGGCAACCCTGGGATTCCATCAGGTTACCTTAACTAATTACCACCTACCTCTCCCATCCTTAAAAATCATAAGGGGTGTAGGGGCCATATACCTCAATGCCGCTGGACACTTTTTAGCAATGCCCAGGTAGGCACACGGATGAGGGGACACAGCACTTACCACCTCACAGGTTATAATTAGGGATGGGTGAATTTTTTCACCTTGTTTCGCTGTGCAAATGATGCCCATAGACTTGTATGGCTTCATGCTTTTAAAAAAAATACGTTTGTCATTTTGCACAGACTATACGCGGGTCAAAAAAATTTAGACTTTAATGGGCGACGGCGAAATTTTGCCGGCGGCGAATTTTTGGCAAAATGAAATGTGTCAAATTTGTCCATCCCTAGTTATAATCAGTCCCAGAGGGCACATGGATCAAGGACAAACTAGTGATATTAGCCACAATAACATTGTGCCTGACACTGAAGATTCCAACCAAGGTTAAAAAGAAAACTTGCTTCTAACAGGAACAAAAATAAACTGAAGCAGAAGGAAAAAAAGACACCGGATTGGTGGGGTTGAGCTTTTAAAGCTTTGTGGAGGGTCCTTCTGATGGGAGCACTGGGGCCTAAGCCCCCTGCAAGTGGCATTGCAGGCCCCTTCCTCTGTTTACGGATGTTTTTTTCCATTCTGGCATAAATGGCCTCCTTCAAACCTCTTTCAAACCATGTATTCTGTATCCCACACATATATAAAGCAGTGTCCCTTTTCCTTCAGATTTAGATAGACTGCTGGGTTTTATGCTGATGAGTTAGCCCTCATATGTTAGGTAATTCACTTACTGAGTGTTCTTTGGTCTCCCCAATGTATAGAACTATGCAATCCACTACACTGGACAGTATAGATCACATTATTTTTCATGTGCTTCAGAGATTGGCTATTTGGGGATACCAACTTCTGTCAAAAGATTTTGCTTGATTTGAAAACACAGGAATGTGATGTTTTTACCAATATTCCAGCAACATAGTGGATGTTATTCTACCTGCTGTGTGCCTTAAATCTGTGTGTTGATCTGGAGACACAGATAAACCCATGACACAGCCATGCTTTGTCTATATAAAAACAAACTTGTTTCTGAAGTAACTGGTATTAAGCAGGTCCAGCAAAAAGCAAACTTGTTTGGCCCCTGCTTTGCTCTTTTGCAAAGGGTGATGTCTTGTTTCAGTCATTTTCTCACTGCTTCAATAGCCTCAGTTGTGGGGTATGCAAGTAAATATATAGATGTAACATCATAGGATACTATTGTGTCACAACACATACACACTTTATAGACTATGGAGTCTATGGAGATCTGAGTATGGTGTTCTGCTGTCTATAACTTTTTCTTGTAGCTGCTAGTAGGATCCCTCTTGAGTTGTTTATATGTATCTAAATCACTGAGTACTGTAGTCAGAGTCTGATGTGTTTGGCATCACTGCACATCTCCCTTTAACCGCTGGCGTTAGTGACACTTGGGTCCTTGGCAAATTCTGTCAGAGCCCTCCTCTCCAGCAAACTTCACACTAGTTAGGGCAGCTGATACTTTTAACTAGACATGTTCTGCCTCTTCAACTGTTATGGTACTGTTATGTGTGGAAGATTATGTGGCTGTGCTGAAATCCACTGCTAGGGCATGTTGCCATAGTCAATTAGACCTAGGGTTGCCACCTGTCCGATTTTGACCCTGACAACCAGGCTGCCCGGGTCAAAACTGCCTGCCCAAAGGATTTCCTATGAGTAATGTGACCACTCATAGGAAACTGCCATGTCGTAGCTTCACCCTGCCCCTATTATGTTGCGGCTCCGCCCATCTGCCCGGAGTTCCACTAGACAGAAGGTGACAACCCTAAGTAGACCTTTGACTAGGACTTCCTTCTCTGACTTGGTGAGTTCCCCATCTGACAAGTTCTTTACCCATAAATACTTCATGTTATGGAGATTGCTGTTATAATATTTGCATCTTCTTGCAAAATTGTCCTTTAGATGTTTCTAGTCTGTAAAAGTAAAAATGTTTATTTGTCTCTCCTTGCCATTGTCATGTAGGGATAGTTGAGGTTGCTTTGTAAAAATATCTGTTTCACAAGTCAAGCTCCTGATTTGGGGCCTCTGTGAAAAAGTTGGTCTGACTCAAATGTTCATTTAATAGTTGTTTCTAGGCTTTCTTTAGGATCAACTTGGACCTGTCACTTTTTACAGCAGATGTAAAGTGCAAGGTGGGATTCCCTTAAAACATAGTTAACTCATAGATGGTTTGCATAATCCACACGTTTGCTTGCTGTCCTCTCAAATTCTCTTACCAATTTTGGTATTTTCTCCATCAGTAGCATAAAGCAACAGAACTTTCTGAGTATTCTTGAAAAGTTTCAACACTCATCTGAAAAGCTATTTTTAAAATGCTACTGGGAGTTTGCCAAGTTCCCAGTCACCAACTTGCTCATTTCATAGACAAATCGCCAAAACAAAAGCTGGCATGCTGTTACCATCAAATCTTTGCTCTTCTCATATGTGTTGATTGCAAAGTGGCCTCTGGAATTGAATGAGGAGATACATTTTTCTCATCTATTTAAATCTGACATATTAGAAAAATGTTTTTTAGGAAAAAGCTTTATGATATGAAGTGAGTGTTTTAATGAAAACAAAATGAATATAAATGTTCTTAAATATTTCTTAATAACTTGTAGGGGCCGATTCACGAAGGGTCGAATATCGAGGGTTAATTAACCCTCGATATTCGACTGGGAATTAAAATCGTACGACTTTGAATATCGAAGTCGAACGATTTTGCGCAAATCCTGCGATCGATCGATCGAAGGATTTTTATCCAACGATCGAACGAAAATCCTTCGATCAAAAAATCACAGGCAAGCCTATGGGGACCTTCCCCATAGGCTAACATTGACTTCGGTAGCTTTTAGCTGCCGAAGTAGGGGGTCGAAGTTTTTTTTAAAGGGACAGTACTTCGACTATCGAATGGTTGAATAGTCGAACGATTTTTACTTCTAATCGTTCGAATCGTTCGAATTCGATCGAATTCGATCGAATTCGATCGAATTCAACCAATTCGATGGTCGAAGTACCCAAAAAATACTTCGAAATTCGAATTTTTTTTTATTCGAATCCTTCACCCGAAATTCGTGAATCGGCCCCGTAATGTGCAATAATAGTTTCCCTTTAAGTCAGGAACTTGTTCAGCCATTACAGATAGTGATTAGTGATGAGCTAATCTGTATCATTTTGATTCACTGAAAAATTCACGAAAAAGCTAAAACTTTCAAAATGAACAGTGTTTATTGTAATGCATTGGCATATGCCCCAAACTGTCTGATTGGCCCCTAGCAAGACCAAAGCAGAGCTAGATATTTCTGAAAGATCAATTAAGTTATTTTAGGAAAGGTTTTGACTGTACCCCATATGCTTTTTTTTTCTCTCTTTAAAAACATCAGGTCTGGATAAACAAAGAGTGAGGTTATACACTTTATGCATTTAGTGGGATCTTCAGTAGAGATGGCGCGAACTGTTCGCCGGCGAACTTGTTCGCGCGAACATCGGGTGTTCGCGCTCGCCGGAAGTTCGCGAACGTCGCGCGACGTTCGCCATTTTGGGTTCGCCATTGTTGGCGCTTTTTTTTGCCCTCTCACCCCAGACCAGCAGGTACATGGCAGCCAATCAGGAAGCTCTCCCCTGGACCACTCCCCTTCCCTATAAAAACCGAAGCCCTGCAGCGTTTTTTCACTCTGCCTGTGTGTGCTGAAGAGATAGTGTAGGGAGAGAGCTGCTGCCTGTTAGTGATTTCAGGGACAGTTGAAAGTTTGCTGGCTAGTAATCGTTTTGATACTGCTCTGTTATTGGAGGGACAGAAGTCTGCAGGGGTTTGAGGGACATTTAAGCTTAGGTAGCTTTGCTGGCTAGTAATCTACCTTCTACTGCAGTGCTCTGTATGTAGCTGCAGTGGGCAGCTGTCCTGCTTCTGATCTCATCTGCTGACTGCTGCAATAACAGTAGTCCTTGTAAGGACTGCTTTTATTTATTTTTTTGTTGTTTTACTACTACTACTACTATAAGAGCCCAGTGCTATTAGTCTAGCAGTGTTGGGGAGTGGGACTGGTGTGCTAATCTGCTGCTCCTAGTAGTTCAGCAGCACCAACTGTAATTTTTTTTTTTTTAATATTCATTTTTTTTTTATTTTACTTTTTTTTATTTTACTACCACTGTAGTAGTGTATAAGTTGACCTTTTAGGCATTATTTGCCCTGTAGGCATTTTTTGCCCAGTGTGTTATTCAACCAACTGCCATCTAGCTGTGTGACCTTGTTCACATTCTGTCTAAATATCCATAATATTACCGTCTCCAGAAAAAACACCGGAGTGACTTTTTTCAAGCAGCCATAATAAATTTTACGTAATCCGTATCCATCGCTGTAGTAGTGTATAAGTTGACCTTTTAGGCATTATTTGCCCTGTAGGCATTTTTTGCCCAGTGTGTTATTCAACCAACTGCCATCTAGCTGTGTGACCTTGTTCACATTCTGTCTAAATATCCATAATATTACCGTCTCCAGAAAAAACACCGGAGTGACTTTTTTCAAGCAGCCATAATATATTTTACGTAATCCGTATCCATCGCTGTAGTAGTGTATAAGTTGACCTTTTAGGCATTATTTGCCCTGTAGGCATTTTTTGCCCAGTGTGTTATTCAACCAACTGCCATCTAGCTGTGTGACCTTGTTCACATTCTGTCTAAATATCCATAATATTACCGTCTCCAGAAAAAACACCGGAGTGACTTTTTTCAAGCAGCCATAATATATTTTACGTAATCCGTATCCACCGCTGTAGTAGTGTATACGTTGATCTTGTGGGCAGTATTTGCACAGTGTTTTCTTCAAACCGCCATCTAGCTGTGTGAGCTTGTTCACATTTTGTCTAAATATTGATAATATTATCGTCTCTAGAAAAACCACTTGAGTTACTTTTTTTCAAGCAGCATTCTTATATTTTACGTAATCCGTATCCACCGCTGTGTATACGTTGACCTTGTAGGCATTATTTGCACAGTGTTTTCTTCAAACCGCCATCTAGCTGTGTGAGCTTGTTCACATTTTGTCTAAATATTGATAATATTATCGTCTCTAGAAAAACCACTTGAGTTACTTTTTTTCAAGCAGCATTCTTATATTTTACGTAATCCGTATCCACCGCTGTGTATACGTTGACCTTGTAGGCATTATTTGCACAGTGTTTTCTTCAAACCGCCATCTAGCTGTGTGAGCTTGTTCACATTTTGTCTAAATATTGATAATATTATCGTCTCTAGAAAAACCACTTGAGTTACTTTTTTTCAAGCAGCATTCATATATTTTACGTAATCCGTATCCACCGCTGTGTATACGTTGACCTTGTAGGCATTATTTGCACACTGTTTTCTTCAAACTGCCATCTAGCTGTGTGTATTATCGTTTCCAGAAAAACCAACTGAGTTTTTGTTGTTGTTGTTTTTTTAAAAATAATGCCAGGCAAAGGCAGGCCGCCACGCAGAGGCCGTGCTAGGGGCCGTGCTGCTATGCAATCCTGTGGCCCTAGCAAATTGCCCAGTTTTAAAAAGCCAATGACCCTGAACTCCCAAAATGCTGAAGAGGTAGTTGACTGGCTTACACAGCACACCCCATCCTCTACCGTTTCTAACTTTACCACAACATCCTCCTCATCCTCCACTGCTATGGCCACCCCACGTAACACTTCCTCCACCACCGGTGCCCCTTCTTCACTGGAGTCAGAGGAGTTATTTTCCCATGAGTTTCTTGAACTGAGTAATGCGCAACCATTATTGGCAGAAGAAGATGAAGGAGATGAGGACGTTACACCAGATTTAATTCTGGCAGAGAACACGACAGAGATGGACATAATGATGAGTGATGAGGAGGAGGTCCCCGCTGCTGCTTCCTTCTGTGATGTGTCAGAAGAAATTGATGCATCTGAGGAGAATGATGATGAGGAGATTGATGTTTTGTGGGTGCCTAGTAGAAGAGAGCAAGAGGAGGGTAGTTCAGATGGAGAGACGGAGAGTCAGAGAGGCAGTAGGAGAATAAGACTTAGAAGAAGCAGGGAGGACAGCCCGCAGGGATCAGTAGGGCAACAACATGTATCGGCACCTGTGTTCAGCCGGCCAACGCACCCGCCATTGCCGCCAATGCCGCCAACTTCTACTGTTACCGCCAGATCGCAGACTTCCAAAAAGTCAGCAGTGTGGGATTTTTTTAATGTGTGTGCCTCTGACAAAAGCATTGTAATTTGCAATGAGTGCAGTCAGAAACTGAGCCTTGGTAAGCCCAACAGCCACATAGGTACAACTTCTATGCGAAGGCACATGAGCGGCAAGCACAAAGCACTTTGGGAGCAACACCTCAAAGGCAACAGGCAAACTAAAAGCCACACTCCTTCTGGTCCAGCATCTTACTGCTCTACCTCTGCTCTCCTTGACCCATCTGAACCACCCTCCACTCCGCCTTCCACCTTGACCACCTGTTCCCATTCCCAGTCATCTGCCACCAGCCAAGTTTCTGTGAAGGCCATGTTTGAGCGTAAGAAGCCAATGTCTGACTGTCACCCCCTTGCCCGGCGTCTGACAGCTGGCTTGTCTGCACTCTTAGCCCGCCAGCTTTTACCATACCAGCTGGTGGACTCTGAGGCCTTCCGCAAATTTGTAGCAATTGGGACACCGCAGTGGAAGGTACCCAGCCGCAATTTTTTTTCTAAAAAGGGAATACCACACCTGTACCAACATGTGCAGAGCCAAGTTACCGCATCTCTGTCACTTAGTGTTGGGCCAAAGGTCCATATGACTACTGACGCATGGTCCTCCAAGCATGGTCAGGGCAGGTATGTTACCTACACTGCCCACTGGGTGAACTTGGTAATGGCTGGGAATGGGAAGCAGGGAATGGGTAGCTCAACAACAACAACAACAGTGGAGTTGGTGTCACCGCCACGGATTGCACGCGGTTCTGCCACCACCTCTACTCCTCCATCGCTCTCTACCTCGTCTTCTTCCTCTTCTTCTTCTTACTCTGCTGCTGGGTCCTCCTTCTCCTCCTCCACACCTGTGCACCCCCAGCTCCCCCTAGGCTATTCGACGTGCCAGGTACGCCGTTGTCACGCTGTCTTGGGGATGACGTGCCTGGAAAGCAAAAACCATACCGGATCTGTACTCCTGTCATCTCTGCAGTCACAGGCCGATCGGTGGCTGACCCCACACCAACTGCAGATCGGAAAAGTGGTGTGTGACAATGGAAGCAATCTGTTGGCAGCGTTGAGACTGGGAAATTTAACACATGTGCCCTGCATGGCACATGTGTTAAATTTAATAGTCCAACGTTTTGTCTCCAAGTACCCAGGATTCCAGGACGTTCTCACCCAGTCCAGAAAGGTGTCGGCCCATTTCAGACGTTCCTACACAGCCATGGCACGCCTTGCTGACATTCAGCAGCGCTACAACATGCCAGTCAGGCGTTTGATTTCTGACAGCCAGACTCGCTGGAATTCAACGCTCCTTATGTTGGAACGTCTGCTGCAACAACAAAGGGCCGTCAACGAGTACCTTTTTGAACTGGGTGGTAGGACTGGATCTGCAGAGCTGGGGATTTTTTTCCCCCGTTACTGGGTGCTTATGCGCGATGCCTGCAGGCTCATGCGACCTTTTGAAGAGGTGACAAATATGGTCAGTCGCACCGAAGGCACCATCAGCGACCTAATACCCTTCGCTTTCTTCCTGGAGCGTGCCGTGCGACGAGTGACAGATGAGGCTGTAGACCAGCGTGACGAGGAGCTGGAAGCGCACGATTTATGGTCGGAATCACCAGAACGAACCCAGGCACCTGCTGCAACGCAGGGAGAGGTGCCAGAAGTGGAGTCAGAGGAGGAAGGTGGCTTTGTGGAGGAGGAGGAGGAGGACCAACAGGAGCAGGCTTCCCAGGGGGCTAGTGGTGACCTTTTGGGGACCCCTGGTCTTGTACGTGGCTGGGGGGAGGAGACCGTGGATGATGCAGTCCTTGATAATGAGGAAGCGGAGATGGATAGCTCTGCATCCAACCTTGTGAGAATGGGGTCTTTCATGCTGTCATGCCTGTTGAAGGACCCCCGTATCAAGAGGCTTAAGGAGAAGGACCTGTACTGGGTCGCAACGCTACTAGACCCTCGGTACAAGCATAAAGTGTCAGAAATGTTACCAACATACCACAAGTCCGAAAAGATGCGGCATTTACAAACCAGCCTGCAAAACATGTTGTACAATGCTTTTAAGGGTGATGTCACTTCAGGAACTCATCAACATTCCAGGGGCAGAGGTGCCAGTAATCCTGCCACGAGCACACCTGCAAGGACAAAGCCCTTTGGCCGGTCTGTAACGTCAGACATGCAAATGTTTTTCTGTCCAAGGCAGCGCCACAACCCTTCTGGATCCACCCTCAAAGAACGCCTCGACCGGCAGGTAGCGGACTACCTGGCATTATCTGCAGATATCGACACTCTGAGGAGCGATGAACCCCTGGACTACTGGGTGCGCAGGCTTGATCTGTGGCCAGAGCTGTCACAATTTGCCATGAACCTCTTGTCTTGCCCAGCCTCAAGTATGCTCTCAGAAAGGACCTTCAGTGCAGCAGGAGGGATTGTAACTGAGAAGAGAACTCGCCTAGGTCACAAAAGTGTTGATTACCTGACCTTTATTAAAATGAATGAGGGGTGGATCTCGGAGGGTTACTGCACGCCGGAAGACTTGTTCTGACTTCTATGCAGCTGTCCTTCTCTTCAAGCCTCATGACTCCACACACAGTCGTTGACCTTGTTGACTCAACGTATATGGCAAAAAATGACTATTTTCAGCATTTATATGGCATATTTTTTCTGGCAACTGTGCTTCAGTGGCTGCGACCAAAAAAACTGGGCAAACAATGCCTACAAGGTCAACGTATGGCAAAAAATTACTATTTTCAGCATTTATATGGCATATTTTTTCTGGCAACTGTCCTTCAGTGGCTGCGTCCAAAAAAAACTGGGCAAACAATGTCTACAAGGTCAACGTATGGCGAAAAATTACTATTTTCAGCATTTATATGGCATATTTTTTCTGGCAACTGTGCTTCAGTGGCTGTGTCCAAAAAAACTGGGCAAACAATGCCTACAAGGTCAACGTATGGCAGTTGTTTAAAGAGAACAGTAGATTACTAGCCAGCAAAGCTACCTAAGCTAAAATGTCCCTCAAATCCCTGCAGACTTCTGTCCCTCCAATACAGAGCAGTATCAAGCAGATTACTAGCCAGCAAACTTACTATCATCTGTCCCTGAAATCACTAACAGCTCTCCCCCTACACTATCTCTTCCAAGCACACACAGGCAGATTTTTCAGATACATTTTTGCCCTTGATCCCCCTCTGGCATGCCACTGTCCAGGTCGTTGCACCCTTTAAACAACTTTAAAATCATTTTTCTGGCCAGAAATGTCTTTTTTAGATGTTAAAGTTCGCCTTCCCATTGAAGTCTATGGGGTTCGCGAACCGTTCGCGAACCGCTCGCATTTTTGCGCAAGTTCGCGAATATGTTCGCAAACTTTTTTTCCGACGTTCGCTACATCCCTAATCTTCAGAAGAAAAAAGAGCCCCATAATTCCTTACCATGCCTTACTACTTCTAGGTCACTCAAAGGGAACATGTCCACTAAAATGATTAACCCTTAGTGACGGGCGAATTTATTCGCCAGGCGCAAATTTGCGGCGAATTTGAGTGATTCATCGCCAGCGAATAAATTTGCGAAACGCCCGCGAAAATTCGCCTGAAAAAATTCGCTAAAAACGGCCGCCGGCGTCAAAAAAATGGGCGCCGGCATCAAAAACGGGCATCGGCGTCAAAAACAAGACACCTGCGCCGTTTCATGAACGGCGCAAATTCGCCCATCACTATTAACCCTCTTTTCTACACATAAAATTAAATCAGCGTAACATACTCTAATATGGAGGCAGAAGTTGGTGTGGATTTGGTCGGAGTAGTTTGCAGAAAACAGTGAGAACTATTTTGATAAATAACCCCTTAGAGTTAATAGCAGTGACTAATATGCTGTTCACCTACTGTATATCATTTTGTGAGGCAAAGGCAGATGGGCTTTAACCAAATTTTAGACTGCAAAGGGGTTTAAACACAAAAAGTCTAAAAATGTTGCAATACCATGACAGGTCTACTCTTTTAACTACTTGACTGGAAAGTTACAAATGGTAGATAATTCAGAACAATAGCTGTCCTTAAAGGAAAACTATACCCCCCAAACAATGTAGGTCTCTATTAAAAGATACTGAGTAAAACAGCTCATGTGTAAAACCCTGCTTCATGTAAATGAACCATTATCATAATAATATACTTTTTTAGTAGTATGTGCCATTGGGTAATCATAAATAGAAAATTGCCATTTTAAAAAATAAGGTTAATAAATAAAGTTTAATACAACTTTTTTAATTAAAAAGAATCGTAAGGAAAATTAGAAAAATAATTTTTCCTTGCCCACCATCGGCCTATTTCCTAATAGTCCCTGGGTGCTCTTGTTGTTCTGATCTCTGTTCCTTGACTGTAGTCTGTCCCTGACATCTGCTACTTAGCTTCCTGTACTGACCTCTACCAGTTTACTGACCATTCTTCGGATCCTGACTTTGTACTGTGTTACTTTTGTTTCTGACTCCGGCCTGTGACACCGACTACGTCTCTGATTCTTCATTTTGTACTGCACTTCCTGATTGGGATCAACCCAGCCTGACCCTTGACTATGTTCTTTGTTTCCCATCCTACTTGTACATGTTCGGTCCCCTTGTCTGCCTAGAACTCTTCCTCTTGGTCCTCTCACTTTATGATGTGATGGCGTAGAGCTCCTCCAGAAGCAAAAGGTGGCTATTATAGGCGGAAGCATGAGCCTTGACTGGGACCTTGGGGTTTTGGGATACCTTACATTACACTGATGCTATCTGCTGCATATTTTATTGTAGTAACTGTACAGAGGTTTTTAGAGATGAGTTTTGTGTTAGTTTTGTGCTAAGTATATTGCTGTGAATTTGACAGAGAGTCTTTATCCCAGTTTCATCTGACATCACAGAAACCTTTTAAACATTGCCTTATTATTTTTGGAATTTTCCCATAAAGGGGTTTGCAGAGCTCTTATATATTGTAGTTGACTCATGGTAGCATGGTTTTACAAAATTTTAAGATCTATATATATATATATATATATATATATATATATCTACCTATATATATATATCTATATATCTATATATATATATCTATATATATATATATATATATATATATATATTTTTTATATATATATATATATATATATATATATATATATATATATACAGTACATTTATTTCATCACTGTGCATTCCAATTTATATATATATATATATATTGACCTGTTCTTTTTAAAGATGATACAATAAAGATGAAGATTTTTTAAATTCCCAGTGTGCATTCCTGATTCTATGGATTACTATATATATATATATATATATATATATATATATTTTTTTTTTGAGGAACATCTTGATACAGGCAGTCCCCAGGTTACGTACGAGATAGGGTCTGTAAGTTTATTCTTAAGTTGAATTTGTATGTCAATTGAAACAAATACATTTACTTATTAAATGCAACAAGACAGACGTGTGTCTTAACATATTATTTATTTTTTACATTTCTGTGCTCTGTAGTAGACAACACATACCAGAGGGGATTGGGGCAGATGGTTTATTAAAGCTAAATGCTAATAAAGGCCAAGCAAACCACAATACATTACTGTAATAGCCTCTGTTTGTAAGTGTGAGTTGTATGTAAGTCAGGTGGATGTAACTCAAGGACTCCCTGTACTCGAATTTCACACTGCTTAGATATGTTGTGAAATAAAATATTGTTGTTATACCTGTATTTTCAGTGCCTCAAGGCTCCTTAACAGTTAGAAAATCAGCGTATGAGTGTTTCAGCTCATAACTGCCTCCCTTTAGAACAACAACTGATGTAACAATGAAGGTGGCAGTTAGCCAGGGCCTCTTTTTAGAAGAACAACTGATGTAACAATGCAGGTGGCAGTTAACCAGGGCCTTTAGAAGAACAACGGATGTAACAATGCAGGTGGCAGTTAGCCAGGTTCCTCCCTGTATCCCTGTATAAGAACAAATGATGTAACAATGCAGGCGACGTTTAGCCAGGAACATAGTAATGAGATTGCACTTAGCAAAGTTATTTTTCAACAGAAGAGAGGCTGTGAGATATATCTCATAATGTTGTAACCCTGTACATACTCCCATGAGTCATGGAACAATAATTTGTAATAAATTATAAATAATGCATTCATTAAGGAGACACATATATTAATTGGACAATGTTTTTTTTAATTAAAATTCAATGAATTACCCAATAACATTGGTTTGTTACAAAATATAGAAACCTGAAGTGTTAATTTTATTTGAATTATTTTTGTTTGTTTACTTTGTTTAATGCCTGTTTTCTAACTGATTGATAAATTATGGGATAAAAGAGACAGTGTGGAAAAATAAATCAAAATATTAATCATATTAATACAGTTCTACTCATGATACTGAAGTACTGCAATCTCTTGCACTAACATCATTTCACATGGTTTAATCTCCCATGAAATTGGAGCTGTTATAATTTGATTGTTTTTTTAGCTCTCAGTCATATTATCAGGTCTCTATGTTAATAAGCTCTCCACATTACAAAGTCTGTTACTGTCCAATCACTTGTAATCTGCATTCCTTTGGTGTGTTACCCAGTAGTTCAGACACTGCCATTGTCATGCCCAGGTTCTCCAGAACTGCTGTCACACATTTCACATACCATTGAGATCAGCTGTTAACAGAACAGAAAAGAAGACTGGTAAGTTAGTCATGATACTGCACGGCATCAAGTTGTGAAGGCTTATTTATCAACATTCTCATTTTAGTGGTTTTAGAGGTAAGTGGTTTTAGAGGTTTTCATTAAAAGATCCAAATATAAAAAGTAAGAATGGGAAAAAAAGCAATGAACGATCCACAAAAAAAAATACCTCGAAAACCTCTAAAAATGCCTGTTTTTTGGCACAATTCCTATCCAAAAAAATCCAAAAAGCCTTTAAAAGACTGAATTGATTAAAAGTGACCCAATCACACATCGCTATAAAATAACTGAAAAGGTTTATTTAGGGGCAGATTTATCAAAGCTCGAGGTGAATTTTCAAATTAAAAATATTTGAATTTCAAGCTATTTTTTGTGTACTTCAACTAGGGAATAGTCCAGATTCGATTCGAATTTGAAAAAGATGCAAAAATTAGAATATCGAAATTACTCATGTACTGTCTTTTAAAAAATTTGACTTCAACCATTTGCTATCTAAAACCTACTGAATTGCTGTTTTTCTGCTGCTGTTTTATCCTATGGAGGACCTCCTAGAACTTATTTGGAGTCAATTGGTGGACTTTGAAAAATTGAAGGTTTTTGTGGGAAAAACTTTGAATCAAATTCGATCAAATGCGCTATTCCTTCGATATGGCCAAATACGGACCTATTCGATGGAAAGCGGCCCTATTCGACCAAAAAAAAACTTCAACTTAATTTCAGTTGGTCTTTTTGAATTCGAATTTCAAAGATTTTTCAATTCGAAATTCGACCCTTGATAAATATGCCCCTTAATGTATAAATCTAGGAAAGTTGCTTATAAATACTGTACATGTTCTTTTATCATGGAACATGCTTTTAATTTATATATATATATATATATATATATATATATATATATATATATATATATATATATATATATAGCAAATTCTAAAAAACTAATTTACAGTAAGAACTTTTTAATAGTTAACAAAGTTAGATAAATATAATTAATTTATGATTAAAATCTAAAATTCATATTTTGTTAACTATTAAAAAGTTCTTACTGTAAATTAGTTTTTTAGAACTTGCTATATATATATATATATATATATATATATATATATATATATATATAGCAAGTTCTAAAAAACTAATTTACAGTAAGAACTTTTTAATAGTTAACAAAGTTAGATAAATATATTTAATTTATGATTAAAATCTAAAATTCATATTGGACTGAAAACTGCAGTCAACAAAATCTCATCAGATATGATTCTGCCATTTTCTTTGTTCGCATTTACAATATGCTGTAGTCTTCCTGAAATCTAGGTGGCAGCATCACTCTAGCCTTGGAAATAAAGTCTATTTTACATTATCATTTTTTTTGGTTTCGACCTGTGGTAATAATATAAATCAGTGAAATAAAGAATTTTGCAATAATACAATTTATATGCAATGATTTCTTGCCACTGCCAAAAGTAGTTTGTGCACATCCACAAAAGAAATAATGTTACTCTATACAATTGCTAGACTTTATTATAAGATGTTAGAAGTCATGATAAACCACCTGCCAGCAATATAATAGAAATTGCTCCCTGGAGTTCTCTTTGAATATTTCTCCTCTCTCTTGAACCATCACAAAATGCAAGTTATTATAAGTAAGTTATGCTAGCAAAACTTATATCTGAAGCCATTAGACTTTATCATTATTCTGGAACTGAATTAATGTACATTTTTCTTCACTGCTCCTGATTTTCCTTCTATAAAAACTTAGTATAGGTCAATAGCATCTGCAGTGTGTTGTGACTTACATTATAAAATAATATGGACTATGTAAAATGTAATTAAATTGGCTTCTATGGCTACATCAGCCCCATGGGAGATTGATTTAAAACAGAATTAAGGTCAGCTACAGCTGCTTATAATCAACAACTCCCATCATCCTTAGTTACTGTAATTGTTAGAACCTACAATGGGAGAAGCAACATCTCATCCTGCCATAGCGGCTTCTATGTAGAGCAGGTGTAACATGTGACCCTCTCTCAGATGAGCCAAGTCTCCCAAGTCAAGTGTTGGGGAAAAGTTTAATGAAGTGGTGCTATAAATGTTCCATGTCAGAAATACAGTAACAAGGAAATACTTCTGGCACTGGTGGTTTTTAGCCATTAATAGTAGATTTATTGAACATCCAAATATGGTACACTGATGAATAAATAAATGAATTATTATGACCTATTGGGGGAGACTTGTGAAGGTACAGGAAAAAGAGCACCAGTCTCATTCTATCCTGAACAATTCTCATGCAGGGGGCTTACTGTATCTATGGATAATTGACTAAAACCACTAAAAACCTAATTCAAGGGGAGGGGCTGTTCTCTGACTTTCACTAAAGTGATGGCTTACCTTAGGGTCACATCAACCCCCTACTAAGGTGGAGCCCAAAGAAGAAAGTCTGTGTGCCCTCTCCTTTTATAGAAAATAAAACTAAGAAATACTCTATTGGAAATACCTCCTTCCTTCAGGGAATGAGCGACCTTCTTGGGACTTCCTACGCTGGAAGTTATATAATATATATCTATATCTGCTTAAAATTGGCTATGATATCTAGATGGGACATATCATCTATATATATATATATATATATATATATATATATATATATATATATATATATATATATATATATATATATATATATATATATATATATATATATATATATATAATGCATAATAAATATAAATAGAACATATTTATAGGCTTTAGATATAATATCAAAGGACAGACATAATATCAAAGGCTATTGTGATACTAAGCTCTATAGTTAGTATAGGTATGGGTATATAGAATTTAATTAAAAGTAGGGATGGGTGTATGTATGGATGCTGGCTGGGTTTTCATTTGGAGGGGTTGAACTTGATGGACTTTGTCTTTTTTCAAACCAATTTAACTATGTAAGTAACTATAATCAAAACAAATCAAGTGTCATCTTTATGGACTGTTTACTGAATAAAAAACATGTCTGCTTTGGTGCTATCCCCAGGCAAACTTTGTAATGTAATCATTAACAAAAACGCAGGAGCCTTGCTATTAAATCTGATTATTAGCAATGAGAGAATACCACCCAGCCTGAGGGCTTTATTTGTTTGGCATTATGTAACTGAATGAGCTATACTTATGTTATGCAAGACAACTGTCTGAATCATTAACTGAAATATATTCAGATAAAGGTTTCAATAATTGATAAAATACATAATTATACATATTGTGAAAGTATTCAGAATGATGCCATTTGCTAGCATTCAGTGGCCACACTTCATAGGCAAGTATATTCCAACTTTGGAGGGGATTCACTTATTACAGTACAATACTACTCTTGGTTTGGTTGACACAACTTCCTTGCTGATAGATTAACTTTTGCACAAGCTTTTAGTTTTTAAAGGGCAAGGAAAGTGTAGTGCACAAGCAGATAGGGCACCATAAAAAAAGAGAAACCTTAAAAAAAAATCTATACATTCATACTGATATTTTACGAAAGCACTTGCTTTGCCCTGCAGTATTCATTGTTTCATCCACTTTTCAAGTACTATGAATACATCCCTTCTGTCCAATTTGCACAAACTTAATCAGATCCATTTGCACTCGTGCTTAAAGATTTACAGCCTGAAAGTCTACCAAAGACCATAGTCTCAATCACCAGCGACCCAATACAATGTTTAGTGGGGTCAGAGGACCCAAGATGAAAGCTGCAACCACTGATGCCATGAAGATATTTATTACATGTATTTCTGGTTAAATATTTAGTTGCAAAAATAATTGGCAATAACGGGCAATTTGGAACAGGGCAAGGATTCCTATTAATAGGAGAAATGGTGTTTGGGGGGCTTTCCTTATCCTTTAAGCAGCCCCACACCATAATTCTAACACTGCCATGCTACTTAAAGTACAGTACCAGTAACACCAGGAAATTAAAAGGGGATTGAAAACATTTACAAATAATGCTTGCCAGTATTGATGGGCAAATTTATTTGGCAGGCACGAATTTGCAGCGAATTTCTGTGTTTTGCTGCTGGTGAACAAATTTGCGAATTTGTGACGAATAACGGATGCCCATTTTGACACCGGTGATTTGTCGACGTCGTTAAAATCCGCATTTCATGAATCTTTTGCACGTTTTGCAAATTTCTTACCAGGAAAAAAAAACTTTTTTACCAGGAAAAAAAATTACAACTCACCAGTCTTCACTAATAAAATTCGGCACCGGTTCCAAATATTAGAATACTGCTATTAAAGTGATACTGACACACAAAAAACTACTCTTCACAATGTGAATGTACTGTGCATTAAGGGGATTATTAACTAAAACTTTTTCTCACTGTTTAAAAAAAAAATCAGACTCAACTCCCAAACCCGAATGGCCTTAATTTAACAATAATTTTTCTTGAAAAAAAGTCAGTGTGAAAATGTTGCGACAAAATCAAGTGTCATTTGAATCATTCAACTTTTTTGAATTGACTCTCCGAAAACTTGACTTTTTCAAGTGGTCGAACACAAACCAGTGCAAACAGCCCAAAACTATTGAGAAACCTGAAGGTACCATGTGCCATTGACTTCTACATGATTTCAACAGGTTTTAGCTGGAGCATTTTTCGGATTCAGAATTTTAGTAGCTTTGGGGCATAATAAATCTTGAATCATTCAAGTTTTTTTTCCTCTAAAAATTCACATTTTTCTTCCCCTCGACCAGAAAATTTTGAGACTTCATAAATAGGCCTTACAGGTCATATGTAATTCCTGGGAGGCAGCAGCGATGCCCCCCATCTCCCCTCCACTCATGAGCATCCTTTCATACTTGGTGGATGATCATTACTTACAGTGAGAAGTTCAAATATTTAACGGTGCTGCACACTAATTCTTACTGCCCAACATAGGTCTATTCTTGATAGTTCCTTGGTGTGCTTCTTGTACCATTTACTGTTCCTTGACCCTTGCCTGTCCTTGACCACTGCCATATCACTGCCTGAACTGACCTATACTAGTTTTCTAACTACACGTCTATATCTTGACTATGTACTGTGCTGACAGGTTAGTTATTGACCCCAGTCTATTCCATGACTACACTTCTGATTCCTGATTCTGTACTGTGCTAACTGATTGGAATTTGACCTCAGCCTGTTCCACAACTGTGCTTACTTTTTCCCCATTCCTCCTGTCACACGTTCTGGCTCCAGAACCTTCCCCTTAGTTCTCTTACTTTAAGACCTGGAGGCACCCGAGTAGAGAAGGGCTCCTCTCAAAGTTAAAGGTGACTGAAAGGTAGCAGAAGTGTTAGCCATGACCAGGACCATGGCATTTTCCTGGGTTTTGGGATACCAAATGTGAAATCATGTTTTTTTCTGATAATTCTGTTTTGTAAGTAATTGTTGTTTGTCTTGTTTATAGTTTGTACACCTGACCTGCCAACATGACTGTCCCTTCTCAGCCTGTCAGCTACAGTTTCTAATGTAAATGAACTCCTGCTGCACAATTATGGCAGCCCCCCCCCCCATAAAGAAACAGGGGGATTTGAAAGATAAAATGCAAAATTATAAACAGCATGCAAAACAAATATTATTAAAGATGTATAAAAGGTTTAATTTCTGGTTGTAGTAAAGAGCGCATTTACTGTTGAAAAAAGATATCTTACTCATAAATTACAAAAATAATCATTTTGACGGGCAAAACAGATTCATTTTTATTTTGCTGTTACTGCTGCTGTAAGATGTTGGTGTTGGCAGAGGTGGTCTTTATGATGATCACACAGGGAACACTCAGCACAGCAACTTGGAAAGGATTTTACTTTTACATTGAGGTGCTGTCCCATATTTAGATGCTGTTCCTTTTTGGATTTTGACATTTATAAATCAATTTTCTGATGCTCTCAGTGGCTAAAGTTCAGTTCCAGCCCTTTATACTTCAAAGATGCAAATGCACAGATCTCTCTCAAACCACAGTATATATGGCTAAGAGGATGATTGACCCCATCCAAGTGTTTACTAACACTTATTGGAATTGAGAATATAAAACATCAAGTTTGTGTAAACTGATCTGTTTCCTGAAAGTTGTTAGTGGAAAGTTGAACTTGGGGATGGGTTGTGATGTAATAGTTTTTTAAGATGATGCTAAATGATGTTAAGTGATTGAAACAAACCAAACATCTGCATGCTTTAAAGATTAGATTAGGATAAGCAAATGGCACACTTGGTGGATGGACAAGGATAAATATTAGCTAATGCATTTGTCTGCAAAACTAAACAAGGAAAGATACCATTTCAGTAGCCATTAAACAATGGAGCGTGTATACTGCACTAGAATAAAATTGTTCTCTCAACAATGATTCATTTCCGGACACACTCCTTCGGATCTGTCTTCTATATTTCCCAACTGTTCCACTTTCAATGGGACTTTCCCAATTTCTGCAGCCCATCCCGCTGTCCTGAAACAATACCTTGTATTTATAAAGTAAAAGGTACTTTCTTCCTCTTAAATTATACAGACACCTCATACAAATACTAAACAATTTCATGGCTGCATCAAAGAGAGCATACTGCAGTTTTCCCCACGCCATTCTATTAACAGAACACAGCTAATATTTACCAAGTAGTTTATGTCTCACCTCATTCCTATTCAACCCTATATTTTCCTGACTACCAATTAGTCCACATGCTAACCTACCTCTCTGTCCAATACTCTGCTCATTATTATTGTCTTACCCTAAACCTTATTACCTCCATTTTAAACCATACAGCTGCTGTCTTCCATGTTAACAACTACCTTTGTCCTCAGCACTTCCATATTCACTCCTACTTTTTTCTGTTCCTTGTACATCTCTATAAACACTTATTTCTGTGTTATCTGCCTCCCTACTAAAGATTTTTACTGCCCTTTTACCCCTCCACTGCTTCCCTCTTACCCCCGTGATAATGTTTCCACCACTTGTTGTCAATGTTGCTTCTTTTTTTCCATTGCTTGTTTGACCATAGAGGAAAGGTAGGTTGTTCAAGTGCTTAGTCTATAGTCTTAGTCAATAGGGTGGTACCTTTGAATGCCATGCAGAAAAAGTTCCACTGAAAAATATTTATTATTTTATGTCTATACACTGTATGCAATATTCTTACTCTTTTCAGTTAAATGTATAGAATGCTCGGGAACTGGGGTTTTCCAGATAATGGGTCTTTCTGTAATTTGGATCTTCATACCTTAAGTCTACTAGAAAATCATTTTAACATTAAATAAATCCGGCTGGATTTGCTTCCAAAAAGAATAAATAATATCTTAGTTTGGATTTAGTACAATATACTGTTTTATAATTAGAGAGAAAAAGGAAATCATTTATTAAAATGTGGATTTTTTTGATAAAATGGCAGACAACCTTTCTGTAATCTAGAGCTTTCTGGATAATGGGTTTCTGGATAACATATGCCATACATTTACTGTATAATTTCCCGAATCCTTTTGCAAGCTATGAATTTCTACAATGTGTTGATTATTTTGTTACTATGAAAAGGCTGGTGGAACCTCAAGATTCTTCTCCTATGGTGGGTCTAGCAACCCAGTCCTACACATGCTTGGTGGCAGATGTGTCCAGTTATAACAAGAATATAGACAGGACATGTAATGAAAGCCCTTTCTGCAAGGGTTTATTTATATTTAACATGAGGCAGAATTGGCCAAGCACAGAAATACTTTACGATTTTCTTTCATTGTTGTACTGATTGAAGTTCATTTCTGATTGTTAGTTAAAAGTTTGATGTTCTTCTTTTTCTCATTCAAAATTACAGTACCCGTACCAAATGACAGAAGGGGGGGTCTTTTTTAAATAAGTTTCAAAAAGGTAGACCTTTACTAAACAAATCTTGGCCACCAAATACAGTTTTTAATGAACAATGACTCCTCTGACATTTTGATATTTTCACAAACATTTTATTTATAACTGTATTTCTAAAAATATTGTCTTGATGTTTCTTTTATATAATAATAAATTGGTGAAAAGGAGAAATATGTTGCTTACATTTTAAAATTGACAGGTAACTACGTACATGAATCAGAAGACTATGTAACACTATGGGGCAGATTTATCAGGGGTCGAAGTGAATTTTTGAATGAAAAAACTTAGAATTTCGAAGTAATCTTTTGGGTACTTTGACCTTTGAATATTCGACTTCGACTTTGAATCAAAGTGAAAATACTTCTCAAATTCGACCATTAGAAAATAGAAGTACTGTCTCTTTAAAAAACTTTGACTTCGATACTTTGCCACCTTAAACCTGCCGAATTGCTATGTTAGCCTATGGGGACCTCCTAGAACATATAGCCAACATTTGGCTACGTTCTTGGAAGTCAAATTCCATGTTAAATTGTACGATCGTATGCTTAAATCGTTCGAATCGTTTGATTCAAAGTACGATCATAGAATGTTAAAAATCCTTTGCCTACGACTTTGAATGTCAAACTAACCTATTCGATGGTCAAATTTCGAAGTTTTTTGCACTTTGAAATTTGACCCTTGATAAATCTGCCTCTATTTGTTACATTTGATACAGTGTCACACAGAAGGTAACTGATTAAATTAAGGAATGTAGGCCTGGAACATAGTATTTGTACCTGGATAGAGAACTGGCTAAAAGATAGATTACAAAGAGTGGTGGTAAATAAAAAAAATGTCTAATTGGACCAGTGTTGTTAATGGAGTACTGCAGGGCTCTGTACTTGGTCCCTTGCTCTTCAACTTGTTTATTAATGACCGGGAGGTGGGCATTGAAAGTACTGTTTCTATTTTTGCAGATGATACTAAATTGTGCAGAACTATAGGTTCCATGCAGGATGCTGCCACTTTGAACAGTGATTTGTCTAAACTGGAAAACTGGGCAGCAAACTGGAAAATAAGGTTCAATGTTGATAAATACAAGGTTATGCATTGTGGCAAAAATAATATAAATGCAAGTTATACACTAAATGGCAGTGTGTTGGGAGTTTCCTTAAATAAGAAGGATCTTGGATTTTTTGTAGATAACAAGTTGTCTAATTCTGGGCAGTGTCGTTCTGTGGCTACTAAAGCAAATAAACTTCTGTCTTGCATAAAAAGGGCATTAACTCAAGGGATGAAAACATAATTATTCCTCTTTATAGTTCCCTGGTAAGGCCTCATCTGGAGTATGGAGTGCAGTTTTGGACTCCAGTCCTTAAGAGGGATATAAATGAGCAGGAGAGAGTGCAGAGACGTGCAACTAAATTGGTTAGAGGGATGGAAGACTTAAATTATGAGGGTAGACTGTCAAGGTTGGGGTTGTTTTCTCTGGAAAAAAGGTGCTTGCGAGGGTACATGATTACACAAGTACATTAGAGGACATTATAGACAAATAGCAGGGGACCTTTTTACCTATAAAGAGGATCACCGTACCAGAGGCCACCCCTTTAGACTAGAAGAAAAGAACTTTCATTTGAAGCAGCATAGGTGGTTCTTCACAGTGAGTTTGTGGAATGCACTGCCGGGTGATATTGTGATGGCTGATTCAGTTAATGCCTTTAAGAATGGCTTGGATGATTTCTTTGGACAGACATAATATCAAAGGCTATTGTGATACTAAACTCTAAACTTAGTATAAATATGGGTATATAGAATTTATGTGAAAGTATGGAGGATGTGTATATGGATGCTAGGTTTTCATTTGGAGGGGTTGAACTTGATGGACTTGATGTTTTTTTTTTAAACCGATTTTACTATGTAACTATGTAACTATTAAATTGAATCACTTTCCTAACTCCCTGGCCCTCTGGTGCATGCCCAAATTGCACAAACGGGAAGCATAAGGCATTTAGGCTGAAAAGGTCATTTGCATGCGTGTATTGATCTGAAGCTGACTTCATATATCTGATTTTATCTTCAAATATTTAATTCTAGTTCTTGATATTGGGTTTCTCATCAAGCTACACTATTTATTGCTCTCACTACGTTCTTTTTTCTCTAGCAGAATGCATAATGAGTAATATAGTTAATTCTGGAAAACATTTCTTTTTTTTATGGCTAAACTAAATGTATGGCAACATTCTAATACTGATGTTAGCTTTTTTTGATTAAATAACATGTTTGGCAAACTGTTTTAGATGAAAAAAATGTGTTCTTCCCTAATAGTTATCACATGTCATTAGGCACATTTTGCCCAAATCACTGCAGTGTACTAAGGAAGATGACATTAACCACTATAGTTGTTCCCTCAGATAAAGTTTAATGCTACATACTGCGTAAAAATACATATTTCAAAATTAAAATTTGTATTTTTTTTTGGCTTCTGGGAAAACATATATAACATATAAATTTGAAAGGATTGTATAAAATTCTGTTTAGCCCTATTCTAAATATCATAAAAACAAAGCTAAAATGTATTAAATACATGAAGTGATTACACTGAAACAGTGCAAAATTACTGAATAAAACGGAGAACTGAAAAATCCTAAAAAAGTCATAGAAATAACATTCCCTTATTGTTGTTCAGAATTCGAATAGACCAATGAAGAGGCTCATCTGGACATAACAATGCCGGAAAAAAGAAAGTGTAGGTAGCAGCTGTAAAGGTTGACTCTTGCTTTCAACTGAGCATAGGATTAGTGTTTTACAGTAAATAATGGCCCATCCTGATTGCAGGCACACATTTCCTCTAAAATAAGCCAAAATAATGGTGAGTGCTTAAATGTATCTTGCCTTCTTAGAAAACCTCTTAATGCATTTAAAATTGAGACATGAATAGAACAAGTCCTATTTAAAAAAAATGCGATTGTGTCAAGTTCAAGGATACAACGGCCACCATGTTCCTCCTAAATACAATATGAAAGAAAAAAAACAAAAAAAGAAAAAAGAAATAAAGACATAGTATGTTACCAAAGTGTTATCAAAGTTAAGGCCATGAAGAATTCATACTGTACATAGTTAGATCCTTTATGATTAACCAAATGTAGTATCATTTAAATATATTTTGAAAACTCAAGGTAGAAGTATTAAGATTATTCTTCCTAGTACAGGTATGAGTCCTGTAATCCAGAATGCTCAGGACCTGGGGTTTTCCAAATAACAGATCTTTCTATAATTTGGATCTTTATATCTGAAGTCTACTTATAAATCATGTAAACATTAAATACACCCAATAGGCTGAGTTTGCCTCAAATCAGGAATAATTATACCTTAGTTGGGATCAAGTACAAGGTACTGTTTTATTATTACAGAGTAAAAGGAAATAGTTTTTTCAAATTTGGATTGGATATAATGGAGTCTATGGGAGACTTTCCATAATTCTTTCTGGATAATGGCTTTCCGGATAATGGCTTTCCAGATAATGTATCCGATACCTGTATTAGCATTCTAAATAAAATGTCAAATAAAGTCAACAGGCCAGGTAAATACCTGTTTAACAAAAAATCAAAGCATGCTAAATACAAATGTGTGTTCTTTATTTTACTATTTTTATTTTTTTACAACTTTATTTCCCAAAATGATTGAATGCCCTTTTGTTTGCTATTAATTGCAATTTGACGACTGGATACTTTGTCTTCCAGTGACAGATTGAAAAGTTAATAGGAAATAGGAGTTCAGTGAAAGGTTGAAGGGTTAATAGGAAATAGGAGTTGAATAAAAAATAACAGCAGTGATATCCTCACCTTTGTATTAGAGGTTTTCGTTGTTTTAATACTATGTTTTCAAGATTAGTGGAAAAATGGAAATACAATTTTTAGTAAAGCGGCCCCTTTGATAATAATTTTTTCCCTTTTTTTGTAATACCAAATTCTCCTACTAGATTTTAGTTAAGCTGCATTAATGCATGTTGGGAGCAAAACAGTGTTACTGGGTTTAATTCACGTGATTTTTAGTTGAAGGTATGGAATACACCAAGCATTTTAACATGTTAAAAAACACCTCTTGTGAGTGTTTATATCAGCACTCAATGTGTGCATATTAATTATAGGTAGGCATGCAATAAAAATATAGTAAAATCAATGGGTGAACCATATATCATACTCTAATCAATGCTTGTCTTCCCCTTTAAGACGAGAGTATAAAATAATGCAAAATAAATTTCTAAAAAGCTTGAGCAACCACGAAAAAGACCCTTAATCATCTGTAAATTTTAGTTACTGAAAGGCATATGTAATTGAGATAGATTTTAGTGTTCAGTGTTTCTGCTGAACCTTGCTGAGCACTATTACCCAGTTGAAAAAAATATGCTCAGTTACAGAGAGCAGTCAAATACAGTCTGTTGAACTGACACCTTTATCATGTTCGAGAAATGCCAACTTAAAAAACTTTTTTTTTTAAATGGAGGAAATTGGTAGACTTGTATGGAGTCTTCCAAATTTCCAAGTTTATTCTTTCATATATCTGTTCCTTAATTTCCATAAAAAACTGTTTTGTAGATTCTGCCTACTGTGGATCTTGTTTGCATTGATCTTTATTTACATATTGGCAACAATTTAATATGAGTGGTGTGTTTGTTTTTACCCAGCTTTTTCCTTCTCACCCAAAAATAGTTTTATTTTTATTTTTTACTTTGTTAGTTGTTCAAGCATTCATAAGACTTTATACAAGCAAACCAAAGTAGATAGCTTCCTTGAATCACCTGTGTTATTGTCTGGACTAGATCATGACTGTGGTTGATCAATATGGCTGTATTTAGTGCTTGAACCTGAATCTGATATTCTACATGCTTAACTACACAAACAGATCAATGGATAGCATTGATCACCATTGATATTTGACAGTTTTTTAAAGAACTAAACTACTTTTGCACCACTAAAAGCCCTTGAAATAAATAAGCAGGATCCATTTATACCTTAAAGAGCTACTCAGAAAATACAATAGATCAAGTGTTTGTTTTGACAGTGTCAATGTCAAGGGAGAGGTTTAAATCTATAATATTATGTATAAATAGAAGCTTGAGAAAAAAAAGTATTCGTTCACTAGCTTTGCACGCTATAAAATCTGATTAGGCTGTTATACCAAATGATGTAATTGCGGTATTATGTGTTAATTATTAACAGTGTGTGCTTGCAAATAAGAAGGCATAATCAAATGCCGCCTACAACCCACAAAATGCTATAATATGACCTTCTATCATGAGGTTATTGTAGCTAGGACTGTATAGACAGTTGACTTTAATGTATATTTCAGACACTTTTACTCCCAGAAAAGGCAGAACTAGGTGGTAAAGCTATTGAACCTTTGTAGCTGTAAGGGGTGAGATACTGTTGATACCGAATGCTGTGTCTCAGGGTAAAGGTACAAAGGAACTGCAATGGAAGTACATGAAAAAAAAATAATACTGCCAGCACTGCAGTTTGAGGGGGAAAACAATGTATTTTCATTTCTGCCTTAGTGAGACAGTGGCTAAAAGGTATTTCCAACAGTGATCCTTAAGTAATGCAATAACCTATCCAAATGTTGAAAGGATGGTAAGAGTTATAAGAGTATAACAGGGGCAAGGGAATAGTTACAATGTGCATGATGCTGAAAAAAAACATTTAATATACTATGCAATAAGTTAAGTTTGTAATACGGTATGTAGTTTGTATTTTTCTATTAAACTTGAGAATAACCAATGACTGATCCAGGTTTATTATACTATGTAATGATATGAAGTCTATACTTTTATCAAGTGTATTCACTTTTCAGCAAATTGAAGAACTACTTATGAACAACTACTAACTGGTCCCTTTCTGCATATCTCTGTTAGAGATGTTCAAAGTTGTCAAGAAGATCCCTTTACCAATTGGCTTAAGTAGCTGAGTACTGAGCAGGTAGTGTAAGTGCCACTATATATTACCTGATAGGGACTGCAAAAGAGATCAAGACTTACTTGCTGTGTCCCAAGTGCTTTCTGTACATAGAAAGATTATGAGTGTTTGGTGTTTGGAGAGCAATGTGGAACTATGCAAACCAATTGTAGCAATTGTCAGAAGACAGAGGCTGTTAAAAAGGAAAACAGGATGGTGTCTCAGAGCTAGAAGCAGAACACTTGGCAAGGCTGGGTTGGGCAAGGGTAGTTGAGGAAAGGGAACAAATTGAAAAACCAAAATCTGTAGCCAGGCAGGGTGAAGCAGGTAGTTAGTCTAAACAAGTTGTCAAATTCGATATGGGTAAGACAAATCACTAATCTAGAAATTTACCGCTGCAAACACTTCAATATCTTTGCAGTGGGGGATGGGAGTAGCAGGTAACTTAAAGTTACTAAAGAGCTAGGAAATTTGGACTGGATCCCAAATCTCTAAAAAATCTCTTGCTAGGATTTCCTATTCCCCCTTATCACTATAATAGTTCTTTCTGAATAAGCGTAAGTGGAGAGTGGTAAACCTTGACTGGGTTAGGCAGGTCAGAGGGAGTAAGGGGTAAAGGCTTGTCTAGGAGTAGAAAGAGGAGGGCTTACCAGGCAGGGAGAAGCAGTTTAGGCCGGTATTCCTCCAGTCTGCAGGTGGGACGAGCATCCTGCCCTTGCATTATGGAATCCTTGAAGTTGATAAGTATGCTGCTATAACAGCTGGGTAAACGGGGGATAAGGGTCCTGGGAGGTAAGGTTGAGTGAAGCCATTCGCTCCTACTTGCCCATTCAAGTAGGACAGCGAACTTAGGTGGCTGTTCCTGCTGAATTGTGCATAGTACCAGAGAATAGCTATGCTGCCATAGTTTTATGGGATCTCTTTGTACCGGCTATGAGCAGATTTAGAGTAGAGATGTCGCGAACTGTTCGCCGGCGAACTTGTTCGCGCGAACATCGGGTGTTCGCGCTCGCCGGAAGTTCGCGAACGTCGCGCGACGTTCGCCATTTTGGGTTCGCCATTGTTGGCGCTTTTTTTTGCCCTCTCACCCCAGACCAGCAGGTACATGGCAGCCAATCAGGAAGCTCTCCCCTGGACCACTCCCCTTCCCTATAAAAACCGAAGCCCTGCAGCTTTTTTTCACTCTGCCTGTGTGTGCTGAAGAGATAGTGTAGGGAGAGAGCTGCTGCCTGTTAGTGATTTCAGGGACAGTTGAAAGTTTGCTGGCTAGTAATCGTTTTGATACTGCTCTGTTATTGGAGGGACAGAAGTCTGCAGGGGTTTGAGGGACATTTAAGCTTAGGTAGCTTTGCTGGCTAGTAATCTACCTTCTACTGCAGTGCTCTGTATGTAGCTGCAGTGGGCAGCTGTCCTGCTTCTGATCTCATCTGCTGACTGCTGCAATAGCAATAGTCCTTGTAAGGACTGCTTTTATTTATTTTTTTGTTGTTTTACTACTACTACTACTACTACTACTACTACTATAAGAGCCCAGTGCTATTAGTCTAGCAGTGTTGGGGAGTGGGACTGGTGTGCTAATCTGCTGCTCCTAGTAGTTCAGCAGCACCAACTTTAATTTTTTTTTTTTTAATATTCATTCTTTTTTTATTTAACTTTTTTTTATTTTACTACCGCTGTAGTAGTGTATAAGTTGACCTTTTAGGCATTATTTGCCCTGTAGGCATTTTTTGCCCAGTGTGTTATTCAACCAACTGCTATCTAGCTGTGTGACCGTGTTCACATTCTGTCTAAATATCCATAATATTACCGTCTCCAGAAAAAACACCGGAGTGACTTTTTTCAAGCAGCCATAATAAATTTTACGTAATCCGTATCCATCGCTGTAGTAGTGTATAAGTTGACCTTTTAGGCATTATTTGCCCTGTAGGCATTTTTTGCCCAGTGTGTTATTCAACCAACTGCTATCTAGCTGTGTGACCGTGTTCACATTCTGTCTAAATATCCATAATATTACCGTCTCCAGAAAAAACACCGGAGTGACTTTTTTCAAGCAGCCATAATAAATTTTACGTAATCCGTATCCATCGCTGTAGTAGTGTATAAGTTGACCTTTTAGGCATTATTTGCCCTGTAGGCAGTTTTTTGCCCAGTGTGTTATTCAACCAACTGCTATCTAGCTGTGTGACCGTGTTCACATTCTGTCTAAATATCCATAATATTACCGTCTCCAGAAAAAACACCGGAGTGACTTTTTTCAAGCAGCCATAATAAATTTTACGTAATCCGTATCCATCGCTGTAGTAGTGTATAAGTTGACCTTTTAGGCATTATTTGCCCTGTAGGCATTTTTTGCCCAGTGTGTTATTCAACCAACTGCTATCTAGCTGTGTGCCCGTGTTCACATTCTGTCTAAATATCCATAATATTACCGTCTCCAGAAAAAACACCGGAGTGACTTTTTTCAAGCAGCCATAATAAATTTTACGTAATCCGTATCCATCGCTGTAGTAGTGTATAAGTTGACCTTTTAGGCATTATTTGCCCTGTAGGCATTTTTTGCCCAGTGTGTTATTCAACCAACTGCTATCTAGCTGTGTGACCGTGTTCACATTCTGTCTAAATATCCATAATATTACCGTCTCCAGAAAAAACACCGGAGTGACTTTTTTTCAAGCAGCATTCTTATATTTTACGTAATCCGTATCCACCGCTGTGTATACGTTGACCTTGTAGGCATTATTTGCCCTGTAGGCATTTTTTGCCCAGTGTGTTATTCAACCAACTGCTATCTAGCTGTGTGACCGTGTTCTCATTCTGTCTAAATATCCATAATATTACCGTCTCCAGAAAAAACACCGGAGTGACTTTTTTTCAAGCAGCATTCTTATATTTTACGTAATCCGTATCCACCGCTGTGTATACGTTGACCTTGTAGGCATTATTTGCCCTGTAGGCATTTTTTGCCCAGTGTGTTATTCAACCAACTGCTATCTAGCTGTGTGACCGTGTTCTCATTCTGTCTAAATATCCATAATATTACCGTCTCCAGAAAAAACACCGGAGTGACTTTTTTTCAAGCAGCATTCTTATATTTTACGTAATCCGTATCCACCGCTGTGTATACGTTGACCTTGTAGGCATTATTTGCACAGTGTTTTCTTCAAACCGCCATCTAGCTGTGTGAGCTTGTTCACATTTTGTCTAAATATTGATAATATTATCGTCTCTAGAAAAACCACTTGAGTTACTTTTTTTCAAGCAGCATTCATATATTTTACGTAATCCGTATCCACCGCTGTAGTAGTGTATACGTTGATCTTGTAGGCATTATTTGCACACTGTTTTCTTCAAACTGCCATCTAGCTGTGTGTATTATCGTTTCCAGAAAAACCAACTGAGTTTTTGTTGTTGTTTTTTTAAAAATAATGCCAGGCAAAGGCAGGCCGCCACGCAGAGGCCGTGCTAGGGGCCGTGCTGCTATGCAATCCTGTGGCCCTAGCAAATTGCCCAGTTTTAAAAAGCCAATGACCCTGAACTCCCAAAATGCTGAAGAGGTAGTTGACTGGCTTACACAGCACACCCCATCCTCTACCGTTTCTAACTTTACCACAACATCCTCCTCATCCTCCACTGCTATGGCCACCCCACGTAACACTTCCTCCACCACCGGTGCCCCTTCTTCACTGGAGTCAGAGGAGTTATTTTCCCATGAGTTTCTTGAACTGAGTAATGCGCAACCATTATTGGCAGAAGAAGATGAAGGAGATGAGGACGTTACACCAGATTTAATTCTGGCAGAGAACACGACAGAGATGGACATAATGATGAGTGATGAGGAGGAGGAGGAGGTCCCCGCTGCTGCTTCCTTCTGTGATGTGTCAGAAGAAATTGATGCATCTGAGGAGAATGATGATGAGGAGATTGATGTTTTGTGGGTGCCTAGTAGAAGAGAGCAAGAGGAGGGTAGTTCAGATGGAGAGACGGAGAGTCAGAGAGGCAGTAGGAGAATAAGACTTAGAAGAAGCAGGGAGGCCAGCCCGCAGGGATCAGTAGGGCAACAACATGTATCGGCACCTGTGTTCAGCCGGCCAACGCACCCGCCATTGCCGCCAATGCCGCCAACTTCTACTGTTACCGCCAGATCGCAGACTTCCAAAAAGTCAGCAGTGTGGGATTTTTTTAATGTGTGTGCCTCTGACAAAAGCATTGTAATTTGCAATGAGTGCAGTCAGAAACTGAGCCTTGGTAAGCCCAACAGCCACATAGGTACAACTTCTATGCGAAGGCACATGAGCGGCAAGCACAAAGCACTTTGGGAGCAACACCTCAAAGGCAACAGGCAAACTAAAAGCCACACTCCTTCTGGTCCAGCATCTTACTGCTCTACCTCTGCTCTCCTTGACCCATCTGAACCACCCTCCACTCCGCCTTCCACCTTGACCACCTGTTCCCATTCCCAGTCATCTGCCACCAGCCAAGTTTCTGTGAAGGCCATGTTTGAGCGTAAGAAGCCAATGTCTGACTGTCACCCCCTTGCCCGGCGTCTGACAGCTGGCTTGTCTGCACTCTTAGCCCGCCAGCTTTTACCATACCAGCTGGTGGACTCTGAGGCCTTCCGCAAATTTGTAGCAATTGGGACACCGCAGTGGAAGGTACCCAGCCGCAATTTTTTTTCTAAAAAGGGAATACCACACCTGTACCAACATGTGCAGAGCCAAGTTACCGCATCTCTGTCACTTAGTGTTGGGCCAAAGGTCCATATGACTACTGACGCATGGTCCTCCAAGCATGGTCAGGGCAGGTATGTCACCTACACTGCCCACTGGGTGAACTTGGTAATGGCTGGGAATGGGAAGCAGGGAATGGGTAGCTCAACAACAACAACAACAGTGGAGTTGGTGTCACCGCCACGGATTGCACGCGGTTCTGCCACCACCTCTACTCCTCCATCGCTCTCTACCTCGTCTTCTTCCTCTTCTTCTTCTTACTCTGCTGCTGGGTCCTCCTTCTCCTCCTCCACACCTGTGCACCCCCAGCTCCCCCTAGGCTATTCGACGTGCCAGGTACGCCGTTGTCACGCTGTCTTGGGGATGACGTGCCTGGAAAGCAAAAACCATACCGGATCTGTACTCCTGTCATCTCTGCAGTCACAGGCCGATCGGTGGCTGACCCCACACCAACTGCAGATCGGAAAAGTGGTGTGTGACAATGGAAGCAATCTGTTGGCAGCGTTGAGACTGGGAAATTTAACACATGTGCCCTGCATGGCACATGTGTTAAATTTAATAGTCCAACGTTTTGTCTCCAAGTACCCAGGATTCCAGGACGTTCTCACCCAGTCCAGAAAGGTGTCGGCCCATTTCAGACGTTCCTACACAGCCATGGCACGCCTTGCTGACATTCAGCAGCGCTACAACATGCCAGTCAGGCGTTTGATTTCTGACAGCCAGACTCGCTGGAATTCAACGCTCCTTATGTTGGAACGTCTGCTGCAACAACAAAGGGCCGTCAACGAGTACCTTTTTGAACTGGGTGGTAGGACTGGATCTGCAGAGCTGGGGATTTTTTTCCCCCGTTACTGGGTGCTTATGCGCGATGCCTGCAGGCTCATGCGACCTTTTGAAGAGGTGACAAATATGGTCAGTCGCACCGAAGGCACCATCAGCGACCTAATACCCTTCGCTTTCTTCCTGGAGCGTGCCGTGCGACGAGTGACAGATGAGGCTGTAGACCAGCGTGACGAGGAGCTGGAAGCGCACGATTTATGGTCGCAATCACCAGAACGAACCCAGGCACCTGCTGCAACGCAGGGAGAGGTGCCAGAAGTGGAGTCAGAGGAGGAAGGTGGCTTTGTGGAGGAGGAGGAGGAGGACCAACAGGAGCAGGCTTCCCAGGGGGCTAGTGGTGACCTTTTGGGGACCCCTGGTCTTGTACGTGGCTGGGGGGAGGAGACCGTGGATGATGCAGTCCTTGATAATGAGGAAGCGGAGATGGATAGCTCTGCATCCAACCTTGTGAGAATGGGGTCTTTCATGCTGGCATGCCTGTTGAAGGACCCCCGTATCAAGAGGCTTAAGGAGAAGGACCTGTACTGGGTCGCAACGCTACTAGACCCTCGGTACAAGCATAAAGTGTCAGAAATGTTACCAACATACCACAAGTCCGAAAAGATGCGGCATTTACAAACCAGCCTGCAAAACATGTTGTACAATGCTTTTAAGGGTGATGTCACTTCAGGAACTCATCAACATTCCAGGGGCAGAGGTGCCAGTAATCCTGCCACGAGCACACCTGCAAGGACAAAGCCCTTTGGCCGGTCTGTAACATCAGACATGCAAATGTTTTTCTGTCCAAGGCAGCGCCACAACCCTTCTGGATCCACCCTCAAAGAACGCCTCGACCGGCAGGTAGCGGACTACCTGGCATTAACTGCAGATATCGACACTCTGAGGAGCGATGAACCCCTGGACTACTGGGTGCGCAGGCTTGATCTGTGGCCAGAGCTGTCACAATTTGCCATGAACCTCTTGTCTTGCCCAGCCTCAAGTGTGCTCTCAGAAAGGACCTTCAGTGCAGCAGGAGGGATTGTAACTGAGAAGAGAACTCGCCTAGGTCACAAAAGTGTCGATTACCTGACCTTTATTAAAATGAATGAGGGGTGGATCTCGGAGGGTTACTGCACGCCGGAAGACTTGTTCTGACTTCTATGCAGCTGTCCTTCTCTTCAAGCCTCATGACTCCACACACAGCTGTCCTTTAGCGTCCTCCTCCCTCCGCCACCGTTACAAACTAGGGTGCAAACCCTACTGGTTTGATTTTTTCTGGCCTCTGTGCTTCAGTGGCTGCGTCCAAAAAAACGGGGCAAACAATGTCTACAAGGTCAACGTATGGCGAAAAATTACTATTTTCAGCATTTAAATGGCATATTTTTTCTGGCAACTGTGCTTCAGTGGCTGCGTCCAAAAAAATGCATATTTTCTGCATTTATATGGCATAATTTTTCTGGCCTCTGTGCTTCAGTGGCTGCAACCAAAAAAATGCATATTTTCTGCATTTATATGGCATAATTTTTCTGGCCTCTGTGCTTCAGTGGCTGCAACCAAAAAAATTTATATTTTCAGCATTTATATGGCATAATTTTTCTGGCAACTGTGCTTCAGTGGCTGCGACCAAAAAAACTGGGCAAACAATGTCTACAAGGTCAACGTATGGCGAAAAATTACTATTTTCAGCATTTATATGGCATATTTTTTCTGGCAACTGTGCTTCAGTGGCTGCGTCCAAAAAAACTGGGCAAACAATGTCTACAAGGTCAACGTATGGCGAAAAATGACTATTTTCAGCATTTATATGGCATATTTTTTCTGGCAACTGTGCTTCAGTGGCTGCGTCCAAAAAAAACTGGGCAAACAATGTCTACAAGGTCAACGTATGGCGAAAAATTACTATTTTCAGCATTTATATGGCATATTTTTTCTGGCAACTGTGCTTCAGTGGCTGCGTCCAAAAAAACTGGGCAAACAATGCCTACAAGGGCAACGTATGGCAGTTGTTTAAAGAGAACAGTAGATTACTAGCCAGCAAAGCTACCTAAGCTAAAATGTCCCTCAAATCCCTGCAGACTTCTGTCCCTCCAATACAGAGCAGTATCAAGCAGATTACTAGCCAGCAAACTTACTATCATCTGTCCCTGAAATCACTAACAGCTCTCCCCCTACACTATCTCTTCCAAGCACACACAGGCAGATTTTTCAGATAAATTTTTGCCCTTGATCCCCCTCTGGCATGCCACTGTCCAGGTCGTTGCACCCTTTAAACAACTTTAAAATCATTTTTCTGGCCAGAAATGTCTTTTTTAGATGTTAAAGTTCGCCTTCCCATTGAAGTCTATGGGGTTCGCGAACCGTTCGCGAACCGCTCGCATTTTTGCGCAAGTTCGCGAATATGTTCGCGAACTTTTTTTCCGACGTTCGCTACATCCCTAATTTAGAGACTGTTCCTGCTGAATTGTGCTTAGGACAGGGGAATACCTATGCTGCCATAGTTCTATGGGATCTCTCTGTAAAGTCTATGAGCAAACTTAGGGGCTGTTACTGCAGAAGTTAGATCATATCCACTTTAAATGTATAGATAGCTAAGCATCTATTTTAGCTCTTTCTAAAGTATGAATCTCATCGTCCTGAAAAAAGCCACTGTTGCAATTTCATTTATTATGCCCATAAAACTCAGAATGAATGCAGTGACATTTTCATAGCAGGATGGCACAGTGGCAATTCCATGTATAAATACCCCAAGAATTCATGGCAGGCCAGGACTGGTAAAAAGAATGCTTATTAGATGTTATAATATTTTAAATATTTTAATGCTAAAATTTTTTTCATATGTTCACCCTTCAGAGGGTTAGAAATCTTGTTCTAATATAGTCAATGTCACAAATACCAGGAATGAGCTAAAAGAGAGGTGAAATGGTGAGCTAGGGAAAGATATCAGGATTATAACATTACTAAGACGCTGTAGATATTCCCTTCTAATATCTGGAACGCAATTAAAAGGGTAACTTTGAGTATAATGTAGATATATTCTAAGAAAAATTTCAGTCGGTTTTCATTATTATTATTTGTCGTTTTAGCTTTGTGGTATTTGTGTCATTTAGCCTTTTATTAAGCAGCTCTCCAGTTTACAATTTCAGCAAACTGGTTGCTAGGGCATTTTGTTTGGTTGGGTGCAGATTTGAAAGTTGGAAATAAAAATAAGGCAAATAATTCAAAATCTATAAAAAAATTAATTAATGAAGACTGAATAGTTTCCATTCTATAGCATACTAAAAGTTAACTTAAAGGCGAACCACCCCTTTACCACATGGCCTCAAATTTAGTGGGACCTCCGTGGGCATGATATACAAGTTTCTGTTTGGATAGGGAATCCTTTATAAGCTTGTTTCCAAAGGTTTAGAGCAGGTAGCCCAGTGTAACAATATTGCTTTTTGCATAATAAAAGTTACAGGTAAGGTTTGCAGCGTCTCAGCTGTACAGTTTCCATGACATCCAGGAGACATAGGCTGGAAGATAATATTATAGGGAGTGCTAAAGCCATTTCAGCATAGTTGAGCACCTCTAGCCAGAATCCCTATATCACTGGGCATTCCCAGAAGATGTGAAAAGAGGTACCTACAGTAGCCTGTATATACAGTAGATCTAACACTTCACACCCCATCTCTCTTCTTGCCAGAAAGCCAGTTTCTGCACTGAAGGAAATGTAACATTTATAAGATACAGTAAGTTCTGTAATTTTGCTTTTTCATAATTACCATTAATGCATTTTAAATATGAAAAAGGTTGACATAAAATGTAACATGTTTAGTAATGTAAGATACAAAAATGGCAATATTAAAGTCAGAAAACTATCATGAATTTGTAATCATCAATTGGTTTGAAACATACAACATACATTATAAGTACATGCATTAAATTATTGCATACAATTCTAGCATATTAGGTCGAGAATTCTTATAAATATTCATAATCTGCTCTCATAAGTGTGTGGTCAAGAAATAAAGTAAAGCAACTACTTTCAATCATGCTAAGTGACATTGATTGGGAAGATCAAATAATGACAATAATTGCTCAATCACAAAAGATGAGCCCCTGATATGGCCATCACAATAGGCTGAAGGAATCATTCTAAGAAAATAGAGGCTTGTTGTAAGAAAGAGCTCCTGGCCCAAATTATATGTCTTACTGAGTAAACAAGGGATCGTTATGGCTTTTTGGAAGCATGTTTTAATGAGACATTTTGTAAAATCACAGGTCAGAAATAAAGCAATTGTGAACAAGTTCTGAAACTGTTTGGTGTATAACATTGTCAGTTTTAGCCCTGAATTGTGTAGAGGGATCACCTTTAAGTATCAGATAAGAGTAAGTGTCAGACACTGTGATAATAATTCCTGTCTATAGTATTCTGTTTCCAAAAGAATAATATCACTCTCTTTATTAGCTGGACACAGACTATTTATCTTATCTATAGAAAGACAGCAAACTTTATTATAAAAAGCAAATATATTTTTAATTCTATGGTTTATCTTATATACTCAGAGGCCAGGGGTACTGTAAGACGTGCCGGGAAGTAAGAAGTTCTGAGCTCTCCCGGTGCTTCTGGTCTCGGCTCTGCGGGTGCACACCGTCGTTGACATCACTGGGGAATTGACGCTGGTGTCAGCTCGCCGGCATGGATGGTGAACTCACGCTTACGTTTTGATGCCAAGTGTCATGACGTCATCATTTGCAGCGAAATTCAAAATGTTGTCGCCAAATTCCTTTTAAAAGGGGAATTCTCCATTTTGTCAGTGCCCAAGCTGGCTTCTGTTTACAGACCCTGCTGAAGTGTGATATACTATTGGATAATTATGTTTTTTGACTCCTGCCTGTTTTTTTACCTTGATGTCTGCCGCCTGCCTTGACCTTTTTTGCCTGATTGACTACGTTTTTTGCCTAATCCTTGCCGGTAACTAATTTCTACCTAACGTACCTATTCCTCGTTGGTTCTGCAGCAGAAAGCCCGGGCCCCAAAAGGGCGTTGGTGAACAACGAAATCCCCTGGGATTTCCCTAGTGCATCTGAGTGCACCCGCTGTCTCTTAAGGTTCCTGATTGACGAGTATGTTACAGTTAGCTTGGGCCATAAGGTGGAACCTTCCCAGGCTACTGCTTCCTCCGCTTTGGAAGGCTACTTCAATGTCATGATGAAACGTCTTGATAGCCTAGCTGGACATATTGTTAGATCCTGCCCCACCAGAACTCTGCATCAGGGAAATGCCTCTGCCTAGGTGTGAGGGGGGAGTTTCCCCTAGCCAAGATTTCTTTACACCCAGTTACATTCAGCTCTCGTATGTTTCTCCCTGCTTCCCTCTCTACCTTGTCTGGTACGTTTTCCTATCAAGCTTTTGTAGATTACAGGGCGGCAGGAAATTTTATAGACCATTCATTTGCCAAGTTCTGTGGCCTAAGTCCTGTGCCTCTTGAAACTCCTCTTTCTGCCGAGGCTGTGGATGGCAGGCCTTGAGTTGTCACCTCTGCTACTTCTCCAGTCCTAATTCGGGTGGGCACTCTACATGAAGAGGAGATCTCGTTCCTGTTAATTCAATGTCCCACGACCCCTGTAATTTTGGGTTTTCCTTGGCTTCGACTTCCTAATCTGTCCATTGACTGGTTTACTGTGGAATTTACAGCCTGGATTTAATTTTGCCGTTCCAATTCTATTTCTTCTTCATTTATTCCAGTGACCACCTCACCTTTGCTTCTAGCATCCAATCCTCTTCTTCCTGATGTCTACAAAGAGTTTTCTGATGTATTTGAAAAAGTTCTACCTCCTCATCGTCCCTCCGATCTGGTTGATCTAATTCCCAGCTCCATTCCTCCTAGGGGAAGAACATATCCTTTATCTGTACCTGAGACCCAAGCCATGAAAGAATATATTCTGGAGAATCTGTCCAGAGGTTTTTTTGTCCAGAAAAAAGATGGCACTCTTAGACCATGCATCGACTATTGAGCTTTGAACAAGATAACAATAAATAACCGTTATCCCTTACCATTGATCCCAGATTTATTTGACAGATTAAGTGGAGCCAAAATCTTCACCAAGTTAGACCTATGAGGTGTGTACAACCATATTCAGGGGGATGAGTGGAATGCGGCCTTCAATGCACGGGATGGCCATTATTGGTCATGCCGTTCGGCTTGTACAAGACTCCCGCTGTGTTTCAAGACCTCCTCAATGATGTTCTGCGTGAGTTTCTGCAGTCTTGTGCCATAGTCTATTTGGATGATATTCTGGTTTACTCTTCTTTGCTGTCTGAACATATTTCCCAAGTAAGACAGGTTCTACTCAAGTCCACAATTTCCTTTTTGGGATATATTATTTCTTCCTCTGGGTTCAAGATGGATCCTGCTAAAGTCTCTGCTGTGCTTTACTGGTTTGTCCCTACAGGTCTGAAAGCCATTCAACGCTTCTTTGCCAATTATTATTGCAAGTTCATTAAGAATTTTTCCTAAACAGTGGCTCCTATTTGTCAGGGACCTTTGGGTTTCTTGCTCGATACCTTAACCAATTGGCCAGGTGAGCAGCCTGTAGGGTTGCTCACTATATGTCACCTGGCCTCTGCAGCCCCAGCCCAGCTGCAACCTGATTGGTTGCAGTCAGTCAATTAGGGCTGACTCTGCCCTATATAAGGTCAGCCCTCCGAACACTCCTTGCCAGAGCATTTGGTTCCCATCCTAACAGTGTGGCATTATCCCTAGCTATGGGGTCCTAGTCTAGCCTCCTTCCTATTCTGCCTTGCCTTGTCTAGTCTTGTCTGAACCCTTCCATGTCTTGTCCTGCCTAGCTCTGAACCTTGTCCTGTCTTGATCTGCTTTATCTTCCCCTTCCAGTTCTGCTCCGGTCCTGCTTTAAACCTTGATCTTTCCTTGCTTTAACCTTGCTGTGACCTTGCCCTGCGCAGCTTGCCTTGCTTTTCTGTATCTTCGCTGCTCCTCACTTCTAACCTGATCTTGCCTTAACCTTATTCTGCCTTGACCTTGACCTGACCTTGCCTTTCTGATTCCTGATCTTCACCCTCTCCATCCTGTTCCACTCTGCACCTGTTCCAGTCTGACTCCACGCCCTCTTCAACCCATTCCTGCCTTTCCTTTACGTGTTCCCTAGGCACATACAACTCCTGCCTCAAGCGCTCACCCTTCCATCATCAGTCTCCACAGTGCCCCCTACCCAATCCTTGACACTATTAAGGCTCTCACAAAGAAACCTTTTAAGACTTATGGGACTACTCAAGCACAGGAGGCATTCTTGTCAGTCAAGTAACTATTTAGTTCAGCTCCTATTCTTCTTCTTCCTGTTCCGGCCCAGCCATTTATTCTGGAGGTTGATGCTTCTGATGTGGGAGTTGGTCCCGTTTCAAGGGGTTTCATCCTTGTGCACATTTTTCTCATATACTTTTTCCTGCTGAGAGAAATTTTGATGTGGGTAACCACGAACTCTTGGCTGTTAAACTTGCACTGGAAGAGTGGTGCCATCTGTTAGAGGGGCTAAAGAGCCTATTACCACAAAAACCTTGAGTATATTTCTTTGGCTAGGAGGCTTAATCCTCGTCAGGCCCACTTGGCTTTGTTCTTTTCCAGATTTAACTTCCTCATTTCCTATCCTCCTATGTCCTTCCGAGAAGATATTTGTACCTCAGCAAGGGTTGCTCAAGTTCTTGAATGGGTTCATTCTTCTAAGATTTCTGGTCGTCCTGGCATCAAAAAGTCCCATGAGTTTATTTCAAGGTATTGTTAGTGGCCTTCACTGGCTAAGGATTTCAAGCTCTTTGTCTCAGCCTGCACAGTTTGTGCACAACAGACAATTCCCCGTTCCTTACCGTATGGCCTTCTCCAACCCTTATCTACTCAACCCTGGCTAGATATGGCTATGGACTTCATTGTGGATTTGCCTAAGTCTTTGCATATGACTACTATTTTAGTAGTAGATAGATTCTCCAAGATGGCACATTTTATTCCTCTGAAGAAACTGCTGGCTGCTGCTGGCTTAGCTCAAATTTTCATCAAAGAGGTCTTTCGTTTGCATGGTGTGTTCCTCAGTCTATTGTGTCAGACTGTTCTGGCGGGCTTTCTCGAAACATTTGGGCATCAAATTTAACTTTTCTTTGGCTTATCACCCTTAAAGCAATGGGGTGCTCTCCATTTTTCTCTGTATCTGGCTATAATCCCTCCAATATCTTCTCAAAGCCTCTTCTTGTCAGAAAGCTGCTGTCGAGAAGCATCGTCATTTTAGTCCTTCCTATCAGTCAGGAGATGTAGTCTGGTTGTCCACTAAACACATTAAACTTTGTTTGCCATCTCCCAAGTTTGGACCTCACTCATTAGATTAGATTAACCCTGTATCTATCAGACTGGATCTTCCTCCTAGCATGAACATTTCAAATTCATTCCACGTCTCTTTGGTGAAACCCTTTGTCGGGAATATTTTTTCAACTAATCAACTTCCACCTGCTCCCATTGTTGTTGATGATCATCATGAATTCAAAGTACAAGAGATTCTGGATTCTAGGAGATTGCGAGGCAAGATTCAGTACCTGGTTCATTGGAAAGGTTTTGGTCCTGAGGAAAGGTCTTGGGCTACTCATGCTCCTTGACAAATCAAGACTTTTCACAGAAAGTTTCCACAAATTTTGGGAGCCCCCAGAGGTTATTCCTGAAGGGGGGTACTGTAAGTGCTCTGTGGCAACAGGTGCGCACCGGCACTAACGTCCCGGGGGAATTGACGATGGCATTGACTCGCTGGCATGGACGCTAAGCATAATGACACTCTTGTTTTGATGCCAAGCGTCATGATGTCATCCTTCATTGCGAAATTCAAAATTTTGGCGCCAAATTCCTTTTAAAATGGGGCCTGGAGCATGATATTGGATAATTCTGGTTTTTGACTCCTGTCTAGTGATGGGTGAATTTATTCAACAGGCGCGAATTTGAGCAGTTTGCCGCCGGCGAATAAATTCACGAATTTGCTCCGAAAAACTGTGACGCCGACGCCCATCTTCATGCCGGCGAATTGTCACCGTCATCAAAATCGGCATTTCACAAATTTCGTGACAAATGGAAACGGGACAAATTTGCCCATCATTTCTCCTGCCTATTTTTTTTACCTTGATTCCTGCTGCCTGCCTTGACTTTTTTGCGTAATTAATTATGTTTTTTGCCTAATCCTTGCTGGAACCTTATTTCAGACTTGTTTTCTACCTAACACACCTATTCCTCGTTGGTTCCACAGCAGAAAGCCCGGGGCCCCAAAAGGTTGTTGGTGAACACCGGAATCCGCTGGGATTTCCCTAGTGCGTCTGAGTGTACCCACTGCCTCTTGGTATGTTAGAGGTACATTTTTGACTCCAGCATCTGAGAAAGCATGATCCATTCTCTTCTGAAAATGCGATGATAGGCATGGCATTGATCTAGCTAACATGGGGTACATTTTGACCTAAAATGCACACATTTGCTCTTCTGCCCCTGAATTGAGAGGCCAATGTCATGCACTTGCACACATAGGTTGGAAGAGACTAGATTGCATTTTCTATGCTGGAAAATCTACAATTGCCCCTGGTATTTTAGATTGGAAAAAAGCATGGAATGCATCCATATTGTTTTTAACAAACCTCTTGTATCATTGCCATTAAACATTAAAAGTTAATTGTACTGTGTATCATATAGAGTTTAGAGCTGCAGAGTATTCTCATCATGAATGGCATCTTTGTGTGTAACTGTGTGTTCTTTGTGTCTGCCTGACTGTCCAACTGCTCAGTTCTACAGTTACAGCAAGTGGTGTGAATAAATGCTTTTTGATTTTATTATACTATTATACTCTTTCCTTATACTGTACCAATTCTTCTTACAGTCACCAAGGCTCGTTTTTCCTTCTTGTTCTGTATACACTGACAAACCATCCTTTTGTAACTCCAGTGGCATATTTTGTTAACAGTATTTCTTGCAATGAAATATGATTCTTCTCTTTTTACACAAAGAGAACCAGTGTGCCTCAGAGGGAAAATGAAAAGCCATGTATATACTCTACCTGGCCTTAAAGGGGTTGTTCACCTTCCAAACACTTTTTTTAAGTTGAGTTGTTTTCAGATTGTTCACCATAAACAAAGACTTTTTTTCCATTGCTTTCCATCTTTTATTTTTTACAGTTTTCCCAAAATGTAAGTTTAATGTTGCTGTCTCTAGTGTTTCGGTCTTGCAGCTCAGTGATCCAGCTACTTTAAGGGCAGATTTATCAAAGATCGAATTTCGAAGTTATGTGAATTTTTTTTTAACTCTAGTATATTTGAATGTACTCACAATTTGAATGGGAGGTTATTTATGAAAAAACTCAAACATCTAATATTTGATTGAATATGAACTACCCGAAAATTTAAATAGAATTCGAATTGAGAGAACCTAGAATATCAGGAAGGCTATTAACATCTTCAAATGGTTCAACGGACCTCTGCCATTGACTTGTAAATTAGAACTGTTTTCAGGGTCGAGGTGTTATAAACCTCACATTCAAATTCAAATCCGAGTTGGTGATTTAAAATTTTGACCAAAAAAGAAATTTTAATTTATGATTTGAACCTTAATACATCTGCCCCTTAGTTGGTACAATTAGTTGATACATTTCTCAGCAGTATCTATGGAATATTAGCAACTATTGTATCAATTCTAACATTTTGCTTTAATGAAACTCAGGAATTCTGCTCAGCAGGGACAAAGATAACAAATGTATCAACTAATGGGCAGCTTTATCAAGGTTAGAAATGAAAAAATAAATTTTGAATTTTGAATTTCAAGCTAATTTTAGTGTACTTCAACTATGGAATAGTCCAAATTTGAAAATTTATCATGGACTGTCTCTTTAAAAATAGACCATTTAAAACCTGTTTAGCCTATGAGGAACCTCATAGAACCTATTTGGAGTCATTTGGAAGATGTAAGGTTTTTTTGAAAATACTTCAAATCGAATTTGATCGAATGATCGAATACAGCCTATTCACTTGAATTTAAAAAAATTAGATTTTTTTTTAATACATTTTGGTTGGTCTTTTTTTAATTTGAATTATGAGTTGTTTGGAGTTTAAAAAAACTTTTATCACCTCGAAATTTGACCCTTGATAAATCTGCCTCTAATTGTATCAATATAAAATAGGAGTTGCGACCCTCTCCCTCCCAGAGGTGCATTAGAAGGTGAAAAATGATACTTACACTTCAATATTAAAAAATCAGTCACAAATAGAAAATGGAAAGTAATTGGAAAAAGTCTTTATTTCTCTTTATTTCTGGTGAACTATCTGAAACCAATTGAACTGAAAAAAGTGTTTTAAGGTGAACAACCCAGTTAAGTGGCCCTAATGCATATTAATGCTAGCTGTGTTATTTTTGTTGTGGTGACACAACCATTTTTTAAGGTGTATTTTGCTAAGTGCGGTGAGAAAAGGCTAAGGCAAAATGTTCAAAATTTATCCACATTTTCTCTTTTACTAAAGTTTTTTATGCTTACCAGTCAATAGATGTTATGTACCCTTTGATGTTTGCTTCTTTCAGAGTGCATGTTCTCTATCTTCCAACATCCCTTTTTGGAGTCCTTCACAGCTATTGTCTAATGGATTTTAAGAGTGTAATACAGTATTGCCAATAACTTGCCTGGGCTTCTACAATAGAAACATCCTTTCACAGGGGTTTTAGCTTTCAAGTACTTAGCCTTTGAATATCCATTTTAGATGAAAAGAGATTGTGTCATACCTGTAACCTTGCTTTTGTAAGTGACTCTGTTACAGCTGAAGAAGCTTTCAGTGTCTGAGGAATACTTTGCAAACTCATATTTAAGAAAGTGAACAAGCATGCAATGGCCAGCATTTTTAAAGCATAACCTGATGTTGTAAAGCAGGTTAAGAATACACAGCAACAGTAATTTTTCTAAGTTAAAAACAGTAAATAGTAATACTTAGGTGCACCAGTATAATGAATTTATTACACAACAAATGCACATTTATTTACAAAGAGTAATGGCTGTTCAAATATTTTCTTTTTGGGCTTTTTCATAATAAATATTCAGTCTATGAATGAGACATGTTTTTTTTTGTCACTCACAAACATCAAAAAACATTGTTAACAATTGGTAATATGGTATACTATTTACTAACTGTAGTAGGTTTGTTTTATATAAGGTTGTTGTTATTATTATTAATTATAACTGTACCAAATAAATGAAATACCCTTTAGACTAAAGATTACCAACTGGATTTTATTTCACAGACAAAGCACTTGCTGATCTAATGCCAACTACAGACTGGTTTTTCCTTATCTCCTACAGTATAGTGTAGTGTTTCTTGATCAGCATGTGTAGGGCTAGGGAAGTTAATCCAAATTTGAATGGTTCGAATGGTAAATTTGAATTCAAATTTCTTTGTGGTCACAACTCGCAATTTAGAATTTAAAACCACCAACTCAAATATGAATTTTGAGATTTATCATACCTCGACTCTGGAAAAAAGTTCTAAATCGATACTTTGCCACCTAAAATCTCTCAAGTTTCTGTACAAAACAATGGCAGAGGTCCTTTGAACTACTTAAAGATGTTAATTGCCTTCCTGACATTAAGGTTTTTTCTCTGGATGAAAACTTGATTCAAATTAGATTCTGATTTTTGGGTCGTTCCTATTCAATCGAAAGTTAGACATTCAAGTTTTTTCTTAAATAACCTCCCATTCAAGTTGTGTAACATTTGAATTTATTAGAGTTAAAATTAAAAACAATTCACATAACTTCGAAATTCGACCTTTGATAAATAATCCCCAATATGTTCAGGTGCACCAAATTTAAACTGAATACCATCTATAGCTATGTTATAATATATATTTGTATATACTGTATATTCTTTAGGGTTGTGCTTTATGTACTTATATATTACACAAACTTGTGTATTTTGAGAGAACACATTTGCTTATTTGAGTATCACAACAAGACATTTCAAGTGGATCTAGGTATTTTAATGACCATGAGATGAATGTGATGATCATAATATCTGATGTAACATTATTTTAAGCTACTGGCTAGGGATTCTGGAACTTTGGTTCCCAATAGCTGTAGGGACAGTAATCTTATAACTCTAGTCTTAAGCATTTAGGGGTTATCAAGTTCTTGCTTGTCTCTTATCAACATATAAATATTTGAGAGTGGCTACCTTATGCCTGGTTATATTATGAAAATGTAAAGAAATGAGCCATGATAAGTGTTTCCAGAATAAAAAGTTACATTTAGTAAGAGAGATTATTGATTCACTTGGAGGAAAATACTTACCTAAGGAAGAATGTTTCAATGTCTGTACTTTATACTTTTCTTCCTTTATTTTATCTCTCCTTCTTCAAGGGCAAAGATAAGATGCTATTTCTGATTTATTTGGAAATCAGTTGCTATGACCCATAGACCTGCATCAGAAGCATCCAAATATTTGATGAAATCCCACTATCTAACACTGAGCTGTATGGAAGCACGAATAATGCTGGCATCCTCAGCTGTGTAAACTAGCACAATTTGGCAGCAACACTTGCACGCTAGTGTTGTCATTGTTGTTGACCTGTAAATTTCTACTGAGCCTGAGATTTCATGCTATGGAATAATATGAAAAAGTATTAATATCCTGGGATATGGAAACATTGGTTTGAAGGTTTGTTATCACTAAGTTACTTGTAATATGTTTTTATAATTACTATCCCAAATTAGAATTATCAAAAATCTCATTTCAACTAGAAAAAAACTAAACAAATTTAAAATCTCAGGTGCACTTTAATTTTTTTAAAAACTCAAATCATAATAACTTCATGGTGTAAAATAGCAATAAAGTATCGAAACCTTTTCAATAAACTTGCCATATTTCAAATTAATATTTAAAACGCAAATTGAACAAAAATCAGAAATATTGATACCACAACTTCTATTGACTATTACATGAACCCTTTTTAGATGCCACATTTTCATATTTGAGTTTTTGAATTTTTTTAGCACTTATTAAATCTAGAAAATTCAGTTCAAATATTATTAAATCTTAACCTGACTGCTAAACACTGTGGGCATATTTTGAAAAAATTTGATTCAAATGGGACCTTTATATCCAAAGCATAAGGATCACACTTTAAAAACAGCCCTCATAGTGCCCCATAGACTCACCCTGTGCATCTATATCTTTTTTTCTATCTCTAGCAGTTAATCAAAATCAAAATCTAATAAAAATGTAAGCTAGAAAAGAATTATCAATTTTAACCATTTTTTTCTGTACCCTTTTCCTTCTATCTGTTTGAAAACAAAGAAAAAGAATGTTACAAATATCTACTCCTTACTACAGCGATTTAGTTGGTGTACCCTTTTCTCTATTTGCCTTCTTACATTATAGAGTCATTGTAGGTATCCTCTAAAATCTGGAACCAGAAATTGTTGACAGTTTGTTACTTTGGAATTTTCTTGTAAACCCAATATAACAAGGTATACATATTCTATGGGGTGGACAGAACTAAATTATACTGAAAAAAACAAAGTAAAACTCTATATGACAGTAGTTGCGCAGTGTATGCATTTTTAATTTTAGCAACTGAAAGTTCTATTTGCAGAAAAAGAGGCAACATAAGAAAAATAAATGCTACATAAATGCACAGCTATCATTGTTAGCAAGCACATGGGCAAATGACCTCAAGAGACCCTGCATGTGCTTAACACTTAGGCGATTTTTAACTAAAACTTGACTTTTTCTCAATGTTTTAAAAAAAAAAAAAAAAAATCAGACCAAACTCCCAAACCCAAAAGCCCTTAATTTACCATTCTTTTTTCTAGAAAAAATAGGTGCGAAAAAAACGTTGGTACAAAGTCAAGAGTCGCTATGAATCATGCAACCTTCTTTAATGGATGCTCTAAAAAAATCTAATTTTTCAAGTTGGCGTCCAAGAACTTGAATAAATTTTGATTATCAGAAAAAAACAGTGCAAACAACCCAAAACTATCGAGAAACCTGAAGGCAAAAAACATGTTCCAATAGTTAAATGGACCATCTGCCTTTGACTTCTACGTGGCTTTGTGAGGTTTTAGCTGGAATATTTTCACATTCAGATTTTTAGCAGCTTTGGAGCATAATAAGTTTTGATAAAATTACATTTTTTTCCCTCTAAAAATCTGATTTTTCCCCCCCCAAAAAACTCATAAATAGGTCCCTTAAAGTACATGCTTTGAAATTGTGCTTCATGTGTAAGGTATCCCATAAAATGATCTTGAAATATCAAAACCTAGATATAAATAACATGCAAAAACAATGAAAACCATTATTTAGCTTTAAAGTATCATATTCCTCTCCTATGTTCTCTTTCAGGCCTTCGTTAATAACCTGTGACTCATATTTTCCTAGTTTTTTTTTTGGTAGCTTTCAAGAAGCTAGACAATATGTTCTCCATATTTGCTTTTTTTTTCTAGGCATTAGTATAAAACTAGATCCCATATGAGCTATTTCAAACAGCAACACATATATATTAATAACATGTAAATTTAAATGATGGATTACGTATGTATGAGTGTACTTGAGATGACTATTTAATCACTTATAATGTTGTTTCCTTGTCCAATGATAACTGTATCATTCTGCTAATGTACACTTCTGCATGGAAACTTCACGAGGTGGGGCACAAAGGATGCTAAGTGTCAGGGATGATGGGTAGAAAGCCATTAACACTGCAGCAGCAAGGTCATATTTGATGCTTACTTTTGTTTGCAGTATTCAAATTAGCCACTTTTATCTCACTGTCCTAAATAGACTTCTGGGTCACTGAGTATTAGGCCATTGTTTACTATTAACGGCCCATTAACAGGCCAGTTTGTTTACACATAAAGTGCTGACTTTTTTTCTGGGAAGAATGCATTTGTCATCATGTTCATCAGTATGTTGATGTGTCAGTGTACAAAGCCAAGTACTGCACTTCATAAGAAAATTTAAAAAAAACATTTCTATTAATTTCAGTTCGTTTTGTTCCCAAAAAGAAATAAGCACCAATATTCTTGTATTTTATTTTTTTTTTTTGCTTTCTTTTCAAAGCCAATATTATCAGTGGACATTTTACTTGTACTTTACTATTATTATCTGGGTGATGGCTCTGACATGTTGATCATATATGGCAGTGAGAAAATTGATTTCCCTCAACAGAAACGCATCCAATTTTCCAAGGGCCATAATTTTATGTCCACAACAAAATAAAAGGGTCATTTTCCCGAAGATGAGCAGAATTGAAATCTTTTGACAAAAGCACGGTACATTTTTTTTCTACGTTTGGATGTTTTGAATCTGCAGCTCGTTGAATTGGCAACAGAAAGGGTCAATCAGAAAATGTAGTGATATGTAGAAGATTTCAATTATAATACGTGCATGTTTAACCAGGTTTAACCCCCTTCTAACCTTTGCTAGCTGGTTTAGATAGATATGGGCTTATAAATTTAGGCTTAATGACAACAAATAACAGAAAGGCTTGTAAAACTTTAATCAGAGCAAAGATTCAAGGCCAAGGCATATTTCTATTAGTGGTGTCTGGGTGCTTTATAAAGGACATTTTTTTAATGAGCACCTGTGGGTTCATTAGGAGTCTTCTTTGGTCTGTAAGGTTTGTCTACAGATTAACAGACCTTGTCTTACAGCTCATTGCTCTTATTGCTCTTATATTTTCAAACTAGAAAATATAAACAGCATGATTATTCTAATCCTTGCTTAAACTGTTGCTATGATATGCAAAAATATGTTGTACTATGGTCAGATAAAAAAACCTTACAGTATTCTTTGTTCTGTAAGGTTCTCTACATATTTAACAAACTTTGTCTTACAGCTCACTGCTCTTTTATTGGCTGCTAATTAGAAAATATAAGCAGCATGATAAAAGTGGCCACACATGGGCCGATAAAATCTGTTGATTCTGTCTGTCCGGACAACTTATTGACCTATGTATGGGAACCACCCACGGGCCTGTTGACATATATGTGACTCAAAATTACCCTATATTGGTTGGGCACATTTGAAAATCCCATTTGACAAGGAGTGGTTTGTTGATGTGGTCCTTCTCTGGAGGGTTTCTATAGGCCCCAGTGGATGATCAGCCCTACTTGGCCCAGTATGGGAACCTCACCAAATGAGTTGGCCTTGTATGGCCACAATAAGAAAGAACAAGCAATAATAACCGTGCACCCATATATCACAGAGAAACAAAGTTTGAATTGTAACATGAGACTTTGACCCATAAACTGTATTGTGATGGGAATCAAATATATTTGACATCATTATACAACGTGATTCCCAGAACCTGAAAGAGTTCCAAGGTACAGCAAATACTTTCCAAGTCAAGTAGTATAGTGTTCAACAGTAGTTTTGCCGTTTCAGGAAAAATTTGCGCAACGGCGACAACTCAAATTTTGATGCCCGCGTCAATTTGCATCAATTTTGACACTGGCGTTAAAGTCAATGGGCATCCAAATAGTGTTAATGTGCGACAGTTTGATGCAAGCGACTTTTCTGACGCACATCCAAATTTTTTAGACATTGTCGAATTTTCACCAGCGAATTTTCGCAGAAGTTTTGGGAATTTATTTGCTGGCGGCAAAACGCGGAAATTCGCTGTGAATTTGCGCCGGCCGAATTTATTCGTCCATCACTATTCAACAGCAACCTTACAAATCTTGCTGGAGTTTTGTAAGTTCACTATGAAATTAACTAGCCCTATCTATGAAATATAACTAGCATGCTATATCACTGACAGTAAAGTAATGAGCTGGTATCTTTTATATACAGATATTGTAAATGGAGTTTCTTTGCAAAAAATGTGCTTTAACTATGGCCATAGTATGGATGCCGCCATGAATGACATGGGCAATAAATGATAGGCATGATAATCAGAAACTCTGTAATCAGGAAGAACAGTGTTTTGTACATATAGCAAAACTTGTCTACAGGTCTAGAGAGGTAGGGACAGTTGTCAGCTATACTGTATCTTAATCTGAAGTAAACTCCAAAGTTAATTTGTGACAATACTCAACATATAATTATAAGCTCCACTGGAGAAAGCAAACCCTTATTAGCCCCCTGGAAAAAATGATCACCCATTACATCAGGCTGTTAAATTTACATAGTGTGAGAACATGAGGGAGAATACAAAAAATATACAGTATGAGCCCTTCTTATCTCATTCTAAGCAAGTCTGTGTGTGTGCTGGGTAGTATTAATTGTATGGAGGAAGGATGAAGTAGTTCATGATAAACCACAAAATCTCTTATTCATACATGATGTAGTCCCTAGTTACATGAATGAATCAATTAATAGTGCTGCTTCAGCAGAATTCTGCACTGAAATCCAATTCTCAAAAGAGCAAACAGTTTTTTTATATTCAATTTTGAAATCTGACATGGGGCTAGATATATTGTCAATTTCCCAGCTGCCCCAAGTCATGTGACTTGTGCTCTGATAAACTTCAATCACTCTTTACTGCTGTACTGCAAGTTGGAGTGATATCACCCCCCTCCCTTCCCCCCCAGCAGCCAAACAAAAGAACAATGGGAAGGTAACCAGATAACAGCTCCCTAACACAAGATAGCAGCTGCCTGGTAGATCTAAGAACAACACTCAATAGTAAAAACCCATGTCCCACTGAGACACACTCATTTACATTGAGAAGGAGAAACAGCAGCCTGCCAGAAAGCATTTCTCTCCTAAAGTGCAGGCACAAGTCACATGACCAGGGGCAGCTGGGAAATTGACAAAATGTCTAGCCCTATGTCAGATTTCAAAATTAAATATAAAAAAATCTGTTTGCACTTTTGAGCAATGGATTTCAGTGCAGAATTCTGCTGGAGTACCACTATTAACTGATGCGTTTTGAAAACAAACATGTTTTCTGATGACAGGATCCCTTTAAACATTGCCTGATGCAATTCTTTGACTTCTTTGAGTACTACCCATTTTGGGAATGTTATACAGTTTTTTGGCATATGGACATGTTTTCTTTTACTGAAACCCTTTGAGGTACGAAACATATGAAATAGAATGCAATTTAAATAAAGCTTAATTTTTTAAATTAAAGACTGCTGAACTGCAGAAGAAAGAAATTACTAGACTTTTTGTAATTTAAGACAGTGGTGTGATTAACAACAAAATTCGTTTTTGCTGTGATGGATAGGCTGAAGCTCCTTATGTTGCTAGGATATTCCACCCTATCACAGAAAATCTTGACAGGAAATATTGGTGCCTTAATTTCCCAGTTGGCCATGCAGCTTGTGACTTAGGCCTCACTCTGGTTAATCAAGCTGTCATTTTCTCAATAGATTACCTTTTGACATCTTCATCTGCAACAGAATTCAGCACTGAGGCTTGACTATGCTAAATCAATCTGTTTTACTTAAGTGATCAAGACTTGTTGGTAGTGATGTTATGTTAGGAGGCGGTTGTCTGCATAAGCTTAGATTCTGTATTTGAAAAGGTGAAGTGGAATAGTAAAACAGCTTTAGACACTGACTCCATTCACACACATATACAAACACATATACACACACATCAATATACACAAAAAAGCATTAATACTTATTAAAATGTGATAGATAATTCAGAAAAATATACTTATCTGCAATAAGATGATGAATAGATCTGTACAAATGCACCACCATATTTATTGGATGAGGCAGCAGAGTGATTATGTGGCTATTAAAAGCATCTTATACATCTGGCAGTTTTATCAATCTCCTAAATTCAGAAAACAATCAGAGGTCCATGCAAAGGCAGAACCTCAGTAGCTCAACTGCTTGGACCAGGCCAATGCCCTTTGACTGAGCATATAAAAAGAACAGTAAAGTAATGTGGGAACTCAGACATCTTAATACTGGGAAGTACTAAAAACTGTTTAAATATACTTGGCAGTACATTCATGAATGTTAGTTTTATTGCCCTTTAAATAATTTACATTTAGCCCAAACACATTTAAATTCTATTACAACTTCAGTATCTCTGCTAGTTATGCAAAAAGTCTCAAGCTTTGACAATGGGGGGGGGGGGCTATTTCTGGGGGCTATTTATTAAGCTCTAAATTTTTCTGGTTGAAAAACACAATTTGTTTGGAGAAAAAAAACATATTTTTTTTAGGGAAGTCTGATGGTATTAAAAATCTAAAAAAAAATTACTCAAAACTCAGACCTTTTGAGTTTATGTAGAAGTCAATGACTGATGTCCCGTCAATATCCTTATCAGCACTGGGTTTTGTTCTAGAATCTGAAGATTTTGTGGTTTTTGGGCATCACATCCGAAGTCGGAAGTTTTTGGTGACAAATCTGAACAATTTGTACAATTTCACCATTTTATTGAGTTTTTTTCCTGCACAAGAGATTTTCATAAATGTATTGATAAATATGGTGAAAAAGTCTGTGGATTTGGTCCGAGTCATTGCAGAAAATTGTGAGAACTTTTCAGATTTTGATCAGCCCAGACCCGCTTGCTGCTGGCAGAGCCTTGCTCCTTGCTGATCTCCTCCCCCCGCCGCATAAAGAAATAGCAAGTACTGAAGAAGGAACGCACTATTGGGGGGAAGGGCGCGTAGTGTGCAGGGGGATTTGTTAGCAGGGCCCGAGTGCGCAGAGGGATTGGCAGAGAGGGTGGAGTTTGGGACCCGTGTGGGTGATGGGGGGGTCGGGGACTGAAGGGGTGTGGGCCCCAGATGTGGCAGCCCTGGAAGGCCTGCCCCTCCCCAGTCTGACACTAATGGAAACTACTAAATTTACCCAATCATGACAAGTATAATATTCATGCTAAACAGGTTGCATATCCTCCTATAGTTCTTTTCTGCTGCATCAACTCCTTTTTTTCTCAAGTGTAAAAGATTGTGTAGGTAAATTATGTCCAGATGTGGATTCTGAATAAACATGAATGAATCCTATGGCATACGCAAATAAATTAACAAGCCACCATCACATGTTCCACCCAGCAGTTGACAATTTTTTACATGAGAACTCTCAGATCCACCTTGATAAATATACAGAATCTAATAGAAACCCTGCTGTTTTGAAGAACATGTCACAATAAGTCTTTGTGTGCATTAACATGCAGGGCTTTGAAGTTCATACAGCTATTGGACTATGAGTATGAGGAGCAAGGATGGAAATTCTGATACATAAAGGCCAATGTCATATTACATTGAAAATATTAATTTCATAAGATTGAATTCAATTGCATGCTTTAAATGAGAAAATAATAAATCACCATTGGAAAATTTTTGGTAAAGTCCACTTTTATGGAAACAGTTATTGTAAGCTCGGTAAAAAGTATGCAGCCAATAAAGTCATTGTTATGAAATCAAGCAATATTAACTCATTAATAGAGATGTCGCGAACTGTTCGCCGGCGAACTTGTTCGCGCGAACATCGGGTGTTCGCGCTCGCCGGAAGTTCGCGAACGTCGCGCGACGTTCGCCATTTTGGGTTCGCCATTGTTGGCGCTTTTTTTTGCCCTCTCACCCCAGACCAGCAGGTACATGGCAGCCAATCAGGAAGCTCTCCCTTGGACCACTCCCCTTCCCTATAAAAACCGAAGCCCTGCAGCTTTTTTTCACTCTGCCTGTGTGTGCTGAAGAGACAGTGTAGGGAGAGAGCTGCTGCCTGTTAGTGATTTCAGGGACAGTTGAAAGTTTGCTGGCTAGTAATCGTTTTGATACTGCTCTGTTATTGGAGGGACAGAAGTCTGCAGGGGTTTGAGGGACATTTAAGCTTAGGTAGCTTTGCTGGCTAGTAATCTACCTTCTACTGCAGTGCTCTGTATGTAGCTGCAGTGGGCAGCTGTCCTGCTTCTGATCTCATCTGCTGACTGCTGCAATAGCAATAGTCCTTGTAAGGACTGCTTTTATTTATTTTTTTGTTGTTTTACTACTACTACTACTACTACTACTACTACTACTACTACTACTACTATAAGAGCCCAGTGCTATTAGTCTAGCAGTGTTGGGGAGTGGGACTGGTGTGCTAATCTGCTGCTCCTAGTAGTTCAGCAGCACCAACTTTAATTTTTTTTTTTTAATATTCATTCTTTTTTTATTTAACTTTTTTTTTATTTTACTACCGCTGTAGTAGTGTATAAGTTGACCTTTTAGGCATTATTTGCCCTGTAGGCATTTTTTGCCCAGTGTGTTATTCAACCAACTGCTATCTAGCTGTGTGCCCGTGTTCACATTCTGTCTAAATATCCATAATATTACCGTCTCCAGAAAAAACACCGGAGTGACTTTTTTCAAGCAGCCATAATAAATTTTACGTAATCCGTATCCATCGCTGTAGTAGTGTATAAGTTGACCTTTTAGGCATTATTTGCCCTGTAGGCATTTTTTGCCCAGTGTGTTATTCAACCAACTGCTATCTAGCTGTGTGCCCGTGTTCACATTCTGTCTAAATATCCATAATATTACCGTCTCCAGAAAAAACACCGGAGTGACTTTTTTCAAGCAGCCATAATAAATTTTACGTAATCCGTATCCATCGCTGTAGTAGTGTATAAGTTGACCTTTTAGGCATTATTTGCCCTGTAGGCATTTTTTGCCCAGTGTGTTATTCAACCAACTGCTATCTAGCTGTGTGCCCGTGTTCACATTCTGTCTAAATATCCATAATATTACCGTCTCCAGAAAAAACACCGGAGTGACTTTTTTCAAGCAGCCATAATAAATTTTACGTAATCCGTATCCATCGCTGTAGTAGTGTATAAGTTGACCTTGTAGGCATTGTTTGCCCAGTTTTTTTGGCCGCAGCCACTCAAGCACAGAGGCCAGAAAAAATATGCCATAGAAATGCTGAAAATAGTCATTTTTTGCCATACCTTGACTCAACGTATATGGCAAAAAATTTATATTTTCAGCATTTATATGGCATATTTTTTCTGGCAACTGTGCTTCAGTGGCTGCGACCAAGAAAACTGGGCAAACAATGCCTACAAGGTCAACGTATGGCAAAAAATGACTATTTTCAGCATTTATATGGCATATTTTTTCTGGCCTCTGTGCTTCAGTGGCTGCAACCAAAAAAATTTATATTTTCAGCATTTATATGGCATAATTTTTCTGGCCTCTGTGCTTCAGTGGCTGCAACCAAAAAAATTTATATTTTCAGCATTTATATGGCATATTTTTTCTGGCAACTGTGCTTCAGTGGCTGCGTCCAAAAAAACTGGGCAAACAATGTCTACAAGGTCAACGTATGGCGAAAAATGACTATTTTCAGCATTTATATGGCATATTTTTTCTGGCAACTGTGCTTCAGTGGCTGCGTCCAAAAAAACTGGGCAAACAATGCCTACAAGGTCAACGTATGGCAGTTGTTTAAAGAGAACAGTAGATTACTAGCCAGCAAAGCTACCTAAGCTAAAATGTCCCTCAAATCCCTGCAGACTTCTGTCCCTCCAATACAGAGCAGTATCACGCAGATTACTAGCCAGCAAACTTACTATCATCTGTCCCTGAAATCACTAACAGCTCTCGCCCTACACTATCTCTTCCAAGCACACACAGGCAGATTTTTCAGATACATTTTTGCCCTTGATCCCCCTCTGGCATGCCACTGTCCAGGTCGTTGCACCCTTTAAACAACTTTAAAATCATTTTTCTGGCCAGAAATGTCTTTTGTAGATGTTAAAGTTCGCCTTCCCATTGAAGTCTATGGGGTTCGCGAACCGTTCGCGAACCGCTCGCAATTTTGCGCAAGTTCGCGAATATGTTCGCGAACTTTTTTTCCGACGTTCGCTACATCCCTACTCATTAAGTCAATAATTCATGGGCTCTTTTATCTAAAGTGGCAACATCACACCATCAATTCACAGCAGCCACTTCTTTGAAGGGTATGTGATGATAATAATGGATTTTTGAACAATACACACTCAGAGCAAGGTCGCTATGCACAGATGCAATGGACACAGTGGTCTGACCTAGGTCAGCAATACAAGCTTTATTATTGAACCTAATTATGAACTATCAAGGCAATGTTTTTGAGTAAACTGTTTCCTTTGGGATTATCAAGATACTGTTAAGATGATTTTGTTCCAGTAAGCACTACTGTATGTGCAAAATTATTTGATTAAGCCACTATATAATGATTACAATAAGAATGCATCAGTAAACCATTTACAGATATTTTATTTGCAGAGGTAAATGACATTTCTAGTTCACATGCACTGAACAAATTTAATATTCTGTCAGTTATGCATTATGTTATATGCAACATAGGCTACCTCACTGAAATAGACATCAGGGTGTTTTATTTGGCAATAAGCAAAATGTTTCAATAGAACATGCAGGAAAATCTACAGGTCGCTCTGCTTACTGAATTAATGCTTTTGAATTGTCCTTAAAAAAGTAAAAAAAAAAGTAAAACATAATAATAATAATAATAATATCCCTCTCGCTATTATAGTACATACTTTGCATTACAAAGAGGATCAAACCAAATACTGTAACTTTCATTTTAGATTTTTTTTTCCTCGAGGTTGGGGCTACAACAGAGGCAATATGGGGACCACTGTTCGACTAGACAAAAAAACCTTGTTGATGTACTGTTTGGAGAGTGATTCAACCCCTGTCTGAAGCCTCCTTTTCTTCTTTCATCTCTTCTTTGGATCTTCCAGATGTGAAAGTCTTTACTGCTAAGGGGCCTTTGTCACCTTGGTCTGGTAAAGAACCATAAAACATAATGTTCAGTATTCATAGCTTACTTCTACAATGAACTCTGGGGGTAAGGATTTATGATAGAAAGTGCTCAGTACCATGGGGGTGGGAGAGACTGGGTATAGAGCAGCACCCTTATTTCAAAAGCTTTTTGAAACAGAATCATTTAGGGGCATCAGGGATGATATTAAAGGGTTTTTTTGGTGTAGTTGTTGTTTCTAAATTACACTGTTTATGTTATAATTTTGGTGTAGGCAGCCATTTCAGCTTTTTGTGCCTCATTGTGCCTCATCCTGTGCTTTCAGAAAGAGCCAACTCTTCTGTCACATATGGTGAACCCATACCCCTGGGGAAGTCACTGTATTCTGCTCTAGGCATGATATTCTGCAAATAACAGCCACCTTTGGCCTTGGGCCTGGCGCTCAGCTATTTAGGTGCCGACAGCCAACTCTTCTGTCACATATGGTGAACCCATACCCCTGGGGAAGTCACTGTATTCTGCTCTAGGCATGATATTCTGCAAATAACAGCCACCTTTGGCCTTGGGCCTGGCGCTCAGCTATTTAGGTGCCGACAGGTCTTACCTCACAAGAATCCAGCAACGTCCACAGAGGCAAGCAAAGGAGCCAAACACATAGCAAGAACAGAGGCAATAGAAACAGAATAATCGTAGTCAGGCACGCTACTAGGTGTAGGCCGCTAGGAAGCTTAATTATATCAGAGTACAAGTCACATGACTAAGGGCACATGGGAAACTAACATGTCTAGTCACATGTCAGATTTCAAAATTGAATATAAAAAAAGATTTGACTTTTGAAAAATGAATTTCAGTGCAGAATTCTGCAGGAGCAGCATTATGTTCTGAAAAAAAAACGTTTGCAGTGAAATATATAATAATAAAATGTTTCATAACAAATCATGATATATATATATATATATATTCTATAAAAGAATTGAAGCATACATATACAGTTGAAAAAAAAGCCTTATGCACTTACAGACTGGTGAAAGGTAGGTTTATGGCAGGATTTCCCTGAAATGCTTTATTATAGACCTTATTTCAGAAACCTTTGCTTACATGAGGAGGCTACTGCTTTTTTATTTTTTAAAAAAAGTGTCACATAATAAGACCACCTATTAAAGGTTTGTGTAAATGTTATTTTTATTAAGGCAATATACCCCTTTAAAAAGATAAAGCATAAGATTTTGCATCACAGTGTGCTCCATCTATATACTAGTACAAATGAAGATGATTGAGCTGTCACAATGTTGTTGAAATCAATTCGGCTTCATTCATGGTGTAATATAGTATATTAATCTTATAGTTTTTCCTCAATGCATTTTATCAAACACACTTTAAAGAGTGTATTGTAGGTCATGTCATAAGAGAGTTTAAGCATTAGAATGTATAGAAGAGGAAACAGTATAAATCCCATGTGCAAGATTATTACCAATAAATCTTTTGGTTATTTTACTGCAATTGCTGAGTTGTGCAAATCCAAAGAGCACTGTGAAAGGAGTCTTTGGCAAGAAACTGATCTATGTTTTATGGTGGATACAAGTAAGACAAAAAAGGACACTTAGATCAATGGGATGAAAATTTTTGAGCCCTGTTAATTGCATAGTTAGTAGGAAAGTCTAGAGGGAATATATATATATATATATATATATATATATATATATATATATATATATATATATATATATATATTAGTCTGGAAGCCGGCACAGCACGTCAATAAGTCAAAGTTGCCTGGGTGCAATAAGCCCAAAAGTTTTTCTATATATATATATATATATATATATATATATATATATATATATATATATATATATATATATATATTGTATTTAAATTTTTTTCTTTAAGGGAATATATTTTTCACCAAAATCTAACAATTCCCAAGACAGTCTAGGAATGGGGGAAGACTGTGCATGGCAATGTTTAAAGAGCCCTATATTAAGTCTGTAAGCAGATACTTAGATAGTGCTTGTTATTATATGTTCTACTCTATAATTGATCCACTGTAGAATAAAGGCCTAGGTTCAGGTAGCTGAGGGTCAATGGAGCCCTGCACTTTACAGTATATCTGCCCTGGCCAGTTGGTAAATAAAAAAAAATAGCATGCTCCCTGGTCTAGTACATTCACATAGATTTATTAAAGTAATAAAACTGAACTTACACAACGGTAGTGTAAATTTAGTCATGAAAAGTCAATGCAGTAATGCTGTTTCATCATTGTAGACTTCATCAGAGGAAGAAAATATTCTCCAAAGCTTGCATCTGTAAGTGCAATTTTATTACTTTAATCAATCAATGTGAATGTTCTATACCAGGGAGAGCGCCTTTTTTATATTTACTTTGCAGACTTTTGATCAGTTTGACCAACCTATGAAGAGGCTGCGCCTACTGGGTTATGAGTGACCAAAACGGAGGCAATATAACATATATTGATATATATTGATTTTTTGCATTTTATATTTTGCATTTGTTTAGTAAATGTGTCCTACTCTCTTCTTCTTCCAACCATCCATGCCATTACAATCTCTGATAATTCCATATCTACATTACCTTATGCGCAGGTTTCAGTGCCAGTTTCTGAAACTTGAGAGATCCTTGCTGTTATGAGCAGAATGATAGAGAGGACAAAGTGACAGAAAGAAGAGTTTCAAAATCCACCCCCAAGTGATTGTATTAACTTACCTGAAGAAGAATTTCAAAATGCACCACATACATGTTGTTTTGCCTATATGTACCTGTGTCTGCAAAAGTGTTGGTGTGTATTTGTGTATGTGTGTAAGGAGGTGGAATAGATTTGATATGTAATTCAGAGTTCAGAATGTTAATTGATGAAAAAAGCTGAAAATGGGAGGAAATAAAAACCAGAGTGGCCACTCTTGGCAGTGTGAGAGCGAGGGACAGAATCTTGTGAGTGAGAAATTAGGCTTGAGTTAGATGCATCATGCCGTGACCCTCTCAGGTTAAAGAAAATAAAAGTTGAAGACTGGATAAGCAACAGATCTTCCATATCTTTTATTTGGGCTTTTACGTTGTCACTGCACCAGCATGAGCTTTGGAGTCACTTGCCAGTTTTGCATAAGTAAGAATATATTAAATGTGTGGTATCATTTTGAGTTATTCAACATTGTATTACTGTATGCAATAAACAAACACACCAGATGTGTTTTAATACATGATAATGTATCAAAACATTTAAAATTATTGTATTGAACTAATGGGCTCTAATGTTCTAGGCTATATGGTGCTTTTGATTAAAGGAGAAGGCAAGTATTGTTGCATTTGGGGGTGCCAAAAGTTAGGCACCCCCAAGTGATTGTATGAACTTACCTGACACCCTGTGCCAGTGTTCCTATTAGCAGAAAACTGCACCAGCCCAGGTTTCTTCCAGCGAGCACCACGAAAAGCAGGCTATACAATCACTTGGGGTTGCGTAACATTTGGCAACCCCAAGTGTAAATGATATTCATTCTCCTTTACTTTGATTAAACTTAATAACACATGTGTAACCATATCTGCTTGAGTGTTCAGGGTACATCAATGACTAATTAGATTAATATCCAAAAAAAAACTGATTGCATTAATTTCCAAGGATCAAGACTCGTGGTGCTGAGCTTCCAGCAAAGCATTTCAGAGCCCCAAAATTTCAGGAAAATAACTACATTTTTTGCATCACCGAATTTGCGGTGCATGCTTCCGTTAATGTTATAGCTCTACTTTTACAATTGGGTATTCCAATGAACAGTAATCATGTATAATTTAATAAACATCTATTAGAGATGTGACTGATAATATGGGTACTTTATGCTGCAATGTTTCCTTCCCTTGGATTTGTCAGGAGAGAAGATTGAAAGGAAGTATGTCAACAATGTACAAATACTACAGTCCCAGCTGGAAATATTTGTGTATAGGAAATAGGTGTGTTGGGTTTTATCTAACGCATATGTATTTGTGGTTACTGTAAACCACTTTATAGTAATACCTGGGGTTTAAATGATCCTTTTGAGAGATGATGATTATGGTGCCCATCATTCTTGAGCTGAACTGCCTGTCTATTGCATTTGTGAGTTTATCTATTACATTTTTCTTTGACACTTTGTGAAGGTCTTTGTGTAGACCTATCAATGTGATTTACCATAATAACGGGGTCACACATCTGACACAGTCTCACATGGCATCTACAGCAACCCTGTGGCAATACAAACAAGCAATATACTATGCTAGAATTTCTCGGTGTGTTTTGTTTCGCCAGTTCTTTGCACTGGAAAAATGCCAATGCACATAAAAAATGGCAATAATACAATTTCCTTTGAAAGCACTGTGTTTTTTCCATTGAAAAAATGCTGGGGAAAGTGTGGTTTGTTTCACCAGCTAAAACATATTTAAATATGCTGGTAAAAAATGAAGAAACAATTCCACCAACTCCAATGTATTTGGCTAAATCACAGCTTTTTGCAAAATATTCTGCAGTTTTGCTTATCGCTAATTTACATCTGTGCCACATGTGGGCCTATTGATGTGGGGGAACCCTAGAGCTACCACCACCTTCAAGCTAGTGGTAATTCTAGGTTTAACTCTTTGGCCTGCATCCACAGTGAGAATAGGGTACCAGAAGGCACACAGGATACCTGACTCAAGGGTCCACCACCCAGCCACTGCTCCCCCTTCCCCGGCCCTGCTGTTATTGAAAATAGTCCATCTTCTTCTGGGTCAATCATGGATGGTTATAACTAGTTAAAATTCTACATTTTACCATTATGAAATATTTTCATGAAAGTGGCACAAAATTTTAGCTACAAAACTCCATAAACCTTAATGTATTGACCTTAGAAAAAAGTTGCCTCAAAAAAAATCTTTATAGGCCAATGTATTCTACACTGAAAAGCAAAAAAAAGTTGCAGTGGAAAAAGTCACCATGAAAAAACGTCCATATTGTGCACACAAAAAGTCACTGAGAAAAACACCAATTGAAATTAAGTTTTCAGTGACTCAAGACAGAACAGAAAAGCTCATCGCTGATCACAGTCTGCCTATCAGAGAATGAAAAAGGTGCCAACAGCAACATGCAGACCATTTTTTTTTCAAAGGTTTTGTTTATTTATTTTATAAAAGTGAAATTATATTTGGGCATTTCTAAAATTCATTTTTAATTGTTGAACCTTTCAGAGCCTTGTTTTTAGATTTAAGGTATGCCGATCCAAATTACAAAAAGATCCTTTTTCTGGAATACCCTGGTCAGTGATCCCCAACCAGTGGCTCATGAGCAACAAGTTGCTCCCAAACCCATTAGATGTTGCTCCCAATGGCTTTAGAGCAGGTGCTTATTTTTAGATTTCAGGCTTGGAGGCAAGTTTTGGTTATATAAAACCCCAGTGTACAGTCAAACAGAGCCTTTTGTAGGCTGCTAGTCCACATACAGGCTACAATACCCAATCGAAGACCATATTTGGTACCACCCAGGAACATTTTTCATGCTTGCGTTGCTCCCCAACTCTTTTTACATCTGAATGTGGCTCACTGGTAAAAAAAATTAGGGACCCAGGTCTCAAGCATTCTGTAGGGTAGGATTCCATGAGCGATTTTGTCGCTGCGACACCATGCGACAATTCTATCTCTTACCTTATTTCGAATGCGTTTTGTCGCATCGCATCGGATCGCGACAAAATCGCTCATGGAGTCCTACCCTATACCTGTACTGACTATTATAGTGGATTACTGTACTACGAATATAGATACAGTGTGTATATATATATATATATATATATATATATATGTGTGTGTGTGTGTGTGTGTGTGTGTACCCTATCTATCCTCCAGTTTATCAGGGTAAAAATGGGCATAACAGTATAAATTCATCCCCAGGTCAGCAATGATGACAGTTCAGTTATAGTCAATTTCTAATCCCACTGTAACCTATAATTATTGCATTACAACGCTCTTAGATTTACCCATGCAGCATGAGAGGGCAAATGTATAGAATTATTGATGTTGCTAAAAGGATTTATCTGTCTTTAGTCTAACCATTTCATTAATTTGAGTGATAGACAGTAGAACATCTTTTTGTTAAACCTTATACATTTAAAGATGATTATTATTTTCCCTCAGGCGAGAAAGGTAGAGTAATATATTCATATACAACTCACAATAGCTGAAAATACAACAGTTGACTGGATAGAACAGCTACTCGCTCTGGCATTTGCTCTTTTTGTGTCTGATTTATAACCTCAAACCATAATTTGCCATTTTCCCATCTCTCCATTTAAAGCTGAACTATTGTTCCAAATCTTGTATTGCAATAAAAGTCTATAATAGATACACATACGGCAAGTCCCACTAGGTATAGAATAATTACATTTGATCACAGGTCCCCCCCCCCCACACAGCCAACCCTCTTCTGTAAGCAACAAGAAATCTGCAATATCCGTTTATGAGAATCCCTTTTCTAAGCTAAATATACAGTTTACTGTACAATCCAAAGTCATAAAGTAAAAGAAAAGAAAGAAAATTTCATTTGAGATTCTGCATATCGCCCTAGGCAAACATCAATAGCGGAGAATTACTGTTTTTTATAAAAAAAAAACAAGTAAACACGTGAAATCATCTGTTAATATTATCAGGATTTCAGCTATTAATACACATCAAACCAGTAAACATTTCTTAAGAACCACTTTCCCCAGCTCATGTTTCCACGATTAATAGAATGTAATCAATTCTTTTGAAGCCACCTAATATAATCTACTGTCCACTAAACCATCAAGATAATCACACACATTAATCTTTAATAGGTCAATTTACTTAACTTTCCAGATGATTTTAATTAAAACGCTGCCGTGCCTGTTGCTGAGATGGCCCTTATTTATTGAAGGGGCAAAAGAGACACCACAAAGCAGGTTCTTGTATCTGTAAAAACTGCACGTTTTATAAAAACAATCTCTAAATTGTCAAGTGTGATGAAGACCTGTAGGAAATATCCCATCCCATGGTCTCAAACATAAATCTGAAAGCCGTATTCTTGCAGCATGAAAGACCTAATGAATTTCAGTGATGGACACATTATGATATGTTGTGTTGCCGTAAGATTTATAGTTCTTTGAGATGAAAAATAATTTCAAGGTAAAAGGTCTGACTTACCAAAGAATTGGTGAGCATTATGTGTTCAGATACTGTAATCCGATGAAATGAATGATGATCTGATACATGTAATGTTTCAGAAATATACACCGTGCCCCAGTGTGTTGTAACATATAGGGGCAGATTTATCAAGGGTCGAATTTCAAAAGGGCCGATTCACAAAGGGTCAAATATTGAGGGTTAATTAACCCTCGATATTCGACTGGGAATTAAAATCCTTCAACTTCGAATATCGAAGTTGAAGGATTTTAGCGCAAATAGTGCGATCGAACGATCGAAGGATTATTCCTTTGATCGAACGATAAAATCCTTTGAATCGAACGATTCGAAGGATTTTAATCCAATGATCGAAGGAATATCCTTCGATCAAAAAAACTTAGGAAAGCCTATGGGGACCTTCCCCATAGGCTAACATTGAGTTCGGTAGCTTTTAGATGGCGAACTAGGGGGTCGAAGTTTTTTCTTAAAGAGACAGTACTTCGACTATCAAATGGTCGAACTATTTTTAGTTCGAATCCTTCGTTTCGAAGTCGTAGTCGTAGTCGAAGGTCGAAGTAGCCCATTCGATGGTCGAAGTAGCCCAAAAAAACACTTCGAAATTCGAAGTTTTTTTACTTCGAATCCTTCACTCGAAGTTAGTGAATAGGCCCCATATAGTACATTTATGGTTTCATAAACAATCAGCTAGCTGTCACAGTTACCCCAGTTTGCTGTCAGAATTGGATTGTGTCAACCAAACATTCTAAAATCCCATTCTGCCCCAGGCATACCATATGATGGACTATCAGGAATGAAGAACCATTTGGACAATCTAGTCATCAACCCAAATTACTCAATACAGTATGTCCAGATTTAAAATATATTCCTTGGAGCTTGTATTACAAACAGTGATAGTGTTACATGTGCAGACTTAGCCATGTAGCAATTTTATCCAAATAATGATCAATAGTAGTGATGGGCCAATCTGACACGTTTCGCTTCACCAAAATTCATGAAGCTGCAAAAATGTTTTAGATGAGCTGCATCTCATGAAAATGATCATAATGCCAATGTAATCAATTAAAATACTCCTACTAATACTACTGAAATTATCAAGTTAAATCTTCCATTCCCTTTCTCAGCAATCTGTCACTCTACATGTAGCTTTGTGCCAGAGTCAGTTATTTTTAAAAGACAGTTACAGTAGCTCTAATACATCTACAATGCATAGGCACATAGAGCCCACATCAATATATTTGACCTAACTGTCAACCAAAATCAAGCTCCAACTCCTTGAAGAGAGAGAGATGGATTACTGAGAGGGAAATACTGGAGAGTAACTTAATTAATTCAGAAACAGTACAGGATTTGTAAATGATAAATTTGGATAGATAGAAACTGTTATTTGCACTTTGTGGGGCAGGGTGCAAAGTTCTGAGAGGGGCATGGTTAGTGTGGGTCTATAAATGGAGGTGCTGGCCAGGTGTTGGTTGATTGGGTCAAATATTTGTCGACCCACACATCACTACTGTCTGGTTGTCAGCATCACTGTTTCTGACAACAAGAAACAAATAGGGGCACATTTACTAAGCTCGAGTGAAGGATTCAAATTAAAAAACTTTTTTTGGGTACTTCGACCATCGAATAGGCTACTTCGACCTTCGACTACGACTTTGATTCGAACAATTCGAACTATATATCGTTCGACTATTCAACCGTTCAATAGTAGAAGTACTGTCTCTTTAAAAAAAACCTTTGAAAACCTACTTCGCCACTTTAAACCTACCGAGCACCAATGTTAGCCTATGGGGACCTTCCCCATAAGGTTTCTAAGCAAGGAAAATCCTTCGATCGATGGATTAAAATCCTTCGAATCTTTTGGTCGATCGATCGTTCAAAGTATTTGTGGTAAGTCCTTCGACTTCGATATTCGAAGTCGAAGGATTTTACTTCGATGGTCGAATATCGAGGGTTAATTAATCCTCGAAATTCAACCCTTAGTAAATGTGCCCCATAAAGTGTGCTGTTTCACTTTTGTAGTTATTCTTATTTTAATTGCTTATCTTCATTTTCACTCCCGCTCCTGTTCATCCAGAGTTTCAAAGGTTTACCATCTATTAACCAGATAACTGTTTATAGTCCAAGCCAGAAAGCTGCAGAAAAAAAGTGAATCATTTAAAAAAATATGAGGCTTATGATACATTGTATGGACAAGTGGTGAGAACACAAGTTAAAAGATAGTAAGCATTAATACTGTCGATCATTTTATCAGAATGCCTATAACTAAAGTGCCTTATCCAGAGTAGCCTTTTAGGAGGAGGATTTTTTTTTGTTCTAGAAATCAAACAAAAACACAAAGGGGCTGATTCACTAAGTGGCGAATTTGCTCTAGCTTCCGCTTTGCTCACATCGCAACACTTTGCCAGGCGTAAATTCGCCAGGACAACGCTAATTTACTAAAATCCGAAGTTGCGTCCAGGGCGCCGAATGCTGGCGAAGTAGCACTAGCGTCACTGCGGCAAGCGAAACGAAGTCATGCTAGCGTTGGCTAATTTGCATACGGTGAAAAGTTAAAGTTGAATGGACGTATATGTTGTAGCCAATACATTACACTACACAAGCCCAGGGAAACCTTAATAAAATAAAATAGAGTTGTTATATTGTCCTACACATGATCCCAGTGTATAGTTTATGTGCGATATGTTAGGAAATGTAGGGGGGAAGCTGGTTACCCCAGTTAAAATTTACAATCTTTTTCAGCCTATCACCCTGAAAAATTAAAAGTCGCCAGCTTTTTTTGGGACTTTTTCAACTATTTTTTGAGGAAGTCCTATTTACTCTATTGCACTTTGCCTGGTCTGTGCGGTGAAGGCAAGTCTGGCGCAAGAGGTAATGTTCAGTAAAATCCGCATCTTAGTGAATTTGCGTAGTTACGTCCCCTCGCTAGAGTGCAACTTCTCCAGGCGTAACAGAGCAAATTACCGCTAGAGTATATCTCTTTCATTAGCAAAGTTACGCCAGCGCCCGTTAGTAAATCGACGAAGTAACAAAATGACGTCAAATTTTTGCTAATGTTAGTCACTTCGCCCTTTAGTAAATCTGCCCCAAAGATGGAAAGTCATTCTAGAAACACAGAACAAAGAGGTATGCTTGGACAAATCTCCAGTGCTGAGTAGAGATGAAGTATGTTATCTTATGAGACTAGAGATAGTGGATTTTAAGGGACTTTTAGTAGATTGTGTATTTAAATGCAATAAAGAATATTGTACAGCATGTTACAGCTACAAATCTGAGTGGAATTGGTGCTTACAATAGAGGCCAAATGCATAGAGAAATTCAGACTGGTCCATTAGTCCAATATGAATGTAAAAGTAAATAAAAATACATACAATCCCTTAGGAATTGAATGATGGATAATGAATAATGTGGGGAGGCTGATTATCAGTTTTCAAGTTGGAACTTCAATTACTTTATAAGAAAAATTTGAATAAACGAATCACATTCTTTGGTGCAAGTATGCTGTGTCTATTGATGAAGGCTGCTGTTGGAACCCTAAAGTTACTGCCACCTTCAAGGTGCCTGTAGCTCCAGGGTTCTTAGCATCAGTAGGTGCAGCTGCACACAGGGGACATACACAGAGGTGGGACAAATATTAAATATGTCTATCTTAACTAAACTACTATAAATAAGTGTGTGCATTGCTGTGTCTGCGTTACGACCTTGTCTCTCTATGCGCACACATGTCAGGATCAACATCCATGATGGCTTTTTTTAAAGTCATTTTTTAAATCCCATGTTATTCATAGAAATATCAAGTTCAAAAGGCATAATGGTGGATTTGAGGCAAGAAAGAGAATGATAAGCAATATATTTTTCCATTCACCACTCAATAGAGTGAGTTAGTTAATGAGCTCTTGTGCTTGACTTAATACCCATGACCTGTGCTTATAGATATACCTTTGCATAAAGTCCCTGAAGTACATAGGGCATTAGGGATTCAGGATACATCAGAACAACTGCTGAGTCGATGACTTCTTTCATCCTTATGAAATCATAAATGCTCTCTTGTACTTCTAAAACACATGTTCCCAACTAATATGTCAATAAGCTGGTCTTGACATATTTTACTTAAAATGAAAATGCTAATGCAGAAAGTTCTAGGGTTATTACACAGGGGATCCAGATTGTAAGGGAAGAACCTTTACAGATGATTCTGCATCTATCCATAAAAGTTGAAGTCCCTTGGCTTCAATTATGAAGTGTGAGAATGGCAAAGAAAGATAAGGATTTTGACTTTTGCCATTGTATCACATATTGATTAAACTGTTTCCCTGACTGTCAATATGTCGTTAGTCATTAATAATAATCAGTGCACGTCAAAAACACATTTCCAGACCTGCTGGAGTATGACTTCCAGTTTCTGCTTTATATAGGGAATATAGAGCATTCTAGCAGAGCTTCTAATAACATAATATCAAAATTACAGATTTGGTTTTACATAAGATAGTTGTGGCATTTGGATAAGTGCATGCATTGCTGGAATATGTCATTGCTGGAAACAATATTACTGAAACTGCGATTTTATATTGCATGTTAGAAATTACCACAAATGGATAGAGGACCTGTTATCCAGAATACTCGGAACCTAAGGGTTTTCTGGATAAGGGTTCTTTCCATAATTTGGATCTCCATACTTTAAGGGGCAGATTTACATAGGGTCGAATATCGAGGCCTTCCCCATAGGCTAACATTAACTTCGGTAGGTTTTAGGTGGCGAAGTAGGGGGTCGAAGTTTTTTTTTAAAGAGACAGTACTTCGACTATCCAATGGTCGAATAGTAGAAAATTTTTTAGTTTGAATCGTTCGATTTGAAGTCGAAGTAGCCAATTCGATGGTCGAAGTAGCCAAAAAAATCAATCGAAATTTGAAGTTTTTTTTATTCTATTCCTTCACTCGAGCTAAGTAAATGGGCCCCTATTTATGCTAAAAAATTATATAAACATGAATAAACCTAATAGCATTGCTTTGCCACCAATAAGGATTAAGTATATATTAATTGTGATCAAGTACAAGGTTTTTTATTACAGAGAAAATGGAAATCATTTCTTAAAATGCAAATTGTTTTTTTTAAAATGGGGTCTATGGGGCAAATTCACTAACCTCTGAAAATTTGCCAGCGACAGCTTCGCTCACATCGCAACACTTCGCCAGGCGTAGATTCGCCAGGACAAGGCTAATTCACTAAATTCCGAAGTTGCATACAGGGCGCAGGCGAAGTTGCGCTAGCATACTGTGGCAATCAAAGCGAAGTTGCACTACAGTTGGCTAATTTGCATACGGCGGGAACATATACTGTAGTTGAATGGACGTATAGGTTGCAGCAAATACATTACACTACACAAGTCCAGGGAACCTTAATAAAATAAAATAAAGTAGTTATATTGCCCTACACATGAGCCCACTGTATAATTTATGTGTCATATGTTAGGAAATGTAGGGGGAAAGCCGGGTACGATCTTTTGCAGCCTATCACCCTGAAAAATGAAAAGTCGCCAGCTTTTTTGGGACTTTTGGGAAACATTTTCAACTACTTTTTGAGAAACTCCTATCTACTCTATTGCACTTTTCTTGGTCTGAGGTGGAGAAGGCAAGTCTGTCGCAAGAGGTAATGTTCATTAATATCCACATCTTAGTGAATTTGCGAAGTAATGCTCTTTCGCCAGAGCAAAACTTCGCCTGGTGTAAGAGTGCAAAGTAGGGCTAGAGTCTATTTCCTTCAATAGCGAAGTTACACCAGCGACCGTTAGTAAATCACCACACAAGCAATTAATTCAAAATAATTGTTTCAGACCTGAGTTCAGTGCTAGATTGAAGATCTTCCTCCACGAGGTCTTGGGTGTAGTCTAGCAATCTGCTAGTTTGGTTAATTGTCTCTGGACCTGTTTCTGACTATTCAGATCACTGGCTGCCCTGACCAGTTCCTGAATTTATTAAAAAAAATTTTAACCCTTCAGATACCTCACCATTAACCTTTTGCCTAATTTGCATGTACCACAGTGCCTCCTCCTTATTTGCTGATCCTGATGTACTTCTAAAACAGATATAATGCATCTTAGAGGCAGTGATGTCAGCCTCTGCATAGGAGCAATATGCCATAGGGTCAAAGCGTTCAATGATGCAATGATGTATCTTCTATTTAAAAAAAATCCAAGTTACTTGGTTGGGGAGAACACCACCTACATAATTTTTCTCTTACGTAGTCCTTGCACAAACTTTAATTGGGTACATTTTCAGCATATGATCCCCAGCCAAGTACCGGCATCATTATAGAAGGGGCTCACCCATACGGGGCATAACTTTAGTGTCCTGACTCCCTGGAACTCCCAGTAATTTAAGATGTCATTGTCCTTTAATTTCTTTTGCTAGTGCTTCACATACACCATTTTTTTGCAAAAAAATATATTAACAGCAATTAAAAGTTAGATTTTATTAGAAATGTTCTAGCTATTGTAGAAAGTCACTCAATTGGCTCAGTCCGGTCATGAGACACATTCACATGCAGTTACACATACTGTCTGTCTGTCTATCTATCTATCTATCTATCTCTATCCATCTATCTATTGTACAAGCTGGAGGGGATATATCATGGATGGCAGATATGTATTCCTTGTCTTTAGGTTCTGAGTGATCCATTTAAGAGTTACCCCTTTAAGAAACACCAGAGGGAACCAGCCAGTGGTGTGGGCTGGACATCCAAGGCGTGTTTTAAGGGAGCGATCAGCAGGTGAGTGAGAAGGTAAGAGCTGCTTGTGGGATCTGCCTTGTACTTCACCTGCTGAATTGAGAGCAGAGTTTTGGGTTTGTTAGCAAGGGAGAGATTTCATGCTGGGGATATTCGCCTGTGGCTTCCTCAAGAGATCAGCCTGTTTCATCTCCTTGTGTACTGGACATTAGAACCACCAAAGTAAGCAAATATATGCGTAAGTTTGGACTTTATTTTGTTGCTGAATTCAAGTCGATTGTTCTATTGCCATTGGTTGCTGCTGGAAGCTTTTTGATTTCTAAATAAATGGACTGTTTTTCCTTTCACTTTTGGATTTTTTTTCTGGTCCTAGTTTTAAAGGGGTAAAAAAAATTTTCATAGAAAATAAAATAGAATTTTTCAAAATGTATTAAACTCCGATGCTTTTAAAAGTCAGAGTAAAAAAGTACTCCATCTCAGTCCTGCCCAGTTCATAGAAATCAATGGCAGATCTCTCATTTACAATTGGAAGATATCATGATCTGCACAGGGTTTCATAAATAATCCAAAGAATTTGTGGTTTTCAGGCAATTGTCAGAAAATAGTACAATTTGAATTTTTTTAAATTTTATCAAGTCTTTTTCCTCACCAGATTTTTTTGAATAAATTTATTGATAAATACTGTAAAAATGTTCAGAGTCTGTAGAAAAAAAACTAGACTAGGGGCCCTCAAACTTTTTTTACTCATTGGCCGCATTCAAAATATAAAAAAAAGTTGCATAGTAACAACAGTATGCAAAAACTTCCTGGGGGTACTATAATATGAGCATTGAGTGGCTATTGGCAGCCCCTATGAGGACTGGCAGCCTAAAGGGGTCGCTGTTCAGCAGTACACCTAAATTTGTATTCAACTAAAGTTGCCTTTAATTGAGGAGTTCAAAGGAAATGAAATGAAACACCTACTTTAAGGCCACTGGTAGCAACATTCAATGGGTTGCAGAGCAACATGTTGCTCAGGAGCCACTGGTTGGAGAGGACTGTCCTAGACCAATAGGCTTCTGACTCAACATTTCTCCCCATAACCCACTACTGCAGTGTTTATATGGCAATCTAAGAAAGGATTGTCTATTAAAACATGTGATCAATCCCTACATTTTTTGAGGGGGGGTCTGTTTAATCCCTCTAGGATCCTGTGCCTCTCCTTCTCAAAGTAATTTCTTGTTCATCAATGTCTCAACTTTGCTATCGTAAAACTCTTCCAACGTATGTTCACACTCATGTAGAGGAGAGCCAAGAGATAGATTTCTAATTATTTTTAAATACAGTGGGACCACCAAATTCACTCAACATGTTCTAATTTAGTACATCATTACAGTGAAGATATGTTTATGGGCATGCTAGTCCTATACAGGAGACTTTATCTCTGGGCAACAGGTCATATACTAAGAACACACTAATACAGGAATGCCATTTCATCAAACAGCTGCATGGTTAGCCCTGAGAAATGGTTTCTGCCAATTCCTTTAATATTTTGTATGTAAAGTGTACAATACATAAAAGCATTATAACCATGTAATGGAACCCTACTTTCTTTTTTTGTACAGAAAACATCGGCAGATTTGCCAGGTGAGTTGATCATTCTTTTGTACCTCCCCCCAAGTCAAATACCAAATTAATATTTGTACAAGACTTTATTAGAACCATGTGCACTGTAAAGTTGTACTTTACACATTGTGTCTTCCACAAATTGCATCTGCCAGCAGGCAATACAACCATTTCAGTCATTAAAATGAAAATATCAGAGCTGAAGAACTAGCCGGAACGCTTATTACATTTCACATTGGCCTCTTTCTCATTACATGTCTTCTAAAATATGGCTCTATTATGGATTCATTTCATTAGTTAAAAGGGTGACATTACTCAGTGTTAATGAATTATTGCCAGTATCTTAGGAGATGAACCTGATGCACATATTCAATTTAACTGAAAGATTTTTATGTTACCATAGATAATAAAGACAACTTACGGGTATAAACGTGGAAAGGATCCATGAGAAAACTAAACCAAAAACAACAGAACTTGCTTGTAGGATATGCATATTATAGGAATATAATATATATCTGTTCAAAAGGAAATATCTATATTTACATTATGACAACAATGGAGTACAATTATGTGGCTTTAGTTCTTAGTACGTGCAAAATAAAAAGGCCATGAAATTTGTGAAAGTATGAAATAATTATTGGTTAGATTATATATCACTTTCATAACATAATATAACATCCCGTCAGGTTTGAGAAAGCTTTAGGTATGAAAGATCTTGTAGCATTATTAAAAAATATTTTTTTTTTCTGTGAATACAGATTAGTCTGCAGAGATGTGAATTATACACATCATTTACACAACATTACCCAGAAATATGAATGAACAAATCACGATATTTATACAAAATCAATCAAGGTGGAGCTAGCACCCCAGTCAAGTTTAGTGTTAGTTAACACTTTGGTGGTGTCCATATTAGGTCTTGCAGAAAGCTTTGTTATCCAATATCTGGTTTAGGGTACTGGCAGAAGGGGAGATTTGTCAACCCCATGTTTAAATATTTGCTTTTGTGGTTGGCAATAGGGATGGGCGAATTTTTTCGGCTCGTTTCGCCGAAAAAATGACGCCCATAGACTTTTATGGAGACGTGCGTCAAAAAAAAAAAGATGCTCGACAAAATAATTTCGCCGCGCAACAAATTTTTTTTGACTCCCATAGACTTTAATGGTGCGTCTGCGACATTTCGCCGGCGGCGAATTTTTGTCGAAACAAAACGGGTCAAATTCGCCCATCCCTGGATGGCAAATCTCCCACAAATGCTTTCCCACCAGCAATAAAGTATATCAACAGTGAGCAAACATATGTAGCGCTTACTTTTCAAAAGTAACTCGAAGATTTAAAAAACAGGCAACAAATCTCCCTGTCTGCCAGTACCCTTAGTGGTGCCAAGCCCCCCTTAGCAACACAGCAACTTAGTTTTGGGTCTTGACCTACAAATTTGCCTCATGCAGAGAAGATATTTTTACGTACGTTAGTTTTGAACCCAAAAATGCTCACTCGCTGCTGTTTAGGGAGAGACAATATTAAAACTAGTGATTAAAATGAATTGCATTAATAATAAACAGTTCTTAGTTGTAAGGTTAAGGTTAAGGAAGTATTATATTTCCAGAATATATAAAATACCAGTTTTTATAGAGCAAGTTGAAATAAATATTATACTGGCAATATATATATATATATATATATATATATATATATATATATATACCGGTAAATATACAGAATTTCAAAAAGTTGTCTAACAATTTTACTCAATTTATTCTACTTGCTTTCAGCTTGCATGTGTAGATAGAAATACAGATAAAAATTTATTTTTATAGAAAATTTTAGCAACAAGTTGTGCATGAAGTCATTACCAAAATATCATTGGATAACTCATCTGCATAAACCGATATACAAAGTATAGTTTTATGTAGAAGCCTCAGTGGTTTCGCGTGTCTGACCTTAAAGGGATACTGTCATGGGAAAAAAATTTTTTTCAAAATGAACCAGTTAATAGTGGTGCTCCAGCAGAATTCTGCACTGAAATCCATTTCTCAAAAGAGCAAACTGATTTTTTTATATTCAATTTTGAAGAAGTATCTATAGTAATAAGTCAAATCAACTGCACTAACTGTATTTTTTTCTCTTGAAGATGTTTCACTAGTCATCCAACTGGCTTTCTCAATTTCTCATTTCTGAATTGAGAAAGCCATTTGGATAACTAGAAAAATGTCTTCAAGAGGGAAAAAAAATACTACAAGTTGATCTGACTTATTACTATAAATATATACCCTGACCTGGAAGATGTGTAACAAGCCGAAACCCTGTTATTTTGATCATCCCAAAGTGCTATGCATCTATACCTATAGTATAAGAACTATAGTAAAATAAAAAAACTGCTTAATATGATATGCCCTATCTTTAATGGTGATGGGCTAATCTCTCCCGTTTTGCTTTGCCGAAAAATCTTCAAAACAGCAAAAAATTTGCGAAAAATTGTGAACACAGAAAGTTCACGAAAAAATTGAGCAATTCGAACGTTTTCATGGAAATATCGAGCAATTCGAACCCTTTCACGAAAAAATCTAGCAATTCGAATGTTTTCACAAAAAAAACCGTGAAAATCGAAACACGAGAATTTGCCGGAAATTCGTGCCAGTCGAATTTATTCCCCCATCACTAATCTTTAATATGAAAGTGATGATTTCTGACTGGTTCCCCCATTTTTCTTTTTATTTATTTTTGAACAATGTTTTACTCTTTTCAGTTCATGGGGGACTTTTAACTGTCCATTGTTCACCTTTCATAAACATCTTTTGTGTTGTTGGCTTACCAATCCTCTTATACACTAAAAAGTTTCCCAAGAACCAAGAGAGACTGCTAAAAATAAAACAAAAGTTAAATGGAGTAATCAGTTCCACTATCACAATTCCATATTTTTTTCACCCAATAGAATATTTCCATAATCTGCACAATAATAACTTGTTTCTGCATTTATTATTGAGTGCTGGACTCTGGTACTGTGTAAGGGGGTGACATACTCTCTAATTTTATTGCTGTATACCTACTGTTTGTACATTTGGAAGAAGGTTTTTTTTCTACCTTTAAGTGGTATTGTGCCGTTTTACATAAGAAAAAGAAATGAATATATTGTTCCACTTAATATTACAATACACAGAATTCAGGAAAATTCACATGTGGAGGTCTATTTATTAACAAATTTTAGTTGTTTTAGATGCAACTCAAAACAAGATTAAACTCTATTTATTTAAAACCACTAATGCCAACAAAGTTTTAAAAGTTCTGAATATAAAAAGTACAAATGAAAAATAACAATAAATGATGCGCTAAAAAATATGAATACTGTATCTCATAAACCTCTAAAAATTCATAATTCAAAAGTCTGAAAGGTCCAATAGGATCAACGCAGTTCACCTTTTATAGGATCTCACTACTTTTACTTGGAGAAGTTTTCTTTTAGAGTTTTTCATGGTTTTTAACACGTAAAAAACAAGTTTTAGAGAAATAAAATAAAATTTGAAATCTGAAATGTAGTAAATTGGCCCCATAAGGCACACATTTAATTAGAAATAAATAAATATTTCCTTTTAAAAATGTCACAGCTGGTTGTGATCTTAAAACCTGCAATGTAGCTATAAAAAAAAACTCACTGTTAATGACTGCAAAATTAAAATAGAACAGCACCACGTGCAAATGTAGCTTTAACATTCAGCCTTTAGGAACATCATTTGACATTCAGGCCATTTAGTTTTAGAATTGAATGGAACATATTGATGAACCAAGTGAAGCAGCAAAAGACAGATTCTAACCTGAGTAAATTCTCTTGGGAACCTATAAATGTGACCTGGCCTGTATGGGCAATGCTATAGTCTTTGTTTATTAATGATTATAACTGTATATAGAACTCTAAAATAAATTCAAGTAATTGAACCCTAATATAACAGAAGTTCCTCTTCCTATGACTTCAATACATATAAGGTTAAAGAAAGTCAATAGGTGGCATTTGCTGTGGCTTGTAGACTAGAATCCATTTGCAATTGGTTCAGAGTTTCCAGTCATGTGTAGGGTTCATTACATTTTCTATTTCTTACTACCGGTATATAGTATTCTTTTTTTACTATATTAAAGTATGGCAGATTATGCTGACATTAATATGTGATTCCTAATTAAATCTAAAATCTACTTTTTTATACTGACAAATGTATTATTCTTATGACTGCTACCAATTCCACTCTTTATTCGGACTTGAAGTTTGCAACTGTGGGCATCATTTATCAACACTGGGGAAGTTTGAGCCTTGGCAGTAACACAAAGCAACAAATCAGAGATAGCCTTTTCAGCCAACGGCTGATTTGTTACTATGGGTTACTGTCCAGGTGCAAATTTAACCAGTGTTGAAAAATTACACCATGTTTCCTAAATAATTAATATCAGATTAATTCTAGACAGTAATGTCTATTAAATAATTGTTATATCCTCAAAATTCCCACTTGCATTTTTCTTAGTTCAGGGGAATATTTTATGTATGATGGAATAATTTATGGTACTGTATCTCTCTGTATAGCATTTGAGAAGCCCTAAGCAGACAACCCTGCCATGTCGAGTTCCACTTATGGTCCAGTTTAGCTGGCCATGACCCCAGTGACATAAATACTAGTGATGGGCGAATTTGCGCCGTTTCGCCGAAAAATTCACGAATTTACAGTGAAATTCATGAAACTGCAAAAAAATAACGCAAAACGTCGCCGGCGTCTGGTTTTTGTCGCCGGCGTCTGTTTTTTGGACTCTGGCTCACATTTGCCAGTGAATTTTCGCAGCCGTTTCATGAATTTTTTGCCGGCGGCGAATCGTGTAAATTTACAGTGACTTCGCGCCTGCCGAATAAATTCGCCCATCACTAATAAATACCACTATTTATTATGTCCACTTGTGATAGGATTACAACGCAATTGGTCTATTGCACAATTCAAGGAATCTTAAAGCACTGTGGCAGCCAAGTCAAACCTACAACTAAAGAACTGAAGAAGTAAAAATAACACCTTTTTAGAAACCAAGAGTAGGGGAAATATGGTGCATATCAAGTCTCAAGTTTCAGTACAAGACATAACTTCGCTAAGCCTGAATATTGAGTACAATTTTTTAACCAATGTTTACTGCTCCACATATAGTACCTAGGGTTGCCACCTTTTCTGAGGAAAAATACCGGCCTTCCTATATATTTATCTTTTTTTCCTATTAATACCATTGGCATCAACCACCAATTTTACCGGCTAGGCCGGTAAATACAGATGAAGCCACTTGGATTTGTGAGTTAAATGCATCATGACTCAGGGGTAATTGAAGAAACTGTGTTATCTTAAGTCATCTTAACTCATTTAATGCATTTAACCTTTTCATTAGCATACCAAAGCTCCATTGTTCACAATGGTGAATGCTTTAATTAGATGGGATGTTGTGACGCAGTTTTCTGTGTTAAATGAGATAAATGGGATATCTGTGTTTAGTTATTCTGTGTCAAACAGACAAACCAAAGTGGCTGCATCTGTACCAGCCAGGTGGCAATCCTAATAGTACCTTTGCACTACTGTGTATCAGTGAGACATTCTATTAATAATTCAGTAAAATTACAGAAATGAGTTCATGTTTCACTTTAATAAGATTTACCATGTCTGTGTTTAAATTGCTTGTTGCACCATTCAGACCTTGATTTCTGCCCAGAGCGCCCAGAGCACCCCGAGACCACAGGGTCCTAGCTCCAGCCATATTTGCGCTGCAGGGTCCTAGCCCCCGCTGAATGTTTTTTTTTTAATTTTCTACATACACTAGTCAGTTTCTTAAATAAGCTGTGTTGTAGGGTTGTCACACTATCTAGTGGCTAAACCCAAACAAAGGGATGGGGCTGATGGCATCGGGTGCTAGTATTGTCTTTTTCTGCCTTTATTAAAATATTGACACTGGACCTTGTTTACAAATATGGGGCAAGGTGCACAAAACAGTGGAAATCACCCATTTTGCACTTTGTACTTTGACCTGATTCATGAGTTGGGTCTCATTATATAAACAAATTGCCACTCAGACAGTAATTCAGCAGCCTAGCCAGTAAATCATCAGATGAGACCAGGGCCAGTATAACATTTTTACTGGCCCTAATGCACACTCCCAATCTACCCCAATGAATGCTCCTATCTCAGCAGCTCTTCCTGTAAATCTCCATTGCTTCTCTGATCTGCCATCTCTATCCGCTAATGCACACTCCCAATATACCCCAATGAATACTCAGCAGTCCATTCTATAACCCCCCATCGCTTCTCTGATATGCCACCAATATGCCCTAATGCACACTCCCAATCTATCCCAATGAATGCTCCTATCTCAGCAACCCTTTCTGTAACCTTCTATTGCTTCTCTGATCCACCACCTATGTCCTCTAATGCATACTTACAATCTACCCCAATGAATGCTCCTATCTCAGCAACCCTTTCTGTAACCCTCCATTGCTTCTCTGATCTGCTACCTATATCCTCTAATGTACACTACCAATCTACCCCAATGAATGCTCCGATCACAGCAACCCTTTCTAAATTAATTGCTCCTCCTCAATATACACAATAGTACTATCAAAATAAACAGAATGCATTGCAACTCACTTCAAGTATTTATTGGTGCAAAATAACAGCAAACAAGATCAAAAGGGTATCATTTTATATTAAACATACTAAAAGGTAATGTTCTTCCTCTGTCCGCATACTTCATGTCAGCCACTCCTTCTTGGCGCGTTTCACTCCACTAGACTCCACTCAGAGGAAGTGTGGCTGCATTAAGTCACTTCCCTTTTATACATGCATTGATTTTAATCCATATGCTGAAATTCCTTACTTCATTACATTTAATTTAACAATATCCCCAAGCCACTTGGTGAGCTAGTTATTTTGTTCACCCTACTGCAAGGTCTAAGGCACTTAGTTATTCAGTAAACTGAGGGAATATCTGAGGTATTAAAGGCAGTTTTTAGCTTATACACACCAAACCTTATTTAGTTCTTTTTACTTTTATTTTTTATCTTTCTTTTTTCAGTGCAGAGTAATATAAAAGGGATGTGCACCTATAAACAAATACAATATCTATTGACTCCACTTTCACTTATAAAAATGTATATACTTATTACTTATTAAAAATATATATCAAAATAAAAAGTGCACTATTGACTTAATTGTTCTTAATTCTCTTTATAATATCCTCATTTTATGGAATATATATGTATTTTGATACATAAAAATATATAAATTATTTTTTTTAATTATAAAAAATATAATATATATAATATATATATACTTTTTTGATAATTATGGAGCTATGTGGTACATATTGTAGGAGTTTATAGTTGCACATTCCTTTTTTTACACGCTCCATTGACCACTTTCTAAGGGCAACATTGTTCACCCACTGCAGTGGACAGGAATGGGTGCACGCAAGCAGACATAGAGGGGGAGGGGTATTGCTGTGCACACGTGAATATTGTGGGGGTGGCAACTGCTAGTTACTAGGGATGTAGCGAACGTCGGAAAAAATGTTCGTGAACATATTCGCGAACTTGCGTCAAAAATGCGAACGGTTAGCGAACGTCGCGAACCCCATAGACTTCAATGGGAAGGCGAATTTTAAAAGCTAGAAAAGACATTTCTGGCCAGAAAAATTATTTTAAAGTTGTTTAAAGGGTGCAACGACCTGGACAGTGGCATGCCAGAGGGGGATCAAGGGCAAAAATGTATCTGAAAAATACATTGTTGACACAGCGCTGCATTTTGTGCTGTAAAGGGCAGAAATCACACTACGTCACGCAGGTGATGTTTCTGGACATGGAATGTGAAAAAGCTCACACAGCTAGGTGGCACTTGGTTAAAGACTGGGCAAACAATGCCTGCAAGGGCAACGTATACAGTAGTGGATACGGAATATATTATTGCTGCTGTAAAAACATCACTCAGGTGATGTTTACGGACACAGAATTATTATTGTTATTTAGACAGAATGTGAAAAAGCTCACACTGCTAGGTGGCAGTGGTTTGAAGAACACACTGGGCAAACAATGCCTGCAAGGTCAACGTATACACTATAGCAGGGGATACGGAATATATTATTGTTGCTTGGAAAACGTCACTCAGGTGGTGTTTCTGGAGACGGTATTATTAATGATATTTAGACAGAATGTGAAAAAGCTCACACAGCTAGGTGGCAGTGGTTTGAAGAACACACTGGGCAAACAATGCCTGCAAGGTCAACATATACACTACAGCAGTGGATACGGAATATATTATTGCTGCTTGGAAAACGTCACTCAGGTGGTGTTTCTGGAGACGGTATTATTATTGATATTTAGACATAATGTGAAAAAGCTCATACAGCTAGGTGGCAGTTGTTTGAAGAACACACTGGGCAAACAATGCCTGCAAGGTCAACGTATACACTACAGCAGTGGATACGGAATATATTATTGCTGCTTGAAAAACGTCACTCAGGTGGTGTTTCTGGAGACAGTATTATTATTGATATTTAGACAGAATGTGAAAAAGCTCACACAGCAAGGTGGCAGTTGTTTGAAGAACACACTGGGCAAACAATGCCTGCAAGGTCAACGTATACACTACAGCAGTGGATACGGAATATATTATTGCTGCTTGAAAAACGTCACTCAGGTGGTGTTTCTGGAGACGGTATTATTATTGATATTTAGACAGAATGTGAAAAAGCTCACACAGCTAGGTGGCAGTTGTTTGAAGAACACACTGGGCAAACAATGCCTGCAAGTGCACTACTATTGGTGCACTACTATGAAGAACAGCAAACAGCACTGGACACGTTAAAGAACAGTAAGATAAGTAAAATAAAAAAATATATATATATATTAAAAAAAAATTACTCTGGTTGGTGCTGAACTACTAGGAGCAGCACACCAGTCCCACTCCCCAACACAGCTAGACTAATAGCACTGGGCTCTTATAGTAGCAAAGTAAAAAAACAAAAAAGAAAATAAAAGCAGTCCTTACAAGGACTATTGGGTTATTACAACAGTCAGCAGATGAGATCAGAAGCAGTGCCCACAGCAGCTACATACAGAGCACTGCAGTAGAAGGTAGATTACTAGTCAGCAAAGCTAACTAACCTAAACTCACTGTCCCTCAAATACCTGCAGAGTTCTGTCCCTACAATACAGAGCAGTATCAAGTAGATTACTAGCCAGCAAAGTCATCAACTGTCCCTCAAATCACTAAACAGCTCTCTCCCTACACTAGCTCTTCCAAACACACACAGGCAGAATGAAAAGACGCTGCAGGGCTTCAGTTTATATATGGAAGGGGAGTGGTCCAGGGGGTGTGGGGGTGGTCCAGGAGGGAGAGCTTCCTGATTGGCTGCCATGTATCTGCTGGTCTGGGGGAGAAATGGCAAAAATAAGCGCCAGCTAAGGCGAACCGAAATTGGCGAACGTCGCGAAACGTTCGCGAACATTCGGTGGACGCGAACAGGCGATGTTCGCGCGAACTAGTTCGCGGGCGAACAGTCCGCGACATCCCTACTAGTTACTCCTCTGGTGACTTATGCCTGTTTTTTTATGTTTAATAGGAAGAACAGTATATACATTTCTTATTGACGTCAACAGTGCCCCTCATTGCTTCACTTTGCCAAAATAGTGAAATTTCTAGCCAATCCCTTTGGCTAGATTAGCCACCCACTTAGGTGTGATTGGTTGGAACTGCTGAATCTTCATGGTGTGGCATTTCAGCTACTAGGAAAACACGATTTGCTGTTTCCAAGGAAGTATGTAATATATTTAAACAAATACAAATTAATCTCAATTTAAAACAGGAAAGACTTGACAGATGAATATTAAGTAAACTGTTTAAGCTTGTCAACAAGCAATATTATGGAAAACCCATTGCTCAACCTATTCCCATGGGACACCCCCTAATTGCAGCACTGCCATCTATTAATGTTAGCTCCTACAACACAAACAATAGTTTAAAATGGTACAAATGAACTATTTCTAACAGACTTATTGTATTGGAATGTATTTGTTATAATATATATTTGTTATTTGTTGTATTGGAATAAATTTGTTATAATACAGAGGTAACCATGATGCTCATGTAAATTTTTATCAGTCCTGTTCTAAAATGCAGCATTTAGTGCATGTATAACAAAAGGAATTTCTGGTGTTTTAAAGGGGCTGTCCTCCTTAAAATCAGCATGCCATAGTTGACACAAAAGAAGTCTATAGCAATTTGATATTGTTCATTTTATTGTTCATTGAACTAATTGTTCATTTTAGATTTTTGCGGACTTCATTTGAATTTTCTGTTCTGCAGCTCTCAGACCTAGAAATAAAGCCACTGAGCACTGGTTGCCACTGAGCAACCAATGGAATATAAATAGGAGGGGGTCAGAAAATAAAACTATGCAATAAAAAAATAACAGTAACAATAGAATTAAAAACTCATAGTCAATATGTATTTTTGTTGCCTGGGTAAATTACTCTGACAACCATCGGCCTTTTAAGCTCCTGGCAAGACTAATTCAATAGCTGCTCATGATAAGTCCACATATAACATATTAAAAGTAGTGATAAGCAAATCTGTCTTGTTTTGCTTCTCTGAAAAATTTGCAAAACTGCTTAAAAAGTTTGCAAAAACTGTGAGAAATTAGAGAACTGCATTAAAGTCAATAGGCAACAACAACGCTCTACATGCATTAAAGCCAATGGGTGTTTTCCCAACTCTTCTGCTACTCCAAATGCATTAAAGTCAAGTTTTTTCAAACATTTGACTGGTTGCTATGGATAATAAAAAGTAGAATAACATTATGGTATCAGACCCTCTTCTGTCCAATGCTCAGTTCAAATCAAAGATCAAATAATACTGCAATAGTGTGGAATTTATGGGATATTCATAGGAGATGGCACTGTTCTTTTGTTGTCTATAGAATGAATTTGCCACTAGCACTAGTAGGAAAGTGCTATTGCAGGTCACATTGCGATTTGTAGACACACAACCACTTTTGACTGAAAAGTTTTAGATTTGTTTATATTTTTATTGATAATGAGGAAAAATCTCTGGTGGAACAGTCCATGTCTATAAAAATATAACCAGTTTTTTTTATTTACATATGTGCATGTACTGCTATATCCCTAAATGTGTGCTCTTGTGGCATGCACACATTTTTATAGTGATTGTGTCTGTAAATAAATAAATATAAATATATATATATATATATATATATATATATATATATATATATATATATATATATATATATACATTATTACTTCCATAGAACATAACTCAGCTTTTCTGAGTCTTTGTTTAATGGTTTCAAGACAAAACACTCAGTACCTGACAAATGAGACATTGTGGCCCTTGCCTATTATATATTGGTTCAACTGGCTAAAGAACTGCTGGTCATCCTACCCACATGACATCTTGGATCATGATGAATTGTCTCCAACTCCATCCTCAGATTGTTTTTTAACATTTAATTTAGTTTCTTCCTGTGCTTGGATGAACATGGCTGTGTTATGGATTTCTGCTCTAATGTACGCCAGCAGGTTGGAAGAACAAGCCTCAGCAAGCTGTGGAAATTAGAGAGGTTCAATCAATACTCAAGGTCATAAACTCTGGCTTGGATTTTTACTCTGGCCTTAAGGTTTTGTAGCCTTAAAAGCTTTGGCCTAATTTTATATTTTATTGTGAATCATAGTTGGGCAATAAACTGCAAGGTTACCAAAGTAAATATCTGCTATAAATAATGTGAAATATATATCAGAAGTCAATTACACACCACCCCCTCCCACTGAAAATACTACATTATATTTATAAACACATAAAGAAAAAACACACAAACTAAAACACCAGAACATTCCACTTAATTGTTGATTGTGTATTGAACTGATTACTAACAAATTTCCACTGTTTTCTCTTGTTCAATAACTATGGGAGAAAAGTTCAAATTGGAGACACTGATTTTTTTTACATAATGTGCACATTTGTGCACAGTATATGCATATATATATATATATATATATATATATATATATATATATATATATATATGTGTATATATATAGATATATATAGATATATATATATATATATATATATATATATATATATATATATATATATATAGATATATATATATATATATAGTTATATATACAGATGAAGCCACTTGGATTTGTGAGTTAAATGCGTCATGACTCAGGGGTAATTGAAGAAACTGTGTTATCTTAAGTCATCTTAACTCATTTAATGCATTTAACCTTTTCATTAGCATACCAAAGCTCCATTGTTCACAATGGTGAATGCTTTAATTAGATGGGATGTTGTGACGCAGTTTTCTGTGTTAAATGAGATAAATGGGATATCTGTGTTTAGTTATTCTGTGTCAAACAGACAAACCAAAGTGGCTGCATCTGTGTATATATATATAGAGATATATATATATAGATATATATAAATATATAAATATATATATATATATATATATATATATATATATATATATATATATATATATATATAGTTAGTACTGGAACTCACAGGATTTGCACAAAAAAGAGAAAAAGTTATCTGATGAATAAAGATGAAGGTTTATTAAATCGACATTTTGATTCCACATAGGAACCTTTCTCAAGGAAAAACAGTCAGAGAAAGCAAATAGTTGAAAAAAAAATGATAAAATAGAAAAAATTAAGGCCAATTGAAATACTAAAAGTTAACCTACAAGTGAACCACCCTTTAAGTGACTATAGAGTGAATATGTACCAGCTTTGCACACCAAAATGTGATTTTGCTCCATTGTACCTTACACCGAGATATTCAGATTATCTTGATGACACTTCTGCACCTTCACATTTTTAAATAGTAAAGCAGACTCTTACTAAGTTACTTTTACTAAGAGATCAGGGCTTTATATACAGTATATAGAATAAAAGAACACTCACTAATCCAAAAAATAAAGTAAGGTAACAATATCATAAATGCTGACCTGTTAGGCAAACCCTAAAATAATAAGTTGGTCACAACTCTGGTTTAAATACTAGATATTTATGTTTAAAAGGCTGAGCATCATATATAACACAAATAAATGTTATTACTATAGGTTTAACCCTTTGAAGCTGATTTCTAAAGGTTTAGTATTGTCTCAACCTGCCAAAATGGTGATTGATCTTCTGTAAAAAATACCAATAGCTTCAATTTATAAACAAAAGTTTAAGGAATATATGATACACCCATAGACCTGCATTGCAATAAAATGAACACAATGCTTATTTTTCTAAGCAAGTTTTGAATTATTCTTTGTGGTAGTTCCAATGAACTGGAACTTTGGCAGGTCAAGAAAGGCTTAGATAAATGTGCCAATTCATCAAAACACTTTAGTAAGTGTCAAAACTAATGCTAATAAAATTTGAATGGCTGGGAATCCCTTAGGAATCCCTCTTTCAAATTTGAATCTGCCTTATAGTGATGTGGTTTTTATTCAGAACTGGAGTTCACATTTTTTACCAGTTGTTACAGAACTACCAGTTGTGTACTGAGTAGAATCAGTTGTGTCATCGTAATAATTGAAAACCATATCAGCAACTTAATAGATTCCTGTGAAAAAAAATGTAAGCAGGTTGTATCCTAAATATATTAGAACAGTGTTATTAAACCTAGACATGCTTTTACAAATAAAAACAAGACTAAGTAGATACCTGCTTGATCATTTTTTTTTTCTTGTTGAAATTACATTATTAGTTGTAAATGTTTGGAAATCTGTGGACCTTATCTCCATAGAAAATTATTTGAGTAATGATTTTTATCCGTAGGAACCAACATTTCCATTTCTAGCCAGGAGAAGATGGGAACTCTCTCGATACTGTATTGTGGAGTCAGATTAATAGAATGCATTTGAAGGGTAGTCTGGGAAGTGTGAACTGAGACACATTTGGATATTTAAATATATGCCTTTCTAGGTTTGACAGTCGACATAATAAAGCATTGAATATATTAACTTGCTTTACTCACTCCATTTCTTACTGTCGTTGCATGTTATCATTTATATTAAAATATGCCTTAAGTTTTTTAATATACATCATGCATTAATATACATTAACTTTAAAATAGACCATTTTTGTCTTTCAGAGTGTGTGTTATCTTTCACAATGGGTTAATGTATAAGATGCATTTTCCAGTATTTGAGGTAAGGAACCTGTTCCTGGGGCAGATCAGTATAGAATACTTATAATGCAGATTTAAAAAACCTAGGGTGGAACACTCACCCCACAGTTATTGAAAAATGCTAATCCTCTCATGTTGTAAAGCTGAAATCAGGAGTCCCTTTCAAGTGAAGTTTCCCTGTTATTATTGAAAAAGATGTTATGTAGGATATGACAATACGTTTTAGGGCTCTCAGGTGTGTTGCTTCTTGATGTTTCCCGACATTGGATTGCACTGGAATGAAGTAAGTATGAAAAGTGTGGTTTTGACATTTACTTCATTTTCTCCATCTGTCTTTTTAGTTTGTGTCTAATTTCAATTAAACACATCCTATTTACAATATATTTACCACCGCTGGATTGTGTCCAATTTCTTTAGCTTTAATAAAAATGCCCATAAGTTTGTGGACCCACAGCATACACCCACAGCTTTTTCGTTTTCAAATAAAAGCGCATACATTTAACATGTTAATATGCCATTATTTTATCTTCTCATAAACTAGGATTTGTGAAAAACATTCTATACAGTGTAAAAAGAGCATAGACTGAGCATTGAATGTACAGCAAACAGTACTTCATTTACCATATTAGCATTTCAAAAATTAAATTGCCCCAGATAATGGTACATAAAATCTTAACCCAGTGACAATTTATTTATTTAATTTCTTGAGTGATAATTTTGTCAGCAAACAAAATGTCACAAAAGTGTCAAGGCGTCCTCAGAGAGAAAGTCAAGACAACGTGTTGTGTCAACTAAATATCATAGAAGCCAGAGTTTGTTGTCAAGATAATGGTAAAATGATGTCAAGGTACAAATCCATGGAGACAATGATGTGATGTTCAAATGGTAGACAATGCTATGAAGAGATCACTATGATGTCAACAGAATAAGTGTCTGTCGTCTGGAACAGTAAATATAATGATAAGTAAAAGTACTAACAAATATAATGTAAATATAATGTAAATTTTTCTTTAGCCATATTTTGACAAATTGTAAATTTGTAAATTGTAAATTTTGAAAATATGTAGCATTTTGTCTAAAAAATAAACGTTAAGAAACAAGATTCAGTGACAAAATGATAATAAATAACAATACAATGTCTACAATTCAGACCCTGGCAAGGTCCTAATTAGACTCAAATGTATTTAGGGTTTTATAGAGAGATAGACTTTTCCTCATGAGCAGAGTATTTATTGGTTCCCTTTGGAGGATTCAGTAATTTGTTCTATTAGCCGGGTAAAGATCCTTAGTAGGAAAGTGCTACATACATGTATTGATGGAACTAAGGTCCATAGTATAAAAGGAACAATGAAAAATGTTTTTGCATCATACTCTCTTAATGTATACGGTGTTGTTCCTACTGGCAGTCTTTAATAGAATGTTACTCCACAAATTAAATTTTTAGAGAACATTAATCTTCTCTTCTATTTAAAATAAATAGTTACTATGGGGCAAATTTACTTAAGGTCGAATATCGAGGGTTAATTAACCCTCGATATTCGACTGTCGAAGTTAAATCCTTCGACTTCGAATATTGAAGTCGAAGGGTTTAGTGATATTCGTTCAATTTGAAAGATTTTAATCCATCGATTGAACGATTTTTGTTCGACCAAAAAAAGCTAGCAAAGCCTATGGGGACCTTCCCCATAGGCTAACATTGACTTCGGTAGCTTTTAGGTGGCGAACTAGGGGGTCGAAGTTTTTTCTTAAAGAGACAGTACTTCGAATGGTCGAATAGTCAAACGATTTTTAGTTCGAATCTTTCGATTCGAAGTCAATGGTCGAAGTAGACCATTCAATGGTCGAAGTAGCCAAAAAAAACTTCGAAATTCGAAGTTTTTTTCCTCTATTCCTTCACTCGAGCTAAGTAAATGGGCCCCCTATGTGTATGTATGTAGATTTCCCCAAACATAGCATCAAAAGGAATTCATGGTAGTAAAGTAACCGTTCTTATAAATTTGACAGCCTTTTTGCTAGAACAAAGGAAACATGAAAAATTATTGTTTTGTCAATCTTTTTGGAAGCAAGCTAACAGTTACCATTTTTAATGCATTGGCCTTAAAGGAGAACTACCCCCCCAATAATTAAAGCCCCATCTACTACCCTTCCCCCTTCCTGCTTTTTACCTGCATAGTGCATTATTCCAGTAAGTGCCCCTGGCAGCATGCTCACTTTTTTATGCAGTGGAGCTCATGGGCGCCATCTTCCATATTTAGTGCATATGCAGTTGGAGCAGACTGGTATTTGTACAAACTGGGCATGCGCTGAAAAGTTCAGTAAAGTGCTGAAGGGTAAGAAGAAGATCCAAAGAAAACCGAAGACCCGACAGATAGCGCCCATGAGCTCCACTGCGGTGCTTTGCATAAATAAGTGAGCATACTGCCAGAGACAACTCTATCTGTTAATTGGCTCATGTGACCTAACATGTATGGTTTGTTTGTATGTTTGTGAGTACAGTGAATCCTACGATCCCAGGGGGCGGCCCTTATTTTTTAAAATGGCAATTTTTTATTTATGATTACCCAATGGCACATACTACTAGAAAAGTATATTATTATGAAAATGTTTTATTTACATGAAGCAGGATTTTACACATGAGCTGTTTTATGCAATATCTTTTTATAGAGACCTACATTGTTTGGGGGGTATAGTTTTCCTTTAAGAAAAAAAATTGGAAAAGCACAGTTTATAGCATTCCCTCAGACCTCACACTTTTAAAATTCAGAATAAAAATAGAAATATTGATATAGATAAATAAAAACACAAAACAGATCTGGAAAATATAGTAAAGTGTGGACAACCCTATCTTTGCTCCATAAAGGGAGAAGGGCCCACTCACATCAGTGCCCAGTGGTTTTTTTCCTGGTTCCATGCAGGTCATGCCAACTTTAAATAAATGTTCTAGTGAGCCCTGAAGCAGTTCATTTTCCTTTGGGCAGACATAGCAGAACATCTGGAAAATTTGAAGACTGTGATTCCCAGAGCACCTACAAATACTGATGTAAACTTGGTCTGCAGTTACAGAAAACTTCAAGCTAGAAGTGCTCCTTTACTTTATTTAAGGGAAAATATGATCAACTGTGTCACGATATATATATATAAATATCTGTTCCAACTCAGTCTACTCAGTCAGGGAGAATCTACTCCCCTGTTCCAACCTAAAATTCTAAAACCTTCCAGCATCACTAATGAAGCCCAAGAAAAAGCATCTTAAACTTCTTCATATAAGTTCAATTACCTGACCTGGCACCACATTAATCCTTTCCAGCAACATAGCCACATAACCTTAACAGGGATATCTCCCATAATAGGAAAGGTAAAAAAAAATCTTGAGAATGAGACACAGCATGTTGTGTGAATATAAAGCACAAATCAGGTATGAACTGAAGAAATCGGGTAGAGCTTATTTCTCATTGTTCAGCATTTCCTATAAATGGAGCATAATGTGTTCCAGTTAAGATTTCATTTACTGGTTAGTGTTCCACAAATGCCAAGGGGTGGCAATAAAACCAGCAGACTGTACTGAGGAAGGAAGCAAGAAAGATTTCTAATCTCCTGACTGTGGCATTGTATGTACTGAATGAGAGTTTGGCTCTGAAATGCTTCTTAGCAATGCTTTTCATTAGGTTTCTTTGCAGGTAGGGCTATGCCCTTTGTTTTGATGTCATTATGTATGCTGAATAGTGATGGTAAAGCAATATACTGTATTTAAACCCTTAGTAAACTTCTACAAAAGTTTTCAAATGGTTAGTATCTGAATTATGGGTTTAGGTAATTAGTGAGTGTCTTACCCTGTGGAACATTATGGGGCATGATAGATAGATAGATAGATGATAGATAGATAGATAGATAGATAGATAGATAGATAGATAGATAGATAGATAGATAGATAGATAGATAGATTGGTTTTGATGCATGCTTGACATATAAGTATATGAGATAAGTACTGTGTGATTATAATCATCAAGGTGCAGAATTGTTTTGTGTTTGACACTTGAATTAATTTAATTAAAAATCAGTTGAAAAAAAGTTGAAAAACCATGATAGCATTTATACTTGAGTATACGGTTATAAAACATGAAAAGTTGTCATTTGTTTCTGTAAAAATATATTTTTTTTAATACAGTATTTTATCACTTGAGACTAAATAAAAATGTTGCAAAAGTTTTGCCTCATTTTCTTTTTGCACTTGGACTTTTACAGGCCAGTGATACGTGACTATATTGCCTTTTACATCAAATGACAGCATGCAGCACCTAGCATTATGATGTTAGTCTGCTTGAGAAACATTGTCATTGCAGGCACATTCTCTTGAGTACACAGGGAGTTAAACTGCTGACTTTGGCAGAGCGTCACTAATTGTAGCTGAAGCTTATGAAATTATTACCTAGCAGAAGGGAGATTTGCTGAGAGGGAAGATTTTAATGCAGAAAGTGGAAGAATAGTTGCAGTATGGCAAAATCAGAGTATGATACAAGGCATATGAAAAGGCTGTAGCAGCTGCAATATCCCATAAAATATAACTGTATCAAACTGGCAAGGAGTTTACTTAATCAGCTCCTGTAGATATCAGTTAAAGCCAGGTATTATTATAGGGGAATGTTGTTTTAGTAGGGGGAAAATAGTGTGAAAAAATGAATTGGAGTTGAATAGATAGAGAGAGCAGCTTTGAGGTCCACCAAGGAGGATAGACTGGAGTAGCTCTCCTTCAGGCTCTGCTTGCCTGCAGAGAAGGGACTGCACTACTGACAAGGGAAACCTCACACCGTTCCACATCTACTATGTTGGGGGGGGGGGCTACTGACAACTGATTATTCCTTCAGTGGTGCCGTCTGTGAAAGACTTACATCAGCTTCCATTTGCTGGTTATGCATTTAATAAATACACACTTCTGTTTACAGTTTAATATTTTTAATCTGCATGTCTTCCTGATCATATGTAAGAAGTTACTGCACCTGTGTACATACAGTCATAGGTATAACACCATTGACATAAGCGTGGGCAGCTGATATGCCTAGACATGGAGGGAGATTTATGAAAATTCTGAATACTGAGTATTTTGAATAATACTCAGTATTCAGAGTAAATTGAGTAAATTTATTTTGTTAGCTTATTTATTGTTTAAAATCATGTTTAAAAAAACTTGAATCCACACTCTATTCTTCATTTTAATTATCGAAAATTTCAAAATTTGAAATGTATAAAATGTATAAAAGCTGCCATTATCTATATATATATATATATATATATATATATATATATATATATATATATATATATAGTAAGTAGCCGCTTTCCTCAATTAATGCGGGTGCAGGGTCAAACGCATTTCATATAGATTTGTTGAAAAGACCCGCACTATAGTAGTCAAATTCTTTTATTGCATGCATATAACCGACTTTTCGGCCCATTCAAGGAGGAAAAAGGCCCAAATGTGTGTGTGCTCTTAAGTCATCTTAACTCATTTAATGCATTTAACCTTTTCATTAGCATACCAAAGCTCCATTGTTCACAATGGTGAATGCTTTAATTAGATGGGATGTTGTGACGCAGTTTTCTGTGTTAAATGAGATAAATGGGATATCTGTGTTTAGTTATTCTGTGTCAAACAGACAAACCAAAGTGGCTGCATCTGTATGCAGCAAGCAAATGCACATCATTCTTATTTCATACGGTCATTGATTTCTTTTGGCCTTCAAAAGGGATTTGATGAAAGGGAAATTATTATATTCAGTTTATTATTACTTAACGCTCAAGATAAATATACACTAATTGGTATTTATTTATGTAGCATAGTGATAATGTGCCATGATATGTGGTAACGTACTTTAAACATTTATTATGCTTGATATTTGTTGTCAATAAATCACAATCTACTTAATTTAATGAAATAGGCAATTTAACTTGACTTCTGACATAATTACTTCATAGCGTATATTATATCATAAACACCATGTACATCAAGTAATCAATAGGTTCATAAATGATTTAGAATAGGTGAATTTTTTTTGAACTGTCTCTGTGTACTGATTACACGCAGTTAAATTTAGATAGATATATATACATATATATACACTTTACAAGAAAAAGAATAATCTAAAATAATAAAAAATAAAGAAATACAAAAATGATAAAGACATAACATACAGTCATCTATTATTGTAAAGTACTTGAATAATATCCCCAGGCAAGGAGCATTTATTGTGAGCAATAAGGAACTATTCAAGAGGTGTCTGAATATCAGGAATGGAGCAGGTATAGAGACAGGACAAGGAAGGAGTGTGAGTAGAAGCAAGACAGACTCAAGTAAGGAACATCACCAGTCAGGACTGAGGCAAGGCTGGACAGACTTAAGCAAGAACAAGGCTAGAGACTGAACAGCCCTAGCTGAACAATAAGGCTGTGGGCACACAGAATGAAGCGATCAACAGCTCTCAGCCTGCGTATATTTGCAGCTGAGAGAAGCGGATCTGCACCCTGCCCCTACTCCATTGATTTAAATCCAATCAGCCTGCATACAGTACATAGTTACAAAGTTAAATTGGGTTGAAAAAAGACCAGAGTCCATCAAGTTCAACCAAATGAAAACCCAGCATCCATACACACACCCCTCCATACACTCATATAAATTATATTAGGGATGCACTGAATCCAGGATTCGGTTCGGGATTTGGCCAGGATTCAGCCTTTTTCAGCAGGATTCGGATTCCGCTGAATCCTGCTGCAAGGCCGAACCAAATCTGAATCCTAATTTGCATATGCAAATTAGGGGCGGGAGGTAAATCACATGACTTTTTGTCACAAAACAAGGAAGTAAAAAATGTTTTCCCCTTCACACCCCTAATTTGCATATGCAAATAGAATTTGGTTCGGTATTCGGCCGAATCTTTCACCAAGGATTCGGGGGTTCAGCCGAATCCAAAAAAGTGGATTCGGTGCATCCCTAAATTATACATACCCATATCTATACTAACTATAGAATTTAGTATCAAAATAGCCTTTGATATTATATCTGTCCAAGAAAGCATCCAGCCACTGGACGCATGTCTTTTTATTTTGACGCACAAAGCCATATAAGTCTATGGGCGTCATTTTTTCGGCGAAACAAGGCGCAAAAATTTGCCCATTCTTAGAACTTCTGCACAATTTTGTATCATCTCCAGGTCATTAATAACAAGTTGAAAAGCAAAGGACCAAGTACAGAGTCCTATGGAACTCTGCTTACAACACTGGTCCAATTCTAAAATTTTCCATTTACCACCACTCTCTGTAATCTATCTTTTAGCCAGTTCTCTCTCCAGGTACAAATATGTTCCAGGCCAACATTCCTTAATTTAAACAATAACCTTCTGTTTGGTACTGCTTTAGCAGTCTAAGTAAATCACATTCACTGCCATCTCAGAATTGAGGTCCCTACTCACCTTCTCATAAAAATAAATTACAGTCATATGAAAAGTATCTAAAAACAGACATTTTTTTATTATTGCAAAATTGATTTAAAATATTAAGTTACACTTAAGGTGCATCAATTAGTGAAAGTGCTTGGTGCTTGATATATTTGTGCAATCAGTTCAGTGCTAACACAACAACTATTAATATTTCAGTATAACCAACAATTAATTTATGAATTCATTTAAACCATCAATTATTAGTATAAATCATTAATTAAAGTGCCAGTGCTTTAATGTAATGCCAATTAATTACGAATGCATTTATCAATCAACTGATTAAAGTGCTAGTGCTAATAATTATCAAGATTATTTAAAAATTATGAATTCAGATTTGTTTAAAAAAGAAAATTATCAATTAGCCAGCAATTCATGAATAAAAGAATTGAAATGGAAGATAGAAGGTGGAGTTGTCCCAAAATCTCTTAAGTTTGGCTTTTTCTATCTAGGCCCTGGGACACCCCACGGGGAGAAAGGCAGGACACTGGGGTAGAGCAGTACCATGCAGGTTTTTCGTTGAAGTTCAAGGTGCGGGTATACCCGCGGGTCGGCGGTTCTGCGGGTTTGCGGGTCAGGCTGCGGGTCTTCTCAATATCAATATTTGCTCCTTTTTTCTGGTCACGTCCTTTTCCGATGATGTCATTTCCGGTACACAATGACAGCACTTCCGGTTTACTCCCTTTTTTCTGATCATATCTACTTCCGAAGATGTCACTTCCGGTTTATAATGACAGCACTTCCTGATTCTTGATGGTCAGCGGGTCGCGGGTCCGGGTTGCAGAGAAGGTACTTGCGGGTCGGGTTGCGGGTCCAAGCGAGTAAGAATGCGGGTTGCGGGTTGCGGATTGCAGGTTGCGCGTACGGGTCGGGTTCGGGTCCCAAAAAATGGACCCGCACAGGACTCTACACTGGGGACTGCGGTCTCAATTTATAACTAATCTGTAGAAGAAATAACTAAAGAACCGTAAATCCTCAGAGCCATAGAGTAAAAGAGAACTGGAGAATGAAAAGCTGCTTTAATATTAAACCAAACCCTTGTGCAGCTATCGAGCGCCGTGATCAGTGCTGAAGACTTATTAAAATGTTTTAAAATATAAAATTTAAAATCCTTGATAAAGCATACGCGAAACGTTCATCGGCAAACCTCCGCTCTTTTTATATATTAGAACATTTTAATAATTTAATAAGCCTTCAGCACAGCCGGTATTTTTGCCCATTCATCCATATGAAATTTCTCTAGTTCAGTTAAATTTGATGGCTGCTGAGCATAGACAGCCTGCTTCAAATCACCCCATAGATTTTCAATGATATTCAAGTTGGGGGACTGTGACAGCCATTCCAGAATATTGTACATCTCCCTCTGCAGAAATGCCTTTGTAGATTTCGAAGTGTGTATAGGGTCATTGTCTTATTGGAATATCCAATCCCTGCATAACTTCAAATTTGTGACTGATGTTTGAACATTAACATGAAGAATTTGTTGATATTGGGTTGAATTCATCTGACCCTCAACTTTAACAAGGGCACCAGTCCCTGAACTAACCACACAGCCCCACAGCATGATGGAACCTCCGCCAAATTTGACAGTAGGTAGTTGGTGTTTTTCTTGGAATGCGGTGTTCTTCTTCCGCCATGCAAAGCGCTTTTTGTTATGCCCTAATAACTTTTTGTGTCTCATCAGTCCAAAGTACTTTGTTCCAAGATTACTGTGGCTTGTCTAAATGAGCTTTTGCATACAACAAGCGACTCTATTTGCGTTTGTGTGAGTACAGAAAGGGCTTCTTTCTCATCACCCTGCCATACAGATGTTCTAATTGCCTGAATTGTAGAACAATGTACGGATACACCAGCTGCAGAAAGATGTTCTTGCAGGTCTTTGGAGGTGATCTTTGGGTTGTCTGTAACCATTCTCATAATCCTCCGCATATGCCGCTCCTGTATTTTTCTTGACCTGCCAGACCTGGGTTTTACAGCAACTGTGCCTGTGGCCTACCATTTCCCGATTACATTCCTTCCTTAGTTGAATCTGACAGTTTGAAACCTCTGAGATAGCTTTTTGTAGCATTCCCCTAAACCATGATACTGAACATGTTGAGTAGAACTTGTGTCCTTATAACTAGAATTCAACATGAAAGTGTATAGTGCTAAAGTAAAAAACCTATTCAGAAAAAAATGAGATACAAACTGAGATAACTGGCTCTACAAAATACATTTTAAAAAGACATGTGATGTTGAGATTACAAATACTGCAAATGATGCACAAGTAAGCATATACAGGTGCTACTGGTAAGGTAATTTGTATATTGACCTGAAGGGTTTTGACTGCATTTTGGGTCCATAGTAGATTCTGAAAGACTGTCAAAGTACATGAATAAGCACATGCCGAACATCAACACCTCAGCTGGCATCGTCCTTCTCCTGTGACTGGACCAGAGTCACTTCATCAGCCTGGATTAATGTACACAAACGGATTTTGATGCCATAATGGAAAAGTATGCATTCAGCCCCAAAATCGGATCTGTATGTCTGCACCTGAGCCGATGCAGTGGCCCCAGGAGCAATCACAGGAAAGGCTGATGTCAGCCAGGGGGCTGATTCTCGGACTGCGGATAAACGTAGTCTGAGAATCAGCCGCGGGTGGCATTAGCCTTAGGTCTGACCTTCAAGTCTGATGAAAAGCCCCACAAATAAAAATAACAAAGTAGCCATCTGCTCCTCTGTCTTAACCCTGACCCCCATCAACAACAACAAAAATTCTTTAAGACCAATAGTATAGAGGTGTAAAAACCACTATAAATCTTAATCAGGTTCAATGACACTGTTAATTAATGGACATATATTTCCAGATATAAGAATCCCATACATTTCTAGTGTTCACTCTCTTTAACAGTGCTAAAATTTTGACATCTACAAAAGGTCCAGAAAGCAGGACATTTACTGTAAATACTATAAGTGCAATGCTGAGTTAGTATACGTATAGTATATTGATTGGCCTGTGTGTGTGGCGCCTACGGCTCACTTATTATTGACAATGCCAGTCACTTTCACCAGCAGTTAGAAATACATTACTTATGAGTCAGATATTACTATGTTGGAAGGTGTAATATTTCCTATTTCATAGAACTAACTTGTGTATGCAGAGCTGCTGTCCTGAACACCATGAAAGATATTATTGAACTGAAAAATGCCCAGAGGTTAGCTAACATTTATAAAGATTGAAACAGTTTAGTTATAACAACTGGCCTTTTTCTCAATGGAAAAGAAGAGATAGTAGATGATAACATTATATAAATATGGTTAAGGTCAAGTGAAAGAACTTCATAAGGAGCATTTTGTTCCATACACTAAGAGCAAAAGGTCAGTCTTTAATTTTAGAAAAAACATTTTTTTCTCTTAAGCAATCGAAAGGGGTCTACACCATGATAGAGATAACAATATGGTGTTTTAGGGTAGATTGACTAAATAAACAAAGCATGCCAAAACTGTTAGATATCTTTCTGGATATTCAATTAATAATGTTTACCAATGTAGAATATATTCTTAAAGTAGCTCTAAAATGCCAAACAAGTAGTAGGAAACTGCTAGATTTCCAAGATACACACCTGTGAAGGGATTTAAAAAAAATGGCAACATGTTATGTAATTATATCATTTTCATCTGTGAGGTTGAAAGAGGTTGGCACCTCAAAGAATCATTTATGCCAAATATTTTGCAGAATTGTTACTATACATGTATGGCCCAATTAAAACAAAATGAAAAGTGTTTCAGTGTATCTTAAAATATAACAAGATCATGTAGAATGATTATTAGCAAATATCATATTCTTACATATGAATTAGGGATGCATTATTTTATCTTTTACTAACCCCTCTTTCACATGTACTGTTGTCTTGGGCCTCTTTGGAGGAATATGCTTCAGGGGCCAATTGTTCTTCACCTTTGCAACCCAATGTGCTGCAGATTGTAGAATCTATGATCTGTTTCACTTTATCCACAAAACATTATAAATGTAGTCAGGCATCTCCTCCATCATATAAGGCTGAAAAGGTCAGTCAAATAATATATGATGCATTTGTTTTTTAATAAATAAAATACTGTATATTGCTAAACGTAATGCAAACTTTTGCTTTCCACCTTGTGAACATTGTAACAGTAATATTTAGCACATGGAGACTTGTGTGATATACTGTAATTACGAGGAATTAAGAATCATTGGACCGAAGCTTTACATATAAGATGGAAAAGAGTGAGGAGATGGAAAGCAGCAGAATGCACAAAGACCAATGCAGTGCAAGATAGTTTGTATCACGTTCTGTGACCTTATTATCCTTATATATTCTCTTGGGGATAACGCTACACCTTGAACCAAGCCAGTTGGACTAATACAAGTCAAAACTTCAATCAGGAACTTATTAGTTACATTGCACACAACATATGAGACTCTATTGTTGGTGGCAAATGAGTACAATTGCTTCTTCTTATGGACACTTTTTTTTTAACTCTCTCTCTCCAATATAAGGTTAGTTTAGGGTCATGTTTTTAGGGTTATCCTCAAATGAATGTTATCAGAAGGGTTATGTGTAAATGGAATTCATTCCATCTTCACAATTTAATCTTTCACTTCATTTTTGTTGCATTCTCCTCCATCCAGATGTAAGATTATCCACATGAATACTTAGGCAAACAAGCAATCCTGCACTTAATGCCACAGCATTGCAATTACAGTGTATGTCTTGGAGGTTGGAGGATATGGTATTTCACTTTAATAGGATATAGTCAGGAATAATGATAAAGCTTTTTTATGCATATCACAAAGCAAACTCAAAACAATATGCGCTGTGCAGATATAATTTATACAGTGATTCTAATATACTTCAAACAACACAAAGTACAAAATCCAAAGTGTGTTGTTTTTTTAACCACAACGCTGCATTTCCGCCCAGAATAATAACTGCCTCAACTTGCATGATGCAGTAATATGGGTTCTGTTTTGGAAAATTGTAATTTTAAAATGTACTGTACTTTTTTGAATATTAGTCATGTCATAACAACATTACCACCTAATACAATTGAATTGTGATATGTAGTCATGGGTGCAACTCACTAAGTGTAAACAGGTTACAGTAATGCAGTAATGGCAGATAGGGATGTAGCGAACGTCGGAAAAAAAGTTTGCGAACATATTCGCGAACTTGCGCAAAAATGCGAGCGGTTCGCGAACGGTTCGCGAACCCCATAGACTTCAATGGGAAGGCGAACTTTAACATCTAAAAAAGACATTTCTGGCCAGAAAAATGATTTTAAAGTTGTTTAAAGGGTGCAACGACCTGGACAGTGGCATGCCAGAGGGGGATCAAGGGCAAAAATGTATCTGAAAAATCTGCCTGTGTGTGCTTGGAAGAGATAGTGTAGGGGGAGAGCTGTTAGTGATTTCAGGGACAGATGATAGTAAGTTTGCTGGCTAGTAATCTGCTTGATACTGCTCTGTATTGGAACAAAAAAATAAATAAAAGCAGTCCTTACAAGGACTACTGTTATTGCAGCAGTCAGCAGATGAGATCAGAAGCAGGACAGCTGCCCACTGCAGCTACATACAGAGCACTGCAGTAGAAGGTAGATTACTAGCCAGCAAAGCTACCTAAGCTTAAATGTCCCTCAAACCCCTGCAGACTTCTGTCCCTCCAATAACAGAGCAGTATCAAAACGATTACTAGCCAGCAAACTTTCAACTGTCCCTGAAATCACTAACAGGCAGCAGCTCTCTCCCTACACTATCTCTTCAGCACACACAGGCAGAGTGAAAAAAACGCTGCAGGGCTTCGGTTTTTATAGGGAAGGGGAGTGGTCCAGGGGAGAGCTTCCTGATTGGCTGCCATGTACCTGCTGGTCTGGGGTGAGAGGGCAAAAAAAAGCGCCAACAATGGCGAACCCAAAATGGCGAACGTCGCGCGACGTTCGCGAACTTCCGGCGAGCGCGAACACCCGATGTTCGCGCGAACAAGTTCGCCGGCGAACAGTTCGCGCCATCTCTAATGGCAGAGCACACCTAGTCTGTTCCGTCTCCAGCTCGACCGCAGCTCTCGCGATACGCCGGTCACCCCTTACCGGCTACAACATCAGTTCAATGGATCTCTGCCGAGCGCTGATCAAAGCATATTTAGAAGTCTGGCATCTTTAGTATTCAGACGCGCATTACTTGTGAGAGTTGCAACTCTCACAAGTAACACCTGTTTCTAGGAGTTGCATGACACATTGGATAATCCTATCACAGTAACTACACAGAATCAACACCTCTGTGAATTTCTTCAGATGTCACCTCTTTGAAGAGTTACAATGTGCCATTGTGATTGGATTAGTGGAAGAGTTTAGATGCTGAGAATTTCCCACACCAGTCAGTTGAACTGAAGAAGCTGCTCGGATGAGTAGTGAAAAGTCTTTAATGATTACTCAGCAAGTCCAGTTGTTTTTAGATTTACCTATACTAGATATACAATGACCTGGATGAATGAAAATCTTCATAGTCATAACTATTTCAATATTTCCACCACTGAGTATTAGGCTGCATCTACCTTCAGGATGGCCCCCAAATCTGCTATCAGCAGGTGCTGCATCTCAAACCATGTGAGAAGTTCAGCAGCCCTGATCTCACAGGAGAGAACCTCCTTTCTCCCTCAGGCAAGGTCCTACCGCTGCTGTGACAAATACAACTTAAAATACATTATCATATATCCACTGTTTTGATCCAGAGGAGGAGGGCAAAAAACCCAGCCTGGAACCAGTGCCAATTATGCCTCAAGAGGGAAAAAAGTCCTTCCTGACCCCAATGGTGATCAGAAACATTACCAGGATCCAGCATTTGCCATTCATTTGACATGAATAATCCCATGCAGACTCTCATTTATACTGTACTGAAATCACAATATAACAGTGCATGCAGAAACACATCAGCATTCAGTTATTAATAAATAATATGAGAACATAAAGAACAAAAACTCCTGACATTGGGATGGTTGGTGGAATGTTTCTACCTGCTCAAAAGATAAGGAAATGAACTGCTTCTTCCCCTGATATCACATCCCTCTCTTTCTTCACCCCCAATCCAGCTGTCTACTCATAGATTCTTACCCAATCACTGCATCTGATTCTGACAATCTCTTAACATAAACCATTGTAATCTGTGTAATTTGGCTGCTGGTCATTTCGATCCCTTGTCACGCAGCCCCTGCATTTAGAGCTCCAGGGTTTTTCCTTTCATGTGTCACTTTTTCTCTGAGTTACCTTTAATTATTAAAAATACTCCTCTGCATGCCTAAATGGGGACATTGCTAGGAATTCAAACCGAACCAAGCTGTTATGCTTAGAAGTGGGCATATACAGTAAACCTAATGCAAATGACGCTGGGAGACCAATTTACTAATTTCTGATTTCAGGATTTTTGAGCAAAATCATTTTGTATTATAATTCTTTTATCTTAATATTTTTGCTTGAATGTACAACTTGCATTAACTTCTATAGAAGCACTGCAGCTTTTATTTTTTTTTATTAATAAATATTGAAAGTTCAAATTAGGAAAACTCAAATTCAATAAAGTCCAGATGTGCTTATTTTTCTCAAATGCTGGCAAAAAGTAAGAAACCTTCAATGGAGAGGAAAGTTGATAAAGGAATTCCTATTACATTACTTAAAGAAGTACTTAAAAACTAGTAGAGATCTATTACATACTGAGTATAAACCAGAATTAATATAAATACATAACAGAGCATCCAGATCAAACAAAGTCATTCTAATTTAAAATATTTATTTTAATATGAATGCAAATCAACGCATTAATAAATATATATATATATATATATATATATATATATATATATATATATATATATATATATATATATATGTCCCAAATAAGGCATGCACTCAGAGGTCTTATCCAAGGTGAAAAAATGGTGTTTATTCAGCAAAAAACTGCTAACGTTTCGGCTAGCCCTCTAGCCTTTCTCAAAGTGAATATCACAATCAAAAACCAACATTTAAACACAAAATGGTGGGAAAATGAGGGTCATGACATCCTAGAGCATCATTGTAGGTTAGAGTGTTAATAAAGTTGCAACTTTTTGTTAAAAAAAAAAAAATATATATATATATATATCCCTATCCCTATCTGGTGCACTCAAAACCAAACAGCATCTGCCTGGGTGCTTGGTTGAAATATTAATGCATAGTTCACTCAAAAAACCGCACTCCAGGGACTTAATAAGTGAAAAATGAAAGATGGTTTATTTTAAACGTTTCGGTACCTACACTTGTGCCGTCTTCCTGAAGATCACACGAATGTAGGTGCCGGAACGTTTCTTCAATATTTCACTTAAGTCCTTGGAGTGCGGCTGTTTGAGTGAACTATATATATATATATATATATATATATATATATATATATATATATATATATATATATAAAATAAAATAAATCTCAGGCACATATATCCTGCTAAAGTGCTCTTTTACAAAGCTAAAGATGTTCTTATTGAAACTGTAACATGTTAGGGAACTGCCACCCTGGGCAATGGTCTTCACAAGAGATATCCTCGTTTGTACGGATGTCATACATGTCCCTGTTGGTCTTTTATCATTTTAAAGGTGAACTTTTAACCTCTCCAAGGGGCTATGATTTCTGCAGTGCTTTAATAAAGGACATAAACTATTTGAGAAGAAGAAGCATTTGCTAATGGTGAATTATAGATTTGTTACTAGGAAAGATGTTTTTTCTCTGATTTGCAATATTTGAATCAGCAAGGTCATTGTTAATAAACTTTAATATACTTTGTGGCTTTAATCTGATAATGCTGATTCATAAAGTCTAATTGTAATCTAAAATACAGGGATGATTTTTCAGATATAAAGAAAAGGTATTCAGTAAACATACATAAACTGAATTGGAAGGGTAATCAGTCTCCCTGGAAGTATGAATTTTATTTTAAAAGTGTTTTTTTTTTTTTAGTTTTATATTTTGCAACAAGGAAAACCATCTGAAGGGATAATATATCATCATCTTTGTTTTCATAAAAGTGAAAAAAAAATCTGCTGACAATACAAATAATTCTGTAAAATATTTTGGTTCAACAAATGCCATGGATGTCTTAAGACTGAGTGTAAATAAACTGCTCCCTTATTGTTGTATAAAAACACCTGCTTATCACTGTAATGTAAGCAAACATATATAACAGAGATGGGCGAATTTGTTCCATTTGCTTAGCCGAAAAATTTATGAAACTCCGAAAAAAAAAATAGCGAAACCGTGGAAAATTAGCAAAACGCATTGAAGTCAATGGGCGTCAAAATTATTTTGGTGCGGGACAATTTTTACACGAACGTCAATTTTTCCATGTTTGACTTTTTTGTCAAAATTCATTAAAGTCAACGGGCGTCAAAATTATTTTGAGCGCCACAATTTTTACACAAGCAACTTTTTTGTAGCAGTTTCGCTAAACAATTAGCTGGCGGCGAAGTACGGAAATTTGCCGCAAATCCATGCCTGCCGAATAAATTCACCCATCACTAATACTGTATATACACAATGAAATCATACCCCCTTGATATTCTAACATCATAGAATATGAAAATCATAGAATTTCTTTTCCAGTTCAGGTGTAATTAAAAAGAGGTATTTCACAATTGGAAGGCTTGTTATGCTCACCCTTTATTGTGTTTGTGAATCCTGACATCTAAAAAGAAAGTCAAAATGTTCTTTAATCATTTTATTATAGTTCGAATTCATGCAAACCATAAATGTAAAAAATACAACAATTCATTTAGGAAATCTGTTAAGCACTTCCACTAAATTAGATTAAGAAAATATAAAATTGTCTGAGCAATGCTGACTTAAAGATGACCCTTTTTAGAAAAGTAAAGATAAATTCAGCCTCGGCTAATAAAGCTGCCAATCATGCTGACAGCATGTATAGTGAAACCATTAAGAAGCTGACCTGAAGCCCATCACACATAGAATTACAGGCAGGTCCTGAACTGGGTTTTCAATGTGAAAGGTTGTTCAAGTGCCAAGAAACTCTCTCCTCTTAATATATATTCTGACTTCATTAATGTTCCTTTATATTGCTCACTTAAATCTCTTTCTTTAAATAAGTATATTCCACACCATTTTTGCCGTAACTACATTTTAGACAACTTCCTCATCTGAAGGGCAAGTAAAATAATTTTTATCCATAAAGATAATGTAGGCAGCAATATATCAGGACTGTAAGATGCATGTGTGTGTTTGTGCCTCTGTAGTTTGAGGGGTGGTGGGCTAGATGGAAACTGCTTTTGCTGTGAATATAAGGGCGCCAATTTATAGATGTATTGCTATTGTAGACTGTCCTGTTGCTTTAAACGTTCAATTCTACAGTCATTTAAATGTCAAAAGGACAGGACAAAATATATTGTAATACATTAAAACCATTGTAAAAAAAAATTGCCATGTACTGAAATAACTTTTTAGCTTAATGGCACAAAAAGGGGAGTTCTGGAAAGCTGACTGCTACATTTTCTGACTTAGTTTCAGGGGTTAACCAGTTTAAGAGGGTGCAAAGTTAAAAAAAATAACAGTATCAAAACATCACGTTTGTTATACTTTGCACCATCACCCCTTGGTCTATACCAAGCACAGGAATATCACATAGTAACCTGTCATAGAGAAGATGCTAAACTCCAAAGGGAGTCTTGCCAGAAGACAGCGGACATCATAGTAGCAAAGTGTCAGAGCAGTAAAGCAAGCTGACATCCAAAAGCTAGCCAAACATCAGGGGCAGGCAGTGGACAAACAAGGTCAGGAAACAAAGTCAAGCTCAATGTCCCAGAATAAGACAGAACTAAGTTCTTGACAAACACAGGAAAAAAACACATGAACAGAACTGTTGATTCAGCAATGCTGAAGAATGTGGATTTTAGTAAATAACCCCCTAAGTGTCAGGACAGCAAATGTCTGTAAAAGACATGGCATTTTATTTCAGCCAGCAGTAACAGGTTGCAAAATAAAGGCAGTTTTCTTCCAAAAACAGTTTAAACAACAAAAAATGGCTTTCAGTAGCAATGAGTTTATTAACAATGTAAAAGCAGCATTGTTGCAGACCTCCACACTGTGAGGCTGTGTGTGCACAGACACATAGGTTCCTTTGCATCAGGATCCCAGACCTCTCTGTCTCACTAAGGCAGAGCCCTGAGAGACTGACCAGTCCGGGTTTGAGGGCAGAACTGTGTGATCCGATGCCACGTGCTGAGAGGAACGCAGATGACCATTCGGAGGCACCCAATATAATGTAAGTAATAGAAACATTGCAGTACAAACTACACACAATACGACTGTCAGATGAAGACAAAGCGTGTGGCGTTCGCATTCAACAGGTGTGTCATGTCAGATGCATGTAATATGTAGCTGCGATATTTCTATAACTTACATTATATTCGATGCCTCCGACTGTTCATCTGCGTTTCCTCTCAGAGCATCGCTTTGAGTTCTGCTTTTAGAGACTACTGATTAGCCACCTGAAGCTAATCAGACCCAGCTAGTCCGGCTGTAACACCTCACTCTGCTACACCCCTAAAAATAAGAAAGTATTTACTAACAGAAATTAGAGCACAACCTGCAGAAATATGGCTGATTTTTTTTGCACTTTTTGCAAAAAAAGTTTAACCCTTCCAAATGACCCCCACTAGATATGATGTGTGTGTGTGTGTGCGTATGTTTGCGCATATTATGTTTATATATCCAACTCTGATGGCCCTTTCATGGGTATTCATACTGTACCAATGGTCTTTTACTTACAAAATATATTTTATGATTTACTTAATGAATAATAAGAACTAATGCAGTAATATTCCAGAATAGTAACCAGGCGGTGCCCTTTACAGTTTGAAAAAGCTCAGACATCATTATATACAGTAGCGGAGGCATTCTCATCTTCTTTTCCTCATGTGCAGTTACAACATATAACTTATACGCTATCTCATACTGCTGCTCTATATTTTCTCATGCATTTTTTACACCATGTTCTATAGAATTGTCTATACCATTTCTTCATAATTTTAGGATGTCCAGTATTTTAACAAAAACATACAAATAGGGCATAATATAGGCAGGGCATAGATATCAAACTTTTGCCATGCATGCACAGCATTGCATATGTAAAAAGGCCATGCTTGTGCTACATACACTAGGAATGGAAGTAAATGTGATGCACAGGTAATTGGTAAGGGTTTGGGACCCATCAATGGTAATTCATATGAAGTGAAGGTAGTTTAGAGGAAAAAGATCATTGTCAATTAAAACACAGTTGTTATGATTTACAGTAGTCATAAAGTGCAAACAATTACACAGAATGATTTAGTAGGTGGCACCAAATAGATATACCTGGAACCAAGTCTTTTGGGTTTATTTAACATATTACACATGAGCAGATACAAATAGCACCTTATCAGCTATCAGTTATCTGTAGCGTATGAATCCCCCTTAAAAGACCCACAGAATGAGCACAACTCAGACTGGGCTTTTCTATAAGAGCTGCCATGTTAGTTGTCAGCAATTTCCTAGCAACTAACCATGCATCATTTACATGACGGGGTATAGAAAGGAGTTGGCATCTGGGGAGAGATCTGTATTTCCCTAGAACTTGACTTTCTATGGAAAAAATCTTTAATAGCAGATTGATGTAGTGAAAGCCTTTTCAAGGACCACCTGGAATGATCCCTTCCCTGTGAGGAAGCCTGAGTATCTTTACAGATGCTGAGTATCTTTAAGTATCTTTAAAGATGCTGAGTGTCTGCTAGTACTGGACTCAAATGGGGGAATGTAATATGTTTTGTTAGAGCAAAAAACATTCACAAACAACTTTGTGAATGTTACTTAGCGACCTTTTTTGTGCCATTTATGACTGATTAAAGACCTCAAAGACTTCCTCGCAAAGTTTGCAACCAAATTGCTTTTGCGAACGTTTGCAGTGTATGTAATAAATTTTCGCAGTCGCATACCATTTTTTTGCAACATAAACTCCAGAGCAGGTGTTAAAGGTTTGCAATGTGCAATTAAGATTCACAATGCAATATAAGCCTGACAAAGAATATTAAATTGCGACAAGCAAATTTTAGCTATTTGTGAATTTTATTACATTTCCCCCCAAAGAGGCATATTTAATATGCTGTGTTAAAAACAACAGGATAATACACTACACATCGCCAGGTTTCGTAGTGTAAAAAAAATAGCCTACATTTTTAAGCGTTTTTTCTTCTGCCAGAAGCAATGTAAAAAAAATGTTGGCAAATCTGGTGTTCCCATGGCATAAAATCACACACCTTGATAAATTCTCCATTTATTTTACACAGCTTTTTATACAATTTTCAGTGAAATTTGCACAATGAGCAGCATAATAAATTTGCCCAAAACAGTAAAAAAAATTCTGAAACAATTGCAGATTCTGCTGGTCTAGGCAAATGAGCATTTGTGTTAGTCAACTTGCAAAGACCAAGGCTCTGTTTTTTACATCATTCTGCTTGTTTAGTTGGATTCTCCTCTCATTCTGTTTAAAGCATAAACTCTATTGTATATGGCCAAGGGCCCAACAGTCCAAACAGAAAAACATAGCTGCAGGAAGCTACTGCTCTTTGCTTCTTATCAGTGGATTCACTACCAAATACATTTTTCAGTTTCAATAAACAATGTGCAGTTGGTCTACCAAAACCAGCTCCAAAGGTGTTACAAATGATCAGACAGTTGGGCAGAATGGGTGAAATCAACTGAATACTGGGTATATAGAGCCAGTTTAATGAGTAATTAAAACAAACATTATAAATTATATAAAGGTCACACAACAGGATGTGCTAACTAATTTCCTACCTGCTGTTTCAAATTTTAAAAATTCACTGTCCAAGTAATAGATTAAAAACCAATAATTTTCCATATCATAATTGTCTAATGCCCAATTAGACCAGTTTTAAAATGTATTTGTATTCAGTATTTTAACAATATAAATTTGTCACATCAATGAATTTTGTCAGTGATCAAACAAAGCTTTTGGGTACTGGCTTAGCACTAACCTTTCTATTGAGCCTTCTGCCTGGAGCAGCTTCGTTATCACAAGTATTTTTCAAAATGAACTACTTTCAAATGAAGAATGTTATTTACATGGTGCTGAATAAGCAGAACAATGAAAGCCGCACATCCTTAATGTAGTTTTACTTAAATTTGTGCCCAAGTTAATTTCTGTCCAAATGGCAATTACCTGTTTCACACTCAAAACTAACTAAAATCAATCAAGTGATGCAGGAAAATGAAGCATGTGTAGAACCATGACTAATCAAGTGGAAATAACAGAGTCCTCTTTTGTAGAACTTAACATGCAGGAACAATTTCTTCTAAAATACTTTACCTATGGAATCTCTGTCTTGAATCCATAAAGTACAGTTATCTAATATTGTTTTCCATCTACAATCTATATTAAATGATTGTCAACAACAGATGTGCTTATATAAAGTAGGTATGTGGTGCTTTCTATTCAGTGCTGCACCATTTCAGAAATGCACAGCTCTCTGTGGTTGCAGTCTGATAATTATTATTGATTCACTCTCAGGCTGTCAATCTGGGGATAGCTCAGCAGCAGTCAGTGATGGACAGAAAGAGGATTGGACAGCCACCATCCAACAAGGAAACTTCATCTTGAAAATGAACTTAGATGAGATGGTGCAGGCGGATAAGGGTAATTGATGATTGTTTCAAAAGAAAAAAATTATTTTAAAAACGAAAATACTCCTGTATAGTATCCAAAGACCACAGTCATTATATTTGTACGGTATGATGTATCCATTCCATTAAATTCTTAAAGGATTTTCTTAATATAATTACATAATAATGCTCTGTCTTCCCACCTGGCACACTTATTGAGCTTATTGAGTGATATTTACATTGTATAGAAAGTATTGTCTGTTAATAAACAATTCTCATGTATCCTAAACTCACATATTACTGGTTGAGGCTGGGATATAATGCATAATTATTATTATTATTTAAGAATACTTTAAAGGGATACTGTCATGGGAAAACATGTCTTTTTCAAAACACATCAGTGAATAGTGCTGCTCCAGCAGAATTCTGCACTGAAATCCATTTTTTAAAAGAGCAAACAGATTTTTTTATATTCAATTTTGAAATCTGACATGGGGCTAGACATATTGTCAATTTCCCAGCTGCCCCAGTCATGTGACTTGTGCTCTAATAAACTTCAGTCACTCTTTACTGCTGTATTGAAAGTACACCCCCCCCAGCAGCCTAACAAAAGAACAATGGAAAGGTAACCAGATAGCAGCTCCCTAACACAAGTCCCACTGAGACACATTCAGTTACATTAAGTAGGAGAAATAACAGCCTGCCAGAAAGTAGTTCCATCCTAAAGTGCAGGTACAAGTCACATGACTGGGGCAGCTGGGAAACTGAGAAAATGTCTAGCGCCATGTCAGATTTCAAAATGAAATATAAAAAAATCTGTTTGCTCTTTTGAGAATTGGATTTCAGGGCAGAAGTCTGCTGGAGTAGCACTATTAACTGATGAGTTTTGAAAAATACATGTTTTCCCATGACAGTATCCCTTTAATAAAAAAAATACAGATAAAAAATATAATATAATAATATAATATAATAAAAAATCCTATTCTTATATTTAACTGTATAGAACACTCCAGTGCAAAATAATGCTGTTTTGCCAATGAGTCACCTGCAATCTTGTTTTGAATATTCTTGACATCTTTCTGCTTTCTGATGTCTAATTATCCATAAAACATCACAAAGGCTGTAGCTAAATCCTTTGTTATACAGGAATAAAGGGTGTCAGTTTAAATAAAGCTTATCACATTATAGCTCAGCCCTTTTGCCAGGACAAGCACTTGTGCCTGTCCTGATGATGCTGTTGCTGTATTTGTTTTCCAATTACATACTGAGTGAACTCAATAGAGTACAAGGCATGATGGGAGAAATCCACTTTGATTGCAATTACTGTTCACTTTGTGCTGAAATGGATCAACATTCACAGTGATCAAGCGACTCCTTAGAGTTAAAAGCAAAAACACATCATACTAAAGTAATACATTTTGAACTAGAACACAAACCTGGAATACAGAGTACTCAAAGGGTGTTTTTTATTTATTAAAATAAAATCAATAATTTTTTCATAATCTTTAAGTACATATTTCGTGCAAAGTGCATTGTAACAACAGCCTGAATTGCATTCTTGCATTCTATATTTAAATAAATATTCCAAAATAATTCTGGAAAGTCCAGTTTCAGGATGCTTTTATATCTTCTTTTTCTTTTTTTTACCAGCAGAATGTATGTATGTATGTATCTGTAAGTACATTTTTGTGTCTGTACACCTAGGGCATATATCTTATTGGAAATTCATATGGTATCAGGATGATACATGGAGTTAAAATATTGGCCACAGTTTAATACCCACAGATTGTGCATGTGTATTTTTTTAATGGAAGATATTCATCAATTTTTCTTGGCCAAAAATGTCCCAATGTCAATTAAAACATAGAGAACTGATTGCCATTTCTGACTAAGAACTGTAGTAGTGCCCAGGGTACATTCCCTATGCTGATGAGTTTCATTCATGGGGGTTTAAATAAACAAAATAACATCAACCATGTACTAAGAGCTAAGTTTAGTAACCCTGTATTTTCTCTCTTGCTAAAATATCTGCCAGTACAACCATCTAAGGAAAAGAATTCCACAGCTTCTCTGCTCTCACTGTAAAAAACCCTTTTTGAATATTAAAGGAGAAGGAAAGCTATGAGGCATTTTAATGTCAATAGATTAGCTGCAATAGGGCAAGCTAGAATGCTATATTTATTCTGTAAAATGTTTTACCATACCTGAGTAAAAAGTTCTAGAAGCTCTCTGTTTGTTCAGGTTCAGAGTACAGCAGAGAAGGGAGGGGGAAAGGGAGTGAGAGAGGAGCAAACTGAGCATGCTCAAGCCCTAGCCCTGGAGGTTTAAGCTGAAAACAGGAAGTCTGATAAGGAAGCCCATGTGTATACAATAGAAGTGAAGAAATGCAGTGTTTCTTTTGAGCAGCACTACTTTGAGGGTTTACTGGTATATTTAGGTGGACCTTTCTGATAAAGCATACTTAGTTTTAAGATGTCCTTCTCCTTTAAGATTTTTTATCATTTAAATGGATGCTCGTGTGTCTGCTGAAAGGACCTACTGGTAAATAAAGCATAAGAGAAATTATTATCTGCCCCCATACATATTTATACATAGTTATCAGATCCCCAAAAGGAGCTGTACTGGAGGTTTCAGGTGCTCCCTATTTATGTAAAGGTTAGTCACAGTAGCTGCTTTGGGGTGCCTTTAAGATAGCTAAAAGGTACTGAGCTTAAAGTGCCACGTTGGTTTAGGAATCTCAAAATGTTCCTATTCAATGCCTGAGCCTTTGGCAACAACACAGGGGAACTATACTTCTTCAATTTCTAACACTCAAGTAATTATTCTAGTATTGTGTACCGATTTAGGGATAATTTGATTCAGCCACAAAAATGCCTAAGGCAATCTGTTCATAAAAAGCCCCAAGGTTGCAAGGCATTTCCAAACATGCTTTGGAGTTGCCTCACCCCTGCATCACATGCACTCAATTCTGCATTGCCAGGGGCATATGTTTACACTACAAAGTCATTTCACAGATGCCAGAGTTAAGACTCTGTAGTTAGAAAAAGCTTAAAGCAGACAGTAATGACAGTGCTTGCTGCTATGCTATATGTGCTTTGTGGGCAAGTTACCAATCTTTTCTCAGTTGGGCACCATTTTTGATTGCTTATCTGCTAATTTCAAAGAAAGAACAGTTACAAAAAAGACTTGCTGTATCAATTAAAATAAATGAGCCCCAGTACCTCACATGACTTGTGTAGCAGCATAGGCTAGAATACCACTCCTAGTTTATCTTAAAGCAAGTTTACTAGGCATTACATAAAAGTGTTGATATAGATTTCCCCAAAACAGTCCTCGGGCCATCATCTCTGAGCATTTTTGTCCCAGGCTTCCACCAGTTCGCTCTAGTCAGTTCTCTACTATAGACAAATGTGAAGCAGTAGGGGCAAAGTTTGCCCCTTTATTGTAGCTCATAACAACAAACTATATCTTAACTACCTGAATCACCCTTTCTGGATTTGAGTTGGTGACCTTGTGTTTCTATGCATTCTGCATTACCACTGCTCTATCTGAGCAGACAGCTAGGTTCTTACTTTAATGCTTTGCTCACCTTCAGTTTCCAGGTAGGCATAGCGAATTCAGCTGTTGTTAATCTTGCTACAGGTGCTCAGAGTTAGCCATCAAACTGGCTATAAAAATCCCCATCTTTGTGCTCATTCACTGCTGTAGTGGGTCCATCTTTCTTGTTTCTCTGTGCTCCAATTTCTTCTGCTGATTCATGTTTCTGTTCCTGTCCCTTTTGTTGTTTCCTGGTTCTGACCCTTGTTTTTTCCTGCACTTACGCCTCATAATTCTACTGTTCTCTGCTCACTAAATCTTATGTTGTCCTTATGGACTCCTTTCTTGCAGTAAACGTTAGGCTATGTGAAAGTCTCTGGATTCTTGTGAAGTAATACCTGGCAGAACCCAAATAGTTGAGGGTTAAGCCTGAGGCCAAATGTGTCTGTTAAAGGCAGAAGAGCATACATAGACTGAAATCCAGTCACTCCACCTAGGGGTTGGGTTCACCAACACTAGTGTAACATTATGGTTGATTGGTTAAAACTGACTTATGGGAAAGGGCTAATTTTGTTCCTTCTTAGGTGGTCATTGATTAAACTTAAAAATGATGCATTTACTGAGGTATAGTGGCACAATGGTTTGTGGGACTGATTCTAAATATGGGGGAAGCATCTGCTGAAAATAAGAAACATCTGGCTCTTGGGTTCTTCCAAGCTTGTGTTTGAGTCAGTTCCTACAGACCCAAAACATACTGATAGGATAAAGGGCTAAAAACACTGGCCCTACTGTGTTCAGTTGCATGCTTGTGGTTTTGATATTAGATTAGAAGTTCAAATGGGCAAGAGATCTATTGTCTCTAGAAAGCATTGTGTAATAAATCACAAAAAACAAAGACCAATAAAAGGATGATGCTACATTTGGAAAGTGATTCAATGTAGTGATTTATGTTGATAATAAATATTTTTCTCAGTGTGCATTGAGAAATTAAACTGCAATATACTTGTAGAGAAGGGATGTGCGCGATAGAAAAACAAAGAGTTAAAGATTCTGATACTGTTGCAAAGGGATACAAGAGAGTTGGATGAGCAAAGGAATAAAAGTAATGGATACTGAAAAACACAATCAAAACTGTAGATAACATAGGCTTTATTGAATGGAATCTTCCACAGCACTATACATCTTGTAATTAAGTTCAGGACAAAGAAGGACCAGTAGCTAAAAGTAGCATGGTGAACTCACAAGTCAAGGTTTTGGCTTGAATTGCTCAGAGTTGTGACTGGTGATTTACATTTGACTGATGAGAGTGTTCTGTTCTGTATAGAGACAGGGAAGAGTAATGATGGAGTATAGGAGTGGTGTCAGTGATATAGATAAGTGGTGAGGATCTGGGGAGTAAAGCTGTAAGTCTGTGTGGATTGAATTAAGTGTTGAACAGTTAGAAAAAAAATAATAATTTCACTAGAGAGAAATAGGAGTCGAATTTTAAAAAGAAGAATTAAAATAGAAATTGTAATGTAGAAAAGGTATTTGTATTTTCAACCTTAATTTTAAAATATCTGATAGAAATGTTTCAGAAAACCTTTTCAGTGTTTGTTTTAATGCAGTTTAGAAAGGAAATGTATAGGTAGAATTTGTCTTTGCTTAACACCCATTTAAGACCTGAAACTGAAATTGTGACACTCTGAGATCACAAAAATACAAAGAGGGTTGTAGGAACACTCCAATGATAGGTGAAGTTTTATTCATATAATGTGCAAGTGAAGATATTTTTTAAAAAAGAGTTTTTTAGATACGCGAGTACATTATATAATCATCCACATGGGAAGCTAAATGTCCATGTGGTTGAAGCACCCCCCACACCTGTCCTTTCAGTGATGATCTTAAGCCTTTAAATGTGAATCGGTCTTTGAGATCTCTCCCCTATCAAAAGCTACAGTAGGGGAGGATTAACCTGGAGATATCTTTCCCAAGAATTGCAACCAAGGACGTACCTGCGTATGAAATATATGCAGAGAAGGTAATGATGGAATTCCACAACTCCGGAGCTCAACTAAAGAAGTAGGCTTGAAATATTGTACATTATGTTTTTGGCTTCTGCACCAACCCAAGGCAACCATAACCCTTTAGCAGTAAAGATCGGTGCCTCCAAATATGCCCCAGTAGCCCCCTATCTTTTTTTCTGCTGAGCTTAAGGACTGATATTCAAAATATACAGTACACATAGAATACAAATGTCACAATATAGGGCTGATAAGTAATTAATACAGATAATTACTAAATAGCAGCACAGAAGTTTTTAATAATTTAATAATCAGCCTTGTAGCATCAGCTTATATTACAGACCAACCTCATTTTCTGCTAGATAATTAGCGACAACCCCTAAGCTTAGCTTCTGAACAGCTGCTCACAGCCCACTGAGCATGTGAGTGTCGCAGACACTTTCCAAGATAGTGACCCCCTATCAAAGATTGTGTTATTGTTGTTCCTAGTAGGCCACCCTTAGGTGCATTCTCGAATCCCACTCACTAAAGGCACTACACTAACATGTACCAGGTACCCAGTTTCTCCCCCATCCACTGTGACTCAGGTTTGTCCTGTGCCAACAGGTAACTACCACACATGGAGTGTAACTCTTTCAGAGTGCCAGAAAGTTACACAACCAACACAATTGGGTTATTGTCAAGGATTAATTGAATGATTAGAGGACAAAGCATTTTGTTTTGGTTATTTAGGGCATTTGTTTAATGACTTGCTTCAAGATAAATAGTTTTGTCTTCACATTGTTTTTTTTTTTGTAGTAGACACAATTCTCTGGAATCACCTACTGTATACACAATGATTCTTCCAGTCTAGGGAAGTGAACCTCCAATGAATGATGAAATGAATACTTAACAGGGTTATTTCAGTAGCAACAATGCCAGAAAGTGCAAATTAAGTGCCAAATAAGCAAACTATTGCGTCTAAAGATCTGAGACAAAGGACCTGAGATTTTTGGTTTAAGAACTTCCTTTTACGACCAGTATTTGGTTACTGACCCTTTAGCTCAAACAAAGTTTGTATTACTAAATCAGCTACAGTTTCCAGAATATCTTTTGCAGCAAATAAATGTTCACCTCTAACTGCACCCAAGTTTACCCTTAAGCTGGACTTCTAGTTGTATATAGGAGAGAAAAAAAATAGTTTTTAAATGGTTGTCCTGCAGCTGCTGCTCTAGGCTCCCCAAGAGGTGTCAGTCACTTGGTTTGGGAATCATTACGCTAATATGCATAATCAGGATTTCATAACTGTTTTGGTTCTGTTAATAGTTTTTACCAACAATAGATAGCAATGGTTACTCACAGATCTCCCAAACAGGGGTAAAAGTAGACTTTATTTAAAACAAATGTAGAACACTCCAAAAGGTTACAAGTGTTGTGTCATAGGCCTATGTTGCAGTTTCAACAAAAAGGCCCATAGAAATAAATTTGATGTGCAAGCATACTATATTCTCTTTCTTAAAAAAATGACTGATGTGACTGTAGAGAATGGCAGAGTTATAGTCAGTGTATTTCTCTCTGTACTCATCTCTGCTCTACAGTTCCAGCATAAGGTACACTGGAAGTATAGTGGTGCAAATGTTATGATTGATGTCCACTTAAAATGCCTGCACTATGCCCCATGCCCAGTGTACAAATAAAGTGTCATGTTAGATCAGTGTGCTTACTTGTAAACTTACCATATATGCCCATGTTTTACAATAGGGCTGAATACATGCCTAGTTGGCACATGTAAGGGCTACTCTACTTTTCTGATAACATGCTTACTGAATGTTGGTTGATACAAGCAATACATATATACTTTCAGATTCCTAATACAATACTGTATATAGTCTCTGTTAGTATAGTATATAGTCTTCTATCTTTTTGTATCCTCCCTCAGGGCCCTCAGATTATTTGGGATCCAATGAAAATGCACTTTCTGCCCTACCCTTAAAATGGCCTTGCTCTCAGGACCACTTCCATCTTCTTTGTTTTGATATTATGCTTCTTTCCATCATGTTGTATTGACAGGCATTCTCTCATTTTCAGATTGGTGGCCATTCACTGATGAGCTTGTGCAGGCTGGGTCATGACCCCTTCTCTTATCTGGACAGCTCTCCGTTTCATGAATATTTTTTAGCTGGAGGGCCTTATTAAATGAGAGCTATAGAACAAAGAGGAAAAGCAAGAGGAATCAAACATAAAGTTTCTTTTATTAAGAAATCAGTTTACCATATAGTCAATAATTATAGCAGATTTGGCTTAAAAAATAAGATTAATCAGAATACTTTACTATAACTGATATTACATACCATAGTAGATTGATTTTTTTGATCTTTATTTAGATATAAAAAAACATACTGTATGTCTCTGGTATTCAAAGTGTCACACAGTGTCTATATTCATCTACTTACTATTAGTGTATTCTAAATATTTGAATGTGGGTGTCAATATGAAATCTGTGGGTCTTCTTTCCTTCTTCCCAGCATGTATTCATTTACAAGCTTTCCCCTCCATATAATAACAAACACAGACAGCAGCTAGTTCCTCTTGAGTCTAGCAGGAGAAGCCTCAGGTGGCTAATTTCTGGGATTAAAAGGAGCTGACCCTGATAGTGAAAGAGGAGAAGTTGACCTCTAGCCATACGGTGAAAAAAGAGAAGGTGAACACTGCACTACACTGTTCTCTGCCACAACACAAAATTGAAAAGGTGGGAAAGCTTACAAAAATTAAAATACTGGGGTGAACACTTCAGATGGAAGGGATTTCCTTTGTGATTTAAAGAGCTTTATCCCATTTTACAGCAGAATACAATAAATACATATATACTGGAAGCTGTTTAGATGGAGATAACATGACACATTACTAGGGATGTAGCGAACCGCCGTGTATGTGTTCGCGAACGCCGTTCGCGAACACCGGCAAAAAATGCGAACAGTTCGCGAACTTCGAACATCCGAAAATCGTTCGATTCGAATAATCGAAGGATTTTAATCGTTCGATCGAACGATTTTCGTTCGAATCGAACGATCGAAGCCATTGGATCGAATGATTTCATTCAATCCAATGGCTTCGATCGTTCGATTCAAACGAAAATCGTTCGATTTTAGCGATCGAATGGTCGAATGGTCGAACGATTTTGACGCGAACGCCTATTGGCGAACGTCGCGCGACGTTCGCGAACTTGCGGCGGACGCGAACAGTCGAAGTTCGCGCGAACTAGTTCGCCGGCGAACAGTTCGCTACATCCCTACACATTACATGACACAAAAATTCACAGTCCAGGTTCTAAGAAAAACTGGGGAATTGCTCATTCTATGGAGAGTACTATTTAATTCCCTGTTCAGTTGACTATGCCCCAGTTGCATTATGCTATGCCCACTGAACCACAAGACCACCCTCTTCTCCCTTTCTCATCCGGATCTATACAATAGGAGGTAATCAAGAGCAACCATCCTGCAAGTAGAAAAATAGCTTTATGTTTTTTTCCAGTTGGCAAATCTATAACAGAAAATAAGAATATTAAAGCAAGCCTTTAAGAAAGATTTTCAGAAGCAACAAGCTAAAATTAAGACCGTATCACTGCATTCCTACTGATTTGTATTGCTCATTCTCAAAAATGCTAATGCATTTACATTTACAGTACATTGTTTATCCTTAAAAATGCTACTTTGGTAACACCATGCAAAACAGCACTGTGGTTAGTGTGACCTGGAAAATCTAATTATTGTCCTAAGTGGTTGATTACAGAATTGAAACAGGGCCCCTATGCCTCATAACTGAATGAATCAATGTACCACCATTTCTACTGAGATGTAAACTGAGCTTGTAGACTCCCCCAGTTGTCTTGTGAAAATCATGATTAGCATATTATTACTTGGTGCAATTTAGATCATATTATTAGCAGTGTATTCAGAGCACTTGAATCGTGTTGGTTCATAAGTATCTTTCCATCCAGAGATGGGTTTATTTTTATTGTTGAGCCGCCTTCTATTTAAATCTCTTTGTTGTAAAATGGAGCACTTTTTCCTATTTATCTGCTATGTTGAGACATATGGGGAATACATCAGCTTAAGCAAGCAGCAGGGCACATCCTATTTATTTATTTATTTATTAATATATTTATAATTTCATGCATTCATGCCCAATTCATGCAAAAAATCTATTTTTTTTGAGGGAAAATGCACAGAGGATAAGCCAGGCATTTTTCAGAGAAATTATTGTACAGTATTCCCCGCAAGCTGTCAAAGTGCCTAAGGCACTCGTGAGGCATCTTCGAGCGACTTTGGAAAGCGAAGCACTCCAAGTGCCACCCCGCCTGAGATTTAGATTCTAGCCAACGGGTAGGCAGTTCGGGGAGATTAGTCACCCGAAAAAGGGGTGATTTGTGGCCAGACGACTAAATCTCCCCGAAGCTTCACATGTGTCTGCCCTAAAAGGAACGGATACAAATTACAGTATATAAATGATACCAAGCAATAGATCTGTTTAACACACATCAGACTCAAAGTGAACAATAACAACAAGCCCTTTTAGTGATTTATTATGAAAGGAACTTTTTGCCTGACTAAGCAATAATAAAACAATTAAAATAAAAGAGCAGAACACAAACACATTACTCATACTAAAAGTACCTTTCACCTGAACAGCGTTAAGCCTTATCAGATGTTGTACTAGGTGCCAGTTACAAACACAATTAGGGAAGGAATGGTTGATAGACATTTTTGTCACAGAATTAGAAAGAATCAAATCTGACCATCAGTCTTGTAGCAAAGAGAAACACAGAATGACATATACACCTCAAAATATATGCAGAATGTTTGACCACCTCTGGACATTGGCCAAGCTCAGCAACACACCTTTAGTGCTTGATGGTGCTTCTGTAGGAAAACATTTATCACCCATAAAGAGAAACAACAATGTGGCACAAATTATTTTGTTCCAGGCAATGCAGTTTGAGAGAGCTTCATCCTCTGAAACTGTGCCACTGACTGTAGAGCTCTATCATCAGAACCAAATGTCAACCATATTGTTAGGAGGAGTAGTACATATGAATATGTGAATGAATATAAAAAATTAACTGTTATAATTCTTTCTATTGACCATTTCCTCAGCATTCTATACCCTTTCAATACTCCTTGTTACTGGACTAATAAAATCCATGCAAGTGTGCATATCCCTATATCTTACAATCTCTTTATGAAGACATTTCATACTTTTTCCAATGGAAATATTAAGAACAGAATGTATAGCTAGTTTTATTTATTTTCACAGTTTCTCCTTAACTTATACAAAACCTTTACTGCCCCTTGTTTGCAGTTTTAGGGGCCTTCAACAAAGTGTTGTTGAAAATTATTTACACTGAAAAAAACTGTAAAAAATTGGGGTAAAATCTATTCCTAAGTGTTTATATTATTTTATGGCACTAAATTACCTTTACACCACCTCTGAACTGGTGTGTAAGGAACTTACCTGGTGGTCTAGTGGGGGGACGGCAGGGACGTCTGCCGCCCCCTCGACAGGGACGCCCGTCACGCCGCACTGCTCCTGTGCCGGCTCCCTAGTGCGCGCACGCGCACTCTGATTTAAAGGCGCGTGCGCGCTGACGTAATGACGTCAGCGCGAGAGGCGCCAAATTCAAAAGAGTATTTAAAGGGCATTCCTATAGTTTATCATTGCCCGTGATAGGATTTGTTCCTGGTGCTTTTGAGCTTGTGCTATATTCTGTATCCTGTTTGATTCCTGTTTTTGACCCCTGCCTGGCTATTTGACTACTCTGATTTCTGGATTCTGACCCTTGCCTGATTACTGACTACCGCTTCTGATTAACCCTCTGATTGACTTCCTGGTTTGACCCTTGCCTGCCTGATAACGTTTACTCTCTGCCTGCCTCGACCCGGCCTGTTCTGACTACTCCTTTGCCTAACGCCTTGTACTGCGATCTTCTGTCCAAAGACTTTGTTTTACTACAGTCGTGCCCCTTTGCTTGCCAGAACTCCTCGCCTTGCTCCTCTCGAAAAGTCCAGGTGGCATTTGAGTACGCTGAGGGCTCCTCCCTGTAATGGAGTCTGAGCTGGGATTCCAAAATGGTGACCAAGATGGCGTCCAAGATGGTGGCTCCCTGGTTCCTCACGGATGCAGCCGGATGACGCCGACCTCTTCCCACACTCTGATTGGTCGCCGGCGACGGAATGGGCGTCGGCGTCAATAATCGGCACCGGCGTCGGTCGTTGACGTCAGCGCGTCCGCGCACACGTCATGACGCCGATGCGTCCAAAATTGGCGCCAAATCTGGGCCTATATGAAGGAACTCTGGGAAATCATCAGTGCCCAATTATAGGTTTTAGCTTGCTATTCCTGGGTGTGTTCTTGTGATATCCTTGCTAATAGTGTAACGAACCCTTTCCATGAATTCTTCGACCTTGAACCTTTTCTGCCTGGACTGATATTGTTGCCTGTTTGACCATTCTTACGTCTCATCCCGATCTGTACTGCGAACTTGGACTTTGCTACCTCCTCCCTTGGTCCTCACTACCTCTGAGGCCTTTTGGCCTTACACTCCCGAAGCCAAAGGCGGTCACACTACTGGTGAAGCCGAGCCAAGACCAGGGAGCTTGGCATTAGTTCTGGTTTAGGGTGCCGACCGTGACATGGTGTAAGCCACTTATATTGATAGATAACAGTATAAAAGTGGTATAAGAATGTTTTTGTATTTTTTAAGTCGCTGCTGCTTTGCAAGATGTACATTGTACAGCTTTATAAAAACACCTTTTTTACACAATGTCAGGCTAGTGATACTTGGTTTATTTGTGCCTGTACCTGTTTACACATTGTAAGACCCTTCGTCTTTGCTAAACCTCCATTATTATCAGATAAAGTAGCTGGAACCTTCTTTATTGCTGCTTGAAACACTTCAGCTGTCTGACAAGAATGAGAAGCCCCAAATGGGACTTGTATAAGCATCCATGAAGCAAAATCCAGCCAAGGTGGGACGAGCAATAACATTAGCATTAACAATGACCTTTCTTTGTCATATACTGTAGCTTGTACAGAGCTATATAAAAACGAAGTTGTCATAGGCACCACTCTATGAAAAGTATAAGAATATTTTATTGTGAGTTATTGAAGGCATAAAGTCATAACATCTTGGCTCATAAGTGTTTAGGGGACCTTGCATACTGTACACATACGCATATACTCTTCTGCATGTTTATTATTGTGACACACAAACTCTGGCCATCTTTTTATTCTTGCTTTAGCCTACTAAAATCATAGTCCCGAGGACTGTTTGTTCATGCCATGATTCTAAAAAGATTCCTGTTCTACATTCACCGTGGAAGCTGCATCTGAAGTTTAAAGGAAAGGCAAAACTTTCCTATGGCATGTTTACAAAACAGTGCCTAATTCATGAGTATATTCATCATTCTACTGGACTGGGAAATGTTTCTTTTTAAGCAGCTAATGTATTGATCTTTATATCTTTCTACCCCTGGCTCGGATATCTAGAAATTCTCTCTCTCTCTTTTTATTTTTATTTTGCTAAAAGTGTTATTCCACAGAGAAAGTTGCAGAAGAGAGGAAAAAAAAGCAAAAATCATATTCTGCTAAATTAAATTACCATTAGTCCTACGACCTACTGGTTTTAAGACAATCCATGTTTATGATCCTAAACGTCTTTTTTATTTTATGGGATCATTTAAAATCAGTGGAATTCCAAAGCTAGTTTTAGTTTTAGCAGATGGTCCAACCCCTGTGTACATACTATTCTGCCTTATTAAGTGTAAAAATACATTTGTGCATGTCTCTGTTCACGTACATTTTGCAATAATGTGAAATAGCTATTAATATTTTGATTTGAGACTTTCACATATATGTATTTCTGGCTGTTACATTCAAATATTTCCTCTCTCCCTGCCTTGATACTGTTTGAGGGGTAGAGGGAGCTATGTACGAGCATTAACTGCTAAAATAATGATTGCAGAAAGAAAGACTGGATTTCTGAATAGCACATCATGATACCAGCAAAGCAAATCTATCTATCTATCTATCTATCTATCTATCTATCTATCTATCTATCTATTTATCTACCTAGGAACGATTGTACTAGAATAAAAAAATGAAAGAGATTTAAAACAATCAAGATACTGTTTATTCATGTGTATATTTCAGACACAATAATAACCAGTGAACTATTGATAAAAAAAAATTCTATACAACGTGTCTCTAAGCAATTAGAATATATGTAGCCTAAGTTAGCCTATTTATCTAAATATAAATTAGGTTAAGCATTAATATAGAATCTATCATTAGTATAAAATATATTATTTAGAATGCTTGGGACCTGGGAATTCCAAAGAAACATTCTGTAATTTGGATTACCATACCTTAAAGGAGACATAGAGGATAAATGAAACCCCCCTAATTTTGTAGGCAATCATGTATACTATATGGGATGTATACATTTTGCTGTAAATTAAATTCCAAAACGATTCCTAGCAGTTTAGTCCTTTTCCTGATTGTCATGAAAATTAATGAAAGTATTCATGAACATTTATCAAAGCAGATGAGTTTGGCCCATGTTTGACTTGGCACAGCTAGTAGTTGAAAACATGCATTTTCAAAGCTTGTCTGTATTAAATGTTGCACATCAGCATCAGCCTTTAAACGTTAGTTGCAAACACATGCTTTAAGAAAGGATTCAGCACAAAAAATATATTGTTAAATAGTAAAAAGAAGCATTGACACTGCTTGTAAAAAGATACTGACTAATAACAAATTGGACACTGTGTTCCTAACTGATTTAACCATACACAGTACATCAAGCCATTCCATGTTATAGAATTAAGCCTTTTTATGAGAGCTGATTATCATGGCCTTTTTTATAGTAGTAGTAAGGCTTAGAACAAATACAATGAAAATATTTGTGTCATAAAGCTCCTGATGTTAATGTATTACTAGACTCTCTATAAACTATGCATTTTGAAGAGAATTACACATGTCCAAAAAGAGGTTTAGTTAATTGTATATTTCTATATTATCTGTGAATATTTTTACCCTTAAAGAAAGGCACATTCAAGAAGGCTGCAAATCCATGTATCAACCATGTTTTTGGCACCACAATAAATATGGGAGCACCCCAAAAGCAGTAATGCACTGTTCAGTTGTATTTCTCATGGCACACCAGCTCCACCTTATGGGACATATTTATCAAGGGTCAAATTCCGAATTTGAAAACCTTCGAAATTCGAGTTCAAAAAGACCAACCAAAATAAAGTTAAAGTTTTTTGGCCAAATAGGTCCATTTCCGATTGAATAGGTCCATATTCAGCAGAATTCAACTCATATGAATGGAAGTAATAACGCATTTGATCGAATTCGAATCAAAGTTTTTCCCCCCAAAGTCCACCAATTGACTCCAAATGGGTTCTAGGAGGTCCCCCATAGGTGAAAACAGCAATTTTACAGGTTTTAGATGGTGAATGGTCAAAGTCAAATTTTTAAAGAGACAGTACAAGATAAATTTCTATATTCGATTTTTCGAATTCTTTTTCAAATTCAAATCTAATTTGGCCTATTCCCTAGTCGAAGTACACAAAAAATTCAAAAATTCACCTTAACCTTTGATAAATCTGCCCCTATATGTTGCATTCTTAAAATCTTATTTGTTGCAACAATTATATTTTATTATAATTTTATAATATATGTCATGCATGGAGCCTTAAAGGTTCTCTAATCCTTGGCCTTTAAGCTCTTATTAAACAAAAACTTTGAGCATTCCCCAACAACTGAAGGATTTTATGAGCTCTGACTCCACTATTGCTGAAGGGCTGCACCTTGGAGATCCATAGAAATATATGTTTAAAAGTAATAGGCTAACGCTAACACTTTACAGAAGCATATCTGCCCAAATGCCAAATATTTGAAAAAAAAAACAGAAACATATCTGTCCAATTTATTCAGTATAGGGCATACTGATTGTATAAAGGCATGTAAGATGTGACATAAGCAAGTGCTTTATATAGGAGGAAATGCTTTGTTCTGCGTATGGCTACCAGGGATAAAGAACAATGAAGATTATTAAATCATACTCCAGGCATTTTGCTGTTTTACTCCCTGTATGGCAGATTTTGAGAGGCATTGTGTTTGAGCAGTCCTGTAAAAGATTATCTGATACACACAGTGAATAGCCCTGCCCCCATTGTCAAGAAGGAAAATCTCCAGAGATTATAGCAGAAGGAATTGCTTGTGGTCAGCAATGAGAACAATAGATACTAACAGAGGCAGCAGTTTGGTGGACAGGGTGGGGCACTTAACTAATAGTCATTACAAAGGAAATCGTCACAAACCTGTTTCTATTACAAGGTGTGCAAGGAATGTCTTTATAACTAACCACTGAAAACACCACTTATTACTTTCTCAACTTGTGATACATTTTCTTTCTTCACTAGTTTCTCTAATTATGAACTCACTTTAAAGCACAAAATGTTTCCCTATGTTGCTGTCTCTCGTACAAAGCAAATAGAAGACATTCAAGGTTTTTTTTTGAGTAAAATTAAATTTACTGCATTGCTTCATCCACAAAATCATTGCTTCTCCCATCCTTATAACTATTCATAGTAGTTTATTGTCTTTGACATTCAGTTGCTATTGATTTCAAAAGGAATATCTGTTGAATAAAATAAATCGGGTGGTAACACATTGTTATTAAACGAATAAAACACTTTAGAAATGGATACAATTTCAAGGAAGCTAGCATTCTGTGTGAATTTTAAAATAGAGTCGATTTTATTTTTATTTAAGATATGGTTATTTACCGAACCCTAGAATGTTTCTAATATAGTGTGCATTGTGCTGACTCTGAATGAAGCCCCTTTTGCAAAGGGAAGATACATGCTGAACAGTAGAATTCTGAATTATGTTCTCTAAATTATCCCATGCTCTGAGAGCAAGTATTGATTTTGAAAATGACAGAGGCAGATCTTGCTCTGCAAGCCACCCACCTCCCTTTCTCTACCCCAAAGCACAACAAACAGGAGGTAGGGCTTCCTGAAACCAAAGGGACCTGAGCTCTTATTGTTTCAAACTCCCAGAAGTAAATCAATGTGTCGAAAGGGAAATTGAAGGAATATTTTGTTTTGCTAGATAATGTTTTAAGCACTAAAATGTTTTATCTGAATCCAAGCACTACATATGGTTGATTTATAATGCACTTAATCATAACCAATATGAAATAACAATGCAAAATATGACTATGTAATGCTGTGCGTTGCCAAATCATATAAATAGATTTTGTTAAGGCATTAAGTGTAGGTTTGTTAATATGCCTGACAGCCAGAATATTATGTAGAAATGACAGTATTTCTTTTCATTTATTCCCACTAGGATGAAAGGTTGGCATTCTGTGAATATTACATGTATATGTGTTTTTTTATTTGACAATTGTTTCAAGTAGTTGCTGCATATAGACCATTCAAGAAAATGATTTGTCACCAATATCTGAACCCAGTCCTTTTGAGACCGTCATTCTCCTTATATGTGCTTGCTTATTTAAGTGTCACTGTTTTGAAAGAATAGAAGTGCATCCTAGATACTTAATATGTATGTTGCATTGGGCTCTTATTTCTACATAAATGTGTGTTGGGTGCAAATGGATCTTATTAATGTCTTCCACTGTAAAAACACAGTATAACAGGCACAAACAGATCAAGACCCTGTATTGAAGATTGTAAAGATGGGCACTTCATTTAATTGTATCAATATATTTTGTGTTTACATGCACTTTAGATTTTTTGGTGCTGACACTTCGTGATAGAGAGCACTTCACTTGTGATGTGACATCACTGTGATCTGGGTGCTACTATGAATTTGGCTTTGGTTTGGGTGCCATTATGTACATGATGTATATGTCCTGATTATGTAGTTCTGTTATAGAACGAAGTGCCGTGGTTGCTAGCATATGATCTTTCAATGGTTACTACATGTGCTCGCTTTGGTTGCCAAGATACAGCTTATGCGTGTGTTTTGATCTCCATGTACGAGCATGCTAGGATATAGTGTGTATAGGGAGCTGCGTCACCTTCCTGGGTTTGGTATCCAGGGAATTGACATGGCCTTTCAATTGAACAGGGTATTTATACCATAGACAGTTCAATGACACATCAGAATTCCCCTTGACAAAGGCTATTATGTCTAAACGTATTCTCATTGCTGGCAAGTGTATCACCTCCTTGTTGTCCTTCTTTTTTGCCTTAAACATATAACTGGGTGGTATGTATCTATGTTGTCAATCAGAATAGGTAGAACCAGCACACACCCTTATTCAGCTCAGCATGGTGCACAGTCTTAAAGGCTCCGGCAGCCTCACATCTGCTGTAGAACAAAAAAAGATCAGCACACAGGCATTAAAATTGCAGGGTATACCTGCTAGTTTATTGTGTGGAATGCAACGTTTCCAAAGGGGTGTTACCCCGAAACATTACATTCCGCACAATAAACGAGCAGGTATACCCTGCAATTTGAATGCCTGTGTGCCAATCTTTTTTTGTTCTACAGCATGTATCTATATTGACAATATTGTTGTTTATATATTGCTTTGATGAGATATCATTTTGATTGATGTGTATTGTATTGCCAGGGCCTGGTTTATATTGTGGGCACCCCTAGACCCACTGCCGTTCATCGCCCCTTTCACCTCCCCTTTCTTCATGCAAATTGTCATCTGGACTGGAGCAATGGGGATTGGTGCATGGGAAATTTAAAAAAGTATTGTATCTATGGCGCATCCCCAGTGCCGCCCCCCTAAAATCCTGCTGCCCTAGGCCTCGGGCCTAGGTGGCCTTTCCACAAAACCAGACCTGTGTATTGCTATACACAAACAGATTCTTTTTTTTTTATACCACCTTTTGTTTGTATTCTTTCTGAGTGTGCAACCCCAAAACATGCAATCTAAATATTGTCAAATTTTATGTTTGAGAATCAAATTTGCAAAGCAGCATTAAGCACTATATTTTCCATACTCCTGTATAATGCCATTTTAGGTTAAGTAAGTAAAGTTAGCAGGTAAGGGCCTATTAAGCTCATACTGTACCAATACACTAGAGCTTGGGTTTCTCTATGAAATGATCACCAACCAGTAGCTCACAAGCAACATGTTGCTCACCAACCCATTGGATGTTGCTCCCAGTGGCCTCAAATCAGGTGTTAATTTTTAAATGCATAAAACACCATGTGTACTGCCAAACAGTCTCTTGTAGGCTTCCAGCCCACATAAGTGCTGCCAATAGCAAATTGCAGCCCAAATTTGACACCCCTGGAACTTTTTTTTTTCACATTCAAATGTGTCTCGTGGGTAAAGAAAAGGTTGTGGATCCCTGTTCTATTCTGATAATTGTTGTGACTCATGGTCAACCACAGGGCAATGGTACATGTTGCTTCCCACACTACTTAAACTCCTCCAGTGAAGCAGCAAAACACCAGAAAATACCCTCACACTGGCATTTATGGAAATCATCAGTGGTAAAGCATATCAGCCTTGAAGTCTTGCAAAGTTGCCTTGCCAAAGGTTTATTAGTTGTGAAAAACTTGATTATAAATATTTAGCATCTTAATGCAAGGTCAATAATGCAGAAGTCACTGGGAGTTGCCCTAGAAAAATATATGGATCTTTTTCATATGAAGTTTTTTCATTGAAAATGATGAGTAGAAGCAACTGCACCATATTTGAGGTTTATTCTATACAATTGAGTTTTCGAGATTCCAGTTTTTCAATAAACAAGCACTCATTAAAAAACTCGAAAATTCATGAATGAGAATTGTGATGAATAGGCCTTGACAGGGTCAGACTGGAGCAATGGGGGCCCACCAGGACTGGCACATGAAGGGCCCTCCAGGCAATCACTGGGAACCCACTCCCTGCTTCCCTCTGCATGCCCGCTTGCAACGGTGCAAGTGTATACGGAGCATGTCTGGGCCTGGAACTTGAATAGAGTGTTAGCATCACTAGTATTTACTGGTATTTACAAATGCAACAATCCCAATGATAACACTGCTCATTTGCTTACCATACCACAGTTGCACTACTGTGAGTTGCCTTGAAAATCCCTTTCATTGGGTAGTTGTGTAAACATGCACTCCTTGTACTTCTGTTCAGTTTCACTCAGCTTCACTACCTTCCTTCTTCATCATCTTCATCTGCAGTTGCACCTATTGAAGCAAAACCTTGTGGTGATCCTGGAGCTATTGCCACCTGCAGTCCACACGGTAGTTCCAGGTTTCCAAATGCGGCCTTTGTCTGTACAGTTAGGGCAGTGGTTCCCAACCAGTGACTCGTGAGCAGCATGTTGCTATCCAACCCCTTGGATGTTACTCCCAGTGACATTGAAGTAGGTGCTTATTTTTCAATTCCTGGCTTGGAGGCACGTTTTTTTTTTTTTCAATAAAAAACAAATGTATGGTCAAACAGAACCTCCTGTAGGCTGCCAGTCCCCATAGGGCTACCAAATAGCCAACACATGCCTGTGTTGCTTCTCAACTACCTTTTTACATTTGAATGTGGCTCATGGGTAAAAAAAGGTTGAGTTAGGGGAAAACAATCAAAGGCTTACTTCACTTAAACATCAAGTGTCAGAAATTATGCTAACCATAACATTTTCAGCACAACTACATCTTATTTTCAATAAAGTATACAGTAAGCCTAACATTTTTGGAGCATTGCACGGACTAGTTGGAAAGTAGGTATCACTTAATTTCTATAATTATTTAAATAGGTATATTATGTATCCTGTTTTTTATGTTTTCAAGACCAGAATAGGGCAAGTAAGTCCAAATTTTAAGGACTTACTTGCCCTGAGCTAAATCAAACCCATAATTTGCATTGACAAATCTGAGTAAGAAAACATTAAAATAAAACAATATTTTAATTGCTAATCACAAATTGCAAACAAATTTAACTAAATTTAAAAATCGAATACAGTTTTGTATCTACAAACAGTCCTATTAAATGCTTCTAAAATCAATAACTTGCTTTGTCAGCCTGAAAACAGTAAGCTACAAGCTAATCTGAAAGTGAATAAGCAGGAAAGATTCCTTAATTTATTCATTGCTTGTAATATGGATTTCTTCTGTTATATTGGTAAGGTATTAGGTCATTTTAAGTATCTCAGTTATTTTCCAGTCTATGAAGTGTTTCAGTAATATGGACTCGAAACCTATTTTAGCTAATTTAGAATGCAGGAGGCAGAACTGGGAGAGATGTCATAGCATTCTGACATCATATTGTTTCAGTTATCAAGTCAACATCCTATAATGGCATTTTATTAATATGTTTACATGGATTCTGTGCCTGAGTTGGTGTAACTCAAAACAACTTGTTTTTGTTGAGAACAGCTTAAAGCTGTCCATTTGTCCATTTTAGAGCATATATCTGCAGGGGAAGGAACAGGCAAGAGCTGAAATGACTTTGGTTGCTAATGGAAATAGCCTTGTGGGAACAGTAAATGAAGGTGTCTGTATGAGAAGGATCAGTTTATTTGAAAAATATTCATATCCCCTACTGTACAAGACTCATAAAATGTCCTTTCAAGTTTTTTCCTTCTGAATAAAAAGCAGGGAGAACCATTACTAAAAGTTATTGCAGCACATAGCTGTTTTTTTTCTTTGACAAAAGATGATAAAGTGTATTTTAAGGCCTTTCAGTTATCTTATGTTACTTTTGCTTTTTCTTTTGCAGCCTTTGGAGAGTTGAGGGGTTTTGATTTATGAATTGGCCTCAAAGGTCACTTCTTGTGCAATGACTTCATTTAGAAGGCCATCTTACTGGTGCCATAAGGTTACCAGAACATGTGAATATGGGGGACATTTCTGATCCATGCATTCTAGCTGAATCTTCTAAAAGTGTCCCTAATGTTTTACACAAGTTGGTAAGATAGTATCAGCCTTTAGACAGTATAATAATCCATAATTACTCTGTCTTGTTCATATGTGTCTGGTGCCAAGTGAACCCACCCATAACAAAGAAGCAGTTAGAAAAAATATCAAATGAGCATATAGTTTGTACATGTTGCTGAATCACTTTCTTGACAGAAACTCCAGGGCAGTTACAATGTGTCTAGTAGCAACTGGTTTAGAAGAGTGAGCAAGTGTCATATAGGTGCAATTCAGCTACAAAGCTCGCCATACATGCAGCAATATGGGGCCACAGTGATGGCCTCTCTTACCATCATATGGGATTGGCTGTATATCTGTTGGGCAAGTTTAAAAATCCCATTACAAATGTCTGCAAAGCCACATTTGGTAATCCATTAATTGGCCAGGGGCCAAGTTATCAGATCAGTCTACTCTGGCTCATCCCTAGATGGCCAATTTGGATAAAGATCTGCTAAACCGGTTACTTTTTTGTATAAGCAGCTCTTTATATCTATAACCAGTTTAAAACTTTATACATTATACTTTTTTCTATTCTGCTGGGTTCATGTGTTTAGCATTTATGATATTTCTTGTGATGCATATACTGTATATTCTGCAAGGTTAAAAAAGATACACGATAAGAATTAATTAAGCATAATAATGACAATTACTTATCCTTAATAGGATCACACTGATTTTAATTTTATTTGATTGTCAACAAAGCATGTATTAAGTATTCCATTTGGAAAATGAGAGCATTTATGATGCTGATTTTCATTTTTTATCTCACAAATGATGATAAATGAAAGCAAATTATTTTTTTCAACATGACTCAAGACATGTAAGGTTGCCTCAAGGCACATAGGAAAATAAATTGATCTTGTGAGGCTCAATTACAATTCTTTAGTCACGTGACTTCCAGAAAAATTACACATTTTTATCAAAAATTCATGCATCAGCTTAAGCATTCATTCTGATAGTTAAGCATCTAAATAATGGCTAAAGATCATCAGACTACAAAGAGCAGGGTTGTGAATATTATTTTATTGTTTATTATTTCATTATGCAAAATTACTTCTGTTTTGGAAGTTCCAAATATTATTTTAAGCAATTATACAAAGACTCCTTCTGGGAGAACCTGACATTAAGAAAACGGAGCACTCTGTAAAAGGGGGTCATTCTAAGCACTTTTGCAGTATTTGGGATTAGTCCAAGCAGGTGTCAAACATCCACACTCATAAGAATAGGTAAGGTAGATCCAGGCAGAGGTTAAGGTGGCCATACGTGGGCAGATTTAAACTGCCGATTTGGCCCCTTCAGAACTTGTGATCAGGTCATCTGCCTGTGCATGGAGCCCTAGGGACTTGGCATAGCTGCTGGGTGATATCAAGTTTTAGGGTCTCTGTGTTCTGCCAGGCCCCTGTGCTGTATGTCTGTCCCTGATATAGGTCGTTAGCTAGCAGCTATATTCACACTTAGAGATCCAATTCCTTTTACCTTCCATTATCCCCTGTTAATTTTACTACTGTATTTATAAGGAAGTTGCACATTTTAGGAACTTAATCATAAATTGTCTAACATATAAAAATAAACAGATATGCCTAAATGGGGCTGGGATCAATTAAGTTCATGACCAATGTGGCATCCCTAGAAATTTGATGATAGGGAATTATGTTAATTATGGTACAGACCTAGGAAATGTAGACTGGTGAAGGGGTATTAATAGCTAATATATAGAAAATGGTTAATGTGCAATATCTAAATTTAGCTTAAGCTTTTAATAGAGCTCTGCCTAAGAGAATAGTGTATAAAATGGGCTATGGTCCTTTTGTTTACAAACAAAGTGTGGATACAAAGATCAGCCTATGTATATATGATAAATTATGTTATGTCTTGATTTTTTTATGAAAGCAAATTAATTTAGAAATAGTGATCAAAGTAATACATCTAGTGAAGGGTTTTTGTACCCTAGGGGAAGTGCATGTAAGACAAGTGCCAGTTTTAAAAACACAGAAGTTGATACACCTGTGTATCTAAGGGTCAATTGAGGAGTCCACTTGTCATACCCTTCTAATAAAATCTCTTAATCCAAGGGGCTATACATAGTAACATAGTTAGGTTGAAAAAAGACACACGTCCATCAAGTTCAGCCTTTTAACTTTTTTTTTTAACCTGCCTAATTGCCAGTTGATCCAGAGGAAGGTAAAAAAACCCATCTGAAGCCTCTCCAATTTGCCTCAGAGGGGGAAAAAATTCCTTCCTGACTCCAAAATGGCAATCGGACTAGTCCCTATATGAATGCTTGTCTTTTTCTGCCTTCTGTGTTTGATCACTAATGTCCAGTGCAATGATCTATCTGCACTTCTGTTCAGAGTTCTTGTAACCCACATCCTGATCCTGAATGGGTTTTTATTTCTTAAACTCCCTGTTACTTGTTTTCCACTTGCTGTTTTTACAACGCTTCACAATGGAACTACTGTCAGATAACCTATTGTTTCTCCCACTGTAACTGGAGGAGTCTCAGTTGGACTTGGATTTTTACTATTGAGTCCTATTCTCATATCTACGATTGAGCTGCTATCTTGTGTTAGGGAGCTGTTATCTGGTTATCTTCCAATTATTCTGTTGATCAGCTGCATGGGGGAAAGGGAGGGTGGTGATATCACTCCAATTTGCAGTTCAGCCATAAAGATTGACTGAAGTTTATCAGAGCACAAGTCACATGACTGAGGGCATCTAGGAAGCTAACAACATGTCTAGCCCCATGTTAGATTTTAAAATTAAATATGAAAAAAAAATGGTTTGATCTTTTGTAAAACTGATCTCGGTGCAGAAAATGGATGCGTTTTGGAAATATACATGTTTTCCTATGACAGAATCCTTTTAATTCACCTTTACAGTAGGTCCATCCTACACAGGTTTTAATAAGTGACCCAGTAACTCACATCATATATTTCTATATAGTATTTGCGCCTAATGGTCAGATATTGCCATTTTCCTGGTCTGCAACACCACATACACACATTAGTTAGATGCATAATCAAATCATATTTTCTGTCTACAAACACCAATAGTAGTAGGATATTGAAGAAACCATACCTGCAACAACAGTGGCTAGGCAGTAAAATCAGCTAACTGCTAAAAACATTTTTGGCCGCTATCAGATTTCCTCAGAAACTATGTAGTTATCATAGTTTATCATGTGACATATTCTTAAACGTTGCCCTTATACTGAGTTTTATGGTTCTGTTACCTTAATGGGCTATAAATAAAAGTGTGCTCATTCAAATTCTTTGTGTCAGCTCCTGACTGTAAACACCCTGTGGATTATCTGTAGAAAAAATTTAAAGCTGCCTTTAAAACAGCAGCTAATTGTTGATCTGCTTAATTAAAGAGAACCTTTTACTGTCACATTTACAAAGACAAATGAAATAATCAACTTTAGTCTAATGAGAGAGAATTGGATTATGAGGTACAATAAAACAGACCAGAAAAAAAACTGGGAGCTGGCCTACAATGTCTGGATGATAAATATCTCAGAAAGTCTCATACTGACAGCAGATACTGTGTTCTTGGATCTTTCTATTATTTTAATAACTTTATCAGTTCACAGGAAATATCCATAAACAATATAGGTTTTTTTTTTAACTTCTGAAGTTGTGGGATTGTGATTCCATTCGAGAATCAGTCTCATGTATCTAAATGTATTGTACAGACACTTCTGATAAGACTGAAAATTAAAATGATGTTGGAAACCAGAATACTTTCATTTTGACTGATTTGTTTGAATAATAATGCATTTTCATTATCTTCTGTTCTAATGATAACATCATTTGATTTATGCTTGTTCTCTTATGCTCTTTTTGCTGTTGAACAAAATATTCCTAAAATAAGGACTATGCAACATGCATGTGTTATGCTTTGGAAGAAGTATTTTTTATATGTATTATTAATTGTACCCACTGGCATTGGCCAATTTCACAGTGATCCCCATACATATTGAGTGTTTCCTACCACCTAATTGAACATACTTTGAAAATTGCATGCACTCATGTATCTAGGACTTGATGCTTTATGTTACTATTTCCAGATAGTGGGGCAATTATTGATTATGCTAAATGCTTGGGAACCGGGTTATACATTTATGGTTTTATTCACAGAGGATTTCTTTGGCAGACTGCAAACAAAATATCTGAAGGGTTGCATCCAATCTTATGAGCCTACAGTCTAAAAGTGCAACGGGCAAAGAGAACCTTGTACATGAGGCTAACACAGAGCAGGGATCCCTTATGCCTAACAGTACTGCACCTTTCACCTGATGCCCCTAGGTAGGAGCAACTACCAGATGAGTAAGGTGTTCTTCTACAGGAGTAGATGACAACCTCTGTGGCAATAAATGCATCTTGCTCTGCACTGATGCATTTTTAATGAGGGTACTTGGCATATATTATAAAAGGTATAATCCTTAAACCATGGTTAAATTTAAAATGTGTAGCTGTACTGAACCATTTCCTAACATAAGAATATGAGAACTTTCCATTATGGACTATATCCCCCTGTTTCATAATCCACTAATGCTATAAGATTATTATTGTATTAAAATTAACATGTGTGTAAACTTACCTTGGTGTGCTATGGGATATTATTCTGAGCACACTAAGGAATTCTGCATTGAGACCCCCCCCCCAATTAAGAACTCCCCTCCAATGTTGTTTAGTGACCAGATAAACTTGTATAATTTGGCTAATTTAATTATTTTTCCAAAAGGTTGATTTTTAGACAGACAACCAATACTTGCAAATGTACATTGCTACTGATCTTTTGGCTTTATTTACAAGGATATTACTGATCATTTATTAATACTTGTAACCTAATAGCTCACATGAGATTATATGAAAACATGAGCTAATACAGCAATGAATGTTGACTGTCTATTAGATAAACTGCTCGGTGAAAATGTGCAATTTGTCACTTGGAGAATGAGGGGATTGTTCTGACTGGTACTGTAAAATGCCTTGTTTTAGGTTTAATTAAACATACTGTACAGATTATCAATTATCTGGGAGGGACAACTGAACCCTTCATGGTTAATTTGCTACCTTCAGTTTACTGCCACAGGATTCTGTAGCTTTAAATATATAATTATGCCATTATCCTGTGTCATAGCTAACAGCTATTTCTCATTACAGATGGAATATTACACCATCATCTCCTGCCTCCCACAGGACACATGCACATAACATAAATAAATTATGGAGGAACTGTTAGAAATCAAATCACAGCCCTGATACTTTAACGTTAGCATGTTAGCTCTGCTGTTAATTATAGACTATTTCGAGTTTTTGGACAGGTTTAAGTGCATTGCACCAAACAGGTGGCAATTTGAAAATAAAGCAACTAACTTCATTCATTCAAATTGCTCTTCAATTACTGTAACAATAAATTGTGGACTATTTACCACTGTCTCATCAGCAAAGTTAAGTTTGCAAAGGGCCAGAAAGCAATAGAACTCATTCTGACTGTGTTTTCATCAAAGCTTCCTAGCAGTGGCTGCATCCTGATCGAAGACAAAATCCATTTGTGTTAACATAGTATCCTCGGGGGGATGTTAAAATGATTCTTGAATAATTTTCAAATCTAATTGTGTTTGCACTTCAAACTGCTATAAGGCCTTTTCAAAATGCATTGGCAAACAAGTAAAATCCTACAGGATTTTATGATTTATCCGGTAAGATTTCATCATTTGTGTTAGAGCACTGGTTTTTAAAATGCTGCGGCTTAAATACACATTTTTAAAGATCAATTAGACTTTTTGCATGACTTAATATTGACAAGACTATTCTAAGTCAATGTCTTAGTCTGATTCTTGAGGTGGGAAGATCATCCTTTATTATTTTGAATTTTAGATTTTTACACCATAATATCCATACACTGTTATCCATCAAATAGAACTACAATGTTCAGTTTTGTTTTTAACTAGTGATGGGTGAATAAATTCCCAATTTCAACATTTCGCCGCTGGCGAATAAATTCACGAAAATGCAGTGAAAATTCACCGTTGTCAAAAATTTTTGGACACGCGTCAGATAAGTTGATTGCATCAAAGTGTCACACGTCAACATTGTTCAGACGCCCATTGACTTTAACGCTGGTGTCAAAATTGACGCAAATTTATCATCGAAGCGAAACGGGGCTAAATCGTCGATCACTATTTTTAACCTATTGCCAATTTGAAACAATGTGCTCAACATGAATGAAAACAAAAATAAATTTAAAAAATGAGTCCGTAAAGGGAAAAATGATGTCCAACACAAAAATTTTTTTGTATTAAATTTAAATGTTGCTTTCTGTAAAAGAATATTACGACCTACTAATGGAAAATAGACTGAAGGTGTCATTTATGCCCATTACTGCAGTTGAGTCTGTGAAAATTTCCCCAGCAGTCAGTTGCAGGTCAAACCCTTTCATTAAAGGTACCTGCATCAACATGTGCTCTTTCCACTTTAGTATAGTTGCACTGGTGCCACTCAGTCTTACCTGAATGGAGCACAGTTGCACCTCTTGATTCAGAGGAATCCTGAAGCTACCACCTGGTCCCTCAGTGGCATGCATCAATAGGCAACATACACTTGCATCTAAAGAATCCAGCACACACAACTCTCTCATAGAACACTAGAACTATTATGTTGCATATTTTTTGTGCCACCGCTAAGCAGGTCTTTAAGAATGCTTTATGAACAATTAAAATTCATATATTTCATATATGCTATATCATCATGTAATTACAGTCTAATGAATAATATTACATGGCAAAAGATAATTTTGTATTACTTAGTTTATTTCATCTTGTGACCCTTGCACTGTTATGTATATCATATGGGCAAATGTCCTCATTGACATGATTTTAAAACTGGCCCATACTGGAAGGTTCCAAGTTTAAGGTATTTCAGTCTCAAAACAGTGTCAGTTCAGATCCACTGAACTGAACTTCTTGATCCCTATAGCCTTATAATTAGCTGCTGTCTTCCATAAGATATTTTAGTCCATATAAGGTAAGTTGGCTTAGCCTTTGTCACAAATAATACTCATTAGCATTAGCTCATATTGCTAGATACAATAATAGTTACAAGCATGTCTTTGAAAATACTATACACTTTTTATCAAGGGTCGAATTTCAAAGTAATGGGAGATTTTTTTGAACTCCCACAACTTCGAAATTGATTAAAAAAGACCAATCAAAATGTATTAAAAAATCTAATGTTTTTTTTTTTTTTTGGCCGAATAGGTCAGTTTTCGATAGAATCTTACGATTCGAAGTGACAGCAAATTCAATCGAATTCGATTCAAAGATTCAAATCGAATTTGGACTATTCCCTAGTTGAAGTACACAAAATTAGCTCATCATTCAATTTTTTTTAATTCGAATTTTCACTTCAATCTTCTGCCCCTAAGTGCCTGCACCTACATGAAATTTGAGAGTTGAGGTTCTTTTTTGCACTTTCTCCATGCCAAATGAATAAGTTATATAACCAGAGCATGTAAATCAGGGTACCCTTTCCACCCCAGCTTAGGGGCTAACTCTCAATATGCAGTACAGATAGAATATAAATGTCACAATATAAGGCCAAGATGGTGTCTTGTGACAAGTTTGAATTCCTGAATCATTGCTGCTATTGAGAAGCTTTAAACTTGGCTGGTGCACCAAGGTAGTTATTTAAAAGATGACATATTTAGCCATATTCATGGGTTTCAGGGTTTAGTTCTCCTTTAAGAGTGCACTTACGTCAGTAGTAGTGTGTATAATTAGGATAACCTTTTCTTGTTGTTTACCACTGCTATCAGAAACCATGTCTGATAGTCAGACACTATAATATTCCAGTTGATGTTTTTGGCAGGGGCTTTCCTCTTTTGCCCTATAGACCAAACCTCTCTGGAGCAGCATTAAAATGGAATGCAGGTCCATTTCCCCATAACTGTGATATATAATGCATACCAGTGACTAGAGATTTTAAGGGTAAAAATCCATCATTTTAGAGGCTTTTTTATCAGTAAATATCCTTTATTTATAGAGCACCAACACATTTTCACAGCCCTTTACAGAATTTTTTCAGCAGTTATGCCAATACCCACCCCATGAGAACTTAAAGGAGAACTAAAACCTAAATAAAGATGTAGGCTAGAAATGTTGTACATAATGTGATGGGCTTTTGTGGCAACCAAAGGCAACCACAGCCTTTTAGCAGAGAAGATTTGTCCAAAGATGCCCCAGTAGCTCCCCTTCTTCTTTTCTGCTGATTCACTGCACATGCTTTTACTGAGTTTAGGGACCCACTCACAATATACAATACACATAGAATAGAAATATCACAATATAAGGCTGATTAGTAATTAATACAGACAATTACTACATGGCAGCACAGAAAGCAGTGCAATTAGCATCAGAATTTAATAATCACCCCTGTTGCATCAGCTTATACACAAACCTAATTTTTTTCTTGATTATTTGCAACAACCCCTAAGCTTAGCTTCTCAACAGCTGCTCAGAGCCCACTGAGCATGTGAGTGTCGCAGACATTTTCCAAGATGGTGACCCCCCTGTAACAAGTTTGATGCCCTGTACCATTTCTGCTATTGAGAAGCTGAGACTTTAGGCTGGTTCAATAAGTTCAGTATGTAAAATATAGCATTTTTAACCATATTCCTTTTAAGGGTTAACTTCTTATTTAAAAATCAATAGGGAATTGGATAAAAGGTGTTAACATAAAGAAAAAGGGCAACACAAATAATGCATCCCTAGAAATATAATAAAGTTTTTGTGAATCTTATAACTTGTGCTAGTGTACATTAGGTAATAACAATTCTCACTGGTAAACTTATTTTTACACCATAAAATATGCCATTTTTAAGCAGATTTTTAAAACTTCAGTGTGATCTGATCTTGCATTGGTAAATAAATAGTAAATGAGATGTAAATGTAATGAAGAAATACACAAAAAGAATTAGTGGGATCTTAATTAAATACTGACGTTCATGCCTTGAAGTAATTATTTCCAGAAAACCAAAGAAATACATTGATTAAACATGCAGCTATAATGAAGTGCCTTCATATGATGTGAGCTATAATTAAAGTAAATGAGGATCTACACATGACAGTCATTATTCCCACACGGCTTGCTGACGAACACAAAACTGCTCTGTGCCTATCCTCTGTTCCTTCAAATCACACAGAATTAGCAAGTAGCTAGTTCGAATAGAAAAACTAAAAAATAGATTAGCTGGGTGGAGAGAGTCTCATCTCTCAATCAATGCATATGTCGTTTCGCAGCAATTGTGTGCTAGGATGGATATATATGGAACTGGTTTAAATAGGAGAAAGCTAGAAAGTGAGTTAAAAACATCTTTTTGACCCTGGTAGGTAATGATACGTGATGGTTATTCATCAGCTCAGACAACCTAGGGAGATAACACTTGTGTATCTGATCCCACCTGATCTGCAAAGAGTATATTCCATATCACCTCTGCATTGGGAGATCTATATACCTGTGACCTTGGGAATGTTTGATGAGCCTCGTAATGTTTATTCAATTATTAATAAATTGTTGCATGGTACACACCATGTGCTTTTGGGAATGGGAGATAAAGTGATGCTGCTTGTTCAATGGCCTTTTTTTATTTTTAATAGGGAGCCAAATGTTTTTAGAAATGTAGTACATGCGTCCTTAGGTCTGTTGTTATAACAATCTCTGTCCCCCAAGCATCAGTAAATGTAATTACCAGGGATAAAGTTATTTTTTTTTAGTTGTTTTAATGCATACATACATTATTCTTAGGCTCAGCTAGTCTTACTGCTGGGTAGGGGGTCAACTGATTGCACAGGGATATGTAAAAACAAGCTGTACTCCTGAGGATATGAAGGTCAGAAGTCAGTTCAGATTTGTACCTTCATGGATTTCAAAAAATGCAAATGGACCAAAGTCGGACAACTTACAATTTACCTCCTCAGCATGGTGGAGCATTTAAAATGAGTCCCATGATTTAAACTCCCTCCTACAAACATATTTATCACACTTTCTTTTCTTATCTTTTACCTATTGCTATTTCCTATTGCCTACACACCATTTAAAAAGTAACAAAATGCTTGTTGCTATTCAATATATTATTCATTACAGAGATAGATCCATTGATGGCAGCAAAGCCCAGATAAGTTGTTCCGCTGTGATAACATTTATAGGCAAATGTCAGACAGGGGATCGGACTATGAGAGGCTTACAGCACAGTAGCAGAAGAGTTACAAGCTGCTTCGTGGAAGCATTGTCTAAAAAAAATCTGTCAAATGTGAAATAAAAATTCCATAATTCAGAGCTTTCTGGATAACGGGTTTCCGGATAACATTTAATCCAAATATTCCAAATTTTAAAAAAATATTTCATTTTTCTCTGTAATAATTTAACAGTAGCTTGTAATTGATCATAGCCAGGTATGTAAGATGGCCTTCCTGGCTGCCCCTGCCAGCCTCTCTGCTAAGGCTTTCTCCGGCTTGGAGATGTGTGGGATGGATTGCAATTTGCTAAATATAGCCCATGTGGCGCTAACGGTAATTGATTTCCCTGGTTTTCCCAATAACTGGCGATTTCCTTCCAGAACTGTTGTATAAGAGGGCATGACCATAGACAATGTATCATATCGGCTCTGGGCGCTTCGCACTTCAGGCAGATATCTGAGGGCGTTGTGCCTATATGAAATCTTTTTAGAGGTGTGAGGTAAGCATGGTGTAGCAATTGCAGGGACATTTCCTGGTATGTACTAGCAGGCAAAATTTTCATCATTCGCGTGTGATGCCGAAGAATATCCACGTTTTCAGCCTGTGGGATGATAAGTTTCCATTTCGTAAAGGCCATAGTGGTATTATCCGGATCGACAGTCGTTCTAATTTGTTTGTAAATATGAGCAGTGGATCTGATAGTATCATGTTTTGGCCATAATGAGTCAAGTGGGTTGTTCTTATCTTTGTCCGTTAGTTCGGCCCATCGTCGTGTGACGAAATGTAAGAGCTGGAGCAATGAGAATTGATGCATCTGCAGAAATGGGTACTTTTGAAGCAAGGCCGAAATGGGTAGGACTGTTTTGGAATGGGTAAGCACGTCCTTAATATTCTGTAAGCCTTCTGTTTGCCAAGCTCTGAAAACCAGGCTGTTTAAGCCCGGAGAAAACGTTTTATTGTTGAGCCAGGTAAGATTTATCGAGTTAATTTCAGGAGATAAGTTTGCCTTTTTCCGAATGGAGTGCCAGGGTTTATATGTGTAGATGAAGAGAGGATTTTCCTGCATGTTTTTGGGGATGTCCGGGAGTGGAGTGTGTAATAGCGAGTTAAGTGATAACCCGTCAGACAGGGCCGAATCTAAAGATATGGTGGTATATACATTCCGGTGGTGGAGCCGGTCACCGACATATCTAAGAAGGGCAGCATCATTATATTCCATTATGTTGGGGAGGTTGAGTCCACCGTCATGTTTCTGGTGGAGTGTGGCAAATTTTATTCGTGGACGTTTCTTATTCCATATAAAGGTCCATAAAATGTGTTGAAGTCTTTTGCAGTCAGTCGTGGAAATACGATAGGGTAGCATCTGTAACTTGTAAAGTAATTTAGGGAATAATGTCATTTTTATTAGATGAATCCGTCCCGAAAAAGTTAGGTTTGTGTGTAACCACTTCCGAGTGTCTTGTTCAATTTGGTCAATAGTGCGTCTAATGTTAGATTTGTATATGTCTTTGTGGTGTTGCGTGAGATGGATGCCCAGGAATTTTATATGGTTTTTGGCTTTTTTTAAATGGGAATGGATTGGTCCAATCTGACGGAGTGGTATGTTGTAGGCGTAGGGCCTCAGATTTCCCCAAGTTGATTTTGAATCCAGCTATAGTGCCAAATGTATCAATCTTTTGTAAGATTACTGGTAATTCAGTATGGGGTTTATGTAAAAAAAGGAGAATATCATCCGCGTACGCTATCAGTTTTATCTGTTGTGTGCCTACTTGAATACCTTGAAAGGTGTCATTGTTAAGTAGGTGTCTCAGCAAGGGCTCCAGAGCTAAGTTAAAGAGCAGTGGCGAAAGGGGGCAGCCCTGTCTAGTGCCTCTCCGTATCAGAAATCTATGCGAATTTAGTCCATTCGCCGTGACATGAGTATAGGATTGGGAATATAAAGTTTTAAATAGATTGAGCATGTGTATGCCAAAATGTTGGAATTTAAGTAGTCGTTTGATGTGAGTGTGCGTTATTCTATCGAAAGCTTTATCAGCGTCTAAATTGATTAATATGCCATGTTTTCTCTTTTCCAGGTTGCATTGATACATAGTAGCTATTGCCGTCCGGAGAGCTTGGACTGGGTATCGCCCTTTAAGGAATCCTACTTGATGAGTGGTAAGTATGTGTGGGAGAATGAGCTGTAACCTGTCTGCCATGATTTTATTCAAAATTTTTAAGTCCTGGTTTAAAAGAGAAATGGGTCTATAGGAGGATGGGAGAGTGGGGTCTTAGCCGTCTTTTGGGATTAATATGATCCACGCCTCATTTGCCTCATTCCATAGGGGATGGCCTTGTAGAACATCATTAAAGAGCGTGGTGAGTAAAGGGGCAATCTCTGGGAGGAGGATTTTGTAATATTCCGCACTCAGACCGTCAGGGCCTGGGGATTTTCCATTTTTAAGATGTTTTATTGTTGACATAATTTCTCGTTCAGTTACAGGAGCGTCTAGGATCTCCCTATCTTGTACCGAAAGCTTAGAGAGTTGAGCATCACGCAGGAAAGAAAGACCTTCCTCAGGATGATCCTGGTTTTCTTCATAAAACTGTTTAAAGTAAGATTCAAGTTCCGCTACAATGGTTTCAGTATCTTGAGCCCAACCCTCCCCTGTCTTTAGTTTCTTAATGTAATGGGACGCGGTGTTAATCTTGGTCACTCTAGCTAAAAGCCTGCCCGGTTTGTTTCCCCATCTATAAAACCTGTTATTTGTGTGAGAAATTTTGTATTGTGCACTGTCATGTAATAAAGTGTTAAATAAAGCCTTTGTGTCTGTGTATTTTTTCTTGTCTTCCTCAGAGTTTGTGTGTTTGAAGGCTTTATAGTGCATTGTAAGTTCTTTTTGCAAAGATGTATACCTGTCATTGAAGCGCCTTTTCTGTTTTATTAAGTATGCCGTGATATGGCCTCTCAGAACAGGTTTGGAAGCTGCCCATGGTAGGCTATGATCGTCCCAGTGCGGCAAATTATCATCCAGGTAATTCGCCCAATGTTGCTTAAGGTAAGTTTGGGAATCAGTATTTTCAGTCAGATAGGAAGGAAACCGCCAGTTATGTGACGTTGTTTTGGAAACAACCTGTTTCAAAGGCAAAGTGACTGGAGCGTGGTCAGTAATAGCTATATTGCCTATTGTGGCGTCTAAGTTGTTAGAAATTTGGGATTCAGCCAAAAAGAAATAATCAAGTCTGGAATGTGTTCGATGTGCCCCAGAATAAAACGTAAAGTCCTTGGTGTCGGGATAGGTGAATCTATATGTATCATGCAATTGTAAAAACTCACAGAAAGTATGCAATGGTGCGATCCTTCTGCTCGGGTAGCTGGAGGTGGAATCCGATCTGTCCATGAAGCGATCCCACACTGTATTCATATCTCCACCTATGATCAGATTAGTGGGTCCCCAGGAGTCAATCCTTTGCATTAACTCTGAAAAGAAAAAATTGTTTTCGTCATTTGGAGCATACACGTTGACTACAGTATATTTTGTGTCTGGCGTTTCAATATCCACAATCAAATAGCGACCATTTTTATCTTTGTATATTTTAGTCACGGAGCCATGTAATGATTTACTCAGTAAAATTACCACACCCCTGGATTTAGTCATATAGGAAGCTGCTATTTGCTCCTGTATCCAAGAGTCTCTCAAAAGCGTCTGGTCAGTAATTTTCCAGTGTGTTTCTTGCAAAAGGGTAATATTGGCTTTTTCCCGTTTTAGAAAGTCCAAGACCCTCCGTCTTTTTATCAGGGTGTTTAAGCCGTCTATGTAAGGTGTAATTTAAGGTGTCTGGGCGGAGTATTCAGAGGTAGATGTGGAGGAGGTTCACCCATTTTAGGATTATTAACCAATTCCCCGTTTAGGGGCAAAGCGGGTGATCCTGTGTAATTTGGGGGTAGGCAGTCTGTCCCAGCGAGGAGATGCCATCCCGGGGTAACCTTTATGGTAGGTATGGAAGGGATGCGTGTGGAAATCTATCCTAATCACTTGACAAAGTAAGAACAAAATAACTATATACAATGAAGAGAAAGGGTATTCTAATTTGGTCGTAATAATCGGTAGGTGCCGAATACAACCTCACTGGTAAATGTAAACATAATAAAGTTGTCATTATAAACAGAAGAGTTCAATCGAGTGGACTAGCATCTTTGCAATAAACAAGTCATATGGTAAAAGAGAAAAGAAAAAGGTGTGGATACATGCAGGAAAACAAGGAAAGGTAGCATCATTTGCATGGTACACACAAAAAAAAGAAAAAAAAGAAAAAAAAGAAAACCAGGTAAGAACATTCTCAGATAACAAAGATTGAGTGGTAGGAGGATCAACTTAGTCACAGAATCCGGTCAAACCATGGAAGAGTGGAGAGATGTGATCAATGATCCCAGGGTTTAACCAGGCATAGTAACAGTTCACAGACCCGAGGTCATATCCAAATAGCCACTCAGCGGCAAAACGTGGACCAACTCCCTGAGCAAAAGTCTCCTAAAAGTTAGTGCAAGTGAAGAAATGTCCATGAAGTGGGGGCATCATCCCTTCTATTTTTGGAGACTGGTCTGAAGGCACCAAAAGAGGTCATATGCAACAGTCACTCAGCGGCAAAGTGCTGATCTATCCCCCGGAGCAGAGTGCCATGAAAGTGAGTGCAAGTGAAACAATCATCAGAAAACGGAAGTGTTAGCTCCACGAAGAGGAGAGGAGGGCTGACTATCACCTCAATTTTGTGATGTAGAGTCAATGTAACTGGATGCTAGTTTGGAGTCTTCAAAGATATGAATCCTTCCGGTACCTCTCTCAACTATTGTCAATTTCGCTGGGAACAATAAGGAGAATTTGTATCCTGAGTCGTAGAGCTTTTTACAAACAGGTGCAAACTCTCTGCGTTTAGCCGTAACAGAAGCAGAATAATCCTGGAAGAGTAAGATAGTATGTCCGTCATAGTTGAGATTGCGTTTCGTTCTACAGGCTTCCAATAATCTGGTTTTATCCGTGAAATTCAAAAGTTTGAAAATGACTTGTCGTGGACGTTGTGCGTCCTTAGCAGGTGGCGGGCCAATTCTGTGAAATCGTTCCACTAGGTAGGGAAGATGTTGATCTTCAATGCCAAGAGCGGGAGGAAGCCATTAATGTTCTTTTGCCTTTTACAAAAATTTTGAGTCAGCTCAAATGCCCCAGCTTCAAAAGCCTTTTACTGTCACTTGATTTGTATCAAAATATACAGTCATTCTAATTTAAAATAAAAACAGTTTAAGATAAAAACAGTATTGCTCAACCATAAGAGCATATTGGGAGCTATCATTCAACAACAGTTGTGTTTGGTTTTTAAAGTAACTGCAGAAATTTTTTTTATGAGCTCTCTACTGCAAGTGGATCACAATGTAGAAGGAACTTCCATGAAGTTATATTCTGTGCCTGTCTGGATTTCTGTTCTTAGGTGATGCAACTGAAGGTGGAAGTAGTAAACATATTTTTACTTCAACACCAAACATCTAAACAGCACTGAGTTCACAATTCTGATATTTTATTACCATGTTGTATCACCAAGCCAAAATTATAGAAAATGTCTCTATATTTGAATGTAGCAAGATGACTATGAACTAAACTTTAGCCATGCAAACTTTGCCATGGCTAAGGGATAAAACACAAAATTAAAAAGTGATGTTTTGAAAATGCTGCTTAATAAATATACATCAGCAAGGGACGTTGTCGCAAAGCAAAACCTTTGTGGTTTTAAGGCTTTCAAGGTAGCTTGGACAGCTGAAAGATTTGCCACATACTGTATAAGGAGGCCAGTAAATAATACAAAAAAGCTATCAGATAAGCTAAAATCAATATGGAAATGGTATTGCAGCAGGGAGTAACATGAACCCAAAATTATTTTTAATTATGTAAATAGCAAAAGAAATGATGCAGGGTGGGGTGGTACCCTTGTTGTCAGAGGGGGTCAGTTGGTTGATGAGAACAGAGATAAAGCAGAGATTCTGAACAGTTATTTTTAGCCTGTCTACACAAATGAGGAACCAAGTAATGAATGTTTCCTTCTAAATAATCCCAATTCTATTACAACATCAAATGAGTCATGGTTCACGTAAGGGGAAATTCAAAAGAGACTAGAACATGTAAATATAAACAAGTGTCTGGTACCGGATGGTAATCATCCCATGGTACTAAACGAGCTTAGCTCTATTGCCCAAAAACTCTTTACTTAATTTTTCAGGATTCATTGAGATCTGGCATGATGCAGTGAGACTGGCTAATGGCTAAAGTGGTGCCTCTATTCAAAAAGGGATCCCTTTCTCAGCCTCAAAACTATAGGCTGGTTAGTCTGACATCAGTAGTAGGAAAGCTTTTTGAAAGGGTACTAGGAGATACATTTGCTTGGCAAGATCGGTTACCCATAAAACCATGCTGGCACAAGCACATAGTGTTTTGGTTTGCAATGAAGTCAAGTATTTAGTTGCCCTTTATGAAAAGGTGAGCAGGAACCTGGACTCTTCAATGGCAGTGGATGGACTTTGCTAAAGCTATTGATACAGTACCACACAGATGGAGAGAATCTGGGGGCAGTTAGGATTTTTAGTCACTGATCGTAGTTATCACACATCAGGATATAAGGTTATGAGTAACTGACATTATTCCAATGAGGTCATGCATTGGCAGATCACAATTAAAAATTTCCACTTCCTCTGTCAATGTGTAATGTTTGCAGTGGCCCCGTTAAAACATTACACTTTGTCTAATATTCAGGGTTTAAAGTATGAAACAATCTTAGGAAATAATTCCACTAAGATAAAATGTTTAAAAAGTATTATTTGGGATCTGATTCTTTATTGAGACACATATTATGACTATGAAGATTTTCATTCATCCAGGTCATAGTATATCTAGTATAGGTCAATCTAAAAACAACTGGACTTGCTGAGTAATCAATGAAGACGTTTCACTACTCATCCGAGCAGCTTCTTCAGTTCAACTGACTGGTGTGAGAAGTTCATGGCATATAAACTCTTCCACTAATCCATTTACAATGGCACATTGTAACTCTTCAAAGAGGTGACAACTGAAGAAACTCACAGAGGTGTTGATTCTGTGTAGTTGTGATAGGATTATCCAATGTGTCATGCAACTCCTAGATTCAGGTGTTACTTGTGAGAGTTGCATGAATGGATGTGTGAAGTGTTCTGAATCCGCCGGGGTACAGATGTTAGAACAGCATTGTATGTAGCAGACAGGTGGTGTCGAAGGCCCCCACCTCTGTTCAGAGATGGTCTCTCCACCTTGACATGAATTGCCTCTTTCACGCCTCGTTTAAACCAGCGGTCTTCTTTATCCAAGATTTGGACCTTGCTGTCTTCAAAGGAGTGTCCCTTGTCTTTTAAGTGTAGAAAGACAGCTGAGTTTTGCCCTGTAGAGTTCTCCCTCCTGTGCTGAGCCATTCGTTTGGAGAGCAGTTGTTTTGTCTCCCCGATGTATAAATCTGTGCAATCCTCGCTACACTGGACTCCGTATACCACATTGCTTTGTTTTTCTTTTGGTGTTTGATCCTTTGGGTGTACCAGTTTTTGTCTCAGTGTGTTGCTAGGTTTGAAAAACATGGTGTTTGTTGAAAATCCTCCTGAGTTTCTCTGACACTCCAGCTACATATGGGATGACTATGTTTCGCCTACTATGTGTCTCCGGGCGGTTATTTCTATTGGTGTTCCTCTTGGGCTTGGTTGCTGCTGTTTTGACAAAGGCCCAGTCTGGGTAGCCACACGCTTTCAAAGCTCCTCTGAGATGTTTTTGCTCTTTGTCTTTGGACTCTGTATCAGTTGCCACACATTTCGCCCGATGGTGCAGGGTTCGAATGACACCCAGTTTGTGTTCCAGTGGATGGTGGGAATCAAACAACAGATATTGATCCGTATGAGTGGGTTTCCTGTATACTTCCGTCTTCAAGTTACCCCCCTCTTGGATACATATCAAACAGTCCAAAAAAGCAAGTTTGTTCTCATGGACATCTTCCCTTGTGAACTTGATGTTATTGTCCACTGAGTTAATGTGTTCTGTGAAGGCCGCCACTTCATTGGATCTGATTTTAACCCAAGTATCATCCACATACCTGAACCAGTGGGTCGGTTCAGGTATGTGGAAGAGTTACAATGTGCCATTGTAAATGGATTAGTGGAAGAGTTTATATGCCAAGAACTTCCCACACCAGTCAGTTGAACTGAAGAAGCTGCTCGGATGAGTAGTGAAACGTCTTCATTGATTACTCAGCAAGTCCAGCTGTTTTTAGATTGACCTATACTAGATATGAGACACATATTGTTAATAGAAAATATGGGCTGAATAACTAGATTTTCAGGAAACAGTCCACGTGTAACACATATTGTAATTTCTGAGTATTTCTTAGAATTTAAATATTCAATTATTTCTCAACTTGGTTACTATTTATTCCAGTCATATATCACTTGGCCTGCAACCACAAAAATATATTATTGTTTTTATTGTTATTATGAAATGTTCTGACTATTATTGTTATTATGATATAATGTATTTAAGATTGCCCCCATGTTGCACCTACAGTATTAATTTAAATAATTTCATAAAAAGTCAGTGATTTACTACTTATCCAGAATGCTCAGATAATGCTTTCCAGATAATGGTTCTTTCCATTATTTGGATTTTCATACCTTGAGGGGCTGATGTATCAAAAATCAAGTTAGTGAAAAAAACATGGACAAGGAAAAAAACACTAAAAACTTGTGCAATTTTTTTCTTGAATGCTAGCATATTTAATAAAAAAATCTACAAAATTTTCCAGTGCTGGTCTTTTTGCAGAAAAAAAGGTCACATGCAAGCGAGAATCTCATTGTCCCATTAATTTTCAATGAGTCTGAAAAGTTCAAATGTTCTAATAAATTGGGAAAATAAATAGAGTTGTAAGGGAACATTCCCATTGACTTCTATACAACTTCCTTAAATAAATTCTGACTATTCTTGGTTTCAGAAAATACTTGGCATTTTTTCCTCTTTCATGTTTTTTCTCTGCATTTTCCTCAAATTGATAAAAAACACCAACTCGATTTTTGATAAATCAGTCCCTAAGTCTACTAGAAAATCATGTAAACATTAAATAAACCCAATAGGCTGGTTCTGCTTCCAATAAGAATTAATTATATCTTAGTTTGGCTCATGTACAAGGTACTGTTTTATTCTTGCAGTGAACAAAATTAAATGGAGTCTATGGAAGATGGCATTTCTGTAAATTGTATCTTTCCAGATATGGATCCCAAACCTATATTTCCAAATCTTACATGCAACATCTTTAAGCGTGAAGAAGAGATGTAACACTATCTTCTGCAAAGCATTGTGTTGTAACAGTACGAGGTGGTCTAATGGGGCAACGGTGATGGAATCATATGTGACAGCAGCAAGAGTCTGGTACCGGATGGTAATCATCCCATGGTACTAAACGAGCTTAGCTCTATTGCCCAAAAACTCTTTACTTAGCCAAAAAAAGGTATGACCCAACCTCACATTTTCTGTAGTGTTATCGTGGAAAATAATGTTCTACACCTAAAAAAAAGCAGAGCCCTGAAACATTGCGTTGTAAAGTTAGATCTTGATCTCGGCATTTAGCTCATTGTAACATAATCAAAATTTCTCTCCAGAATTCACTAAAAGCTCCAGAACTTTTTCAATAAATCCTACACGTGGTTCTTTAGTTGGTAGGTTCTCAATGAAGCTTTTCCCACTGGAACCACAGAGTGGAGATAAGTGCTTGAGTGATGTTTAATTCTAGAATATTACAAGTTAGGTTTATTAAAGAATGATCATAGGACTCCTAGGTTCAAACAACTCTTCTATATTTAATGTTAGATTGATTTGATATAGCGCTGTAAGATATAATTGTGTATAAGGGTATGAAGGTTAGCTTACTCATAAGATTTTCGAGCCTTGTTGTAAATTGCTGTAAGCTAACAAAGAGGTAAAATTTTCTTAATGATTCTATATGGGAATTAGGGTACCATGGTTAGTCTTTTGGGTACAACGAATGTCTTTCCTATGCAAACATTTTCTAAAAAGTACATGGCAGTAGTATTTACTTCTAGAGATAAAACAAAAGCCAACTGGACTAATCCAATTTCTTTTGATTTATCACCATTAGACACTGAACATCATGAACTGGATAAATGAAAATATCTTCACAGATATACAGCATAGCGAAACATTATTTTGCTAAGTATTTAATGAAAGTTAACATAACAGGTAGCAAATGCTGCTTGTCCTTACTAACTATATGCCAAGGCCCTAACTTGCCTCCTAATAGGCTGTTCTCCGCTTGTGGATAAAAGCCTGCAGGGCAAAATGTTGTTCTTGTCTGGTAACTCCCTGTGTATGAAGACAGGGGCATCATTGGCATCCACCTGTGAGGTACTACCAAGAAAATGCCAAAGGGCAAGTTTGACATTAACCTAATATTAACCTAAATTGATAAATTTATATGAAGCAAAGTTTTACATATGATCTGTATATTGCAATATAGTTTTATAGATAGATACATTGTTCTGGGGGTATAGTTTTCCTGTAAGAGTTACAGTTCAGCAATGTCAAACTATAGTGTAGTGCAAGTGTAGTGCAAGGAGCTTTTGGATGTAAGTAACTCTTATGAATGGAGTCAGTGTAGAAATGTTGTGTCAACTGCAAGTGCAGCTGAGTTAGTAAATGAGCCCTAATATGTTGAATAGTCACTTTTATCTTCTTGTAGCTTATAAATACCATCTGTGATTTCCAGTGTAATCTAATGTTGAAATTAATTGAATCTTAAACGGCTACTTATTACTCACTAAAAGGATGTGTGTTGCATATTTGTGCTCCTTTCAACAAACTACTGTACTTGCACACTAATTCCTACATTTTAGCTGTTAATTTCCATTGTTCAAAACGTCTTCTTTTTCCTCAATAGGATCTACATTAGAGGGCAGATTAATCAAAGCATGAAATTAGAGCAGACGACACGGTAAAATTCCACCGCTCTCTGTTTATTCCTATGGGATTTGTATTTATCAATGGGTAAAAATTAGACTTTACCGTTTGCTTAATATACCTCTAAAAATCCCATAAAAATGAATACAGAGTGGAATTTTGGTGTGGTCAGCTCTAATTTCACACATTGATAAATCTACCCCTAGACCTTATAACTATATAAAGCATTGATTAGTAGTAGCGGACTCAAACTGGCTTAAAGGAACAGTAACACCAAAAATAACAGTGTATCAAAGTAACTACAATATAATGCAGTGTTGCCCTGCACTGATAAATGTCCTATGCTTGCTTCAAAAACACAGATATAGTTTATATAAACAAGCTGATGTGTTGCCATGTGGGCAGCCATTCTAACTGGAAAAAAGAAGAAAAGGCACAGAATACATAGTAGATGACAGATAAGCTCTGTAGAATAGAATGGTATTTTACCAGGCTATGTTATCTGCTATGTTACTTGTGACATTTCTCCTTTTTTCCAGCTTGAATGGCTGCCCCATGAATCAACTTAGAATGAGTTTTCCCTCAGTGCAATGCATTATGTTTGTGATTTCGAAACAGTTCTGTATAGGGTCCACATTGTTGGCAGAAAGGGGCATATACACCTATGGGACAAAACCCCCCACATAACATAGGACTGTAATTACTGTATAAGCTTTAAAAACAGATAAAATAACTTTATTGTGTTACTTGCCCTTTCTTATGATCTAATAGAATTGTGTATGTCCCCCTTCCCACTCCTATTCTTTCACAGACCTATTGAGTTAGTTAACTTATTTCAATTACCTGTTTTATTTGCCCACCATACTCTTTCCCTCCTTCAAATCTCCATCTTTGTAAAAATCCACATCATATTTTTGCTTCCAATACCATACTTTTAATTACACACATTCTCCCTCACTCCATCCCCTAGTTCCCCTCCCTCCTATATATTATAATCTACAATAATGGACTGGGGGTTCATCTTTAGCCTTGCTTTTCCCATTTCTTTCCCAAATCTGCACATTTTTTCTCCTTACTTCTCTTTGTCCCATCTATCTTATGTTTGCGTTTTCGCATTATTTTATGGTTGATCCAGTTTCCTATCTTTTTCCCCACAATGCAACTCTACTTCTCCTAGAACTATGTATTTTTTTAAATAATTAAAGATTATCTATACTAAGAATATACATACATGTTTATAAACAAATAGCTTGACAATCTTTTCACCATAATCGGAGTGCTGCTGAAGTATTTTCTTGTACATGTTTACAAACAAATAGATATGTAATACAAACACATACAATATTTATATAAATGTAATGTACAGCTTCAATATGTCTTGTGTATTTTTGTAGGAAGATTTTCACAAGCCCTTGTAATGGTGCATCATTATTATTACATGTTTTGACTGCTACAATTACAGGGATTAAACATAATCCACAAGAGCCCCTGCTACAGAGGATCTTAAAATTTAAGGTCCCTATCACATTCACACACAATAGGATTAGTTTTATCAGGAGACAATTAACCTGCCTGTATGTATTTGGTGTTTGGGAGAAAACCAGAGCACCTGGAGGAAACCAATGTGTACAAACGGAGAGCATACAAATTCCTTGCAGATAGTTTGTGCCCTCAGGACCCCAGTACTGCAAAGAAAAACTGCTACACATTGAGCCACCTGCTGCACTTAATCTGTTACAAGAGTGCAAAATTTAAACTGTAATGCAAGCTTAAAATGTTTTAGATAACTGTGGGTGATGCTTTAATACTCAATTTTCTGGAAAACCACAGGTCCTAAGCTTTCCAGATAATAGATCCTATACCTGTATGTGAATTTCACTTTAGATAAATAACTTCTAAGACATTCAGATATTTGAAGTCATTTGATGATATTCTATGAGTAAATTATTGTGTAATAGTTCCAACATCAGGGTATTTGTTTCATTTTTTTTGTCTTCAAGGAACTTGTTTTTGGCTGTAATTATTTTACTTCTTGGAGAATTTATTATCATCAAGATGAATCTGAGCTATATTTGTTGTATTCTAAAAAATATGTTGAAACAGCATGCTATGCATAATTTAAACCTTTAAAAACTCCACTATTCAAATGGCGAGATTCTGCTGTTAGTTTTCTATTCCTTTTTTACAGAAAGCTGCTGTTTTTTTTGTGCCAGTTTGTTTATTAACAACAAAATATGAGCCATGTGTAATGAAGTCTCATCTTTTACAGCCGAGGCTAAAAGGTTAAATTAAATCAGCTTTACATAGATGGGGACACATGTGACCCTTTGTCATTGAAAATGGTCACTTTAAAGTGTGAGGGAAGGTCGAGTGTTCGTCACTAATGAGAGGCAGCGATCTCAAGAGCACAGATTCAGGCTGTAAGCGCTGTATGTACGACTGCCTTTTCAGGTCACTATGGCTTTAGCCTACAGTATCTCCCTGTATGTCATACCATGAATTATGCTGCTCTAATTCTGTATGTTTAATTGTTTTCATTTTAGCGCTAACTTGACGCCAGTGTTTAACATCATACCGTATTACATAAAGCCTTTAGCTCTTGATATGCAATTAGTAGCTGTCTTGCTTCCTCCATCATACAATGGAAAGGAAAAGAAAATTAAAGGGGGGGGGCTTGGAATAAGCCGCCACCAGCAATCACTAAATCATCACATTTTTTTTCCAGATCAATTCTTGTTGCCATGCAACAAGAGCTATATAGACAGTTTTATGGGTTTTTAAAGCTCTTATAATGGGACTATTTCATTATAGAATTCCATGAAATGCTGATATTATTTGTTTTGGCTGTTTGAACTGCAGAAGGCATAGGTTAGAAAAAAATAGCAAAAATACATTTTGGTAGGAAATATTAGGTTTCAATGATATGAGCTTCATTAAGAGTATAAAGAGTAGCACCCATCAGACTACTGGGAACAAATGACGATTATGACTATGGCAATTCCGGGTATAGTGGCTCCAATTCAGTTAAATGGATACTGTCATTTCAAAATGAATCAGTTAATAGTACTGCTCCAGGAGAATTCTGCACTGAAATCCATTTCTCAAAAGAGCAAACAGATTTTTTTCTATTCAATTTTGAAATCTTACATGGGGCTAGACATATTGTCAATTTCCCAGCTGCCCCAAGTCATGTGATCAGATTTAAAAATTGAATAGAAAAAAATCTGTTTGCTCTTTTGAGAAATGGATTTTCTAATAAATTCGAAATGTACTCACAACTCGAATGGGAGGTTATTTAAGAAAAAACTTGAATTTCTAACATATCGAATAGGTACGACGCGAAAATCCAAATCAAATTTGAATTGAATTTTTCTCTGAAAAAAACTTGAATGTCAAGAAGGCTAAGTATCGAATTAGAACTGTTTCCAGGGTCAAAGTGTGATAAATCTCTCATTCGAGTTGGTGGTTTTAAATTCGAAATTGTGAGTTTTGACCGAAATTTTTTTGAAAATTTTAATTTTAATTTACCATTCAAACCTTAGTAAATCTACCCTTAAGTATCTATATACCCCTTTTAACTATAGTTTTGGTGTGTGCACATTTCGAGGCAAATTTACTTATGGTCGAATATCGAGGGTTAATTAATCCTCGATATTCGACTGCCGAATTGAAATCCTTCGTCTTTGAATATCGAAGTCTAAGGATTTAGCGCTATTCCTACAATCGAAAAGGAATAATTGTTCGATCGATTGATTAAATCCTTCGAATCGAACGATTGGAAGGATTTTAATCCATCGATCGAAGGATTTTCCTTCGATCAGAAAATTGTTAGGAAGCCTATGGGGACCTTCCCCATAGGCTAACATTGGCCTCGGTAGGTTTTAGGTGGCGAACTAGGGGGTCGAAGTTTTTTTTAAAGAGACAGTACTTCGACTATCGAATGGTTGAATAGTCGAACGATTTTTAGTTCAAATCAAAGTCGAAGGTCGTGGTCGAAGTAGCCAAAAAAACATTTGAAATTCAAAGTTTTTTTCCTCTATTCCTTCACTCGAGCTAAGTAAATGGGCCCCTTCATGTGGATTCAAAGCAAAAAAAAAACTGAACACTGCAATGTTATTATTTTATTCTACTTATCCCTGCATGTGCTAACTCTAGTGCTACATTTAGGATTGTCTCTGATTCCCTGACTATATGTGAACGTTTCCATGTTGGAACATTTGTTAATATCTGTTTATTTTGGAATTGATTAATTTTGGATATGCTCCATGTTTTAAAGTACTATTGTTTATATATCATTCGGCCAACCGGTTTGTATTAATAGGAGTGTTTTCTAATTTGTTTCTATTTACTGAGTATGCTTATAAATATATCATTAATGTAAGTTTGCATATTTGGTGTATTGTGAGTAATTCCAACAATTTATCCACTCCCTCTTCTTTATTTATGTTATATTTTCAAGAAACACTTTACCCAGAATACTCCAAACCAGATAAACAGGTATTTCTGTTGATCGCTTTATACTGCACTTTAGTTGCACATACATGAAGGTGACATGCATGATTATGAACATTTCATAGGCAGCAACAAAGTAACTTTACACGAGAGATATATGAAGAGGAAAATGTGAAGTTTACATGTTGTTATTGATTGGGTCTGAAATAGCACAGATGATTCTCAAATGATGCTCATCATTCATCCTATGCAGTTCACTGGAAAATGAGAATGTGGCTTTAGCATTGGCAGGTTCACATTTAATGCAATCAACAACTTTTCTCTGGTTTGCTGATGGAGTGCTAATATCAGGTTTAAATATACCTTTTTTCTCCAAAGAGTGGAAAATACACCGTGTACACCTGTGGATAAGCACATTAACCACCACAGGAATGATTATGATCAATAACTACTGCAATTTCAATTTTATTTGGCCATTGCTCCAGTAATACAATGGTTAAACAGGGATATGGCTAGTGGGATTAACAGAATCATGATCCCTCAGTAAAGGCTCATATTGTAATCGCAGGTCTTTAATAGTTTGTAGTTGTATAAAATAGTATACTTTTGGTGTGAGAGGAGCTATGAATACTACAATAATCTTTTTGCTTTCTGGCTTTGGTTTACATCTCATTTTCAATACACCCCAGAAATTGGCACAGGTATAGGATCCCTTATCCGGAAACCCAATATCCAGAAAGCTCCGAATTACGGAATGGTTGTCTCCCCGAGACTCCATTTTATCCAAATAATCCAAATTTTAAAAAATGATTTCCCTTTTCTCTGTAATAATAAAACAGTAGCTTGTACTTGATCCCAACTAAGATATGATCAATCATTACTGGAAGCAAAACCAGCTTATTGGGTTTATTTAATGTTTAAATTAATTTCTAGTAGACTTAAGGCATGAAGACTCAAATTACGGAAAGATCCTTTTCCCCGAAAACCCCAGGTCCCGAGCATTCTGGATAACAGGTCCCATACCTGTACATGTTTATTGATAAAAACACAGTTTTGTGACAACTATCAGATATGTGTACACATATGCTGCAATTTTTTAAATATTGATAATACATTCCTAGAGTTGTAATGGAAATAATGGAACTTGAATTGTGTGCTGAAAACCTTACATCATTCTAAATAGAGAAGCCTCAATTGATTTACATAGTGGAGTGGGAGAATAGAAAGGGTTGGCTGGAGAAAAACACACAAAACCAAAGACACTTCACAAAATGTTGGCGTACAAGTAAACCACTTATGTACTAGAAAATCACATTATATTGAAAATATTTAAAATGAAACTACTTTATAAAAAGTAGGCTAATATGTTAAACCTTGATCTTAATATTCTTTAAACGTGGAAAGATCTATGAGCATTGTCTCACCATGCAAATTCTTGAGTCTTGACAAGCTTTCTGTAATCAAGAGACTTTATAAGCCAAATCCTTGTTGTTTGCTTGTATATTAAGCTTTACCCTGGGTCATTCCTTCTTTTGATACTTTGTTCCTAATTTTCTGTTCATGGTTTCTTGTTTCTGCATCTGGAGTGTACCCTGTCCTGGTTCCTGAACTTGTCTTTCCCTGTTGACTGCTTTTCTATGGGCAACTATTATATTTGCCTCTGAAACAGACTCCAGGAACTGGTAAACATGTTCACAAGTAATAACAATATAGACAAGGTAATATTACAGTACAAAGAGGTATTAAAGAAGTTCCTTTCCACATTTCAAATTGAAGAATGAAACGGTGTCTTGTACTTTTAGTGAGGGTAGCATGGTGACTTGGTGAATAGAGATTCTGACTTGCAGTCTGGCCTCTGAGATCTTGGGCTTAATTTTGACCTGGATTCTGTTTACAACGTGTTTGCATTTTCTCTCCATGTCTGTTTCTCTTCAACTGTCCCAAAAAGTATAAGCTGGTTAATAAGCTCCTGATAAAAAATGACTCGAGTGTGTGTGTGTTATATAGGGAGCAGAAATGTACCCTTCATTGGTACTGCACTATGTAAATAAAAGATAATGTTAAAGCCACATATTCGGTTCTGTGCATGTACTGTTACGATGTATTTAAATATTCTAAGCCAAAGAAAAGAGCAGCAAACATTTTTTCTTTTTCTCCTGGTACTGTATTCATAATTATGGTACTGTATATTCATTTATGGTCCTACTTTTCAGGGTGGTTTTTCACCCCTTCATTATATCTTCTGATAAGGTCTTTGATACTAAGGACTAATAAAGCTACATTTGTTTTGTTAAAGTTTGATTTCATCGCTGACTGTGGTCCTGTATAGTGATCGCTACTGCAATGCATTGATGCTAGACGTTTGTTTCCTCAGCCAGAGAGGTGGAGAGGCATTGATGATCTGCTCTTTTTCTCCTGCAACCTTTCGAACAGCATACACCAATCATTCTTAAAATTGGTACTAAGATGCAAATTCCCTTACATAGAACATCAATATCTTATAGTCAGTTTACCCAGTATCCAAAATATTTTTTTGTAAACATATATCTAAGATTTTGTGAAACTGCAAGTGAAATTTTAAACAATATGCAATGTCCCCTGATCTACAAATATTTCAGTTGATTAACAAGGTTTATACTTTACATTTTTCTTTTCATGAATTGGTTTCTTTACTACTCAGTAATTCCTTGACCTACCCATTGTACTTTTTGCAAAGCTAACAAGCACTCTTTTGACACATTTATGGATAAACCTAAGTGCACTTAAAGGATTCTCATCATTAACATTGATCCAAAATTCTTCATTATAAAAAGGCATTGTTAGAGGAGTGAGAGTGGACATGACTTAGAAGGTATACGGTTTCTACAATCTTTCTGCTCCATACATTGGAGCAGTAGCCTGGAGAAAAGCTAAGCCCAGGGGAGATTAGAGTGGGGACTTGCTCCTGTTCATTGACTATGTACCTTTTGCCCTTAAAGAGGACATAGATACATTTGTTTTCTCAAATACAGACAAGAGGGTGTTGGGAAAAAATTGGATAAGCATTAAAACAGTAGGTCATCGACTTACTAAGGGAATAACTACCTGTGTTTCCTCCCTTGTAGAAAGAGAAGCTGTCTTGGGACCATGAGCAATTTGAATAACAAATCACAAAGTTTGTCACCAAACTGCATTGGTGAAATTTTTGGTTATCCCTTCTACATTGTGCAGAATTGTGTAGAAAAAAAATAAAAGTGCATACTAAAGGTAGTGTTTCAGATCATGTTCTAATTTCCAAGTGATAAGGATATATCCATGTATACTTGATTTGTATCTCCACACCATTGTTGTTATCACACTATAAGATATGAATAAATCCTTTGTAATATTATCCAGAGTAAGTGTTTACATTTGCTTCCCCTGACAAATCTAATCTACCTTAGAACTTACTTAAACTGTGCTCTGGTTCATTTAGTTTAAGATTCATAAGTTGAAACATTTTCAAATGCATCTGCTCATAGCTCATTTGAAGTGGCCGACTAGCTGGCATTAAACTACTGGATGTCTGAAAAAAGATAATTTCAAGATATTGACTGTGAGGTCTCTACATTTATTGCATTAAGTAATATCTGTCTAACTTTAATCATATACTTTGAACTTAAATAACCATTATTTATTGTTCATGATGCAAAATGGAAGGTCAGTAATTGTACTTATATTGAATCCTAGCCTTGCCCCTTTTGGAAACCCCAAAATGCAAAGGAAGGTACAACACAGACATAAGCAGAACTTTAGCTTGTTCCACTCTCTTCTACCTTAGTTTGCGGTATGTCACTGAGCATTTCACATCATAGTAAGCCAGCTATACAGAAAATACATTGAAAAACAAGCATAAAACATTTTTCCAGTTATGTAAAAAGAAAGAAGAATATGTATAATGTGTTTAATGTGAAAACCCCTCAATAGAGAACCAAGACAGAGCTATAACAAAATTTCAGAAAATTACAGATCCTTTAATTTATAGTTGCAGAGACTCGGACTATGTACAAGGTAACATAGCAACCACAGATTAGTAAATAACAATGGGGAACATTAGAGCAGAGAACCACAACCAAGCTACATTCAGTCATAAAAGCCAATAATGAGAAGCAGAAGTGATTCTCACAAAGAAGCAGAGACTGACCCAAAAGTTATTTTACAGAACAAAACTTATAAAAGTCTATTCTAAATAAAAAAAAACAGATGACAAAGGTATTAAATATACAGTAGGTAGTCCCCCACTCACACAGAAAATCAGATAATTTTAATAAATAATTGTTTTTAAATTGTTATTGATCAATACATTTTCCAGAAGAATCGGGATTATTGCACGAAACCCATCACAGATCAAAATATATTCAGGACTTCTCCCATTGACTTGTATGCAACCTCGGCAGGTCTGAGATGTCAGATTTTTGGATTCTGACTTTTCCATCCTCCGGGTATAATAAATCCCCCCCAAAAAATCATGTTTTTTCTCCCACTAAAAATTCAGATTTTATAGTAAAAAAACCCAACAAAAACGTTTCAGGTTTTTGGCATTCAGACTAAATACGTAAACCCTTTAGGGGCAGATTCACTAAAGGGCCAGCGACCACTTCGTACACATTACCCCACTTCACCAGGCACAAATTCACTACCACTACGCTAATTCACTGATATGCAAAGATGCGCCCTGGGCCCTGAACGTTGGTGACTTTTTACTAGTGTTACTTTGGCAGTGCGAGCATTTCATAGTGAAGAAGCGCTAGCGTTCGTTTGTGCCTATCAAAAATACACTAGTGATCTTGTGCTTAGGTTAATTTGCATACGGCAGGTAATTTTAAGTTGTAAGGACGTCTTTATTATAAATGTTGGTGCAAATGCTTGAAGTTAACACTTCTTATTACACATGTCCAGAGAACCTTAATAAAGACAAAATAGTTAATATAATGCCCTACACATGAGCCCACTGTAAAATTAATGTTTCATATGTTATAAAATGTGTGGAGAAAACCAGTCACCCAAAAAAGTAAGTTAGGACTTTTGCTGCCAATCCCGCTTAAAAAAAGTAAAAGTCGCCAGCGTTTTTTGAACTTTAATGCATTTTCGGCACACAGGATATGATGTAAATGAAAGAAGATTGAGGAAGATCTAGCTTCTTTTTAGCACTTCGCCTGGTCTGAGGTGGCAAAGTCAACTCTGGCGAAAGAGTTAACGTTCAGTAAAATCCGCACTTTAGTTCACGAGAGCGAGAAGTCGCCTGGCGGTAGAGTGCGAATGAAATTCGAAGTTGAAATATTTCAATTCGATGGTCGAATTTCTAAGTATTTTTTACTTTGAAATTCGACCCTTGATAAATCTGCCCCTTAAAATTTGATTTTGGAGACATTTTTCTTCCGAAAAAAGTGCATTAAAGAATTTTAAAAAATGCTCACTAACTGACCGCACAAATGCATCGACACATTTGCATACTAATCATTTCTCACATTCTCTGACGAGGCACTGGTAACTATGCTGCTTTGGATGCTGAGAACTGGAATGTATGATCAGTTGCTGCATTGGTGTTGATTTTAGAAATACTAACGGTATCAGCCAGCTAAGCCAAGTTACTCATATGTGGAATATTTGGTTTATGTTCTTTTGACATTTTTGGTTATCTACGGTATATATAGTGTTAGTCAATAATTTTCATGTTTACATTTTTATTTCATAAAACAATTTCATATGCATGCATAAAATATGACCACAGTAAGTTATTACATATCATGTTGAATCCACAATCTGTCTTCTACACTTCTGTATACACTAGTCCTTTGCACCACCATAACAATTTAAAAATCATTATGCTGACATGTATAACAACTCCTCTACAATTACAAAAAAAGTGAATTTAAAAGTAGTCAGAGCTGATTGTCTTTCATCATATATAGAGTTATTGAACATGCTATCCCAGAATTACAGGAAACAAAAGGAAAACGTTCAGGTATTAGAAATAGACACAAAAATACACATTTTAGTCTTGTCTTTCACCGAAGCAATATGTTGTTTCAGCTGTAACTCTTTCCAAATAATCATCTATTGAAATATTCATTCCCATTACCTCTTCTGACATTTGAATAAAATGGTCTGCTTATTTCATGTGTCTGCACATAAACCTCTGTAGCTTGTGAAACTCGGTGCATGCTAAGTGAATTAGTTCTTGTCACTGACCTTCTTTTCCCACCCCAATCAAATCATCCTAATAATTTATTTATAGAGTGCCTACAAATTATGCATGCTTTACAATAAATATAAGGAATTTAAAAACAAGGGTTACAGAATAAAACAGGAGAACACTGCTCATGAGGGCTTCCAGTCTGGAGGGTTGGAAAATAACGGACAGAGGATTACTGTAAAGAATTGGTGAGTGTAGCGTGCATAAATAATAATATCAATAACACATCACAATAAATAAAACAGGGGTCTTTAGAAGAAACTATGAAAACAACTCAATACCCACATACAAAGGGACATGTTATGTGCTTGATGTTTATTATATTATAGATAGATAGATAGATAGATAGATAGATAGATAGATAGATAGATGATAGATAGATAGATAGATAGATAGATAGATGATAGATAGAAAGTCCCAGTGCAAAATGTATAATGAAAACATATAATTCTTAATGAGTCAAGTTAAAGTCAGTGAAGGACCAGACAGACCAGGGATGACTTTGACGTAGTTGGCCATCTTGAATATATTTCAATATGTGGACAAGCAATCCCTGTTTTGTTGAAAGCAAGAGGGCTTTTTCAGTTGCTTTATGTACAAAATGGATTAGAGCATATTTATCAAGGGTTGAATTTTGAATGGAAAAAACGTAGAAATTTGAATTCAAAAAGACATTCAACGTTTCAGGGGGGGGAACACCAACCAGGAACCCCCACCCTTCATCAGGATGCTGAAATGTTGAATGTTTGGTGGCTAAATAAAAGGGGATACTCCCCGACTGCATTAACCAGTGTGTGTGCGGATCCGTTTTTTCTATGCACCTACGTAAACTAGTGGTTTAGCCATGTACTTCCAATGAAGGAAGTAAGGACTTAGGGGGAAAATTTATCAGCATTAGAATTTGACTTTTCACTGCAATTTGTGTGCGGATCTGTTTTCTATACACCTACTTTGCTAAGGGACCCGGCCTGGTCAACGGAAGAAACGCAACACCAGTTGCAGGATTGGTGAACTACAGGTGTGCGGTAGGAGAAATTACATTGTAAACCACGAGTTTTAAATTTACAGTATGATCTTGATATATATATAGATTCCTTTACTGCAACAGAAACTATTACTGTTACATCTATTTTAAGAAAACAAGGACTGTTTTGCCAAAACCAGTGGATAGGTATTATATTTATTATATTATAATATATTATATATTATAGTATTGACTACAAATCTCTCTTTATTAAATTTACTTATTTTTACCAACAATTGTTTTTTATTTCTTCAACCAGCTTAACTGATTGTACTTCTGTGAGGATTCCAAGAAAAATTTCAAGGAAATTCATAGAGTTGCTAAATGTTATTCCTTGTAATCTCAAGGTATATATATATTTTATTGCTTCCTATATATACTTGTTATTGAAAACATCTTCAAAGTGTTTCTGTATTGGCCATAGGGTTCATTAATTTTTGGGGATGAATGTATTCACCATTTTCATATTAGGATAGCATTTTTATACTTTACCTCTGTCTACTAAATGTAACATTTTATTTCACACACACACACATATATATATATATATATATATATATATATATACTGTATATATATATATATATATATATATATATATATATATATATATTCCAGTAAATGGACCCGCACTCTTTCATTTTGGTGAAATAAATCAATGTGTTTTATTCAAAAAATCATCTCCAATGTTTGGCCCTCTCTGGGACCTTTTTCAAGGATCCTTGAAAAGGTTGGCAGTTGTCCTTTTATTTTAACTTCTCTTAATTTAAGGCAACAATGAAGATACAACAGTTTGTGACCAAACTAGCTCTTATACTCCAGGTATATTTTACCAAAGTACCTCTCCCTTTGGAATTTAGCAGCTACTCCCACAAGGCAGGTGCATGCACAAGACCTGTCCTTACACAGGGGCCCACACTTGTATCAACAACACACAATGGTAGAGTGCTTCCACCCTTGATCATGTACCCTTTGTGGTACCAGGTGCTACACTGGGGGACCCACTCCTGCCATACGGGTCATACAGGTACATAGAAAAATTCCAGTGGCACACTGAATACTGAAAAAGTATAAAATGCATTCACCCCAAACACATACAGAAAAAATCATGTAATGCAACAACCATGTAATCCACATTTTAAAGTGTGAGGAGGGGGTGTGGATAAAGTCCCCTTCCTCATTAGTGACATCACAACCCAAGTGATTGTATTTAAACCATTTTAAGTGCAATCAAAGTCAATGAAGTTTCAAAGTCCAAAGTCCAGTGTGAACATAAAAAAAGGACTTTCTCTTTTTTGAAAGTCCATGATCTCTTTATATCCAAATCCCTTCACCTTCTGGCTATCACTGAAACATGGCTCTCTCCCACAGATTCCGCTTCACCTGCTGCCCTTTGCTATGGAGGCTTCTCAGTTAGTCACAACCCTAGACCATATGGGCGTCATGGCGGTGGGGTAGGATTTCTTCTCTCCCCCAAATGTAGGTTTAAAAATTGAACCACACCAACTTCTTTCTCCTTCACTTCTTTTGAAGTCTATAGCATACCTTTGTTCTCTCCAATCTCTCTGCGTGTTGCTGTCATATATCGCCCCCCTGGTCCCTACTCTACTTTCTTGGATCACATTGCTGCTTGGCTTCCATACTTTCTCTCCAGTGAGACACCTGCTCTCATTTTAGGTGACTTCAACTTCCCCATTGACAACTCTGCTTCTCCTGCCACCTCTAAACTCCTCTCTCTAACAAATTCATCTGGTCTCTCTCAGTGGACCGACTCACCTACCCACATCGAAGGTCATGCTCTTGAGCTTATATTTTGCCACTCGTGCTGCCCATCCAACCTTCCTAACTCTCCTTACCCCCATCTGACCATCACCTACTCTCCTTTCAGATATTACTTTCATCTGCACTACCATCACAACCATCTCTTTCTACCCACACATACAGAAACCTTAACGCCTTTGATCCACAACAATTATCAACAGTATCAGCACAACCCATCTCTCATATTAACAATCTTTCCTGTCCCGATATGGAAGCTTCTCTCTACAACGATGCCCTTTCAACAGCTCTTGGCTCCCTTTCACCTTCTACAACCTGTCACAGCCGACCAGCTAAACCCCAACCCTGGCACACTAATGTAACTCAGTACCTCAGAAGATGTAGTAGATAAGCTCAGCGAAGGTGGAGAACTGATCCTGATTTCATCCACTTCAAATTCATACTCTCCTGCTACAATCAATCGCTATCATTAGCTAAAGAACAATACTTCTCCACTCTGTCCTCTAAACCGCAGCGACTGTTTGCCACATTTAACTCACTTCTATGCCCCCCTCCACATCCTGCACCTAGTAATGTAACTGCCCAAGATCTTGCTCATTTCTGAATGAAAAAATCGATCTCAGGCTGAGCATACCGTCTGACAACAATCTAAAACTCACCACCAGTCCAAGCAAATCCACTTTGCATTCCTTCAACCCTGCAACACTAGATGAAGTTAGCAAACTTCTAGCCTGCTCAAAACCTACAACCTGCTCTCTTGACCGCATACCCTCTCGTTTCCTTTATCCAATCTCTGATACGCTCTCTCCTGCACTTACCCACCTATTTAACCTTCCACTGTCTACTGGTACTTTTCCATCCTTATACAAACAAGCACTAATCACTCAGATCCTCAAAAAACCTTCCCTTGATCCCATCTCTCCCACTAACTATCGTCCGGTTTCCCTTCTTCCATTCACATCAAAATTACTAGACTCCCTTCTTGATCCCCTGCAATCTGGCTTCCGCCCAACATACTCAACTGAAACTGCACTCACCAAAGTAACCAATGATCTTCTACTGGCAAAGTCTAAAGGTCGTTATTCCATACTAATCCTTCTAGATCTCTCTGCAGCCTTTGACACAGTTGACCAACCACTCCTCCTAGACATTCTGCACTCAGCTGGCATTTGTGACACTGCTCTTTCATGGTTTACATCTTATCTGTCTGAACGTTCCTTTAAAGTTGCCTTCTCTAACTCTACTTCTACTATGTTCCTACTCTCTGTTGGAGTTCCTCAAGGCTTTGTTCTAGGCCCTCTGCTGTTCTCGCTCTATACAACTTCACTAGGAAAACTTATCCAGCCGTTTGGACTTCAGTATCACCTTTATGCTGATGACACCCAACTTGTCTACTCCCGATCTTTCTAATTCTGTCCTTTCCCAAGTTACATACTGTCTCTCTGCTGTTTGCTCCTGGATGTCACAGCGCCACCTGAAACTGAACCTTTCAAAAACAGAACTCATTATATTTCCTCCATGATCTTCCCCTGTCCCTCAGATATCACTCACAGTAAACAACACAACCTTTCATTCCACCACACAAGCACACTGCCTAGGCGTTATCCTAGACTTCCATCTCTCTTTTTCATCAGACACTCAAACACTTGCAAAATCTTGTCGCAACATTGCCCGAATACAACCATATGTCAGTTCAGAATCAACTAAAACACTGATTCAGTCTCTCATCATCTCCCGCCTTGATTACTGCAACCTACTCCTCGCAGGTATTCCAACAAGTCACCTTTCACAACTCCAATCTGTTCTAAATGCGGCTGTTAGACTCATTCATCTATCTCGCAGCTCAACATCAGCTGCTCCCATATGCATGTCCCTTCACTGGCTCACAATTTCCTCTAGAATCAAATTACTAACACTCACTTTCAAGGCCCTTAATAATGAAGCCTCTCCCTATATTTCATCTCTGATCTCCAAATACACTCCTTCATGCAACCTTCGCTCTGCTTCTGATCTTCGCTTCGCTTCTCCTCTCATCACTTCTGCCCTACAAGACTTCTCTCTGGCTTCTGCTTTTTTCTGGAACTCTCTGCCTTGAGCTGTCAGACTTTCTCCTTCTTTCCAAACTTTCAAGCGCTCCTTAAAGACCCACCTGTTTAAAGAAGCTTATTCAATGTACCTTAATTAATCAATCATTGCTGTATCAAAAATCATAAATTGTTTCTAAAATCCTAATGGCTCAATTGTACCCTAACCTTTAGTTTGTAAACTCTACTTTGTAGGGCCCTCTAAACCTATTGTACTCTGTAACCCTTGTCTGTTATCCATCCTTTATTCCCTGTTGTTATAACTAAGGTAAAGCACTGCGTATCTTGTCGCACTATATAAATAAATGATGATGATGATGATGAAAACAGCCCTATTACATACACTGTGAGTTCTTCTGCTTCCCTTTCACTGGCATTCTTTATGCAGGTTTTCTAAAAGTCATAAATTCAGACCATTTTATCAAGAGCACACTGAATTCATTTTAAAATATTTACCACAGAGCTATGTTTTCTCAGCTGTTTTACTTTCATACAGTAGTAGATAATTGATGTTTAAAATAGTGTTACTTCACTTATTATCATGCAGAGCATAAAACACTCAATAGCTACTTACTTAAGCATATTTAATAGTTTTATATGCCGGCTGTTTGATCGAGTGCATTTACTGGCTGCCTGTAGTATTTAAAAGTGGCTTCTTTGTAAATATATTTGTACAGTTAATGAGCTCTAGCATTTGTAACATTTGGCAAGATTGCTGTGAGAACAGCGATAGGCTCAGTATATGTATTGCTTTAGTATAATTCAGCATTAAAATTTGCAGCACAGGTATTTTCCTTTTTAGCAGCCAGTGTAAGTCCTTCTGGTTTTGAAAAGACTTTTGTTGCATTTCTTGAATTTCAGAAGGCTTCTTTGGCTATTTTTAGTCCTACTCTGTATGAATACCATCTATCTTAAAGGGAAACTAAACCTCTCACCAAAAGACCCCTAAACTTGCAGGCATTGCCCCCTCTCCCTCCCCATGATGCGCTTTAGTGTAAAAAAAAAAAAACCTTTAAAAAATTCTGGCCCTTTAATGCAGAGAAGCACAGCAGAGCTCCCGGTCCCCATCTTCTGGATCCTCATGTAGTTTTTGGGTCTCTTCACCGACACAAAGCCTGCTGGCACATGCGCAGTTGGGCCAAGTCAGGAATCAGCTTCAACTGCGCATGGGCAAATCGGCGTTGAGACATGAAGACTAAACGAAGAGCCAGAATATGGCAGCTGGGTGCTCCACTGATCTTCTCTGCATGTCACTTGATTTTTTCTGGCTTATTCACTGAAGTCCAAAATAGTTGAATTTTCGAGGCTAATTCCAGCACAGACCACAGACAGTAACAAACAGGATAGGGACCTCTCCCATTGAATTATATACAACTTTTGTAGGTCTGAGATGTTGGATTTTCAGATTCTGACTTTTCCCATCCTCAGGGTTTAAATTTGAGGTTTTTTAGTAGTAAAAATTTGGATTTTATAGTAACAAAAAACTTGAATTTTTTGAATTTTTGTCATTGGGACTTTAATAAATAAGACTTTTTGATTGTAGGACCTAATTTATAGTGAATTAATATGGTATATCCTGCTTAGTGTTTGCATCTGTTACATCACACCAATCTTTATAAATATATATTTTTGAATTATTTCTGCATAGTGAAGCTGCTAAGAATACAGCCATGTATATAAACATACATTTGTTAGCTTATTTGTTTATTGATTTGGTAAATTGTTTCTAGAGGCTTTGTATCTGTACTTATTGAATTATTCTTGGCATTTCAGATTTTCAATAAGACTAGAGTTTTGGATTTTTGAGACAAAACCAACTTGTACAAGTGGTAACGTGCAATTGACATTAAAGTAAAAGGCAGATGGCATGGATGGTTTCACAAATCATCCTGGTTGTGGCACAAACACATCATAAAATAGAGATTTTGTAGCGATTATCCATAAGCAGTGCAATTATCCTTGAATTCTCAAGGGACCATTCCAAACATTTTACTTATTATACTTTTCAGAAAGTTATAGAGGAAACCATGATAGAAAACAATCCATGTGACATTAACACAGGTTTATTAAAGGGGACTTGTCACCCTAATAAATAATTCCAAATTATTTTCTATCATGTTAGTTGAGCAAAATAAACTTTACTTACACTAAATGTATTATTTAAATGTTGTTTCCTTCTGTCTTGGAATTACAGAATCATATCAAACAGGCAGGGGCCATTCTGTGGGCACTGTTATTAAGACAAGTTGTGTATCACCCCAAAATCTTGTGCTTGAACCAGAATGGGGGTCCTAATGCCCATGTGCAGTGCCCTATACAATAATAGAGTGTGAGGAGGGAAGGGGAAAAGTGAGGAGAGCAGTGACATGTGGGAATTGCTGAAATGAAAGTGAAAGTAATTGACTGCCCCACCTCTATGCCTCAGGCATAGAGGTGGGGCAGATAATATTTGATTGACAGCTCATATATTTAAACACCTTTATAACAGGTTTGGAATTTTTAATGCAAAAAATAATGTGTGTAAAATGTTTTATTTGCAAAGGACTTTCATTATGCAGCTTTTTATTTGTAGGTGACAGGTCCACTTTAAATGTCTGCATAATTTAAGTAAGTTCCTTAAAAAGCATAGGTCATTAAATCAACACAGTTATTTCCAAACAGCAGTTTTATACTGTAAATGCTCTTACGTTTTTCAGATAAAAGGTCATTAGTATTGCATTTTCTTGACAATGGCTGTAATTCTAAGTGTACCGTTTAAAGTAAAGTGAGACTTGTCCTCAGAACTGTACTACTGTATATCAAGAAGAAGCTTTATGAACATAGGATCTGTACACATTTCTCTACTAATAAGTAAACACTCATTTTTACACAGGAACAGAGTAATGAGATCCCAGGAGCATCTGATCCTATAGTAGAAAGCATTTAGTATGTTATTATGAACCAGAAGATTGTAGTAGGAGAAAATATAAGGAGGGGGTTAAGGGCCACAAATCACTTACAACTGGTTGCGTTGAAAATTGTACAAAATAGAGAAGCCTTTAATAACAGCTAGATTTAACAATGGTGGCAGTAGTATGTGTTTTTTTTTTTTTTTAAAAGGAAAACAATTTTGCAGAAGATTTTCCTTAAAAGAAGCAGCTATAGCAGATTGCTGCAAGTAACTATTTTAGAGCAGTAGATGTTTTACTGACAAATGCAAGCAAAAAATGGACTTATACCATAAGTACAATATTGCTAATACTGAAGTATGTTCACCAGAAGTATGTTCAATAGAATCTCATCAAGCATCTGAAAACTGCAAATGTTGTAAAATTGTTATGGGACTAGCTTTCATAGATATCACATAGGATTTATTGAGGTTTAAACATTTGTTATATCCATTTTAGCTTGGTTAAGGATTCAGAACAAACACTTGACATAAGGAAATTTATGTTAGAAATATTTTCTCTAGGCTTTTTATCCTGAATCATACTTTGTACCCAGCAAAATACCATGGATACAAAGCAAATATGTAATCTAACCCAGACTCCAAACCCACAAGTAAAAATTGTGACATAGATAACAGTTGGACCATGGCATATTGATTTTTTTTTGTTATCCTCTCATTGTTTTGTTTAAAGAGAAGAGAATATCTTTTATTAGCTTTTGCAAAAATGAATTTGCATAGTTTGATGGCTGCCAGGGTTCCCCAACCCTTCAGTTATGTATTCACTTTATGAAAATTACACAATTCAGTCCTTTTGTGAAGTATAATAGGATACCTCATCTGGTTCAGGTCTCTTACTGGTTTTAAAGTTTCCCCCACCCCATGTGAGTGCCCATACCACATTTGCAACACTGAAATGTATATGTGAACACTTTTTATCTGACTGACTGATTCCTCCACCATCTTTTAGGCTAAGGCCACACTAGGCGATAGCGCCGCGATTTGACTTGCGGCGACTTTTCGCCGCGACTTTTAAGCCGCAATCGCTGGGGAAACTTTTGCGCTGGCGTCTATGGGGAATCGCGAAAAATCGCCAGCGTAAAAACACATGCGGTGATCTTATTTAGAGCGAGGCAATTTCGAGCGACGCTGGCGATTTTTCGTGATTCCCCATAGACGCCAGCGCAAAAGTTTCCCCAGCGATTGCGGCTTAAAAGTCGCGGCGAAAAGTCACCGCGAGTCAAATCGCGGCGCTATCGCCTAGTGTGGCCTTAGCCTTAAATGCATCCAGATCTGAAAAAGGAATTGTGAACTTGTCTAGAATGCAAAGCATTCCCGGGCTTTGCTATCAATGACACTCAACAAGTAGAAGCTCTTTGAAATATCAAAATACTTGTTATTGTAACAGCTAGTTCTGCCAATATTTCATGGAATGGTTACTTCACAATTCAAGTAGTCAGTTATTGACTTGTAGCAATCTATATTTGCATTAAAATAGTGAATTCTGGATTAATGTGGAGCTGAAAGCCCAATTGAAGCTCTTTCCTGCCAGCTTGTCTATGTAATTTCAGCATGGATTTCACCAACCACGAAGGGCAAAATGATTGTGATCATCCACAGCAGTCAATAGCACATCAATTTTGCTTTACAGGCTACACTTCACACAAAATATGGAAACCCATATTGCAAATGGGAAGAAAACAAGGAGATGACACTAGAAAGGAAGAAGCAATGAAATACTGCTCTTTTTAGCATAATTTGTTTGGGAGGTGACTGTTAAAGCTTTGTCCAAGACAAGTTCATTTAGTGCACTTAGGTGCACTTACTCATAGACTAGCCTATGAGTAAGTGTGACTGGTAGACAAGAAACTCATCAGGCCTGTTTTCTTAATCATGGATAATAAAATGTAAGCTTTTTTAACTCTTTTTCAACCTGACTCCGTCTTTACTACTTCGTGGGTCCAGGCTTGTGCCAGCCTCTTTTGAAGTTTTCCTAACACACTTTACATATACATTTTTTTTGATTCTATGACAAAATTATAAAACGTCTATATTAAATGCTGCAAGGGAAGGATCTCTTTGAGCTGCTCACCTGCTCCCAAGGGATCTCCACTTGTTGGGGCCAGGTTCTGTCAAAAGTAGCATATATTCCTATTTTAATGAAAGTCAGTTCATTGGAAGGCATTTAGACCACTTAAGTCGAAAAATGGGGTAAATAAAATGTATGTAAAAATGTATTATAATATATAATGTACATTTATGACAATGAATTTAGTGAAATGGTTTGATAAGAAAAAATTTTCACTACAACTCACTGGAAGAGAGCCATTCAGAGACCTAAAAAGATTTCTAAAGATATCCCAATCATGAAAATTACTGCAAAATATTATATCACTGGTAATATGCCCCTCAAAATTATTGAAAATGCACCCCAATATATGCAACTGTTCTGGAAAGGTTGTGGAAAGGTTGTGGAGAAGTCAGAGATATGGTGCTTATATGGGGGAGCTGTAGGCCCATCCATAATCTTTGGATTTCTCTATCTAGTTTGATATCTGATCGCACTAAAAGCAAAACTGACTCTTCACTTGAAGCAATTTTATTAGGTATATCCCCTGTTCTATCTTAAAGGAATTGTTCAGTGTAAAAATAAAAACTGGGTAAATAGATAGGCTGTGCAAAATAAAAAATGTTTCTATATAGTTAGTTAGCCAAAAATGTAATGTATAAAGGCTGGAGTGATTTAATGTATAACAAGTCAGTCAGATCACTACTTTCTGCTTTTCAGCTCTCTTGGTTTACACTGACTGGTTATTGGCTACTAGACAGTAACCAATCAGACATTTGAGGGGGGGCACATGGGTCATATCTGTTGCTTTTGAATCTGAGCTGAATGCTGAGGATCAATTACAAACTCACTGAACAGAAATGTACCATGTGGCCCCCCTTCAAGTCGCTGACTAACTCAGAGTTATAGAGCTGAAAAGCAGGAAGTTGGATTCTGGCTGTTTTATTAGACATCTGTTCACTCCAGCCTTTATACATAACATTTTTGGCTAACTAACTATATTAGAAACATTTTTTATTTTGCACAGCCTATCTATCCAGAGGCCACCCCTTTAGACTAGAAGAAAAGAACTTTCATTTGAAGCAACGTAGGGGTTCTTCACAGTCAGGACAGTGAGGTTGTGGAATGCACTGCGGGGTGATGTTGTGATGGCTGATTAAGTTAATGCCTTTAAGAATGGCTTGGATGATTTTTTGGACAGACATAATACAAAAAGCTATTGTGATACTAAGCTTTATAGTTAGTATAGGTATGGGTATATAGAATTTAATTAAAAGTAGGGATGGGTGTATGTATGGATGCTGGGTTTTCATTTGGAGGGGTTGAACTTGATGGACTTTGTCTTTTCTCAACCCAATTTAACTATGTAACTATGTAACTATTTACCCAGTTTTTATTTTCACACCGAACTATTGCTTTAAAAATCCTGGGAAATGACTTTTCAGATAGATAACTAAACTCTAACCCCAACTGACTTTCAAAAGAAAAATGACACATACGAGAAGCTTAGCAATATTGAAATATGTATAGAATTTACAGCATAATATATCAATTCCAAAAACATGATATATAAGGAGTTACCTTTCTTTGTTATATGCCATTTATTGACAATATAAACTTTTCTTTTCATGTCATATTTAGGGTTGATTGTTTCGTTGAGAGAAAATGCCCATACACCATAATGGATTGTACAAAAAATGACGATTTTGCTCATTTTTGGTGAAGTGAAACGTGTCAGATTTGCACATCACCGGTTATTTTGTGAAAAGATATGTTGCAAAGAAATTAATTTGGTTTAAGAGTAAAATACAATATGATAAAACCGAGATAACACGTTGTCTAATTCTGGGCAGTGTCATTCTGTGGCTACTAAAGCAAATAAAGTTCTGTCTTGCATAAAAAAGGGCATTAACTCAAGAGATGAAAACATAATTGTGCCTCTTTATAGGTCCCTGGTGAGGCCTCATCTGGAGTATGCAGTTCAGTTTTGGACTCCAGTCCTTAAGAGGGATATAAATAAGCTGGAGAGAGTGCAGAGACGTGCAACTAAACTGGTTAGAGGGATGGAAGACTTAAATTATGAGGGTAGACTGTCAAGGTAGGGGTTGTTTTCTCTGGAAAAAAGGCGCTTGCGAGGGGACATGATTACACTTTACAAGTACATTAGAGGACATTATAGACAAATGGCAGGGGACCTTTTTACCCATAAAGAGGATCACCGTACCAGAGGCCACCCTTTAGACTAGAAGAAAAGAACTTTCATTTGAAGCAATGTAGGGGGTTCTTCACAGTGAGGACAGTGAGGTTGTGGAATGCACTGCTGGGTGATGTTGTGATGGCTGATTCAGTTAATGCCTTTAAGAATGGCTTGGATGATTTTTTGGACAGACATAATATCAAAGGCTATTGTGATACTAAGCTTTATAGTTAGTATAGGTATGGGTATATAGTATTTAATTAAAAGTAGGAAGGGGTGTGTGTATGTTTGCTGGGTTTTCATTCGGAGGGGTTGAACTTGATGGACTTCGTCTTTTTTCAACCCAATTTAACTATGTAACTATGTAGAAAATAGGAAGGTAAATAAAGCTAAATTGGATTTTCAAGAAAATCAGAGAATATAAGCATGGGAAGCACCTGAATATGGAGCAGGTAAGGAGCTGCAGGTAAGGAGAGTGCTTTGTAAACTGCTGAATGAGAAACAACTGCAGATGGAGAGGCTCAGACTGACAATCTTACTCAGGGGGCCACAGAAGTGTTCATTTACTGATGGCAGGGCATTGCGTGAGATGCAAAAAACAGGTACAACCCACCATATTTTCAGCACTGTCAGTACCTGTGGGCACTGGTCATTGAGCAAAACATGCACGTTAGTGAGCACCTGCAAAGCCTGGATGCAAGTGCTTCTTGAATAAACACTAAAGGGTAGGATTTTATGCTCCTTAGTGCTGTATCAATTGACTTTTTGGGGTTTTTGGCATTGGCATTTAATAATGGGTTCAAAGAACTTAATTCAGCAAGGCTTTGAATGCTTATCATAGAAAACTCTCAGGCTCAACCATCTGAAACACAATCACCAAATCAAACCCAGGACAAACGGAATTCAATGTTTTATAAATACAAAAGAAACATCTGCTTTTTTAGCTTTTAAATTATCATTAAATGCAAAATTATTAAACATGAATATCCAAGATTTAGTTCAGGATTTGGATAAATCCTGCACAACCAAACTGTGTGACATTAAAGCTGTATCAGTCACGCCATAACCATTTTATAAATAGAACAACAGTACTGCCAGATCACTCTGAAACTTTGTTAAAACCCGATGTATTTGCCATTGGAAAAGATGTACTAGATAAATGACTTGCTAGCGTTGTAACATTGTCACAAATAGTTTGACTCTAAAATGTGATGGCAGTGGGAAAAAAGAAATCTCCTTTCCCAGGAAAATTATCGTTGCATAAGGAGAGAGGAGTTTAATTTTGGAACATACTTTACAATGGATATTCAAAAGCATTACATTTCTGACTTTTATCCCTTGCTTTTAAGAGTTTTGAGAATGGTGGTTCATGGATGTAACTGTATGCAAAACCCGAAGTCTTTGGTCTATGGCTATAGCAGAGGAGTATCACTCCTGATACACACACGCTGTCATTAAAATAACTTTGTGTATCTTGTTGTGTACTGTCTCATTATAAAGAGTTTCCCAAAATCCAGGCAGACCTACCTACTGCTTTTTCTAAAACCTTTCTCTTAAATAGTCCTTCTGTTTACAATATTAAAATAGATAACGGGTGAACGTCATTAAAATATAATGTACAGTATATTCTACACTGCTTGGGTGACATTAACCTTAGTGCAGATGTGCAAAGTTTTGAATCTAAAATTTATGTAGCAAGTTGTTCACAATGCTCAATAACTGAATAATTTTTCAACATGGATGACATGTCTCCAGTGAAATGAAATTATACGTGGATTGGTTCACTTATTGCATTTTGTTTTCCTTTACTTATGAAAGACACCCTAAATTTATGCTGTTTTCGAACAATGATTGAGAAAATTTGGACAGCACACCAATCTAGATGTTGTCAACAACAGCCATGATTGGAATTAGCTTGTACATAGTCTGCAGAGGCTAAAAGGACTGGAGCTGATGTGATCAGGGAGGTAAATCAAATCTTCTGCCAATACATTCTGTGGCTGTCCAGATAAAATGTTGGACTAAGCTAGCGAACTTTCACCTTTCACCCAACTCTCAAAGCCAAAGTACAGATTTAAAAAAAATCAATAAACTGAATCAATAGAAAAATATTTTTAGTCTCTAACTAAACTATATGTTTTGACAAGGCCAAAGAGGCATACAAAATAATGGTAAAAAGAAGACAGAAAATTAGGATTTTGCTTTATTGGATCACAAATCATATTGTTGTAAGACTGGAAATATTATCATTGTAGGAAAGAAATGTAGTGTCTTTAATTGTATGATGTTCATCAGCCTTCACATTTTCTAGTGTGCATTTTTATTAAAGTATACATACAGCTCGTAATCTGTAAACTAGTTACATAAAGCGTAATTAAAATGCTTTTTTAAAGGATCATATTGAAAAAATAACAGAAATCTAATTCAAATGCTTTGTTTATCCCAAAGGCAGAAAAGGCAACAGATGCTAAACCTTAGACAAGCATCGCCATATGTATGAACTTGATGGACTTTTTTTTTTTTCAACCCAAATTAAATATGTAACTAGTTTATAAATCTGGCCTCTATTTGGAAACTCTAACTGGCAAATTAAGGCTAACTTAATACTAGCTTGTTTATTTTGTATTATGGCTGAAATGTTACTTTTCTCTTAGGGGCCTACTTTTTAAGCCTCAAATTTTCTGTTCAAGTTTTTAAGGGGAAAAATATGAATTATTAGAGAAAAAAAACTCAAATATTTTGAGATTTATTATGCTCCAAAGCATCTAAAAAATGTGAATCTAAAAATACAGCAGCTAAGTTGAAGTCATGTTAAAGTCTATTGCAGATTTTTTTTACAATTGGAAAATGTTTTTTGCCTTCATGATCTTCAAGCTATTTGACTCTGTTTTTCATTTGGAAACTCTAAAGATTTGAGGTTTTTGAGGGCGACGATTCTAAAACGTAGAACAATTCAAATTGTTGCCCAATTTTGTCAATATATTTCTCTCATGTACAATTTTTGTTCCATTTCTTAGTAAATTAAATCAAATTGTGGTTGGGAGTCAGATTTTTATTATTAAAATATTGATAAAAATTCGGCCTGTGCATCAGTACATCATACATTACAATCCCCCACTTAAACAAGTTACCAATCAGGTACTTCTAGCTCACTTCATCTTGCCCTCTATGCCCCAGGAGTAACATATGTATGTGTACTGCACAACCCTGGTGTGCCTTGTAAAGTGAAAGCAAGCATTGACAACAACACCTTACACACTGGCCATGCTCTATGCCCATACGAAGAAGAAGATGTTTGGTTTGCTAAAGGAACAGAGAAGATGAGTAGGGCAACCTTATACCCAAATAATAATTCAATATAAATGGGATCTTTACTTATCTGTCAAAAAATTAGCGAAACAGCAAAAAAATTCACAAAACACTGAAAAGTTTGCGAAATGCCTTGAAGTTAATAGGTGTCAAAATAATTTTGACACGTGTCAATTTTGACGCAAACGTAAATTTTTATATGTGCGACTATTTTGTCCAAATGCATTAAAGTCATTGGGCTCCTCAAAAATTTTTGACAGCAAAATGCATAAATTTGCTGTGAATCCATGCCTGGCGAATAAATTCACCCATCAGTAACCCTTAGGGGCAGATTTATCAAGGGTCGAATTTCGAAGTTAAAAATACTTTGAAATTTTCAACTTCAATATCGAATTCAAAGTTTTGTAATCTAATTTGGGTATCCTGCGGTCGAAGTAAAATCGTTCGATCAAATGATTAAATCCTTCGAATCGAATGAATTGAAGGATTTCAGCGATCAATCGAATAATTTTACTTCGACTTCCAAAAACGTCGAAAAATGCTCTAGAAGGTCACCATAGGCTAACATAGAACTTCGGCAGGTTTGATTTGGCAAAGTATTGAAATCAACGTTTTTTTAAAGAGACAGTACTTCGATTATCGAATGGTCGAATATTCGAACGATTTTACGTCTAATCGAATTCAAAGTCGAAGTCATAGTATCTTATTCGATGGTCGAAGTATCCAAAAAATTACTTCGAATTTTGAATTTTTTTACTTGCAAAATTCCCTCGAATTCACTTCGACTCTTGATAAATCTGCCCCTAAGTGTAATTTGTCTTTTGTCCTCTTTTAATAGGTGGGTACATAGGAAACTAATTTAGTCTCTGTCACTGTTTATAACTTCAGGAAGACCAAAGAATGAATAGTGATTGTGTGGCTGCCTACTGAGAATAAGATCAGATGGGTTAAAATATATCAGATTTTTCTGCTTTCAATTTATGTAAAATTATACTGAACAGTAAATATTCCAATATCAGTTTAAGATCATTATATTCTTCCTGTCTTTTTGCCTTTGATATCATTATATCAATACAAAATCCAGTAAGTACCATGTAAACTCCTGAAGCATGTGCTGATATTATCTATGTACAGATTGAATCTATGGCCACTCATCTGCATGAAAATCTTAAAAGCTATTCATTGTATTGCTTATTGCATTTAAACGTGTACCCCAAAGCACCTTACTTGAATATAGTTTTCTGTATCGCTTGTTTTTCATTTTACATGCTGATTTTAAATTCATTTAGTTAGATTTTGGATCACGGGACACATTTTATTGGCAGCAAACTCCAAAGTCTCATTTTCAAACGTAAAACGTAAAGGTATTATGCGCAAAAGTGTCCTCTCAAACAATGATTGCCACTGCTGGTTATAAGAATACATCTAATGAATCATGCTGCCAATGATGAGCACAAATTCATGTATCAGAATCCAGAGATCAGAAAATGGAGATATCTTCAGGTTATCAACAAGCTCAGCCACCAGAAAAAAAAAAGTACATTATTCACTTAGCTCAGTTCACTTAGCTTTTTTTTGATCTATACAACATAAATATGCACTCTACAATAAACTTTAAAAAAATAACTATTTTTTAATTAAAAAATGCTTTTGCTACCCACCAGCATAAAATGTATCTTCTGGCCCTATCCTTGATTCCAAAGAAAAGACCAGGCAATATTTTCTGTGCAGAGTCCTTGTGTGTACAGGTATAGGATCCCTTATCCGGAAACCCAATATCCAGAAAGCTCTGAATTATGGAATGGCTGTCTCCCATGGACTCCATTTTATCCAAATAATCCATTTTTAAAAATGATTTCCTTTTTCTCTGTAATAATAAAACAGTAGCTTGTACTTGATCCCAACTAAGATATAATTAAGATATAATTAATCCTTATTGTAAGCAAAACCAACCTATTGGGTTTATTTAATGTTTAAATAAATTGCTAATAGACTTAAGGCATGAAGACCCAAATTATGGAAAGATCCATTATCCGGAAAACGCTAGGTCCCGAGCATTCTGGATAACAGGTCCCATACCTGTACTCCGATGTTCAACCAAAGAGAACAGAGAAAGGCTCTAAACTTCCTGAGAATAAAGAGAGAACTTTCCTCTTCAAACATTACTGCTAAACTAATTGGGAAGCCAATGTGTAGCAAATATAGAGGCAATGTCAAAACATGCACAAATATAATTAATCATTTTTATTTCATTAAATTGTTTGACCTCTGATTATGCTGTGTGGTCTGAGTGATTTGTATTGCACATTTTGTTGATTATGTGTACATCTGTTATTGTGCAGCACGACTAGTGGATCAGATAATCTAACCTCTGCTCTCCTTTGTGATGGGCGAATTTATTCGGCAGGCATGGACTTGCAGCGAATTTCTGTGAATGTTTTTTCAGAAAATGGGGCAAAAATTTGCCTGCGAAAATTCATGTGTCAAAATTGTCCTGCATCATTGTCACGTGCATAAAAATTGTCAAGTATCAAAATTTGCACATCACTACTCTCACTGTGTGAACACTTTTGTATTTATTAGAAACAATTTGTGCATTTTGCTTTTGAATATTTGCCAGCAAATGATGGCTGTAATTTTTTAAATTTTGGTTTAACTGATTTTATGGGATTTTTAGTTCTATAATGGTATTAATAACAGTACTGTTTGGCCACCAACCTCTGTGTTATCGCTACTTTTCTATTTTTTACATCTGCATTTATAGGTTTTTTTTTCCTATAAAACTGTCACTGTGCACTGTGACCAGTTGAACATGTATTCTGACTACTGATTACACTGTATGTCACCGGCACTAAAAAGTATTTCATTTATGTCAATGACAAGTGGCACCAAGGGGAATTGAGTGTTAAAGTGTCCATGGAAATAGAGTGGTGGAAAATCCCTACGTGCACCATTGGACCAATGGTACCGTTTAGCATAACAATATACACTTGAAAAATCAATAATAGTATTTATTACAGAAAAAATATGTATATATTTATTATTTTGATTATTTAAATTAATGAAATAATATACATACTGTTTTTTTACATTTTTTCCTGTTATATTAACATGAATATTTGTAGTCCACATGTGACTAAAATGACGCATAACTCATAAAGCATAGAGCTATTTTGATTTTGGTTGCTGAAATCAATATTGATGTATATTTTGATATATGACCTGCATATCCACTACAGTTTTGGTATTGACTTTTCATATGACATCAAAACAATTTGTTCATGTTTTTACCCTGTATGTTTTTAAAATATTGCGTTTTCTACAAAAGAATATAATATTTGCATACCAGATATATATAGAACTTAAATAAATTGCATTTGATATACAGTACATATGTAGATGGTAAAACGATTTTAATAATGCCAAGTAATAATGGATCATACATCAATATGAACAATGAGTCTTTATAGTTATAACTGCTACATAATTATCTTGTAAAAATAGTTTCTAATTTAATTTTAGACAATGAATGAGCCTTGAATGAATAATAAAAATGTTTCAGATTGATCGAAAAGTGTCAGGAAAAGTCTCGAAAAAATCCTGTGCCAATTCGAATCGTGCAATTTTTCCAAATTGTTGCTCAGAAAACTTGACTTTATTTAATTATTGAACAAAAACCAGTGTCAAACAGCCCAAAACAATTGAGAATCATAAAGGCAAAAAACATGTTCCAATTGTTCCAACTGTCATTGACTTTCACATGATTTTGATGGGTTTTAGCTGAAGTATTTTCAAATTCTGATTTGTACCAGCTTCTGAGAATAATAAATCTAAAAAATCTGAACTTTTCCCCCCTTTAAATCTCCACCTGAAAAATGTGAGGCTTCATACATAGCCCCCTTATTGTTGATTAATAATAACACATTCCTTGGCCATGTAAATTTATTCAGTACCCTTGATGAATATTGCACACTTCTCTAGAAAATAATCCCATGGGATATTAACATCAGAACCTACAGAAAAGGTTCAAATGTAGCATTAGTTTTTCAGTACCTCTAAAATTTTCTCTTAATATTGCTAATGAGGTATTAAGTTAGAAAGCATCATATTGTATCACTTGTTGATGTTAATGTAAAACTATTATTTTCCTTAACAATAACTACCTGGGTCAACCTAACTATAACTATATATCGATCAAAGAACATTAGCAATATGCAGAAAACATGTTCCAGAATGCTCTGGATTTGGATACATACGATAGGTTGTCAACAAAACAGAACAAGCTCTACAGCTACTCATAAAACTACCGATAGTGAAGTAATCTCAGATTAATCTCAGAGAAATTGAGGTATGCTGGCGATCGACAAAACAACAGATAGTTGTAAAACCATTATGGGGGTATTTATTGAAATTAAACATTTTCTCATTATTATAAAAATAAACATTCAACCTACTGTAACTCCCAACCTCAATTTAGCTTTATTTACTATAAATTCCGAATTTAAATTGTATGTGCGAGAAATATTGAGACAAAACCGTGCGACAATTTGAATGGTGCAACTTCTTGTGGCTCTAGAACTACCAACTTTTTGAAATTTCGAACAAAATCCAACGTCAAACAACCCAAATCCCTCGAAAATAATGAAGGCTAAAACTATCTGACATTTTTAAAAGGGACATCTGCCATTGACTTTTACATGACTTCGACATCTGGAATATTTTGTATTTACGGATTTGGATTTTTAGCAACTTTGTAGCATAATAAATCTCAGATTTTTTTGGAGAGGCTTAATAAATATGCCCCTATGTGTCACCCCACTCAAACAGGTGGCTGAAAAGCTCTACATCTTCTATATTCACAAAATGTACCTTTATATTTTAGAAGTACAGGTATAGGATCCCTTATTCGGCTCCGAATTATGGAATAGCGGTCTCCCATAGGCTACATTTTATCCAAATAATCCAAATTTTTAAAAATGATTTCCTTTTTCTCTGTAATAAAATAACAGTAGTTTGTACTTGATCCCAACTAAGATACAATTAATCCTTATTGGAATTTAAGGTTTAAATGAATTTCTAGTAGACTTAAGGCATGAAGACCCAAATTACGGAAAGATCCGTTATCCGGAAAACCCCAGGTCCTGAGCATTCTGGATAACAGGTCCCATACCTGTATTATTAAAAAAAACCTTATGATTAAAATAATTCAGTAATTTACATTACATTAGCATATACAACTTACACTACTTAGAAGATTCTATGAGGAGTAAATAAGTGATTGAGTGAGGGAGCCTTTTAAAGCCCTTCACTAAGGTTTCCTTTTTTCCCTTCGATAAAATAAGATGTTGTATAATAAAATGCAAATGTACTTTCCTAAAGGCAAAAATATGTAAGATTAAGCTGCTGATATTATACTGATGTTCTTAAAAGAATTCTTAATCTCAATCAACTATAACAGCAAAAACATCTTAGAATGTGCAAGCCAGTCTGGTACATCCACAATGGACAGTTAGTTCACTGATTTCTGAAAACATTGGGCTTTCATATTTGTTAGCTACAGGAAAAGAAGTCACCTGGTGATAGTTTAACCACATTTTTTCTTACCCATCAAAATATCGCAACTAGAGTTGTTGAGTTGGTAATGAAAATGGAGAAGACCCTTATAGAGTTGTAGAAAAGGTTTGACCTTCGGTTTGGAATCACAGTAACCTTTCTAGTGAGTAGGGATGTAGCGAACGTCGGAAAAAAAGTTCGCGAACATATTCGCGAACTTGCGCAAAATTGCGAGCGGTTCGCGAACGGTTCGCGAACCCCATAGACTTCAATGGGAAGGCGAACTTTAACATCTACAAAAGACATTTCTGGCCAGAAAAATGATTTTAAAGTTGTTTAAAGGGTGCAACGACCTGGACAGTGGCATGCCAGAGGGGGATCAAGGGCAAAAATGTATCTGAAAAATCTGCCTGTGTGTGCTTGGAAGAGATAGTGTAGGGGGAGAGCTGTTAGTGATTTCAGGGACAGATGATAGTAAGTTTGCTGGCTAGTAATCTGCGTGATACTGCTCTGTATTGGAGGGACAGAAGTCTGCAGGGATTTGAGGGACATTTTAGCTTAGGTAGCTTTGCTGGCTAGTAATCTACTGTTCTCTTTAAACAACTGCCATACGTTGACCTTGTAGGCATTGTTTGCCCAGTTTTTTTGGACGCAGCCACTGAAGCACAGTTGCCAGAAAAAATATGCCATATAAATGCTGAAAATAGTCATTTTTCGCCATACGTTATTCAACCAACTGCTATCTAGCTGTGTGCCCGTGTTCACATTCTGTCTAAATATCCATAATATTACCGTCTCCAGAAAAAACACCGGAGTGACTTTTTTTCAAGCAGCATTCTTATATTTTACGTAATCCGTATCCACCGCTGTGTATACGTTGACCTTGTAGGCATTATTTGCCCTGTAGGCATTTTTTGCCCAGTGTGTTATTCAACCAACTGCTATCTAGCTGTGTGACCGTGTTCACATTCTGTCTAAATATCCATAATATTACCGTCTCCAGAAAAAACACCGGAGTGACTTTTTTTCAAGCAGCATTCTTATATTTTACGTAATCCGTATCCACCGCTGTGTATACGTTGACCTTGTAGGCATTATTTGCACAGTGTTTTCTTCAAACCGCCATCTAGCTGTGTGAGCTTGTTCACATTTTGTCTAAATATTGATAATATTATCGTCTCTAGAAAAACCACTTGAGTTACTTTTTTTCAAGCAGCATTCATATATTTTACGTAATCCGTATCCACCGCTGTAGTAGTGTATACGTTGATCTTGTAGGCATTATTTGCACACTGTTTTCTTCAAACTGCCATCTAGCTGTGTGTATTATCGTTTCCAGAAAAACCAACTGAGTTTTTGTTGTTGTTGTTTTTTTAAAAATAATGCCAGGCAAAGGCAGGCCGCCACGCAGAGGCCGTGCTAGGGGCCGTGCTGCTATGCAATCCTGTGGCCCTAGCAAATTGCCCAGTTTTAAAAAGCCAATGACCCTGAACTCCCAAAATGCTGAAGAGGTAGTTGACTGGCTTACACAGCACACCCCATCCTCTACCGTTTCTAACTTTACCACAACATCCTCCTCATCCTCCACTGCTATGGCCACCCCACGTAACACTTCCTCCACCACCGGTGCCCCATCTTCACTGGAGTCAGAGGAGTTATTTTCCCATGAGTTTCTTGAACTGAGTAATGCGCAACCATTATTGGCAGAAGAAGATGAAGGAGATGAGGACGTTACACCAGATTTAATTCTGGCAGAGAACACGACAGAGATGGACATAATGATGAGTGATGAGGAGGAGGAGGAGGTCCCCGCTGCTGCTTCCTTCTGTGATGTGTCAGAAGAAATTGATGCATCTGAGGAGAATGATGATGAGGAGATTGATGTTTTGTGGGTGCCTAGTAGAAGAGAGCAAGAGGAGGGTAGTTCAGATGGAGAGACGGAGAGTCAGAGAGGCAGTAGGAGAATAAGACTTAGAAGAAGCAGGGAGGCCAGCCCGCAGGGATCAGTAGGGCAACAACATGTATCGGCACCTGTGTTCAGCCGGCCAACGCACCCGCCATTGCCGCCAATGCCGCCAACTTCTACTGTTACCGCCAGATCGCAGACTTCCAAAAAGTCAGCAGTGTGGCATTTTTTTAATGTGTGTGCCTCTGACAAAAGCATTGTAATTTGCAATGAGTGCAGTCAGAAACTGAGCCTTGGTAAGCCCAACAGCCACATAGGTACAACTTCTATGCGAAGGCACATGAGCGGCAAGCACAAAGCACTTTGGGAGCAACACCTCAAAGGCAACAGGCAAACTAAAAGTCACACTCCTTCTGGTCCAGCATCTTACTGCTCTACCTCTGCTCTCCTTGACCCATCTGAACCACCCTCCACTCCGCCTTCCACCTTGACCACCTGTTCCCATTCCCAGTCATCTGCCACCAGCCAAGTTTCTGTGAAGGCCATGTTTGAGCGTAAGAAGCCAATGTCTGACTGTCACCCCCTTGCCCGGCGTCTGACAGCTGGCTTGTCTGCACTCTTAGCCCGCCAGCTTTTACCATACCAGCTGGTGGACTCTGAGGCCTTCCGCAAATTTGTAGCAATTGGGACACCGCAGTGGAAGGTACCCAGCCGCAATTTTTTTTCTAAAAAGGGAATACCACACCTGTACCAACATGTGCAGAGCCAAGTTACCGCATCTCTGTCACTTAGTGTTGGGCCAAAGGTCCATATGACTACTGACGCATGGTCCTCCAAGCATGGTCAGGGCAGGTATGTCACCTACACTGCCCACTGGGTGAACTTGGTAATGGCTGGGAATGGGAAGCAGGGAATGGGTAGCTCAACAACAACAACAACAGTGGAGTTGGTGTCACCGCCACGGATTGCACGCGGTTCTGCCACCACCTCTACTCCTCCATCGCTCTCTACCTCGTCTTCTTCCTCTTCTTCTTCTTACTCTGCTGCTGGGTCCTCCTTCTCCTCCTCCACACCTGTGCACCCCCAGCTCCCCCTAGGCTATTCGACGTGCCAGGTACGCCGTTGTCACGCTGTCTTGGGGATGACGTGCCTGGAAAGCAAAAACCATACCGGATCTGTACTCCTGTCATCTCTGCAGTCACAGGCCGATCGGTGGCTGACCCCACACCAACTGCAGATCGGAAAAGTGGTGTGTGACAATGGAAGCAATCTGTTGGCAGCGTTGAGACTGGGAAATTTAACACATGTGCCCTGCATGGCACATGTGTTAAATTTAATAGTCCAACGTTTTGTCTCCAAGTACCCAGGATTCCAGGACGTTCTCACCCAGTCCAGAAAGGTGTCGGCCCATTTCAGACGTTCCTACACAGCCATGGCACGCCTTGCTGACATTCAGCAGCGCTACAACATGCCAGTCAGGCGTTTGATTTCTGACAGCCAGACTCGCTGGAATTCAACGCTCCTTATGTTGGAACGTCTGCTGCAACAACAAAGGGCCGTCAACGAGTACCTTTTTGAACTGGGTGGTAGGACTGGATCTGCAGAGCTGGGGATTTTTTTCCCCCGTTACTGGGTGCTTATGCGCGATGCCTGCAGGCTCATGCGACCTTTTGAAGAGGTGACAAATATGGTCAGTCGCACCGAAGGCACCATCAGCGACCTAATACCCTTCGCTTTCTTCCTGGAGCGTGCCGTGCGACGAGTGACAGATGAGGCTGTAGACCAGCGTGACGAGGAGCTGGAAGCGCACGATTTATGGTCGCAATCACCAGAACGAACCCAGGCACCTGCTGCAACGCAGGGAGAGGTGCCAGAAGTGGAGTCAGAGGAGGAAGGTGGCTTTGTGGAGGAGGAGGAGGAGGACCAACAGGAGCAGGCTTCCCAGGGGGCTAGTGGTGACCTTTTGGGGACCCCTGGTCTTGTACGTGGCTGGGGGGAGGAGACCGTGGATGATGCAGTCCTTGATAATGAGGAAGCGGAGATGGATAGCTCTGCATCCAACCTTGTGAGAATGGGGTCTTTCATGCTGGCATGCCTGTTGAAGGACCCCCGTATCAAGAGGCTTAAGGAGAAGGACCTGTACTGGGTCGCAACGCTACTAGACCCTCGGTACAAGCATAAAGTGTCAGAAATGTTACCAACATACCACAAGTCCGAAAAGATGCGGCATTTACAAACCAGCCTGCAAAACATGTTGTACAATGCTTTTAAGGGTGATGTCACTTCAGGAACTCATCAACATTCCAGGGGCAGAGGTGCCAGTAATCCTGCCACGAGCACACCTGCAAGGACAAAGCCCTTTGGCCGGTCTGTAACGTCAGACATGCAAATGTTTTTCTGTCCAAGGCAGCGCCACAACCCTTCTGGATCCACCCTCAAAGAACGCCTCGACCGGCAGGTAGCGGACTACCTGGCATTAACTGCAGATATCGACACTCTGAGGAGCGATGAACCCCTGGACTACTGGGTGCGCAGGCTTGATCTGTGGCCAGAGCTGTCACAATTTGCCATGAACCTCTTGTCTTGCCCAGCCTCAAGTGTGCTCTCAGAAAGGACCTTCAGTGCAGCAGGAGGGATTGTAACTGAGAAGAGAACTCGCCTAGGTCACAAAAGTGTCGATTACCTGACCTTTATTAAAATGAATGAGGGGTGGATCTCGGAGGGTTACTGCACGCCGGAAGACTTGTTCTGACTTCTATGCAGCTGTCCTTCTCTTCAAGCCTCATGACTCCACACACAGCTGTCCTTTAGCGTCCTCCTCCCTCCGCCACCGTTACAAACTAGGGTGCAAACCCTACTGGTTTAATTTTTTCTGGCCTCTGTGCTTCAGTGGCTGCAACCAAAAAAACTGGGCAAACAATGTCTACAAGGTCAACGTATGGCGAAAAATGACTATTTTCAGCATTTATATGGCATAATTTTTCTGGCCTCTGTGCTTCAGTGGCTGCAACCAAAAAAATTTATATTTTCAGCATTTATATGGCATATTTTTTCTGGCAACTGTGCTTCAGTGGCTGCGTCCAAAAAAACTGGGCAAACAATGTCTACAAGGTCAACACACTGGGCAAAAAATGCCTACAGGGCAAATAATGCCTAAAAGGTCAACTTATACACTACTACAGCGATGGATACGGATTACGTAAAATTTATTATGGCTGCTTGAAAAAAGTCACTCCGGTGTTTTTTCTGGAGACGGTAATATTATGGATATTTAGACAGAATGTGAACACGGGCACACAGCTAGATAGCAGTTGGTTGAATAACACACTGGGCAAAAAATGCCTACAGGGCAAATAATGCCTACAAGGTCAACTTATACACTACTACAGCGAGGGATACGGATTACGTAAAATTTATTATGGCTGCTTGAAAAAAGTCACTCCGGTGTTTTTTCTGGAGACGGTAATATTATGGATATTTAGACAGAATGTGAACACGGGCACACAGCTAGATAGCAGTTGGTTGAATAACACACTGGGCAAAAAATGCCTACAGGGCAAATAATGCCTAAAAGGTCAACTTATACACTACTACAGCGATGGATACGGATTACGTAAAATTTATTATGGCTGCTTGAAAAAAGTCACTCCGGTGTTTTTTCTGGAGACGGTAATATTATGGATATTTAGACAGAATGTGAACACGGGCACACAGCTAGATAGCAGTTGGTTGAATAACACACTGGGCAAAAAATGCCTACAGGGCAAATAATGCCTAAAAGGTCAACTTATACACTACTACAGCGGTAGTAAAATAAAAAAAAAGTTAAATAAAAAAAGAATGAATATTAAAAAAAAAAAATTAAAGTTGGTGCTGCTGAACTACTAGGAGCAGCAGATTAGCACACCAGTCCCACTCCCCAACACTGCTAGACTAATAGCACTGGGCTCTTATAGTAGTAGTAGTAGTAGTAGTAGTAGTAGTAGTAGTAGTAGTAGTAAAACAACAAAAAAATAAATAAAAGCAGTCCTTACAAGGACTATTGCTATTGCAGCAGTCAGCAGATGAGATCAGAAGCAGGACAGCTGCCCACTGCAGCTACATACAGAGCACTGCAGTAGAAGGTAGATTACTAGCCAGCAAAGCTACCTAAGCTTAAATGTCCCTCAAACCCCTGCAGACTTCTGTCCCTCCAATAACAGAGCAGTATCAAAACGATTACTAGCCAGCAAACTTTCAACTGTCCCTGAAATCACTAACAGGCAGCAGCTCTCTCCCTACACTATCTCTTCAGCACACACAGGCAGAGTGAAAAAAAGCTGCAGGGCTTCGGTTTTTATAGGGAAGGGGAGTGGTCCAAGGGAGAGCTTCCTGATTGGCTGCCATGTACCTGCTGGTCTGGGGTGAGAGGGCAAAAAAAAGCGCCAACAATGGCGAACCCAAAATGGCGAACGTCGCGCGACGTTCGCGAACTTCCGGCGAGCGCGAACACCCGATGTTCGCGCGAACAAGTTCGCCGGCGAACAGTTCGCGACATCTCTACTAGTGAGTTATTTGTTATAAATGTTGGAGTCATTATAGAGAAAGTTCCTAAAATAAACTTCTAATTTGTTTATTAACATAGCGTAGGGCTCCTATAGTGCTAGACAAGGCTTCACCCATATAATCTAACTAAACCAGAATAGGAGCCACATGTAAAATACTGAATATGGGGAACGTAAACCTAATACAAAGCAAAGAATGTTATGGTTATTCCTGAGTTTCTTCACCAGTTTCACGAGTGACAAAAATGTAGACAAAATTGTTGTGCGTTAGAAAAAAAAAGTCATCCGTATATTTTCTACAAAAAAAGTCGCAGTGACAAAAATGTCACTCATAGACTTTAATGTGTTTCAGGATTTTTTTACCATTTCGTGAATTTTCTTGTTGTTTCGCGAATTTTTTGTCAACAGATTCGCTCATCACTAGTGATAACCTTTCTTAGGCTATTTATACAAAAACTGACCAGTCTCATTGCTTTTCATACAAATGTTTTATACCAGCTTTAAAAGTGTGTTCATTTTTAAGCATTCGGGTAATAGTTTTTATAGTTTATAGATATAAACCTTGCATTAACTAAGACTCATTTAAAAGGAACGTATGCAAAACTCAGTGCACATTGCTTTTCACAGAAGTTTATGTTCCCCATTCACTCTGCTCTAATGAATTGCTTGCATGGGTGTCAGGGAAAGCTGTCACCCATGCAAGGGGTAAATCCAGGATTTCCATAGGAGGCGCCCTGGAAACTGACTTGTGCTAAGCAAATTGGATACTAATGCAGCTAGCCATGGCGTTCATATTGGTACCCTGGAAATTAAGCCATACTCACACTTGGGTGTTGTGTACTTGGGTGCACTTAGCACATGGCAATGAGTTTATGAAAACTGCAATTTGCCCATTGCACTGCATTTTTAAATTCACCTATCTCTTTTCCCCTAATTGTTAAACCGGCCATAGGCATTCCATGTAGAAGTGAAGTAACAGTGTGTGAGCCATTTTAATAAGCATATTTCATCCATTGTTAGTATATTTAAATGTCTGCCATAAAAAAGAGTTGGAAACAAATATAGTTGGATGTGTACCACATTCCCCCATAAAAATATAAAAATAGGTCAATTATTAAAGCAATGAAGATGAACATTACAAAAATATTCCTGCACTGTGCCAAATGTTGTTTTGTTCAAACTTAATAAAAAGTATCATCCCTAGAGAGTAGGTCATGGCCAACTTTATTACAAGAAGTGTGAGGCCTGTTTAATACTATTTTGTTTTGCAAATTCACATATGTTTTTATACAAATGCCCCACTTCAACTCTGTACAATATGCACAACTGTAGAACTCAGGTCCAGGGACAGACTCATTTTCTTTCAGTCCAGGGAGAATTTTCTGAAGAACAGGAAAAGTTAGGGCAGGGCAGTGCCCTGCAAAAGAATGGAAAGTCAGAGGGATACTGGAGTAAAGCTCTAGCGAAGCATCATTTTTACAGCAAAACTGTAGGTGGATCATTTGGGACACAGATGCAGTTGAAGCATTTCTCAGGGGAAGAAAACAAAAGCACCATGAACTGCTAGTTCACACATTTGCTACAGTAATTAATTTCTTCCCAGGCACTGTTTCTCATTGTGTGAATACATTTTTCACACATTTTGACAGTAATCGATTTACATAGGTACCTAATGCACCCTTTTCAGCTTACCCACAAATCAGGTACACATTTCTGATTCTAATTTTTCTTTTCTTCTCTTCTGCTGCTGCCATTATCATCATCCATGTATTTATGTTGTACAGGCACAGAACAGCTATTCCCATTATTATAACTTATATAAATACTGTACAATTTCATAAATATAGAGTAACAGAGAGTGTTCTAATTAGAATACCAGCAGGATTTGTCTAGTATACTATGAGAGCCAAACTCTCAAGATCAAGAAACCTAAAGTTAGCAATAGAGTGAGGATGTTATCCAATAACCGTTGTATACCCACTTTTTATATTGATGAGTGGCAGCAATTGAAATGTTTGTACTAGATGGCAATTAGCATAAAAGAATACTGGTCCATGACACTAGAAACCTTGCTTGTTATTAATAACATTACAGAGTTTGCTACGATTCCTTCCCTTATTTGATCATGTTCAACAATGCCATCATAGGTTCCTGGTGGTATGTGTTGTGATATGTTTTATATCAGGAATGTTTTCTCATACATATATCACAGCATAAACTCCAGGGACAAATGTGGGATTTGTAGAGCAGGGTTTCTGGAAGAAAAAAATCAATAAACATGCATAGATGATACCTAGTTGTATTTTTCCAGTCCATTCTGCACACAAAAGCTTTTGCACAAAGAAATATGCTACTACAACCATTAACCATTTTACACGTATTGTGGTACTTCAAATACCTATAGACTATGCCACCATTATGTATCAGATACAGCAGTATTTATATTCAAGCAGGTGTAAATGTCTGATGTAACTGTTTATAGCAATGGTCATACCTGATGGATACAGAATCCTGACAAATAACAAAGCTATGAATAACCTCAACAATATTGGCAGCTTTAGCAAAAGGGGAAATGCTATCTCTAAAGGTAGTTTGGCTTTCTATGAGGAGAAATGGTATTCGTGTTTATTATATCCTTAGGTGAGCTTTTGCATGGCTCAGTAAACTTGTATTTTTTTTCTTTAAAACCATTTAAAATGGAAGTAAATGAAAGAAAGAAAAAGGAGATGGAGAAAGAAAGAAAAGGCGTGTACAGATTTGTTTCGGCCATTTTGTTTCTTACGAGAACCGCATATTTGCCAGTCTTTGAAGTTCAAAGTTACCTTTTTATTTCTCAAGTGAATAATAATATTTGTGAGTCACTGGCATATAGAATACCTGTAATCAGAGTAAGCAGAGGACTTATAGGGCCTTATTTATCAAAATCTGGATTTTTCTGACTATTTAAATTAAAAAAGTCTGACCAAACTAGAATCCACGATTAAACTATTTATTATTAAAAAAGCATGATTTAATCGGATTTGGGACAAATAGAAAAAAAATCTAGCAGAAATCAGAATAGTATGATTTTGTCCGAGTTTTTTTACCAAATTGCTCGAATTTTCCGTGCTTTTTCCCGGAAAGCCTGAATTTTTCAGATTTTTGCCAAAAAGTCAGAAATATTTGGATTTTCAGGTTATTCCAGAGCAGACACTTCCAAATAGGATAGGGACCTCTCCCATTGACTTATATACAACCTAGGTAGGTCTGAGATGTCGGATTTTCAGATTCAAACTTTTTCCAGCCGTGGGGTATAATAAATCTCAAAAAATTAGTGATTTTTTCCCCCTTAAAAATTTGGATTTAAGAGTAAAAAAAGTAGGTTTATGGTACAGTTTAAATGATGAATAAATAATGCCCCTAACAGGATACAGTATAATTAATTCAGCAATTGAGATAACAGTAGTACTCTGTCAACAATGATTTTTTTTTTTTGCTATCCATGATTGGTTCAAGAATGAGTGGCCACCAAGCTAGATATCTCTTTTGATGCAAGTATTTCCTTTGTTATAATTTCTAAAAGCTTTCAAGCAGAGTGAACAACCATTTCTGTAAAAATTTATTAGCTTAAACCGATGTTGTGTCTGTCCAGAGCAATTTAGAAAAAATATGAACATGTACAGCCTTGTATATTTTTTGTCATGCAGACAAGTACGCTTTCCAAATCATATGACACAAACGTTTCAAAATAACCACCCTAAATATTGTATTCTTAAATGATTTTGATTAATATGCAGGAAAACTGTGTTCCATTACAGACATTTATAGCCTCCACTGCAAGCTGCTAAATGCTGTTTTGTTCTTTCTCGTTTAAAGTTAAGAATATAAAATCTGTTAATGACTAGAAGGAGGCTTGTCAAGAATAATAGGAAAAAAGCCACAGGGAAGCGTTCAGATATCTGTGCTTGTCTTTCTCTGCTGGATTTACCCTACACAGTAGATCATTAGTTAGAAGAGTGATTGGACTGGGAAAGCCAAACAAAGGAGCAAGGGAGAAATACAGTGATAGAATGCAGTGAATTTGTACAGTCCTGCAAAATCATTTTCAGTTATAAGTAGCATGCCACAACCTTTGCATTTCTTTTCCCTTGCAAATAAGAGGGAAATATGATAATTATCTTGAACTGTATAGTGTTAAAGCCTTTGTATTAAAAGCCCCATGCAGAAACTCCCTATTCTTTTTAATCAATGTTTGCTGCCACAAGGCATCTAGAAATTTTTGATTTGGTCTCCTGTAGCCTTTTCTTCAATGAAGTAGCACAGCAGGCAGAGGAAGGACATCTGCCAGGCATTGGCTACTACACTAACAGTCAAAGAGAATGAGAGAGGAGATAAAAACAAGCATAAGGAAAACTGCAATATAATTTAGAATGAGGAGAACGAGGCAGTGTTTAGCTCCACCCAATACCTTAATCATAAACTCAAGGTTTAAAAGATTGTGAGGTTGTTGGTCGCCATTATTATCTCAAGGTGATAGTCACCTCTGGCCTTTCTGCAGACTGCAAGCCTACTGTCCATCCATCTTAAAGCAGCTTGACACTGGCTTCTCTACCCATTTTACAGCCAACAAACATATTCTATTGATTTATTGATTTCTGTCTGCCTGTGGAAAGGAGCTCAGAACAGACTCTATGTACTCTCGCAGCCTCCTGCATAGATTTTTTTTTTCTTTTTATCCCAGCCGAGTTTGCAGTCTGCGGAGAAGCCGGAATTAGACCTTGTGGGAGCCCAATTTGCTGGCTATGAATGTGCCAGGCTCCAGATGGAGGATATGCTTGTTTTTCTCTTCTTCAACACCCTCCATTGTAACCCATACTCGCACACTACCAACTCTTCACCATTTTCTTCCTTCTATTTGTGTATGGTCTCCTTTGCCTCGACAAAGAAGCTCATAACTTGTTTTTATGCTGTGCAACCGGCCAAAGGATTTCTGTGATTCCCTTGCGTAAAGCAGGAAATTACAGTAATAAAGTAACGCTACTATACATTTTAAGTGGATTTATAATATAAACACTAGCAATGAGATATCTTAGCAGGCACAATGTTGCAATGAAATAAATATAAATGTATTACAAACGTGTGTTAATTAAATACGAAGTTTCAGCTAATACTAAACCATTTGAATTATATGTGACTGAACACTTCCACTCAGCTCTAATGTTTTAGGGCAAGTATCATTTTCTCTGTGGTTTCTCATTACCAAATGAAAAATATGTTAACAGGTAAAATCACATAGAGTATCATTAATGCACTAATGATCCGTTGTGTCATATTTTAGCCCAATTAGCTCAATTTGCATGCAGAAAAATATATAACTTTTCTTACCAAATTATAAATTTCAGATCCAGATGCGCATATCATTTCCGCATATTATTTACACACATCAACTTTTGGTAAATAGAATTTTGTCAGGAATATGTAGGGGATGCTGGATATGTATTCAATGCATCAAGCTTGTGTTCAGCAAGGGTATATTAAATTTACTTTCATTTTTTATTCAAGCAATTTTACAAAAAATAGTCACATAGTGATATGCACACCCTGGTTGTCTATCCCACAGTTTCCGCTTTATCGCTGTGGTTACTTGGTTAAACAGTGAGTTGCACCAGTAAACAGTGTTGTTTGCTATGATGTTAAGTGCCAGTTTGATGCTTATCAAAATATGTTACGTGGCTATAACAGCTTATTTTGGGGGATTTTCTTTGTTCCATAACTTTTTTTTTATTAAATCCTGCTTTACAGTCTACCAGTCAATGTAGAGGCTAATGTTATACTGGAGCCCTTAGACCAGTGATCCCCAACCAGTAGCTCGTGAGCAACATGTTGCTCTCCAACCCCTTGGATGTTGCTCTCAGGGTCCTCAAAGCACGTGATTATTTTTGAATTTCAAGCTTGAAAGCAAGTTTTAATTGCATAAAAACTAAGTATAGTGCCAAGTAGACCCTCTTGTAGGCTGCCACTCCACATAGGGGCTACCAAATAGCCCATCACATCCATTATTTAGCACCCCAAGGGACTTTTTCATGTTTGTGTTGCTCCCCAACTCTTTTTATATTTGAATGTGGCTCACGGTTTAAAAAGGTTGAGAACCCCTGCCTTAGACCATATTAATAAACCTGCAGATCACCTGTAGGGCAAGACTTTTGCTAAACCTGCTACAACTTCCCAAGAGTATCAGAAGCAACTGAGCCTCATATCCTTCAACCCTTGGGGCTTTGGACTTGGTGCTTAGTTTTCTTCTTTGAGGAAAGATCTGATTATTTGTATTAGCAGGGACTCCTTTGTTCCCAGTTGCAAGCATACCCTCTGCATCCACTATAATAAGGTTGTAATATTTCTGGTTTAAGTGTGAAGTCTGATGAAAAATATTTCTTACTCAGCTGCCAACACAATTTGGTGCCTGACATGTTTTAGAGGAAAAAAAAAATTAAATTTAAATTAGAATTAGACTTAAAAAATGACTAATTAAGAAATCTATTTTGAATCCTATTTTCTTCATCATTTCTATTGTCCGTGCCAAGCTATTCATATTGAGGCATTCACTGTGTTTTGTGATTCATTTTAGAAACTTTTCACAATGAACATTTTAACATTAAAATAAGTCAAAATTTTAAGGAATTGATACAGCAGATACTGTAACCGCATGGGAAAAAGAAGAATGAATAGTATAAATAGAAAACTAATAACCACAGTTCATGTCTGTGTTCATGTAAAGGGTAAATACTGTACATGTAATATACAAGAATAAAGGTCTTTTTTCTCCTAGATCTCAGCTCAGTAATATACTGTACAGTAGAGCTTGTTTATTACAGGCTGAGCACAAAAGTATTAGTGCTAAATGCTGTAAAACACAGCTCTTAGAGCCCCACTGTGCCTGTTTTGCACATTTCCTCTCAACACACCAAAATAGACACCATGCTCACATAAAACCACTTCAAATCAGATCACTGATAACGTTATCTTTCTGCGTGCCATCTTTCATTGCAAACTCCATGGACTGGAAATTACTTTGCCAGCTTATTGGGATATACCTAACAACGCCAAACACCTCATAATGGTTTTTTATTGAATGGTATATTTTCTTTCTGTATATTCTTCTGGGTTAATACTACAGAGGGATATAGATTGTTTGCCGCTGTATTTATTATAGCTACACTGCATAGGCATATCTCAAAGTATATTTCATTTCAGCAAAAAAAATACATAAACATTCTCATATTGCTTTACAGAGCCAACACTTCTAAAGCATAGCTGCTTAGAGCTGAGATACTGGCTATAATTAGTGTCACAGGAATCTCTCAAATTCAACAAAGCCAGATAAATGTCATATATAAGTGGAAGAAAAGTGCCTCGCTTTTAACTGGAGTAGGAATAGAACCAGTGTCCTTGTTCCTGTGCCTAATGCAGGAAAGCTACTCTACCTGGCTTTCTTTACAAACCCACAGAGCTGTTATTGTTGTTCTATAGAGCATATTTCCAGTTCTTAAATGTGTTGAAGTATTGTTAGTTTTATGTGCATCTTTACTGAGAACAAGGATAATTGTCCTCAGATGATCAGACTATGACACAAAAGATGTTCGAAATGCAGGCCTTTATTTGTAGTAGTAACATTTCAACCTTCCATCTGTACTGTTAGCGATGTTATGTAAGAAGGCACTCAAGGAAGCAGAAAGCCTGACAGCTTTTATGTGAAGTTACAACACTTTCTTTTTTTAGCAAGATGGCCATTCATTGAGTATCTCACTCACTACTACAGCTCAAAGTAATTTTACCACAAGTGAAAGCATTAGCTAAGCATGTCCCAGGATAAACTGCAAAACATATTGTCATGTGGAGTGACAACTGCAATTAACATCTGTGAAATCATGACTAATAAGATACAGTGAAAAGCAAATGCTATTTTAGCATACTTCTACAACAGTATAAGGCTTTCTATGATATCCGTAAAGCCGATGCTTGAGATAAGAATATTATAGTTGACGCACAAAATGCAGTAAATATTTTTCAGTTCGGTTGATTCTGTGCTAAACAATTGGAGAGGGTAAATGAAGTGAACAAGTGAAGAAGTCATTAAATGCCCTAAATATAAAGCCAATGGAAATTTTGCATCAGATATGCAAATAGGCTATTTCAGTTGGAAAACTTCTCAAATTCAATACTGTACAGTCACCTGCCTGTCAACCATAAAAAAACGTAGGATATTAATATGAAGTGGGCCTTCCCCGTGTTGCTATAATGGCTTTTATTGTAATGGAAAGGCAATATTCCCATAAATGTTGGCACATTGTTGGCTGGATTTGCTTTCATTCAGCTGTAAGATATTGGTGAAGCTGAGTGCTGATGTTGGCCAATAAGGCCTAGCTTGCAGTGGGCTTTTTGGTTCAGCCTACTGGATAATTTATTTTGCTGTCAAGGTTCTGTGCAACCCAGTAAAATTATTTCTTTCCTATCTCAGCAAATCAGTTCTGTACAGACTTTACTTTGTAAATGGGTACATTATGCTACTTAAATGGGAAACTTGTTTGACACTTTGTAGTAAGCATACAAGCAGAGTATGTGTGCCATTGTATTCTTTAGCATTAAGATTTGTTTTCCCTTGAATCCCAATCCATTACAAACCGAACAAGACCAATATTTCTTATCCACCAAGCTTTATATTTAGGCAGCTTGCATTCTCTTGGCATCCTCCAATCCCAGATTCATCTGTCATAAAGTGCCATAAAGTGTGATGCGATTCAATCAAGAAACAGCAATTTCACTGGTCCAATGGGGCAACCTTTACACCACTACTCTGCCAGTGCTTGATATTGCACATGGTGATTTTATACTTGCATGCCCATAAAAAATGATGAATTGTTTTTGTGCAGACTTTGCTTCCAAAGACATTATGGAACTTGAAAATGAGCATTGCAGCTGTGAACATGCGGTTTCAGAAGGAATGAATGGACATTTTGGTGGTATTTTGTATTTTTCTCCAAGTGTTGAGTCATAGAATAATTATCCTAATAAACATTCTGTGGCCATCTATTTTAACGTCACTGCTTTTTTTGGCACATGTATATGTGCCCATTGTTTGGCTGTTTATTACAGTAACTAGGCTGTTTGAATACCTGCATGGCATTCTGCATTGAAACGACTCATAAATATCCATAGAGTAATTGTTTTTAAAGATTTATATATGTGCCATATTTTGATTCTCATTATGTTTTTAAAAATATGTGCTGAGTCTATTATTTATCAGTCTGACAGCATTAAAACGAACCTACAATGGCGCTCACCAGATGACAGACCAGGAGGGAAGGGAGGATAGTAATGGGGTTTGGTGCACCAGGAAGGAAGAGAGGTGTAAGGGGTAGTCAGATAAAAGGAAGGGGTCTGGGAGTGGCACTTCCTTTTCCATTTGAAATGCAGGGTGGAACACACCGCCCCTCCTGCCCCTAATGAGATGTTGGCAGGGTTGTTGTCACAGCTAGAGTAGAGTGAGGGAGGGAATGCTTGCTAGGTGGGAAGTGACCTATTTTCCCTGGTTTTGTAAAGTACAATTCAGCACCTCATGGCTAGTGGTCAAAATGGTAGCTGTGTGGAGTTAGGCTTACCTACGCTTACTTGCCCATCACAATGCGCTGGTGGGTGGCATGTTCACTCCAGTGGAGTTGTTGTTCGGCAGGCATTCCCAGGGTGCTGTTAACAGTTTTATAAGTATTATGTTTGCTAGTAGTTGTTTTCTAAATAAAGCTATGGCCCTTCAAATTCCACCCTGGGCTTTATGTGAATTTATATGGGTTGGGCAAGCCAGGAAAGGTGTAATTTAAGTAAGTTTTTGGGGGATGGCTGGAGACTTCGATGCTGCACTGGTCAAACGTATGCTGTATGGGAATATTATATATAAAGAATATGTATAAAGAAGAATGGCCCTTCAGCATTATGACTTATAATAACCTCATATTTTACAATAGGGGTTACATTATTCACTATGTAATCTTTCCTCCATTTTTCCCTACTACTGTCCATATGCCCCCGTTATATGGGTTTAATATTCCAGCATTGCCACACATAATGTCCCTACTTGTTGTAATGTCATAATGGCATATTTATTGATTACTGCTACTATAAATAAACATCATAGTTCACAAAGCCCTTCTCGTAGTGCATGGAATGGATGTAAAAAAACATTCATTGACATTAGTGCATGCATGTGCTGTAAAAATGGTCTTCTCTGGCGTCTTAGCTAGAGCTGGAGCTACTCATCCTCATCAAGAACTGTAAGTGCTGTAGGTATCACCTCAAGTCAAATGATTATGTTGTACATAAAGTTGGAATATGCTTGAAAGTGTAAATCAGCTTTGACTATACACCTTTCTTTTGAATGTATTTGTCCTATCAGCACTGAATTACTCCTTCACTGCTTATCCTCCGCACATACATATTTATTGTCCTCTTCCTGATGTCCTTGTCAGCTGCCTTCTGTTTACTGCTGATACGCCACATACTTTAACCACCTCTTTTGGTGTCCCTCTATTGATGAAAGGTAGCTCTTAATGTTATTTGTTTGGCTAACCCCTTGATGACCCATGTATCCATAGCAACACATGAATTTCACAGATCTTTATTTTCTTACGTCCTCACCATATTTTTTTTTTCTAATTCTTTATTTTGATTTTTCCAAAAAAAAAAGTTTTGACAACAAAAAAGTAAAACCACATACAGGCATAGCAAATTCCCATCTCTACTCGGAAATCTCCTTCTTATATCTAGATAGGAACATTTGTATATTCCTTATTCGGAGGTCCTTCCCTATAAAAGTATTTTACGGATAAATAAATAAAAAAAAAACACAAAAAAAAAAAGGAAAAAAGTGAAAATAGAAGGAAGAGGAAGGAGGAGAGAGCAAAGAGCAAGGACGAGAGCAAAGGGTCTATTATGACCCTGGTTGATTTGGAGGCACCAGAAACAGGGGTTTCTTTTAATATTACCCAATCTACCACTTTAAGATTAGATCTTGATAAACTCTTGATTCAGTAAAAGAGATCCAATGAAACCATTTACGAGTAAATTGTATTTGTTGATTTTGTTCAGTTTTAATCTGTTTCCGATTTTCAAACTGGAAGATTTCTTGTACTTTGAGTAGCCTGAGTAGGTCCTCACCATATTTTAATTCCTTGTCGGTGACATCATACCTAGACACCCAATGGCAAAAAGGATCAATCAGAACCAGGAAGTCACTAAGTTGCTGTCAATATAGAAAAATCCAGAAGCACACCATAAAATGTTGCTTGGTGAAATAGGTGATTTATTTAACCCATAAACATTCAAAAAACCAGAGAGTGTTTAATGCACGTCATCGCACCATTGCCCACATAACTGACAAATGAGCACACTGTAGTTAAATGTCTCCTGTATATTGAAGATAATATAAGTGACAGGCAATGGCTTTTATTTTATATTTTAAATGAACTGAAACTTCAAACCAGTTTTTTCATGTAGACCAATTGTTTTCCTGTGTTAAAAAGAAAAATGGCAGGCACAACTGGACCAGTTCTGAAATGTTGCTTTATAGGCCATGGGATTTGCCTGGGCTATTTTCAAAATATTTTCAAGATTTGTGTAAGGCACACTGGTGATATAAGTATATGAACTAGACATTCATGTACTTATTGATGCATTGATGGGGATGGGGATCAATTACCATAGATCATGCAAGCAACAACCAATGCCCAGTCACTTGAGTGATAGAAGGTAATGTATTGCTGACTACATTTAAGTGTTCTGTGCTGAGGTCAACTCACCACTGCAGAAATAACTGCAAATCATTTATTAATGTTATGGTTACACTGCAGCATTCATTTAAGTAAGTACTTTTCTCCATAAAATGCAATGTTTCTGCGCACAGGAGCTGTCATTTTGCTTGTTGTGCCTACACACACAATTGACTTGGACATAAAGTGATACATACTGTCATTGGAAAAAAACTATTTTCAAAACACATCAGTTAATGGTGCTGCTCCAGCAGAATTCTGCACTGAAATCCGTTTCTCAAAAGATCAAGCAGATTTTTTTTATATTTAATTTTGAAATCTGACATGGGGCTAGACCAGGTCCCACTCTGACATATTAAGTTACATTGAGTAGGAGAAACAACAGCCTGCCAGAAAGCAGTTCCATCCTAAGATGCTAGCTCTTTCTGAAAGCACATGACCAAGGAAAATGACCTGAGATGGCTACCTACACACCAATATTACAACTAAAAGAAATACACTAGCTGGATCAGGAATGACATTTTATATTGTAGAGTGAATTATTTGCAGTTTAAACAGTGTAATTTAGAAATAAAAACAACATCATAAAAATCACAACATAATCCCAGAAAACTATACCCCCTGAACAATGTAGGTCTCTATAAAAATAAATTGCGTAAAACAGTTCATACGTAAAACGCTGCTTCATGTAAATAAATCATTTTCCTAATAAATATACTTTTTAGTAGTAAGTGCTACTGGGTAATCATAAATATAAGATTGCTATTTTTTTAAAAAAAAAGATTCACAGTGCACACAAACAAACTAAACAAACCATATATGTTAGATCACATGAGCCAATTAACAGACATAGCTCTTTCTTTTGCTTCCACACTTCTTCCTGTTACAGTTAGGGGCCGATTCACTAAATTCGGGTGAAGGGTTAGAATATAAAAAACTACGAATTTCAAAGTTTTTTTGGGCTACTTCGACCATCGAATGGGCTACTTCGACCTTCGACTACGACTACGACTTTGAATCGAAGGATTCGAACTAAAAATCGTTCGACTATTCGACCATTCGATAGTCGAAGTACTGTCCCTTTAAAAAAAACTTCGACCCCCTACTTCGGCAGATAAAACCTACCGAAGTCAATGTTAGCCTATGGGGAAGGTCCCCATAGGCTTGCCTGTGATTTTTTGATCGAAGGATTTTCCTTCGATTGTTGAATTAAAATCCTTCGAATCGTTCGATTCGAAGGATTTAATCGTTCGATCGAATGAAAAATCCTTCGATCGTTCGATCGCAGGATTTGCGCTAAATCGTTCGACTTCGATATTCGAAGTCGTACGATTTTAGTTCACAGTCGAATATCGAGGGTTAATTAACCCTCGATATTCGACCCATAGTGAATCGGCCTCCCCGAGTTGTAGTATTTCTGGTCAGGTGATCTCTGAGGCAGCACACAGACCATCACAAAATGGTGGCTCAAGGCAAGAGATGTAAAAGGGCAATATTTACTTAAATATATATACCAGTTTGGTGAGATTCTTTAATATGCCACTTAATATGATAGAACAAACCATATATGTTAGATCACATGAGCCAATTAACATACATAGCTCTTTATTTTGCTTCCACACTTCTTCCTGTTACAGTTAGAGTTGTAGTATTTCTGGTCAGGTGATCTCTGAGGCAGCACACAGACCAGCACAAAATGGTGGTTCAAGGCAACAGATGTAAAAGGGCAATATTTACTTAAATATATATACCAGTTTGTTGAGATTCTTTAATATTCCACTTAATATGATAGAAACTATCTGTTGCTTAAAGGAGAAGGAAAGGCTAAAATTAAGTAAGCTTTATCAGAAAGGTCTATATAAATACACCAGTAAACCTTCAAAGTAATGCAGCTTTGAGTCCTCTGTCAAAAGAAACACTGCATTTCTTTCCTTCTATTGTATACACATGGGCTTCTGTATCAGACTTCCTGTTTTCAGCTTAAACCTCCAGGGCATGGCCTTGAGCATGCTCACTTTGTTCCTCTCCCCCTCCCTCCTCCCATCCCTGCTGTAATCTGAGCTAAGAGCTGTTAGTGAGCAGGGAGAGACTCGGACAGGAAGTGATGTCACGCCAAGCTTATATGGCAGCTTCTATCCTTAACAAACAGAGACAGTGTCTAGAGCTGTTTACTCAGGTATGGTAAAGCATTCTGCAGAATAAATATAGCATTCTATCTTGCACTATTATTTCTAATCTGTTGGCAATAAACTGTCTTGGAGCTTTCCTTCTCCTTTAAGTATTCATTGTGGGGGTTTAGTTTTCTTTTAATGACTCGCACCCAATGAGCATGGCCAAGCTGGACATCACTTAATCTGCAGCCAAATTCATGCTACCAAAACACATAACTAATGCCAGATTTACTATTGCTGCTAATTTTTTTCACAATAGCATTTTGTGCTTAAGTTGCATGTTTCTTAGGTTTGGATTCTGGTGAAAATAACTATTATCTGTTATTGTACTTGCATTCGTAAAGATTCCCGAAGGCAAGGGCGAAGTGACTAATGCTATTGACAATTTGCCAGCGTGACGTCATTTAAGAACTTCGCTTATTTCCTAACGGGCGCACACATCACTTGGGAGGAGACCCTAGCGTTGCTTCGCACTCTACCACCAGGCGAATTTTTGATCTGGTGAACGGATGTACCTCCGCAAATTCACTTACTGAATGTTAACGCATTCGCCAGACTTGCCTTCGTCAGCTCAGATCAGGTGAATCGCAATGGAGTTCATAGGACTTCCCAAATTTTTAGTGCAATAAAGACTCAAAAAATGCTGGCGTCTTTTCCTTTTTTCTGAGTGATAGTCTGCAAAGGTCAGTAAATTTTTTTTTGGATAACTGGGTTCCCCCCTCCATTTTCTAACATATGGAACACAAACTATACACTGGGCTCATGTGTAGGGCATTATAACAACTCTATTTTATTTATTAAGGTTCCCTGGACTTTTCTAAAGTCATGTATTTGCTGCAACATATATGGCCATGTAACTTTATCATTTCCATCATTTGCTGAAGTAATGTTAGCGAAAATTGGCCAGCGTTCAGCGCCCTGGACGCTACTTTGCACTTTAGGGAATTGGCGTTGTCCTAGCGAATTTACTCCTGGCGAAGTGTTGCGATGGCTGTAAAGTCGTTGCTGGCGAATTTTCGCCTGTTAGGGAATTTGCCCCTTAGATGTTTTGGGGCAGGGATGCACCAAATCCACTATTTTGGGATTCAGCTGAATCCTGAATCTTTTTGATAGCTTCAGGTGAATCCCAAACTGAATCCAAACCTTGAATTGGATATGCAAATTAGGGCAAGAAGGGGTTAAAAAGAACCCCAACATACTTTGTGTGAATTGAATCCCAACTAAATCCGACATATGGCGCATCCCTAGTTTTGGGTTCTATCAAGTGTAAAAGAAACCGCATTGTGCTATTAAAAAAAACTGAAGTGACATTTGACATATCCAAAGATTTAAGAGATTTTTCCTTACATGTAGGCACTGCCAAATTATGTGTATTGATGGCCTCTTTAAACTTTGCAGACAGACAGGTTAATTTATAATTCAGCAGACATTGATCACAATGGACTTTTGCTCTCCAATTTAAAGAGTGAATGATTTGGTAGTGTCATATTGAATTCATGATGAATTTACTTGCTTTTCTTAAAAGGACTCAAAATTTTGAATGTGTCGGAGTCTTTTTATAAAAACACAATACACTTGTTTTTTCATACTTGATGAAGAGTTTTGCCTTGAACTATGAAGTGCTGGCAGAGGAATTGCTGTTTTTTCATAAACTTTCCCAGTCACATGTCATCATGGGCAGGGACAGCTCTAAGGACCTCCTAATGTCCCTATAGATCTCATACATTGACAGCTTAGGAATAGGGTCATCCATACCGATAACATGACTGTACTGTCATCATTTGCTGTAAATCATAAGATAAAAGTGGTCCTCAGTGACAAAATTGTGTAATTTTGTCATTGTGTCACCATGATAAATGATCCTACCTGTGCCTTTATAACTTGTTTTTACCTTTTCTTTACCTTAGAATAGAGTACACGACCTTTAACAATAAACAATTATTATGTTTGTACCTTGGAGCTTAAACTAATTATAAAGCTTTAATATTACCAAAACAAGCTCAATAGAATACTCCAGGTTTGTATATAGACTTTGATTATGCTATAAATGGATTTGATTCTGTTACCCAGACGTTCCATTGTTACTATTTTCTGCATGTCTCCTTTCTTTAACCAACATGCTACTTGCTGACGCCATTTGCCTGGGAGTGAAGGTGTCTGAGCAATGAATATAGGATCTATGCCGGCCTTGGTCTTGCTGTCGGCAAGCCTGATCGATCAATATTCTGTGTGACACTTCAGGATTCATTGGAAATTATGCCCTTTTTCAATCTATCCTTCATCGTATTGAGGGCAGGCACAGCAGAAAAATGCACCAAGTGTGTTTTTATAGAGGTATTGTGCTGGATGTAAAGTTTGCTGATGAGGATCTCAGGGTTGGGAGCATTTTCTCCCTTCTAAAAAAAAGGAAAAGGTTTAATCTTTAAACAGCTTTGCAGTTTGACATTTCAAGTCTGAGCCATTGCTTGCTTAACCCCTTGGGAACCTGAGAAGTCTAAAATACACCGCTAGCCAATATCATAAAGACTCCTCAGAAGCCCATTGGGGTTAATTAATAGATCCCCTTGCCACGCACAAAAACTGTGATCTGTTTAAGAACGCACTCTAGAGCTGTGACTTTCTGCCTCCTGGCTTCATTATCTTACACATGTATTAATAGGAAGGCAGAATTAGCAAAATGTCCTCTTATATGCATTTGACATAGTGATTGTGCTACTTATTAAGCTAATAAAAATAAAATGTATTATTAGGTGGTTTAGACCATGGGTAAAATAGATCAAATAGATTGCTTTATATGAATGCTGTATTAGAAAGGCCAGAAAAAATATCTCCTGTTATATAAAGAAATAGTGTGATCTCTGCATTGAAATTGCTGTGCCAAGACTAAAAGCATACTGGATCAACTGGAGGGCCAGTGGTGACTCTAAATCATACATGTGATTTAAGGTGATAAGAAGCAGGGGTATTGTTGTAATTGGTGCTATATATTCAGTGTTAGAGTATGTTGTTTCCAAACAGTGGATCATGGGCATTTATAAATGACAAGGTTCAGGAATACTTAAGAAATGGCATGTAAAAACTAAAATCAGTACCCCCCCTCCACTTGTAATAAAATGCACAACATTTTCCCAGGTAAAGTAACCCATAGAGCGGTGATCCCCAACCAGTGAACAACATGTTGCTCACCAACCTGTTGGATGCCACTCTAAGGGGCTTCAAAGCAGCTGCTTATTTTTGAATTCCTGACTTCTATTGTAGCTTTAGTTGCATAAAAAACAGGTGTACTGCCAAACAGACCCTCTCGTTTGCTGCTAGTCCACATAGGGGGTAGCAATAGCCAATCACAATCCATATTTGACACTCCAGCAACTTTTTCCATGCTTGCGTTGCTCTCCAGCTTCTTTTACATTTCAATGTGGCTCACAGGCAAAAAAAAAGGTTGGTGACCCCTGCCATAGAGCAACAAAATGAGTACTACCTGTTGACTGGCCGGTATAGACTAGACCTGTAGCAAACCATTATTACATAACCTCAGTTGTATCTTGCATACTTGTGGCATAGTACTGCCTTGTAGTACTTACTTTATCTATGTTATTCTTTAATAAGAACTATTTGTGCTAGTATTGAGGCAGAGATACTGTCAAGTGAGTTCATGACGTTATTTTTCTTGCCACCACTGTTACACTTACTTTGAGGGCTTGGCAAATACGGGTATAAAATCTCACAACTTTTAAGATTAAAATCTTGGTCAATACTTGGTGCACAAAATAAAAACGAACCTGGTGCAAAGTAGAATGCAGACACATTTGTATGCTTAGATATAGTAAATATTAATATTTATCCTTAGTCAATAAACCCAACAGTGCTAATGCCTTATAACTAGGTAACAAGGGATTCTGTGCTATTTGATATAATTTTACCAAATGAACTACATCGTACCATAATTTTTGATAAGTGGTTTTACATTTGTCCAGATTATTGAACTGTTTTCTTTTGTGCAAGGTGACAGCTTGGCATGTTCCAGCTGGGAAAATGGTAGTATGATTTCACATGAACAGTGGATTATTTTGACATTTACAAGTGTGAGTTTGATCAGTGCCAGTATTTCTTGTTAAACCCCTGTTTATATCACTGCAGTGTTCAATTATATTGCCTTATTTATAAAACCAAAACATCGTCTGCAGTGCTCTGCAAACATGAAGGGTACAATAAGAACAAAATGCACTGAACAGAGGCAAATTAAAAGAAATGGCCTGGGGGTTTGGCTCTGGACTTATCTTAGATATTATCAAGTACAGTTATCTCATAAATAAACTGGGCTTCTTTTGTCACAGACCTAACTGTGCCACTTGATCATTTATGTTCACTATCTGCAGTTCTGCATTGTTTGTTATGTTACATTTATCATATAAACCCAAGTGCTGTAAATTGGAAAAAAATCTTGAGTCAGATATCCCACATATTATGTGGCATATTATTTACACAAAAACTGAAACCATTAGATACTGCAGCTGATACAGGATAGTCAGAAGGTGCAGGACCATTGTGTGCCTGTAAAATGACGGCATCATTTATTTCAAATTCCAGATCAGTTACCAGATGTGACTGAACAGTAGGTGAGTAACACTGCACTTTCTTAGACTCATTTATGAACCCTGAGCAAATTTGTACCAGTATTGTCATCGATAGCAACTAATGAAAGGTCTAATATCATATCTACCTATAGCTAATTGCTAACTGGTTGCTATGCAGGGTCAGATTTCTCGGGGGGGGGAGTCCCTAGTTCAGTCGCCAGTCACGCGGTCCTAGCGTCCGTCTGCATGCGCAGACGAACTGGGGATGCACAGCTCCCCATAAAGCATCTGGGCAGCATGCCGTCTCTAATTTTTTGCCATCCTAGACCAGGGCCTTTGTGTCGCCCAACAAAACCAGGCCTGTTGGTATGCGTGAACAGGTGAAAATTTGCCCAGTATTAGTAAATTAGCCCTCCTGTGTAGCTGATCATTCTTAAATGTTAGTTCAATTATATATTTCTACTTCCTTGCAAATAATTAAAGGAGAACTGTACCTTCTGAATCAAAACTACTTTGACAATTTATAATAAATGACTCATGGGGGTTATGTAATAAATAGCGCTAAGTTTGCCAGGTGCAGTAACCCATAGCAACCAATAAGCAGGCAGCAGTTACTGGTCAACTTAGTGCCTTTTATTACATACAGTATGGGTGTAAGAATCTTACCAAATTGCCATTTACAGATCAGTAAATATTGAGCTTTTCCAAGGTATAACCTAGACCTACCCTTTTCTGATGATCTAGGTGCTCCCTTATTAATCACCTGAAAGGTGTAACAGAAAGAAGTATCGGATTAAATTCATTGAATGATGTAACCTAGCATGTATATGTGGCCTTGACTTGCATGTGACCACAGTGCCTTATATAAACAAAAACAAAAGATTTTAGTGTTTAACGAGAAGTGCTTAAATTCAAAATGATCCAATAGAACATGTTAGTAAATACTAACATACTAAGGCTGTTTTATGTGATATATTTTTTATAGAGACCTACGTTGTTCAAGGGTATAGTTTCCCTTTATATTTGTTTTCATTGGCCTTGAAGAAATTGCTTCAATCACATTTGAAAAGTATGGTCATTAGAAGTATATCATCTGTCACCTTTGGGTGATAATTAAAGCAGCAAGTCAATACCAATAGTACATAACACTATTTAAAACATGTTGCTGTGTTGTTGAACATCTATTGATGAGCTACAAGGTGCCACGGGCTAATGAGCAGAAACAAGAGGCATTGATGGGCTGTGTTCCATTATTAATTTCAAGTGGGTTTGTAGGTGATTAGAGATACTTCTCATATTAGTAATGTAACACAAATGAACACACTTCATAAAACTTCAAAAACATTTGTCTATAATTATGGGTTTTGTTTCTTGAGCTCTTATACTGCTCTTTATAACAAATCTGTTATATCTGGTGACTTCTGATTAAGAAAGTTTCAGTGAAGCTAGGGAAGGGAGAACCATAAACAAATTATTAAATGTACTCATAATTTTAATACAATAAAAAAGTGAATATATTCTTGGATTCAGGGTCATATTATAGTCCATCAAAATTGCCTTTCTTTGCACACTGTCCTGGAGAATAACTTTCATTTTTACCTGTTTGCTCCAAAGATGATCAAGATCTTTCTTCCATTTGTCATAATGAGAAATTTTCATATGTTGCTGTTGGCATATATAGATACCTTCACTGGTTTTATAGTGGCAGTATGTGACATCTATACACTCCTCATGGATACAATGGGGACAATTCTACTTAGGTTCAAATTTTTGCTTCGGAAAGCTTAGCCATACTATAACCGCATATTCATCAAATGTGGAAATTTTCTCTAGCGTTACATTCTTCCTAGCGAAACTAAATTAACATGTGTAATCTAACCTCAATTTAAATATGGCATCTATATATGTTGTTATTAGAGATGTTGGTGAAATTGCTGTAAGTGGCCACTTATTATTAAAAATATTCAAGGAAGTAAAATAAAAACAAAAGAGATCCTCTATTGTCCTAGACAAAAAGACCACCCTAAAACAAAAGTGTCATGAACATCAAATGGTTAAAAAAGGTGTAAATAGCATATCTTTAACAGACAATAATTACCTCCAACATTTTTTCTTTTATTGACTTTTTTGAACACAAGATATGATGTCACTGACATAGTAGTGTTGAGGATGTAGCCTCATCTTAGCAAGTCATCAGGTAGAACCAGGCGAGGGAAGACTTTGGTGAAAAGAACAATGTTTTAGAAAGTTTACACTTTGATAAATTTGCAAAAATATGATCGTTCGTCTGAGCGCTAATTTGCCTGGTGAAATGGTGTGAAAGTTCTCTAGCGCTTGAGGTTTTTCGATAGAATATTTTCTTCTTCGCCTTTTAATAAACTGACGGTGTCATTGCAAACTGTCATTTTGGTGAATGTTTTCCAAAAAACTACAATTCACCCTTTAGTGCAGAGTAGTTATGGGTGAATTTGCGCCATTTCCCTTTGCCGGAAAATTAGCGATTTTTGCGGGAAATTCGCGAAATGGCGAAAAATTAGTGAAATGGCCTGTTTTTTTGACGCTGATGCCTGTTTTTTTTACGCCGGCGCCTGTTTTTTTGACGTGAATTTTTTCGGGCGAATTTTCGCCCGCATTTCGAGAATTTATTCGCTGGCGGCGAATCTAATAAATTCGCCCATCACTACAGGCGATGCATCCTTTTTGCCTTTTGCATAAGGTCTTGGAGGTCATAAGGTCTCTGTGGATGTATTATGTCTCTATTTATTTCAATAAATATAGTTTATGTAATCATATTGCTAGATGGACTAAACTGCACTAGCATGTCCCCAGTGCCATATTCAATCAAAATAAATAATTGATACTTACCTCTAACAATATGAACACAAACCTGTGGTGAGCTATATACTTGTTTGTACTTCTGAACTCTTAAAACAACTAATACAGTATAAAAATGACTGCAAAACCATTGTTCTCAAAACCTAAGGGGCCGATTCACTAACTTCGAGTGAAGGATTCAAAGTTAAAAAACTTCGAATTTCGAAGTTTTTTTTGGGCTACTTCGACCTTCGACTACGACTTGGAATCGAAGGAATCGATAGTTGAAAAACTGTCTCTTTACAAAAAACTTCGACCCCCTAGTTCGCCATCTAAAAGCTACCGTAGTCAATGTTAGCCTATGGGGAAGGTCCCCATAGGCTTGCCTTACTTTTTTTGATCGAAGGATATTCCTTCGATCATTGGATTAAAATCCTTGGAATCGTTCGATTCGAAGGCTTTTATCGTTCGATCGAAGGAATTATCCTTCGATCATTCGATCGAACTATCTGCGCTAAATCCTTCGACTTCGATATTCGAAGTCGAAGGATTTTTATTCCTAGTCGAATTTCAAGGGTTAATTTGACCCTTAGTGAATCGGCCCCTAAATGTGTGTTTTATAAGGCTAATGGCGCACAGGTCACATTTACACCAGTGGAGCAAACCTAATCTGCTGCCTCCTGCTCCTTGTATCTATTTGCACTGACAAGCCCAGATCAGCCTTGCAGCACACATGGAGTCGATTTTGGTGCAAAAATGCCAAGTTGCATCTTTCTGCACCAATATCCACTCTCTGTGTGCTCTAACTAGAGATGGCGCGAACTGTTCGCCGGCGAACTTGTTCGCGCGAACATCGGGTGTTCGCGCTCGCCGGAAGTTCGCGAACGTCGCGCGACGTTCGCCATTTTGGGTTCGCCATTGTTGGCGCTTTTTTTTGCCCTCTCACCCCAGACCAGCAGGTACATGGCAGCCAATCAGGAAGCTCTCCCCTGGACCACTCCCCTTCCCTATAAAAACCGAAGCCCTGCAGCTTTTTTTCACTCTGCCTGTGTGTGCTGAAGAGATAGTGTAGGGAGAGAGCTGCTGCCTGTTAGTGATTTCAGGGACAGTTGAAAGTTTGCTGGCTAGTAATCGTTTTGATACTGCTCTGTTATTGGAGGGACAGAAGTCTGCAGGGGTTTGAGGGACATTTAAGCTTAGGTAGCTTTGCTGGCTAGTAATCTACCTTCTACTGCAGTGCTCTGTATGTAGCTGCAGTGGGCAGCTGTCCTGCTTCTGATCTCATCTGCTGACTGCTGCAATAACAGTAGTCCTTGTAAGGACTGCTTTTATTTATTTTTTTGTTCCAATACAGAGCAGTATCAAGCAGATTACTAGCCAGCAAACTTACTATCATCTGTCCCTGAAATCACTAACAGCTCTCCCCCTACACTATCTCTTCCAAGCACACACAGGCAGATTTTTCAGATACATTTTTGCCCTTGATCCCCCTCTGGCATGCCACTGTCCAGGTCGTTGCACCCTTTAAACAACTTTAAAATCATTTTTCTGGCCAGAAATGTCTTTTTTAGATGTTAAAGTTCGCCTTCCCATTGAAGTCTATGGGGTTCGCGAACCGTTCGCGAACCGCTCGCATTTTTGCGCAAGTTCGCGAATATGTTCGCGAACTTTTTTTCCGACGTTCGCTACATCCCTAGCTCTAACAGGCCGATCCCATTCTTGTTGGTGCACTGCATGCACATACAGGAAGGCAGCAGATCAGTTTTCTACGTGCTATTAGCCTTAGGGATGATGTACATAGAAATATAACAAGAGTAGAAGTCACCTTGGAGTTCAGCGACCTGTAAAATATTGCTTTGCCTAAGACCTTTTGCTTTTATATAGTCACAGAACCTCTTTGTGAATTCATTAGTTTACAGTAAGTGATGCAACATCCATTATATATGGTATCTTGGTATTATGGGGTCATACTGAAAGCCCCATTCACACAACAAAAGGAGTAATATGCACCATAATAAAGAAAATAGAGCAGTCTTTTTTTCTGTATTTTGCACGTTTTTTTATTGGAGGCATGAGATCCCTTATGTGGAAACTCATTATCAGAAAATGCTGCATTAACGGAAAGCCATTGACCATAGAGTCTATTTTAATCAAATAATTTACATTTTTAAAAATGTCCTTTTTGTCTGTATTAATAAAACAGTAACTTGCACTAAATCCCAAGATATAATTAATACTTACTGGAGGCAGAGCAATACTTTTGGGTTTATTCATGTTTAAATGATTTTTTTAATAGACTTAGGGGCAGATTTATCAAGAGTCGAATTGAAAATTCGAATTTTCGAATTCTAATTTTGAGTTTATTTTAGTGTAATTTGACTAGGGAATAGTCCAAATTCGATTCAAGTTTTTAAAAAAAATCTAAATTAGAAGTTTGAGATTTATCATGTACTGTCCCTTTAAGAATTCAAATTCGACTATTCACCATCTAAAACCTGAATTGTTGTTTTAGCCTATGAGGGACGTCCTACAATCAATTTGAAGTCGTTTGGTGGACTTTTGGAAATCAAATTTTATTTGTTGAAAAAACTCAAATCAAATCCAACCGAATTCGATTTGAATCCGAATCGAGTTTGCCGGTCAATCCTATTCACCCGAATTTAAAAAAAAAAATGTTTTAATACAATTGGATTGGTAATTTTTTTATGAATTTCGAGTTTATGGGAGTTTATGGGAATTTTTAGAAGTTCTCATAAACTCGAAATTCGACCCTTGATAAATTTGGCCCTTAAGGCAGGGTGATCAAAATATATATTATGTAAAAAAAAGCAAATAAAAAAAGCAACTGCTGGATTGTATTTGTTCCCTCTTTTTGCCAAAGTACAAAATCTCACTTACTAACTAGAGAAAAAGGTCAACGTGCAAAACTGCGTCCATTATGATGCAATTCAAAATACATGCACCTCTACACCTTTAACCTTTGGCATATATGTTGCAGCTGCTTTGCTGAATAAGCTACACATGGCACATAGGGGCAAATTTATTAACCTCTGAAAATTCACCAGCGACGGCTTGCTCACAGCGCAACACTTCACCAGGCGTAAATTAGCCAGGACATCGCTAATTCACTAAAATTCGAAGTTGCGTCCAGGGCACCAAACGCTGGTGGAGTTGCGCTAGCGTTACTGCTAGAGGTACCGCTAGAGTCTACCTCCTTCACTAGTGAAGTTACGCCAGAGACCGTTAGTAAATTGACGAAGTACCGAACTCACGTCATGCTGGCGAATTTTTGCCCGTGTTAGTCACTTCGCCCTTTAGTAAATTTGCCCTCTAGTATTTAGTGGGTTACCGCACTAATTTGAAATGCTGGGAGAAATTATGCAATGAAGCTAAAATACATGATGATTTGGGTCCATTTTTTATCTTTAAACACTTCCATCTTTGTGCTTTCTTTACTTCCCATAAGTTTGCTCCACCCCACCACTACCTGTAGTGTCTCTTTAATAAAACTGCAATGCAAAGCACTGAAAAATTGTGGCTATGATTGGAAGCTTATATAATAACACTGAGTGCTTCAGGTGACATTGCCATAAAGCTTTAATCTGAGTGCTTTATGATGTTGTATGTGCTGCGCAATGTGAAAATCGCCTTTTAGATTTACTTATTTGTCTCTTCTGCATAAAACCTGGATTTTTGCTGCGTGTGCTGATTGAACAATTGGGCGACAATCCGTTGTACAAGCTATAATTCATGTTACAGTGATTTTCTAATGCCCACAAGTTCATCGCTGTGAAGAGTAATACATCACTTAGAGAATCAGCTATTAGTAAATGTACTGAGAACATCAAGCTTTATCTGAAAGACGATGATTCTTTAATTATGGCTAAGAAAACCAAAAAAACAATTGATTAGTAATCAAACAGGCTGTTTATTTAGTTCTCATCAAGCTACTGCAGAAAGAAATATATTCCCTGCCTATCATACTGCTGTATTCCACTCATTTTTGCCCCAAACTTTTACCAGCTAAATCACAAATGATTGATGTGAAGACAAAATGTGTTTGCATTTTAAGTTTGCAGACTAATTATTCTTTTTTAGCTTTTCTTAGGTTTTTTTTTTTATGAACTTGTATGATTGATGAAACCAAAATCTAAATATAGTAGATGAAAGGATTCTGAGTCCATTTTCCTCAGCCATTTTATTAAGGGTCTCTTAACAGCTCAGACACAAAGATGATTTTCATCTCTTCAACTCAAGGGTATCTTTTGATGGGAAGCCGAGCCTTCAAATGTACAGGGATTAAGATAATCTTCTAGAGCCATTTCTTCATACTGTCTTTTTCTTGAGAGGCATCGGCAGTCATCTGATGAGGTTCATCGTAAATTCTTTTCTTAAACTCTGATCTATAGTTGCCCAAAAACAAAATACTGAAGTGTTAATTTTTTTATTTTTCCCTTTGATAAATGTATTTGTATACTGGATCTAACGAGTATACAAAAATATTTGCAACAACAAAGTGAGATCCATGTGTGCATTCTCTTTTCTAGTCATACAGAACCTTAGGCAATGAATGAGTGCTTAGTACCTCACTAGGACAAATCAATGAATTCTGTGGTGTGTTTGACAGTTCATAACGTTCCATCTTCTAAAGATGACACTTTATCACTGAATAGAATTTATAATCCTGTGACAAATCTGGGATTAGGTAGCAAATTGTTCCAGCATGAATAATATGAAAGGTGCATCAAAAGTGCACTTGAAAGTGTGCTCTTTCTGTTAATCAGGAGCATTTCATTATTAAAGAAGAATTTTTTTTTTTAAAATTGTTGTCTCTTGATAATTATTTATGTCAACAAAAAGTTAATGTAAAGAAACCTTTTTTTTGTATTTTCTATCTAGATCTTCAAAGGTTGTTCACAATAGGTTTGAACTTCCTGCCAGGGTTAATTGGATCAGCATTAGTTCCAGTGTTCTATTAATATTCACATTTTGAAGAAGTGCAATTATATGAGTTGCTTAAGTTACATGGGCAACAGCTAGGGACTGCAGAGTCTATCCCAGAGAGGTCTCTATAGAGAAAGACATGTTATCTGGAAAAGTGTTATTAGTATAAAAAAAATGCTTAAAAATGCTTAAAAAAATGGTTAAAGCAAGGTGTAGAGGTACATGGCAATCAATAAACAAAAATATTCTGATAACTTTTCTGCTAGTTGTACCAATAATCTTGTCAATCTTCATTTTTTTTTTAAGTTTTGCTGCTGAACTTTTCTGCTTGCTGAAAAAAAACAACAAATATTTATCGGGACTGAAACCCAGCGTGGGTTAATTAACTCACATGGGGTTTCCTTAAGGATAGCTAAATCTTGGTCCAAATAAAGGTACATTTAAGAGGCAAAATGTTATTTTTATACTCTATAATATTTTTTGAAATTTGGATAGTTGCAATTCATTTTTGTAAGTAAAAATTTACATGAAAAAACTTGCTGACGAGTTTCTTTAAAAGTCAGTTGTCTCTGAAGACTTATTTTTCCCAGTTTATTAAAATATTCAAGATTATCAGATTCAAAAAAGAATTCAACAGAACAATGATATTCATTTGTGTGTAGTTTTTTTTCAGCAACAAAACAGTACATTGGCAATTTTGTTTGAGTTTTTCCTCTAAAATAATTTTTAAAATTACATTGTGGGAAAACTACACCTTTTTTTGGCCTCAAACATCAAAATTGCTAAATCTGCCTCTAGGTGGCCAATTTGTTAACGTTTTTCTTTTTTCCTACAGAACAAACTTTTTAGCACTAAAAACATGCATGTGAGGGAGGTTTGAAAATATGAAAAGTTTGCTATTTATTAGGGACCCTATTTATTAACCAACTAATTTTGTTTTTTCCACAAATGTCCAAAAAAATTAATGGTTTTCTAATTGCTTCAAAAATGCTCTTAAAACTCCAGATTTATTGAGTTAAAAAAAAAACAGTTGAGGTCATGTATAAGTCAATGGGAGCTGTCCTTAACAGATTATAAAAAAGGTTTTAGAGTTTTTTTAAAAAATTCTGCTTGTAAAGGATTTTTAGGTTTCCATATTCTTATTCTGTTACTGCTTTTTACATTCAAATGTAAGTAGATATTTTTGGGGTTTTTTTTAAAAAAAGTGTGTTTGGTCTTTGTCAAAAAAACTCTAAAACCCCACTTAAATACAACTTTTGGTAAATGGGCCTATTGTTTGCTTGAAATTCCTGTTCCTTCAATACATTTTTTTTTTCCAAACTTAAAACTTTAAACTTTATTCATCCTGTTCCTCTCTGACCTGGTGAAGTAGATTACAGATATGGGACCCCTTACATGGAATGCTCGGGACCCTGGATAAGGGGTCTTTCAGTAATTGAGATCTCCATCCCTTACTCTACTAAAAAATAATGTAAACATGACATAAACTCAATAGGATTGTTTTGTCTCCAATACGGATTAATTATATCTTAGTTGGAATCAAGTACAAGGTACTGTTTTATTATTACAGAGAAAAAGTAAATAATTTTAAAAAATTTAAAATATCTCTAAAACCTCTAAAAAGTCCAGTTTTTTGGACAATTCCTAGCAAAAAAACAGAAAACCTCTAATAGTCAGAATTTATTAAAAGCATCTAATCAGATCAGTGCAGCTCCCACTGACTTCTATAGGACCTCAACAACTGTTACTTGGAGAATGTTTGCATTAGAGGCTTTTCTGGTTTTTACATTTAATAAATCTCAAATTTTTAGAGCTTTTAAGATGTAGAAAAACAATGTTTTTTTGTGATTTGTAAAAGAAATAGAAATTCAAACATTAATAAATGGACCCCTTGAATGTTTGCTTATTTATTAAAAATTATAATCTAAAAACTATAATAAAACCATGAAAAAAATATCAAATTTGTACTTAATAAATTTCGGTGGGTCTACAAATTCAAACATTAATTAAATCAGTCCTTTATTGTGCACAGTACTGTACACCATATTATTCACACATACTGGAGAGTGACATAATATTACTGCCACTCATTTATACAGTATAATAAGACACTGCAATCACCACTTTATAGTTCATTAGTACAGGTATGGGACCTGTTATCCAGAATACTCGGGATCTTTCCGTAATTTGGGTCTTCATGCCTTAAATCCACTAGAAATTAATTTAAACATTAAATAAACCCAATAGGCTGGTTTTTCCTTCAATAAGGATTAATTATATCTTAGTTGGGATCAAGTACAAGCTACTGTTTTATTATTACAGAGAAAAAGGGAATCATTTTAAAAATGGAATCTATGGGAGGCAGTTATTACGTAATTCTGAGCTTTCTGGATATCGGGTTTCCGGATAAGGGATCCTATACCTGTACTGTATTATTGCTTTCATTTACTTTTAATTGTTGACTAACATCAACAAAGGAAAAGGTAATTATTAGACAAGATTCACTTGACATCTTCCTTATTGTTTAAGGCTAGTGTCATATGAACAATTTATGACATTGGAATAATATACAGGGAGAAAAAGCCCCAGGATGTCATGTCATCCCCCAATGATTGGATAATAGCCAATTACTTTTTATACAAAAAATGCAGGTTCTCATTGCTTACACTTCAATTTAGGGATAAAACTAACCTTTGACAAGTAAGTGGTCAATTGTCACATTTAAGGGCATATCTATCAAAATAAGAAATTCTTTATTTTGCACAACAAATCTCACATGGTATTATTTCTTTATTTTTTTTTATTGCCCATAGGTTGTTTTATTTGCTTGCACAAGTTTTAAAAAGAAAACAGGGTTTCCATTCATTTTACTAGCAAAGAAACACCAGAATTCTTAATTACAGTATGTGCAGTGCTAAAAAAGGTTTTTATCCAAATACTTATGTGCCCATTAGTTTAAACAGATCTCAGTGCATGTCTTACACTCTTCAATTAAAACACCAGCTATTAAAATGAATAAATATCTAAGAATGCTTTCTCTTGCCTTTAAGATTTTCACTGGGGCTTAAATCACTTTGTATGAATCTTATTACCCTCATTACCTTTATAAAGCCACATTCAACTGTAAAAAGAACCGGGGAGCAACACAAGCATGAAAACAAAGTTCCTGGGGTTGCCAAATAAGGGCTGTAATAAACTATTTGTTTGCCTGGCAGTCTAAAGAAGGCTTGCCTCCAATCCAGGAATTGAAAAATAAGTACCTGCTTTGGGTTCACTGGGGACAACAGCCATTTATTTATTTATTATTAATATTATTAATAATTAAAGAATATTGCTTGACTATTCCAATTAAAAGGATATAATGAGCATGCCATCAGTTAAAAAGACAGTGGTAAAAGAGAAAGATTAGGGTCAGATTATCATTTATGTTTTTGACAGTTTGAGATGACGTTGATTCAATCATAAGAAGATAGTATGAATATCAATACTTATAGAGGGGTTGTTTAAATATATCTGGGTATCGTAGGGGCGTGGTTAGCCGCACAACGAGACAGACGTGTCCTGCAGATTCTCCTGGGGGCTACAACCAAAGTCCCGAGATCCCCCATCTGTGCGTGGCATCAGCGGCTCAACACCTTCCTCCGAGTGAAGGAGGGAGAGCCCGCCGCATATTAAAATAGAAACGGAGCCTCTAACCGCAACCGGGCCAGAGTTGTCAGTGCGGCCTACCAAATACAGCAAAGCCGGGGACTTGCGTAGGCGGGTACTCTCCGCCGCGTCAGACCGGAAGTGCGGTCTTCCCTCCTCGCAGGCCCGAGACGTCAAGTAAGGAGTAGGGGAGGCCCAGAAAGACTGGACATTGAAGGGGTGACTCTTGTCAGAGACTCCCACTTAGGCAATCTGACCTTACATATAAAGCAGCTCTGCAAGTGCACAATGCCACACGCTGCATCCTCACAGCACTGACCCGTAGTCCTCTGAGAGGAACTGCATTTTGCATACCAAGGCGCCCAATCCCTCCCAATAACAGTACAACAGGTGGGGTGGCTAGAGGGAAAACCCCGGAGAACCGGATTAAATGGCAAGTGGCACAAACAAGAACAGGGGTCTCCGTCACAGCAATTAAGGACCATGGGCAGATTTAACATCAGCCGGTCTGGCATAACACCCTTGGCTATAACCACCAATCCTCCCTGGAAGCCCTGCTTAACCCACTCCACCTGAAGCAGCCACTGGTAAAAACCCTGGGAACCTGTCCCAAGACCAGAGGACTTTTGGAGTGCCTAACTAAAGCAGCTACTATCTGGTGATGCCCACACTATGAAACCTCAGCGAATATGAGGGATTACTCTAAATGCAGATGCAGTAAAACACCCTTAAGAAGCTACATGCAAGGGTTATTTACTAATTGAGTTGGGGCAGCAAAGTGCAAGGAGCTCCATTAGCAATACCGATAACCATAGTTGAGCATCATGGGAAAGCTAAGGAAACTACCGTCACCAGTCAAAATGACGGCTTTCTACCCTAAATCTGGCTCACAAGCAGGTGAATGCACTCCATGCCATGAGGGCGCTGGATCGTGCAGCAGTAGCCCAACACGCACCGACGAAGAAGCCAGTGCAACAACTCAAACACTATTTGATACCCATAAGCAGCGTACTGCAACTCAAGAACACTGTCGCAGAACTACTACAAGGAGATCAAACAACTAGAGGGTCATACGGACCACCTGGAAAATAAAATGGCTGAACTTGTAAGTTCCCACAACAAACTCATAGATTCGCACAGTGCATTGGAAACTGAGGTACAGCAGCTTACTAACAAAATGGCGGATATGGAAGACAGGAACAGAAGAAATAATATAAGCCTGAGAGGGGTATCAGAAGCAGTGAAAAATGAGGACTTGATCCAATACTTAAACGAACTGTTAATGGATATATTACCAGACGAAAAAACAGAACTATTGCTCATAGACAGAGCACACAGGCTCCCCAAAAACAAAAATGCTCCTTCCAATGCGCCCAGGGAAGTGATCCTACAGCTACATTTTTTCCACATCAAGGAATTAATTTTAAGCACATTTCGAGATAAACAAACACTCCCAGAAAAATATGCCATGCTTCAATGCTTTCCAGACCTCTCAGCATATACTATGAAAAAACGTAAAGAATTTGCTCTGATTACAACAAAGCTGAGAGAAGCGAAAATTCCATACAGATGGCTATTCCCAGTTAAATTGAGAGTGCAATATAAAGATACAGCGATCATTATGGACTCACCTCAACATGGAATGCAGCTATTAAAGCAGTGGCAGCTTCTCCAACAACAGGATACCCCGCTAAAGACACCAGCAAAAATGCATAAACTTCAACAAGAATGGCAGCCCAGCAGAGCCAGCCAACGTAGAACCATAACTGCCACACAATACCAAGAAGACCTGGGATCCAATGATGCCACATGAAACTCGATTTCAAGAAAACACTGGTCACGTAATCCCAATGGCCATACGTAACACTCAACTCAATCCAAGAAAAAGAAAATGAAAAAAAACCCTGCAGAATGCTTCTTATAGTACGACCCCCCCCCCCATTCTGGCTTCACGGTACAGACACCAGATATGTACCAAAAAGCCACCATTACCCAGATAGATGTGAGTACTCATTTAAGCAACACAAACTATGTACACAAAAATGGCGATATCTATAACATCTTTTAATGTTAATGGCCTCAACAGTCCTAACAAAAGATCACAACTAATACACTTGGCCAAACAGCTCAAAACAACTGTATTGTGCCTACAAGAAACTCACTTAATATCTGGATGCCCCACTAGGCTTGATTGCAAGGATTACTCCCAGCAAATCTATGCCAGCAGTACAATAAAAAAAGGAGTGTCAATTTAGTTCCACAGGACAATAAATCCCCAAATAATCAAACAGCACTCTGATCCCTTGGGAAGGTACATCATTGCTGTTATACAATTACAAGAATGTACTTATACTGTAGCGTCAGTGTATGCTCCAACAAAAAAACAGTCCTCTTTCTATCGAACATTTTTCAAAAATATAGATAAAATCAAACGAGGTCAGCTGATAATAGGAGGAGACTTCAACATACCACTAAATCTAGACCTAGACACGAAATCAGAGGACAACAAAACCCCTCGAAAAGAAACTCTTGCTCATGCCTCTAACCTAAATAAGCATCTCAAGCATCTCACTCTCTATGATTCGTGGTGAGAAACCCACCCTAATGAAAAGGACTTCACACACTACTCACACCCACATACAAGATACTCAAGGATAGACTACATTTTTACTGATAAACACCTACTCCATCGAGTTGAAAATTCCACAATAGGATCGATAACGTGGACTGACCATGCGCCAGTAACAACAATTATCAAAATGGGGAAAAACTCCAACCACCACACACTGGAGACTAAATGACTCCCTACTTCACAACAAAGAAATCTCCCAAAAGTGTAGTCAAACCCTTCAGGAATATTTCAACCTGAACGAAACTGGAGAGGTCCCAGAAGCTACTTTATGGTGCGCACACAAAGCAGTCATCCGAGGGCAATTCATCAAATATGCCTCCACGCTTAAAAGACAAAGAGAAAAAACAAAACAAGATCTAACGAAACAATTACAAGCACTAGAAACCCAAAACAAAACCCATCCTAACAAAAAAATAGCTCAGGCACTAAGGGAAGTAAGAAGTAAATTACATGAACTAGACTTAATCACAATAAATTGTTGCCTTCAAAGACTAAAAGCAACTTACTACACAAAAGGTAATAAAGCATCCAAGCTGTTAGCGAATCTCCTATGGAAAAAACAGATAAACCAAGCAATTGATCATATAATAAACAAAGACGACAAGAAAATCACCAACCCTAAAGGCATAGCGGATGCTTTCGCAGCATACTATTCCACACTGTATAACCTTAACCAAGACCCTGGCACCTCCCAACCAACTTGACAGGACATACACGGCTTTCTTAAGACAGCGAACTTGCCACAAATAACCCCAGAGCAACTACATAGGCTGAACACACCTATTCTTCCTAGCGAAATACAGGGAGCCATAAACGCTACCCCACAAGGCAAAGCACCAGGACCGGATGGCCTAACAATCTCCTACTACAAACAGTTCCAAACAATTCTGATTCCCCAACTGGCCAAACTCTCCAATTGCATCCACCAAAGTGGTGGTCTCCCAACCGAGATGCTGAAAGCAACCATAACGACAATCCCTAAACCAGGAAAGGCCCCAAACCAATGTTCAAATTTCTGTCCCATCTCACTGCTCAATGGAGATACTTAACTTTACGCAAAAGTAATAGCCAACAGATTACAGGAGATACTGCCAAATATAATCCACCAAGACCAATCTGGCTTCACCAAAGGTAGACAAGGAGTAGATAATACTAGGAAGATGATATCGCTCATGGAGAAAATCATGCGCCAGAGGACACCATCATTGATACTAGCACTAGATGCTGAAAAGGCCTTCGATAGGGTGCACTGGCAGTACATGAAAGAAACCTTACAAGCATTCGGATTCCGAGACGAAATACTGCACTCAATATTGGCTTTATACTCCAAACCATCTGCACAGGCCACAAATATGGGGTTTTTGTCTGACCCCTTTAGCATTACCAACGGGACAAGACAGGGATGCCCGTTGTCCCCTCTCATATTCAATCTAATCTTGGAGCCCCTGGCCAAAACAATTAGAGACACAACAGAAATAACGGGAATCAAAACTCGCTCTGCGCATTACAAACTAGCACTTTTCGCAGACAATATCATCCTGTCCCTTACTAACCCAGACAAATCAGTACCAAAACTTTTCAAATACTAACAAACTACAGTCAAATATCATACTACAAGCTGAACGTTAACAAGTCGCAAGCCCTGCCAATATGTATACCCAGGAACAAAACGAAAGAACTAAAGGAAACTTACCTTATTTCAATGGAGACAAGAAACAATCTCCTACTTAGGAATTGAACTTGGCAACTCTGTCACAAGAACCTACAACAGCAACTATCCAAAAGTACTAAAGGACAGACAAAGACAACTAGATAAATGGAAATCACTATGCATATCCTGGATGGGAAGAATGATGGCTTTACCCAAATTATTATAAGTATTTAGAACACTACCAATAACAGTACCGAAACCCTTTCTAAGGCAAGCACAAGCAACCCTAGACACATTTATCTGGGGAGGAAATAGACCAAGAATCAAGCGTAATATGATGCAGCGCCGACAACAAGAGGGAGGTTTTGGTGTACCTAACAGAAAATTACTACAAGGCAGCTATTCTTGAACAACTAGCAATGTGGAACCTCCCCACAGGTCATAAACATTGGCTTGCCATAGAACAGGAACAAGCACATCCTCTAACGCTCCAACAAATGATGTGGGCTAAATCACCTATGAAACTAATTAAAGATAAAACTCTGTACCATACCACAACAACAGCACTGAGAATATGGAATCAAATAAAATCTAATAACCAAATACATATCTTTCCAGCGAAACAAATATCAATCAGAACTATGGAAACAATGATCCCAGATCTATTGGTTAAAAACTGGGAAAGCCTGTGCCTAAACACACTGGCACAACTGTTTTTTTAGCAAAACCCTAAAATCGTACACAGACCTGCAGACTGAATTCAACCTCCCGAGACAGGATCATTATAAATATCTCCAAATCAGACACCTCCTAAACCCATACCAAAAAACTATTCATCGACAACGAACACCCTTTGAGCAACTATGCTTCCGTGCTGCAGGCCAACAGAAAGGACTATCTAAAGTATATAAAATAATCTCAGTTGATTTAACAGAGACTAAACCAGGTCATATCCAGAAATGGTAACAGGATCTTGGAATAACACACTCATTACCACAATGGATTCAAGCAGCTAATGCAGCTTTTAAGTACTCAAAATGCACCAACCACATAGAGAACCAGAGAAAAATTCTCTTTAGGTGGTACAAAACCCCCTCTGTTCTCAACAAAATGTACCCGGACACCTCAGCTAATTGTTGGAGGTGTAAAACAACTAAAGGGACTCTACTTCACATATGGTGGTCATGCCACATAATAACTCCCTTTTGGAAAGAAGTTTCACAACTGTTAAATGAAGCCACCACAACCCAAATTGCACTTACACCAGCGCTAGCGTTGTTAAACCACGGGATATATGTGTCACGGTCGGCACCCTAAACCAGAACTAATGCCAAGCTCCCTGGTCTTGGCTCGGCTTCACCAGTAGTGTGACCGCCTTTGGCTTTGGGAGGAGCCCTCAGCGTACTCAGATGCCACCTGGACTTTTCGAGAGGAGCAAGGCGAGGAGTTCTGGCAAGCAAAGGGGCACGACTGAAGTTAAACAAAGTCTTTGGATAGAAGATCCCAGTACAAGGCGTTAGGCAAAGGAGTAGTCAGAACAGGCCGGGTCGAGGCAGGCAGAGAGTAAACGTTGTCAGGCAGGCAAGGGTCAAACCAGGAAGTCAATCAGAGGGTTAATCAGAAGAGGTAGTCAATAATCAGGCAAGGGTCAGAATCCAGAAGTCAGAATAGTCAAAACAGCCAGGCAGGGGTCAAAACAGGGGTCAAACAGGTTCAGAATAAAGCTTAAAGCACCAGGAAACGAAATCCTATCACGGGCACTGAATAAAACTAGAGATCCCTTTAAATAGTATTTGAATTTCGCGCCACATGCGCATAAATCCAGGAAGAGGCGCGCGCGCCCTACCAGACAGCGCGGCTCAGTGCGGCGAGCGTCCACGCCGAGGGGGCGGCAGGCGTCCCTGCCTTCCCCCCACTAGACCACCAGGTAAGGTTATTACAATATGACTTTAACCCAGACGACAGAAAATTAATTTTCCACATTCTCACCTCAGCTAGGCTGCTAATCCCAAGAATGTGGAAAAGCACTGAAATACCCGACAGGGAAAGCTTAATTAACCTCACGGACTCTAATCTTACCTATGAAAGACTCACAGCAACAAGCGCTAAACAACTTACCAAAGATGCTACCACCTACCAAAAATGGCAGAGGTGGAAAACCAAATACCAATTTTTTAACAACACTTCAGCAACCACCTAATGTAACAACCACAACTTAAAGATCGCTGGACCAGCAGCTCCACCAATAAGTGAACTGAGAATGCTTAAGGAACATTACCCCCTCCACTCTCCTTTCCCCCCTCTTCGACTCTCCTCTCTCTCACCTGCTTTTTCTTCACTCTATGTCTTCTTTCAACTGTTTTTTTATGTGAAAAACCTCAATAAAAAAGTTAAATATGAAAAAATATATATATATCTGGGTATCATCTGTTTACAAATGAGGGGTGAGGAATTAGAACTGCATTGAAAGTAGAGGTGATTGTAGTTAATAAACCATTAGAGACCAAATTTAGACAGCACATTCTTAGTTTCTTGCCTTGATGGTGCACGTTCTGCAACTACCACTTTCCATTGACAGACCATGTAATGTAGAGAATGAACAGCACCATTGATTTGGATGTAGTTTAAAAAGCCTTTATTTGTGCTCTTGTGGGCATCCCCCGCGACGTTTCAGGCCATGTGGCCTTTTATCAAGCTTGATAAAAGGCCACATGGCCTGAAACGTCGCGGGGGATGCCCACAAGAGCACAAATAAAGGCTTTTTAAACTACATCCAAATCGATGGTGCTGTTCATTCTCTACATTACATGTAGTTAATAAACCAACACATAGACCAACACATAGATCACCCAGATATGTCACAGAATGAGAGAAGTACAAAAGTGAAGTCAAGAATACTGTATCTGTTCAGCTTTACTCAGATAGCAGTTAGAATTATATGTGTTTTATACACTTAGGGGGTATTTACTAAAACGCTCACTTTTTTCACTAAACTCCCAAACCCAAATCCCCTTCATTTACCAGTAAATACATACCTAGTAACATGGTAACATAGTAAGTAAGGTTGAAAAAAGACACATGTCCATCAAGTTCAACCTTTTTTTTTTTTTTTATATATTAACTACCTATCTGCCAGTTGATCCAGAGGAAGGCAAAAACCCCATCTGAAGCCTCTCCAATTTGCCTTAGAGGGGGAAAAATTCCTTCCTGACTCCAAAATGGCAATCGGACTAGTCCCTGGATCAACTTGGACTATGAGCTATTTCCCATAACCCTGTATTCCCTTACTTGCTAAAAAGCTATCCAACCCCTTCTTAAAGCTATCTAATGTATCAGCCTGTACAACTGATTCAGGGAGAGAATTCCACATCTTCACAGCTCTCACTGTAAAAAACCCCTTCCGAATATTTAGGCGGAACCTCTTTTCTTCAAATCTCCTTGAAATAATCGTTGAGGGGAAAAAGTCGAGACACAATCATGTGTCAATTGGAATTGTGCGACTTTTTTCTAAAGGTATAAATCATGTTCCAATTTTTAAAGGGACCTTCTGCCAATGACTTCTACATGATTTCAACAGAGTATTTTCATTTTCTTATTTTTAGCAGGTTCAGAGCATAATAAATCTCGAAAAATGTGAGGGTTTTTTTCCCTCTAAAAATTTGAGTTTTTGTTTAAAAACTTGACCAAAAAAATTCAAGGTTTAATAAATAGGCCCCTAACTGAAATTATGTTAAAATGATAACTTAAAAATGATCCTGTATGTAATTGCATGGTGGTACTCATTAGAAATGGATTTTAAGTTTTACATGACGTCTGGATGTGAGTGATTCAATTAGCCTAGAGATCATTTATCTTATTTCTATTGATCATACTAATCTGAATGTCCTTCATCCCCAGATACCAAAGAATATTGTACATTCTGACCGAAGTCTATAATTCGCAAATATTTACAGCAGTGGCATCTACAATCAGCACACTGCACTGGCTGCTCTTGAAAACCCAGTGGTTGAGGTCCAGTCTCTAGGGTATTCCATGTACATGGAAATTTTATGGTGATGTTGAACCTCCTAGCCAGAAGTCTTTTTGCAATCCCATACAGAGCTTTCAAAATGGGTTACAGTAACAAGTATCAGTTTTTTTTCTAGAAGCCAGATGGTTAAGGTCAGGTTGAGGAATTCACAATTTACATTTGCTTAAAAATTTGATTGATCTCTACTCCTTTTGTTGATTAATGCAGATTCCAGAATGTGTTGTCTGGCAATGCAATACAATAATGCACTCTAAGCAATGGTATTCATGATCAATATTCTGTGGCTAGAAGAAGAAGAAACATTGTGTTTTTGCATGGTTAATATGCATGTTATCTAATAAGCTTATAAACATCTGTGTAAAATTAATTGCTCTATATTTAGCACTGTGAATCACGAGAGAACAAAATTACCCTGGATGTAAACATTTAAGTCCTGTCATTATTTTAAAAGTAGTTTGTCTTGGGCACTCTGTAAGGGTTAAGATTTCTAGTTCTCAAAATTATATTTTGCTGCTTGCAAAAAAGCACAACTAAGTCCTCAGGCACAAATGGGAATGTGCAGGTTTCTGCTTCTATTAGATAAGGGCTACTAAACCTAAAGGCCTTTCTTATTATGCTTAATTTTCCAATTCATAATTTAGAAAACCTGTACTCCAGAGGTGTCTAGTTAACCATGTCCTCGGGTCCTGGAGGGAAAGGGTACAGCTGGACAGAAACGGCTTTCTTGTTCAAACTGATTGTGTGACCTGTCCACAAGAGGCTCGTGGGACATAGTCTGTTCTGCAAATTAGAGTTGTCCTGGTCTGAAGGTCAATAGCCATTCCTCTCTAATCACGACGCCCAGTCAAGCCCATAGCCCTGGAGATACTGAGGAAATGGGAGAAAATATTTATTTTAATTGAGAAATATTTACAAGTGTATTGATACCCACAAGGCATCCAAATTTTTTTTTGTGTAGCATAATAATGTATACCATCGTGGATATAGGAGCGCACTAAAGTCCCTTTGTTCTAGTAAAATATGCATATATATATATATATATATATATATATATATATAAAATATATATTAAATTAATATATATTTTTAGGTCAGAAATGATAAAAATATTTATTCTGCATCCAATGTTTTCTTCTCCAGTGAGAAGGGCCTTTTGTAGGAGACCCATTAAAGACTAATATAGTACCTGCTATAGTATAGTACACTCTGCAGTATAGACAGGTTGACATTTTTAATGTTCAATTAAGTTTAATCGTCAAGTGAAAGTCAAGTGGGATCATGCAAAAAAAGTTGCAATGGTTGCTCAAGTTTAAGTAACTCAAAGCAACAGGTAGTATTTACAGCAAATGTCTGATTGGTGGCTATGTTTTACTAGACCTGCTATAAGCTTTGGATCTATTGTGCATTAAACAAAATATAAAAATATTTAACCTAATTGTACTGGTAATAAAAGCACTAAAATGGAAGTATAATTAATTTGCAAGTTAGGATATGGAATTCGGAGATTTTTTATAAAGCAGCACCACAGTAAACATCTTCAACTTTGCAATGCTTACCTGTATTGCAGTGTTACCCACTGTAAACTGCAGCATTTAATATCCTCCTGTGTCTGTAAGTTACCCTCCCACTTAGGCTGTAAGAGCTACGGGGATCTATGCATACTGTATATAATTATTCATGGGCACATTTTTTTTGCCAGCATTTCCATCATTTCAATCGCTGTATTGTGATATCCCTTTGCTTTGCGTAATATCACAATGCATTGATCGAAATGTAATTTCTTTGCACAAAAAAAAACTATCATCACGGATTTTATTGAATGTGGTACTTTGTTTGCATTTATTGGATACTTTATAGAAACTTTTACATTATGCCCAGATATGTGTCAAGATTATAACTCTCCTTTTAGATTGTAATCTCTTTTGGGCATGGTTATCTTGTATTGCTTATTGTTTTATTAATGTAAATCTATACTGTTAAGGGGTTATTCACTAAAACCCATTTCTTTTTCATATTTTACCAGAAACAACTTGATCTAACGCCCATTCCCGAATTCAACTTATGTATTAATATTTCAGGTTGAAAAATCGGCCATATTCCTCCATGCATGACCACAGGATAAGGAGAATTTAAGAGATACAACAGATTATTATTTCTTAAGTGAATTCAGACCTGTAAATAAAATTAGAAACACATTTATAACGGCAAGACCTGATTATAATTTTTAACTTATTAATAAATATGTCCAGACAACTAAAATAAAGTTGGAGACTGATTTATCTATTTACAAGGTCAAGGGAAAAAAACACAAAATCATTTCCATAATTATGTCCATTTGTTTTATATTTGGGTCAAAAAATTTAGTGTTACAATTAACTGATGGTGATTGTAGGATCTACTTGGGTAAAAACTGATGTTAATAATGTACAATCTCTGTAAAGCGCTGCAGAAAATATTGGAGCTATATGAATAAAGGTTTATAATAGTAATGCAATATTTTAACAAGAATTTTCTTTAAGGATAAACACAAGTATTTAGTCAGTTCAGGACTCTTTCAATGAAGACAGCTATCCCCAACTCATCTTCCTCAAAGAAGGCCAAATGTAAAAACCTATTAAACAACATTGTTCCCAGAATATGCGCTACAGGGTCAACACATACTGTGTCTCTCCTGATAAATGCAGTGTGCCTGGGTACTCAGAAGAGGTATATGCAGTAATTATGAAGCATATCTCAGCTCAAAAGCCTTGTTTTTCCCATTCTTGTGGAACCTAGCACAAAAATCAATACCTAAAGATTGCTCACAGGCATCAAATGGGTAGTTACCTCAACCAGGAAACTGAAGTTATAATCTCTATGAAACATTCTGGCGCAAGGAGATTGCAGTCTTTTTTATCAAGACGGTACTGAGAATGTATTGTGGTAAGTTTAAGCCCTTTTCAGTCTGAGTACCTGGCTACATTTAAATTATCGTAAGAGCATGAGCAAGAGTTTATTGATTGTTAGCAGGGGCCCATACTAATGCATACTAACATAGATACAATAATACAGATGCAGTAATACAATAACAGACCAGAATAACACACTAGAAGGTAGACTTCAGTTGGAAATATTTAAGCTTTTCCATTGAACACCCCATTGATCGTCTAATTTGTCCAAAGTCAAGTACTATTTCCTTTTCAGTGCATTGTCCAGCTGAGTCCAAATGATGTTTACAGAAAGATAAATAACACAAAGCTTAGGGGAATGGAAACAAAAGTTATTCTACTGAATAGGCTCTACAAATGGCGCACTGTTCCTTGATTGTTCCAACCACTTCTCATAAGTGTGAGACTGGTAGTCTAACATTATTTACACAGACACCTACTACAAGCAGAGCAGTTATCAAGGAGTACAACTCAACATCATTGAGGGGCCATGAAAAGAATGTAAAGGCTCAAATTTCCTAAACAAATAACATGCCAAGAAGATCCTAAGATGTTTATTCATTCAAGTTCAGATTATTAAAACCATGACTAAACTCACAAACTCTAAATCCACAGCAGAAGTTTTTGAGTCTTTTGGGCAGTGAAGTTCCAACTTACAGCGAATCCTTATCAAGGGCTCTCCCGGGCCCGTATGTAATTCAAATATAAGCAAAGAGGAATCGCTGTATCTCCTGACAAAGCAAAGGAGAAGGGGAACAAAAACAGATATGCGTAATATGGTGCAGTATTTTCTGCTATTTTATATAGATGCACCTTTAACTGTGCGTGATTAAACGTGTATAATAGTGCAAACACTGTGTGACATAATTAAAACACTTATATTGTGCGACTGTGTATCTGTTTTATATATATATATATACACCACTGCGAATTTGTATATTAGTGTGAAAAAATAATATAAGTGATAAAAAGTTTTTAACAGTGAAAATAAAATAAACAAAAATTTAACGATAATAATATATAGGAAATACCCTTGTCTCGCAGACACCTCTTATAGTTAATATAAGTGAGGGAAAGTGGAGAAAATCTGTTAACAGATTATTTTCAAAGACACCAAATAGTAACAAGTATAGAGAATTTGGTTTAATTGCTTAATTAGCTCCTTTTAAATGAACTCTTCACCCAGTGCTGGTCTAGTGGTATATTATACTCACAGACGTGAGTGAATCTGCGCTTTTGAGAGAACAGACCGTGTCCTTCCAACATTCATCTGGCAACCTTCTAGCTAGGCAGAGAGTAGAGCAGCATGTGCAGTATCGTTTAAAAAAGCTGTTTAATAAAAATATAAAATACACTCACAAACGCCTCTTTTAAAATCGCATGTAAAATCTGTGTAGTCCGCTTTTCAAATGAAACCGCAGCGTCCTTTACTTTGTTCTGCGCATCTCAATCTTGCGCTGCAGCTCCAAACGATCTGTCTCCGCTCGACGCGTTTCGCCAAGAAACCAAGAGCTCTTGGAAGAAGCCTATTGGCGAAACGCGTCGAGCTTTTCTGCTGGAGAGATGTTTGAACAAAAGTTATACAGGTTTACTGGGTGCTTCTTGGTACAGTGCTTCCTGGCCCTTCCAGATGAACCTTCTCATTTCTTCAGATGTCTGCTCAGTGTACATTAAATTGCAGAATGTGTCAGCTTTTAAGAATGTTTTATTACTAGGCTTTCAATCTTCAGACTCCTATATGTGATGCTGCTTCAACTGCAAGGCATTATGTGATGTCTAAAATGATTATGTTCGTTTTTGGATAACATCTTTCATTTTGGAGAACAAATTTATCATTTATTGTCAAAACAGCCTCAATACACAAATCCATTTTGCGATCTTTTTTGCCTTGGGCCTTAAGCTTGGTGGGAAAGGATTTATCGGTCTTGTGTGAAAATATATATACATGTAGTAAACACAGGGAAAATGTGATACCTACCAAACATGTGAACTGTATCATGATAGGCAGAATTATGCACATAGTTGGCCATAGCTGAGCCTTTCAGGAAGTCAACATGTAATTTAGGAATTATTATGAAAGCATAAAAGGGTCACTAGAAATTATTCAGTTACCCAACAGATATAATTATGATCTTATTAATAATGCATTGTCTATGTTTGAAATGTGAACATGTTGTGATTTAATCCTTGAATGCCTCTAACAAATGCACATCTGCTTCCAGGGCATCTCTACCCCCAACACCACCACACACACAAAAAGTCACAGTTACAGCTTTAAAAGACCCAACAAAGTGTGTGATTAAATATATTCTGTACAACTGTTGTAAATATGTACAGCTCTAAGTATACATGTAATGCTATATATCTAAAGATACACATACATAAATATATCAGGATATCCAGTGTATTGTGTAAGTGTATTGTGCTAACCTTCTAACCTAGAGGTATTGCTTTAGGGTAATTAACTATGATGAGACACACAGAGTTTTCTTGCTCTGTTGGTGGTGAGCAGTGCTCAGATGTTGCCAATCTCTACCCCCCCATGCAAAGTAAATGGGACACAATGCAATCACACCTTGCACTGCTTAAAGGCCGGGACATATCCCTCAATTATATCAAAGAATCACTCATTTTATGTATATGACACATGGAGGCCTGGTGGATTTTTAGTGCTTTTTGTTTTTCTACGATTGAACTCTATTTCCACAAATGCCATGAAAGTTATTAATGGATCCGAATATAAAAAGTATGAGCAAAAAAATGCTGAAGGTTTTGCTAAAAAATATGAAGTTCTCTAAAACCTATTTAGATTCAAGTAATTACTAGCCAAAAAAACCCAGAAAAACTCTAAAAGTTCAAATTATTTAAAAATGGTCCAATAGGATCAGTACAGCATCAATTAATTTTTTATGGGACCTTGACCGCTTTTATTTTTGTGTTTGATTTTTCTTGTGTTTATTACACTTAAGAAAGCTTGAATTATTAGTTAGAGTATTTTATTTAGCAAGATAACTTGCTTTTGTCAAAGTAAAAATGCTGTATTTTGTCTGATGGTTACTTCCTATAAAACAGTGGGCAGCTATAATTCTGCTTCGACAACTGTTTAAGACATATTTGTGCTGTTAATGAATAAATAAAATTGTATTTGGGTTTTTTTTAACTGTATGCTCCTTGACTGACCCATGTCATGTCATGACCACTTAGATGCTGCCTAGACTGACCCATGTCATGATGTTACGAACAGAGTCCCAAACCCAGAACGAGCGCCAAGGTCACAGGCTCACTCTTCTACCTATAAGAACCACCTTTCGCTTTGGGAGGAGCCCTCTGCTACTCAGTTGCTGCCAGGTCTTAATGTGAGAGGCCCAGGGAGAGTGTTCTGGGCAGGCAAGGGAACCAAATGTTGTAACTGGAATGGAGAAAAAGGAGCCGGCTGGACACACTCACACGTGCGCAAATTGCCAGGCACGTGCATGCATGAATCGTTGCTTGTGCTTACATGTGCTCATCAACGCAGAAACACTAATAGATGGGGAAACCACACAGACATTCATAGAGAGAGGGGACAGGACATGGGGTGGCAACAGAGAAGGTATGTTGATGGTGCCCCCCCAGCTTTGCACCCTATGCACTTGCCTACTCTGCCTACCCCTGGTTCCGGCCCTGCTCCTTACCCTAAAGCTCTGTACTGTTCACACCTGAGACCCATACTGAAACTTCCCACATTGTTCACCTGTTCACACGGATAGGTTTCCCTCTCCTGCTCTGTTCTGCCTTCCCTATGCTTCCAATGTGCGCCATAATCTGCCTGCCCTATGTTCCCTGTGTGTGCCATACTCTGCCTGCCCAATGTTCCCAAAAGTATTTTCTCACCTCAGAGCAGCGGAATATGAATGAAATATTAATGGTCAATATGATTACTTTTGAGCACTGCAGCCAAGTTTGGGAGTTTTACTTTGAAAGCAGCAAGTAAGTTGCAGGTAAAACTTAGTCCCTTTGTAAAATGTATAATGAAGCAATAGAATTCTTAATGAATCAGATAAAATTGAGCATAGGACTGGCCAGATATGGGATGACTTTGACGTAGTTGGCCAGCTTAAATATATTGCAATATATGGACAAACAATCCCTGTGTTGTTTAAAGGGTAAGGCATTTTTTAGTAGCAGTATGCACAAAACGTCGCTGTCTTAAATATATTGATAATGGGTTGAGTGCAGAGGACCTCTTGTAGTTGACTATATGTATTTTGTGGTCACACCCTCATTGCACCCCCGCCTAATGGTTTTAAAAAATTGTGGTGAGCACAACTTTCCCTTGTTCACTAAATATCCCTGGTTTAGTCACTCAATGGCACTATGTTCTAATATAAAAACTAAGCATGCATGTACTTGGGGTCCATTTTACAGTCCCCTTACCTGAGTAGGCAGGAAGGGTTTGCACTTGGAACCTAAACAAGGTCAGGTCTAGTTAGCGATAGGGTACTCATATTGATAGATCACTCTAAGAGTGGTAGATAGTTATGCTATTTATCCAAGCCTCCACCGAGGAGTGTTGAGTGGGATTAGGAACCCAAGGACTAATTGCACAGAAGTAGGGACTAAGTGTTACAGTTTACTATACTTAGGGTAAAGGCTGAAAGCTGGGTGTACAATACCTCCATTGACGCTGTTTTCTCTCTCTTACAAATGCGGGGTCTACACATTTCTACAACAAATTGGTTCTATAGTTGAGTTGCAAGAACCATTGGCACCCAATTATTGTGCATTCATACAGTTACAGTTGCAAATCACCCTGCTTCCACACTGTTGATAAGGCTCATCCCCTGAGAATCAAGGTCTCATCCAGAGCAATATTGAGGTAAAGCAACTAGTTGAGAGTAACAGTGATGCTTATTGTACTAAAGCCTTTTGTAACATTTGTAAGCATACATAGGGTGCACGATGATACTTGCTGAGTGCACTTTACAGAACCTGACAAAATACACAAAGTATAGTTACATGCGTTGTACATAGAAGATCTAAGGACTCATTTACTATTTTCCTGGACTAAGGAACACAGAATTCTGCCCCCCATGCAGAGAGAACTTGCCACGGGAAATATTGTGTACATTGCTGCTGGGGCAATGCAGCCCTGTGCATAATGCCTGTCTATGGCAGAATTCAGTGCTGCAGAATGCAGACAGTGCTACAGTATATTCAACACATATTGCAGTTCTTTTTATACCATTGCGAGTGCAAAATGCTTGCACCATTAGACAACCCATCAAGTATTGTGCAAAGTCTTGATCTTCTCAAATTTTAAATATTTCTATTTTAATCAGTTTTGATAAATGTTCAATCACAAAGTCAGATACATTTGCTCCTCCATTCTAGCTTCCTTAAATCCTGAATACCTATAGCTAAGCCCCATCCTTATGTAATTTCATAAACTTTAGTTACTGTGGTGGGAGCAGAATAAAAAATAGCTTGGGAGAGACTACTCCAAAATCTCAGTTGTCAGGGGCCATCTGGCTGCAACGTGCTTTACTCCACCATCCCTGCCCCATTAAACTATGGTCCCTGTGAGAAGAGACCCGACTTCTGTCAGAATAAATGACTTTAGTCTGCAGAAAAACTCTTGTCATATTTACCCTGCGAGGTCAGCAAGATGGATGTCAGGTCTCTAATAATAAAAGTTAGTCAGGAGGAAAGCATCACTGGAAATAGGGGGATGTGGAAATACAAAACAATGCCAGCAACCCAAACAATGCAAACAAACTCAAGTGTTTCTTTTGGAGCTGTTTTTACTTCCAATGAATTGCATTTACTTTGTTTTTAGATCATTCTTGTTGCATTGATGTGTTTTTTGTTACGACTTAAGAACTTAAGTTCTTCTCCTGGAGAATCACTGAGATTCTCTTGCTTCTCCACTGACTTTCCCCAGATACCCAGGATTCACCCTCAATCCAAACACATACACACAAATCATGGTGCACGATATCTCAGTGCGGGGAATGTGACTAATGAACCAATCAAAAAATTCAGCATGAAAATGTTGGTGCTATGTAAATAAAGGATAATTATAAAGTTGTTGATCCCATATATCGTACTTTACTATACGTTTTTAGAAACTGACCTTTGATTGCAGTTTTTCTTTCTTTTGGTAAAATGTGTGATTATTTTACCCAGAATCATAGAGTATCGCTTATTGTCCTGGGAAAGACATCAATAACAATAAATTTGTGTGTTATGGGGCCAGACATTCTGGATGCATCTCCACTCAATTATACTAATGAAATGTCCATTGATTGCTAAATATTAATGTGAGAAGAAATACAGCTGCTGAGTGGCATCTAAGTAACACCTTGTAAACCAAATTTATGGGGGGATGACCATCCAAGACTTGGGTGCAAAGGAAGTGGATTGAAGCACCAAAGAGGAGAAGAGTAAGCCCAGATAGAGGAGGATGATAGAGATCACTCGCAGATCTCTGTGTGATATTACACAGGCTGTGGTCTCTTCAATTTGACTTTGCTGTAAGGCAAGCAGAGTGCTTACAGGTCATCTGTTTTTGTTAGATTAATTTGATTCAGCATTTAGAAATAGAAGGCTGATGCTGAGCCCACTAATGGCTCTCTGCAGGTGACATTGTAGTTGGTCAATGCTATCCACCCCCATTAAAAAAGGGGAAAAATAATCACAGTGGCTTTCGTCTTGAAAAAAAAGACATTATTTTCACTTACCTTGTGATGCATTCACAAAGCTTATTTTTAGGAAACTAGTTGAAAAGCTTGGATTCAGAATAATTAATTTTGTTGAAGCTATTTGCCTCGGAGCAATGTCAAACAGAAGCTCTGTCTAACTGACTAATGAAACATATATACGGTGTATATACACACACATATGTCTAGAATACAAATTATTTTCAACCCCCCAAAGTAATATATTTTTACAATAATACAAATGTTTTATACCATTTACATATGTACTATATATAAATTTTGGCAGAAAATGTCCAGCAAGCTAATACAAGTATGGAATCTCCTATCCATAAACCTGTTATCCAGAAAGCTCAGAATTAGGGAAAAGTCATCTCCAAGTGTTTATATAAAGCAAATATTTTTTTAAAATATATATATCCCTTTTCTTTCTTGTAATAAAACAGCCCTTGATGGTAATTAAGCTGCATGAATCCATATTGGTGACAAAACAATCCTATTGTAGTTATTTAGGGGGTTATTTGTTCAATTTTTTTTTCTGGTCGGACTTTAAAGGGAGGAAAACCCCAATAATTTGAATTTTTGAATTTGAATTTTTCAAGATTTTTTTAAACCCAGATGTTAATAGTCTGAATAAAAAAGCGTATCGCAGACCTGCTGAGATCATGTAGAAACCAATGGCAGATGTCCCATTGACATTTTGAAGATATTCTGATCTGCACTGGGTTTTGTTCAATAATCCAAAGATTTCGTGGTTGTGGGCATCAAAGCTGAAAAAGTCAAAGGTTTTGAGAGTCAAATCAGAAAAAGTCAAAGTTTTTGGCAGCAAATCCGAAAAAAAACGTATGATTCTGATTTTTTTTTTTGAGTCTTTTCCCTCAAAATTTTTTTTAGAGAAAATGTATTGATAAATAGAGAGGAAAAGTCAGTGTGTATTTGGGGATTTTCTGAAAATTTTGGATTTTTATAAGTAACTCCCTAAATGTTTAAATTATTATATTATATTAAATCAGGTATGCTGATTCAAATTAAGGGAAAAAACTTAACCTGGAAGCCTATCGCTATATCTAACAGCTGATCATATTCTCTCTACTGTATACTCATCTGGTTTTTCTGTATTTCTATAAATTGTTGTGATGCATAATTAGATGAAATGGGGCAGCTGCACAATTTTAGTCATAACTTACATTTGTAAGATTATAGTCACAATGGCACCTTTGGCTGCAGCTGACGCTCAGAGTGATTGGCTGCTGGAGACCTGAATCTCAAGCTGTGAGTTATTGATATGTCTGCCAGAGGGCCCATGATGTACAAGTCAGACAGAACTCTTTAGATTTTCTCAAAACTGTTGCATGCTAGACAGATAATGGAGTATCTCGTGCAACAGAAGCTTTAGTTGACATTTTGTGACATTAAAAAGTACTTGCACTAAATAGAGATGGCGCGAACTGTTCGCCGGCGAACTTGTTCGCGCGAACATCGGGTGTTCGCGCGAACATCGGGTGTTCGCGCACGCCGGAAGTTCGCGAACGTCGCGCGACGTTCGCCATTTTGGGTTCGCCATTGTTGGCGCTTTTTTTTGCCCTCTCACCCCAGACCAGCAGGTACATGGCAGCCAATCAGGAAGCTCTCCCCTGGACCACTCCCCTTCCCTATAAAAAACGAAGCCCTGCAGCGTTTTTTCACTCTGCCTGTGTGTGCTGAAGAGATAGTGTAGGGAGAGAGCTGCTGCCTGTTAGTGATTTCAGGGACAGTTGAAAGTTTGCTGGCTAGTAATCGTTTTGATACTGCTCTGTTATTGGAGGGACAGAAGTCTGCAGGGGTTTGAGGGACATTTAAGCTTAGGTAGCTTTGCTGGCTAGTAATCTACCTTCTACTGCAGTGCTCTGTATGTAGCTGCAGTGGGCAGCTGTCCTGCTTCTGATCTCATCTGCTGACTGCTGCAATAACAGTAGTCCTTGTAAGGACTGCTTTTATTTATTTTTTTGTTCCAATACAGAGCAGTATCAAGCAGATTACTAGCCAGCAAACTTACTATCATCTGTCCCTGAAATCACTAACAGCTCTCCCCCTACACTATCTCTTCCAAGCACACACAGGCAGATTTTTCAGATACATTTTTGCCCTTGATCCCCCTCTGGCATGCCACTGTCCAGGTCGTTGCACCCTTTAAACAACTTTAAAATCATTTTTCTGGCCAGAAATGTCTTTTTTAGATGTTAAAGTTCACCTTCCCATTGAAGTCTATGGGGTTCGCGAACCGTTCGCGAACCGCTCGCATTTTTGCGCAAGTTCGCGAATATGTTCGCGAACTTTTTTTCCGACATTCGCTACATCCCTAGCACTAAATACTTATCTTCCGTTTTTAAACAAGACAGTGTGCGAACCATCCATACACAGTAAGTATAGATGCAAGTATTTTGCATATCTTATTTATCTATAGTTATATAATTAAGGAGTTTGCTTTGGGTTCTATTATACTGTATATTAAAATAAAAATAAGACTAATAAAAGTGTATGGAATTTAGGCTTTTTTAGGTGGGACCATCACCCAAAAAAATATTCAAAATCCTATTTTATCACATTAGTCAAGCAAAATGAAGTTTAATTCCACTATATTAATTATCTGAATCTTTTTTCCATCAGTCTGTGAACTCATTATTATAGCAAGGAGGCAGGGGCCATTTTGTGGACACTGTTATTAAGACAAGCCTTGCTTGCTTGCTCAAAATCTTCTTTCAGCAATAGAATGGGGGACCTGATGCCCATTCTCATGCACTGGCTAAACAATTAAATGGTGAAGGGAATGTGAGGAGGGCCAGGGTCAGACTGGGGGGCCCGGGGCCCACCGGGACTGCTGTGCAGGGCCTCCGCTACCTACTGTTAGGCGAAGTGCTGCTCGGCATACTTGCCCAGTCGGCGCATCGTGCATGCGCAAAGATCACTAGGCATGCATGCGCAAACGGCGCTAGGAGTGCATGCGCAAATGGCGCTGTGATGTACCAAAAAACTGTTTGGGAGAGGGGGTCTGGCCCGGCAGGTGCCCATCTGGTATTTTCCCGCTGTCCCGCCGGGCCAGTCCGACACTGAGGAGAGCAGTGACATCTAGGAAGTGCTGAACGGAAAGTGAAAGTAATTATCTGACCCACCTCTATGCCCAGGGCATAGAGGAGGGGCAGACAATATTTGATTGACAGCTGAGATTTTTAAATGAGCTTACAACAGCTATGAATGCTTTAATAAAAAATAGAAATTAAATTTCATGTTTAATTTGAAAATTACTTTTATTATAGCTTTTTGTGTCTGGGTGACCAGTCCACTTTAAATAAAAAAATAAACACATTAAAGAAATCTGTATTTTCAACAATATGCCTAGTGGTACAAGGTCATCTCATGCAACTGGAGGAAATGCATAAATTAAGTCATTCTTTATTATAAATTAATTGATGGCATTTTGTTTCATTGTGGTGGTAGAAATGGTTAATTCTGTAGATAAATGATAAATTATTAGATGGATTTCCAGATTCTAAAGGTGTCTAAGATTATTGATCCAGAACCCTGTCTATTTATTACTCCAGGGAAAATGTGGTTGCCATATTAGCATCAGGAAGGAATTTATTTTTTCCATTATGGATGGAGTGGCTAATGATTCAAGTAGGTTATTTATTTATTTATTTTGTCTTCTGTGGGCCAACATAAATAGGGTATTCTTGGAGAATAGAAATATATATATATATATATATACATATATATATATATATACATATATATATATATATATATATATATATATATATATAGTCTATCCAAGGTTAAAAATAATAGATATTCTAATTAGGATGTTTGGTGCTGTCAAGATTCCAAAAACTAAGACAGAAATTGATATCATTTGGAAACTTTAGCATAACTTACTATATCTCCTACTTGAAACATTATTTGCTGCAAGAAACAGACATTCTTTTTATTATCTGGAGAATGATTGGACAATAAACTATGGGAAATATTGGGAATAATATTGGAGGTGCTATGTTGAGGTGCTATGTAACATGAGCTATGACCTCAAACTGAAAAGAATGCATTTAAATATATACTTAATAAATCTAAAATATGTTTATATTAAGGAAGTAGAAATAAAAATATCCAGCACATTAGTATGTAGTGTTAAAAGTCTTAATCATAGGCAAGTTAATATTTCCACTTTTGAGTATGGTTTAATATATAATCTGCTACCCACTTGTATGGAATACCCTTCAAGCTTTGAATTTTCATGGGTAGGCTTTCATAAGCCCAGAGCTGTGTCCAGGACTGTGCCATACAATTGCTGAGTGGCCAGTTTTTTTTTCCCCTGCCGTTTCCTTGCTCACTCCATGCTGACCACGTTGGTCTAAGACTGCCTGAGGTTCAGTGCCGCATTGATTTTTCTCCCTTTCTTTTTCCACAATACTGACAGAACCATACATCCAAAGCAAATACAGAAACGCATTCAGCAGTGATAAAATATCTTTCACTTACTTTCAGCTGCATCAAAGATTGACTCCTGTTTTTACACATTGTTAAAATCCCAAATGTTTAGAATGAATTTCCAATTTTCCAAGAACTAATATGCGCTTAAAAATCACCTCTTAGAGAAGAATAAGGCACATGAAAAATGCATATCCATATGAGTATAACGGTGAGTGTAGGTGAGAGAGATTCAACTGTGAATGCATTTAAGTGCTTGTGTGCCCTGCAAGCATCTCATTCTTCAATCTCTGCCTGACCAGAATATCAAGAATCTGATTTCTAGAACAGTTATGCAAAACACAACTTTAATTAGCTTGCATGATTTTCAATTTATATATGTACATGCTGAGAGATTTTGCACAAGGATTTGATTTGAAATCCTTCATTTAATTATATTACCACTACAATAATTAGATCAGCATTCAAAAGTGTACAAAAACTAATATATTTTTATTCAAGTTTAGGGTATATTTGAGCCCTAACCATAAAACTCCAAACACTTTAAACATTAACTTAGAGAATAAAAATTACAGAAGTACCAAATGTCTAAATATATATATATATATATATATATATATATATATATATATATATATATATAGCAATGAAGAAGATAAGCACAGATAATTCCACTGTCCATTGACAAACACACTTTAATTTTCACATAGCACACTAGAATAAAAATATAATACCTTACAAATATGTTTGCTTCAATGAAGACGTTGAAATACAAATTTTGATTTAGTGCATTTTTAACAACAAAAAAGTCTAAAAACTGCTATTTACCTAATGGTCCCCAAGAGTGTATTTCTTTTGAATAGACTAAAAAAAACAGCAGCAAAATAAGCAGGTGATTCCAATCAATAAAGCTTGAGGACTATATTGATTAGAAGAACTCCATGCTTTAGTCATTAACCCTTCGATTGCTCTACTAAAGTGAGCGCGCGTTTATGCTGGAAATATTGTCAAACCCACTGCAAAATACAACAGATCACATTATATGGTGCAGTGCTTTTATTCTGTAGTGAAAACTGAACATTTTGACCACGTAGACGCTAGAGATGCACGCAAATCATTGTTTCGATTCGCTTGAAATCTGCCAATTGCAATCCCTGCAAACAGGAATTTGTGCATGTGTTTAACTAAAGCCTAAATTGGATATTCGAATTTTAGGAAAGAAATCAGCTGTGAGCAAACAAATTGTCAAGTTCAAACGTGTAGAACAGTGATCCCCAACCAGTAGCTCGTGAGCAACATGTTGCTCACCAACCCCTTGGATGTTGCTCCCAGTGGCCTCAAAGCAGGTGATTATTTTTGAATTTCAGGCTTGGAGGCAAGTTTTGGTTGTATAAAATCCAGGCGTTCTGCCAAACAGAGCCTCAATGTAGGTTACAATCCACATAGGGGCTACCAAATGGCCAATCACAGCCCTTATTTGGCACCCCAAGAACATTTTTCATGCTAGTGTTGCTCCCCAACTCCTTTTACTTCTGAATGTTGCTCACTGCTTTAAAAGGTTGGGGATCCCTGGTGTAGAACATACAATAACAGGAGTTGAAGTGTTAACTTAAATTTAAATTTGCCATCAAAAAATATTTTTATTCTGATAGATGCCCTTAAATTATTCAGAGGCTTTATCGAAAGACCTTATGGTATTGATTTGCAAGTGTGGGGGGAGGGGCTTGCTTTATTTACCTATTTTCTTTTCAAAAAAGAATACAAAGCACTGTCACGGGATGAGCAAAACATTTTGCCTTGGGTTTTTTTGCCTACAAAAATCGCCCATAGACTATAATTTATAGTAAAAAAAAGTCACGCAGTTTGAAAAATTGTCATACAATTTGATACCCATTGTGGGACATTCACCAAGATTCGTAGATGCGCCAGGCGTAACTTCGCCGCACTTCGCCACACATTTCGCCAGGCGTAGTTTCGCCAGCGCTCCGCAAATTCACTAAAATCTGAAGTTGCTCTCAGGGGTAGCGTAAGGTTGTGAAGTTGCGATAGCGTTGATTCGCTAAGCAAAGCGAAGTTACACTAGCGATGGTTAATTTGCATACGGCGCCAAATTCAGATTTCAATGGAGGAATACATACAATCACTACAAATGCCTGGGAAACCTTCAAAACATCAAATAACATTTTTATTTTGCCCTACACATGTGCCCATTGTATAGTTAAGTTGCCATGAGTTAGGAAATGTAGGGGGAAGGAGGGGAGCCCCAAAAAAATTTTCGATCTTTTTCAGCCTATCACCCATAATATAGAAAAAACGCCAGCGTTTTTTGGGACTTAGAAAAAATTTGAACTTTTTTGAAGCAATCCCTATCTACTCTATTGTGATTTGCCTGGTCTGAGGTGGCGAAGGAAGTCTAGCGTAAAAGGTAGCGTTCAGTACAATGCGCGCGTTAGTGAATTTGCGTAGTTACGTCCGTTGCGCAAATTCGCCAGGCGTAAAGGTGGGAAGTAACACTAGCGAATTGACGTTAGCGTTAGGCGCTTCGGCGCATAGTGAATTTGCCCCATTGACTTTGGCAACTTGGTGACTTTCTTGCCTTTTAACAAATTTTTGGTGAAGCAAAATGGGTCAAATTCGCTCATCACTAAGCACTTATAAACCATACTATAGACAGTACGCCCTTAATTATCAAAATCTTGTTCCTACATAACATTGTCTGAGAATGGAATAATCAGCTTTTTTTTCCCTAGACATTTCTACACTACTGGACTCTGAAGCTACCACAGCTACTTTGGGGCATATTTATCAAGGGTCGAAAATCGAATTGAAAAAACTTCGAAATTCGATCAAATTAGATTAAAAGTTTTTTCCAAAAAAAACTTTGATTCTTTGATTCCAAATAGGTTCTAGGAGGTCCCCCATAGGCTAAAACAGCCATTCGGCAAGTTTTAGATGGCAAATGTTCAAAGTCGAATTTTTAAAGAGACAGTACATGATAAATTTCGATATTCAAATGTTCTAATTCTTTGCAAATTCAAATTTTCAAATCAAAAATTCACCTCGACCTTTGATAAATCTGCCCCTTTGTGTGTCAGTTGTGCACATCTGTGAAAAGCTACTGATTGTAAATTGTATTTGCTTGAAGTATTGCTTGTGAGTTATATTTAATTCAATATATACTATAATGTTTTTAATATTTATAATACAAACAGTGCCACTACTAGCTTTGGATTCAGGCTAATAGTCATGGAACCTTATTATGCACATTGGTTTATTTATTACAAAGCTGCAGGCTTCCCTGCATTTGCTTTGCATTTGTATTTTCTTCATCATATGATAACTGGTCCCAGCATTTATGCTGTTCTCTGTACAAAGCATAGCTGCATATTTCTGTATTAAATAGGCCAAAAGCATTCACGATAATGGAGATAAAAGCAGAATGCAGCAATAAACAGGAAGCTTAGACACCTACGAATCTGTAGATCGCTGATATATATATATATATATATATATAGTAGAAACAAGAGATCCTCTGCACTCAACCCATTATCAATATATTTAAGACAGAGACACTTTGTGCATACTGCTACTGAAAAATGCCTTACCCTTTAAACAACACAGGGATTGTTTGTCCATATATTGCAATATATTTAAGCTGGCCAACTACGTCAAAGTCATCCCTTATCTGGCCAGTCCTACTCTCAATTTTTATCTGATTCATTAAGAATTCTACTGTTCAATTATACATTTTACAAAGGGACTAAGTTTTACCCGCAACTTACTTGCTGCTTTCAAAGTAAACTCCAAACTTTGGATGCCCTTTTATTAGACACCAGTGGGATCACCTGACTATAGCTGGGAAGGGTGGGGGCTACAACATGGAGCTGGTCACTGCTCCTGTATAAACTATAACAAGCAAGGGGAAGTTGTGCTCAACCACTAACTTAAAAACATTAAGAGGGGGTGCAATGAGGCAGTGACCACAATATACATATAGTAGAAACAAGAGATCCTCTGCACTCAACCCATTATCAATATATTTAAGACAGAGACACTTTGTGCATACTGCTACTGAAAAATGCCTTACCCTTTAAACAACACAGGGATTGTTTGTCCATATATTGCAATATATTTAAGCTGGCCAACTACGTCAAAGTCATCCCTTATCTGGCCAGTCCTACTCTCAATTTTTATCTGATTCATTAAGAATTCTACTGTTCAATTATACATTTTACAAAGGGACTAAGTTTTACCCGCAACTTACTTGCTGCTTTCAAAGTAAACTCCAAACTTTGGATGCCCTTTTATTAGACACCAGTCTAGTCTCTGTCTTAAATATATTGATAATGGGTTGAGTGCAGAGGATCTCTTGTTTCTACTATATGTATATTGTGGTCACTACCTCATTGCACCCCCTCTTAATGTTTTTAAGTTAGTGGTTGAGCACAACTTCCCCTTGCTTGTTATAGTTTATACAGGAGCAGTGACCAGCTCCATGTTGTAGCCCCCACCCTTCCCAGCTATAGTCAGGTGATCCCACTGGTGTCTAATAAAAGGGCATCCAAAGTTTGGAGTTTACTTTGAAAGCAGCAAGTAAGTTGCGGGTAAAACTTAGTCCCTTTGTAAAATGTATAATTGAACAGTAGAATTCTTAATGAATCAGATAAAAATTGAGAGTAGGACTGGCCAGATAAGGGATGACTTTGACGTAGTTGGCCAGCTTAAATATATTGCAATATATGGACAAACAATCCCTGTGTTGTTTAAAGGGTAAGGCATTTTTCAGTAGCAGTATGCACAAAGTGTCTCTGTCTTAAATATATTGATAATGGGTTGAGTGCAGAGGATCTCTTGTTTCTACTATATGTATATTGTGGTCACTACCTCATTGCACCCCCTCTTAATGTTTTTAAGTTAGTGGTTGAGCACAACTTCCCCTTGCTTGTTATATATATATATATATATATATATATATTGACATATATATGGAAACATTTTACTCTTCCAAGGTTCTACAAACTGGGTGCAAAACAAATGCAGAACTGCAGGTGATGCAGAACAACCAGTGGCCCGGAACCTCAGTAGATCTCACAGAATTTGATTGGATAGAAAGCTTGAATTAAAAATGTGATTGTAATGTAAATGTGCTATTGCTAATGTCTTTATTTTGTTTAGTTATGTTTTCCTTTTTTCTTTTCTTTTTTTGATTTTCTATTTCTATTGCTCTCCTGTTAACAAGCAGCAGCTTTGTGACCCAATGTATACAACATGATTTAAATTCTTAAAAAACCCTACATAAAAATGATTGTTAAAAAAAAAAAAAATTGGATGTGATTGAAGATATGGCATTTACAGTCAATCAGAAGGGGTGTCCAGGTCCCAATTTGGAGGCCCGGATTTGTGGCAAGGCCACATAGGCCCGGGCCTAGGGCGGCGTAAGTTTAGGCCCATTGAGAACACAGAGTTCCCTATCGCACCCCAGCGCAATAGCGTATGTACATATGCGCTTGCGGGAGGGGGTGTGTGCAGACCATGGCGCTAGGACCGCACTGATGCCTGTGAACCTCCAGTAATAACTTGAAACTAAAAGCTCAGCAAGAGCTAAAAATATACAGATGAAATACATCTAACTCCATTGTTCATAAAGTCATGATGTGCAAAGTCCATCAAAAATCCTATCCTCAAAACCCCTTCTGTTCATATAATGAACTTATTTTTCTTTTAAAGAAATGCCAAATCCTTAATCCAGTTTCAAGAAACGACACTTTACTCGTAGGAAACTTAAAGTTTCAATGTTGTAGCTGCTAAAGCTATTACTAATCTCTGCACAATACTAATGGGACACAAGTTCAGCAGATGTGACAAAATTAGGGGGTCCTCCCCCTAGTGCAGTGTTCTCAGTTCAATGAAAGGATCCCAAACAAAACACATGAGATCATTACAGGGATCACCAGCACCAGTTCACCTCAAATAGAATGTGACTTGAGTTCCCATGGGTAAAGGGGAAAAAACAATAAAAACACCTCTTAAGCACCTCTTAGTGAAGTGGTCCTATAATTTTACTGTACAGGTATGGGTTTCATTATCTGGATTCCAATTATCTCTGTAATAAATAACTATTACATTGGAGGCAAAAAAAAATCCTATTGGGTTTAATTAATGTTGAAATGATTTTTCAGTAGACTTAAGGTATGGAGATCCAAATTATGGAAAGATCCATTATCTGGAAAACTCCAGGTCCTGAGCACTTTGGATAACAGGTCCCATCCCTGTACTAAATTTTCCCAAACCGTGTGCCCCACAGGCAAGAATGTTTTGATTACTAAAAGCATTAGCAATGCTTTTTTACTGAAGAACCTGTTTTGACTTAACATTTCCATGATGGCTACATGGGCTCAATGCAGATAAACATACAGTCGACAGTTGATTTACTGAAAACCAGAAATGTAACAATATAGAATTTATATTATATTATATATTTATACAGTCCGGTCCAGGAGTTTAAGCAGTGTATAATTTACAATCTATGGCACTGTAAATACATGGTTTGCTGTCGTGTACATATACATAGACGACAGCAAACAATGTATTTACACACAATGGTGATGTCACTGCAATGGGGAACTCCCACTCATGACTTTTTATAATCCTGAAGAAGGCTTACAAGTAGGGGCCGAAACGTTGAAATAAACTTTTTTGCTTTTCACTATGAGAAAGTCCTGTGAGTGCGGTTATTGGCTAAACATTATAAGTATTTTGAACCAACACCCAGGCATGTCCACTGGATGATCGTTGTGCACCAGATTAGGGATTTATCTTATATATATATATATATATATATATATATATATATATATATATATATATATATATAGATATATGATTTTGTTAGGTTGAAAGAAGCATCACCTTTATAATTACAGTGTTGATTTAACCAATAAAGTAACAATTAAAGGAGATGGATTTAAAGGCTTGTTGCATTTTTTATGTCAAAGTGCATGTGATGGATTGGCTTAGTGGCACTGTTGCTGCACCAAAGGAGATAATAGCCTATTGAAAATCAATGAGAAATTCTTATGACTTCTACCAAGATACTGTCTATAATGCGCCATGCAGTTATCGTTTTTATCATTTTTTTAATGCTTCAAATAAACATTTCCACTTATCACCGGCATGCAGGGTCAGCCATAGGTTAACTACCGCCATGTGCAAATACTGAAATGGCAGCTAACTGCAAATTAAATAATCAGCAAACACATATTGTGGGTTATACTAATCACAATTATTAATGTGCCTTCACAGAATAATATGTCTCACACACCATATTGTGTGTTATACGTAAGCACATATTCATTATGAGAGGGGGTTTTTTTTTGTTTTTTTTTTTATTCCACCATTAATTTAGTGAGTGAGTTTTTTAGACCTCCTGCTAGCTTTTCTCAGAGTTTGCAGTTCCCATAACCAATCCAAAAAGCAATGAAAGCAAAATAATAAAGAAGGATCAAGGGTCACAAAGTGTTCTCAGTAATGTTTGCCCTGCTCATTAACCCGACTACCAGTCAGATACATGTTTTCTGTGCAGGAATTGTACTTGCACATTGTAATAAAATATACTATTGTTTGCCCAGGAGCAGCAACCCATATCCACCAATCAGCAGACCTGAATTTGTGGCTGCATGCAGGACCAGCTGCATTTTAAGGAGCACTGGGGACGCATACTCCTGTATGGGTAAACTCCAGTGCTCCATGCATGCATGCGCAAGCCTGTGCGGGCGCAAGGACCCTGCTGCCTTATTATATTGCAGTTTGTTTTTTTGTGTCTTGCTTACATTCGAGTCTGTTCTTCAAGCCACTGCAAGATTTTTAAGGTAATTGTCAACCTAACAGTCACAGAACAATTTGATTCCAAACTAGAGAGCCGTAGAACAAAACTATGATTAAACCAGTTCCAAACCATTTATTGTATGGTGAACACCCCCTCTGAGCTAAGCAACTTTCCATGGGCATGTTAGCAGTATAAAGGTGGCCATACACGGGCCGATAAAAGCTGCCGACAGACCAAGTCGGCAGCTTATTGGCCCGTGTATGGGCCCCCCCCGACGGGCTTCCCCGATCGAGATCTGGCCGAAAATCGAGAGGATAGACAAATATTTATTTTTGCTTAAAACCATATCGTTTGGAGAACAGGATAAGCATAGGAAATATTGCATGCACAATCATGTAAATAGAAAGTTATATTCACTCTTTTTTATATTCACTTTTTTGCATATATTTCTTGGTACACATGACCCTTTCTCCTTTTTCCCAGTCATGTTACATAGTTACATAGTTACATAGTTAAATTGGGTTGAAAAAAGACAAAGTCCATCAAGTTCAACCCCTCCAAATGAAAACCCATCATCCATACACACACCCCTCCCTACTTTTAATTAAAATTCTTTATACCCATACCTATACTAACTATAGAGTTTAGTATCACAATAGCCTTGGATATTATGTCTGTCCAAAAAATCATCCAAGCCATTCTTAAAGGCATTAACTGAATCAGCCATCACAACATCACCCGGCAGTGCATTCCACAACCTCACTGTCCTGACTGTGAAGAACCCTCTACGTTGCTTCAAATGAAAGTTCTTTTCTTCTAGTCTAAAGGGGTGGCCTCTGGTACGGTGATCCACTTTATGGGTAAAAAGGTCCCCTGCCATTTGTCTATAATGTCCTCTAATGTACTTGTAAAGTGTAATCATGTCCCCTCGCAAGCGCCTTTTTTCCAGAGAAAACAACCCCAACCTTGACAGTCTACCCTCATAATTTAAGTCTTCCGTCCCTCTAACCAATTTAGTTGCACGTCTCTGCACTCTCTCCAGCTCATTTATATCCCTCTTAAGGACTGGAGTCCAAAACTGAACTGCATACTCCAGATGAGGCCTCACCAAGGACCTATAAAGAGGCATAATTATGTTTTCATCCCTTGAGTTAATGCCCTTTTTTATGCAAGACAGAACTTTATTTGCTTTAGTAGCCACAGAATGACACTGCCCAGAATTAGACAACGTGTTATCTACAAAGACCCCTAGATCCTTTTCATTTAAGGAAACTCCCAACACACTGCCATTTAGTGTATAACTTGCATTTATATTATTTTTGCCAAAGTGCATAACCTTGCATTTATCAACGTTGAACCTCATTTTCCAGTTTGCTGCCCAGTTTTCCAGTTTAGACAGATCACTTTGCAAAGTGGCAGCATCCTGCATGGAACCTATAGTTCTGCACAATTTAGTATCATCTGCAAAAATAGAAACAGTACTTTCAATGCCCACCTCCAGGTCATTAATAAACAAGTTGAAAAGCAAGGGACCTAGTACAGAGCCCTGCGGTACTCCACTAACAACACTGGTCCAATTAGAAAATGTTCCATTTACCACCACTCTTTGTAGTCTATCTTTTAGCCAGTTCTCTATCCAGGTACAAATACTATGTTCCAGGCCAACATTCCTTAATTTAACCAGTAACCTTTTGTGTGGCACTGTATCAAATGCTTTAGCAAAGTCTAAGTAAATCACATCCACTGCCATCCCAGAATCGAGGTCTCTACTTACATTCTCGTAAAAAGAAATTAAGTTAGTCTGGCAAGATCTATTACACATAAAACCATGCTGGCACAAACTCATAGTATTATGATTTGCTATGAAGTCCACTATCTTATCCTTTATTAACCCTTCGAAAAGCTTTCCTAATACTGACGTCAGACTAACTGGCCTATAGTTTTGAGGCTGAGAACGGGATCCTTTTTTGAATAGAGGCACCACATTAGCAATTCGCCAGTCTCTCGGCACAATGCCAGATCTCAATGAATCCTGAAAAATTAAGTAAAGAGGTTTGGCAATCACAGAGCTAAGCTCGCTAATTACCCTGGGATGAATACCATCTGGCCCTGGACCTTTGTTAATCTTAACATGTTCAAGTCTCTTTTGAATTTCTTCATGTGTGAACCATGCATCATTAGTTGTATTACTATAATTGGGAGTGTTAAGAAGGAAACCTTCACTTACTGGTTCTTCATTTGTGTACACAGATGAAAAATACGAGTTCAGAATCTGCGCTTTTATTTTGTTTTCATCAACCAGCTGACCCCCCTCTGATAGTAAGGGTCCCACCCCTTCCTGCTTCATTTTTTTACTATTGACATATTTAAAAAATAATTTTGGATTTGGATTGTGAATATAGTTCAGTTTCAGTTAGTGTAATCCCTTTGTTCTTGACAAGAGGACTCCTCAATTGACCCTTCCCTTTCAGCCATCCGACTGATCCCCATTGTTACTTACCTAAATGAAACACCAGGAGCCAGAAATGGGGCAAACCACCCCACACTGCTGTAACAAATACAACTTTAAATACATCATCTTATGTTCACTGTTTGGATCCAGAGGAAGGCAAAAATCCAGCCCAAAGCCAGTGCTAATTACTGTATGCCTCAAGAAGGAAAAAATTCCTTCCTGACCCCCATGACGGTCGGAAACATTCCCTGGATCAAACATTTTACATTCATTTAACATGAAAAATATCTTGCAGACTCTCATTTATATACAGTATAACAGTACCAAAACCACAATACAATAAAAGTGTATTCGGGAAAACATCCACATTTGGTTATTAATATATAATATGAGAACATAAAGAAGAGAAACTCCTGACATTTCACAAAATATGCAAAAAGAGTGGAGGGTGGGTGGTTTGTGTGTTCCTGCTCATTAGATAAGGAAGTGAACTGCTTTTTCCACTGATAGCACACCCCTCTCTTTCACCACCCCACAATCCAGCTGTCAACTCATAGCTTCTCACCCAATCACAGTTGAAACTGATTCCGCCAGTTTTTAAACATAAACCAGTGTAATCTGGCTGCTGGTCATTAGGATCCCTTACCATGCAGCTCCAGGGCTTTCCATTCACATAACACATCAGCCTGGTTATTTGATTACAGAAGAGAAAATGGAGAGGGTTTTGATGATACACGACACAACATAACATTAAATATGTCCACAGAAGTTTTTAATTATAAAGGGGGCTGATTTATTATAGATTGAATTTGGGAATCTAGGTTTGCCAACAGTTCTAATTATTTTACAATTTATCAAAACTTCCCTGACTGTCAGGAACTTTTCCAGGAAGGTGGTTAAGGAATTGACAGGGTTATCTAAGCTGACACCTGTTCCAATTCATCAGAATGCATTCGACTACTTTAGACACCATTCTGCTCTAGTGGATGATAGCAATAATGAGCCATATTATCCTTGCTGATACTTCCTCCTCTAGGCAAATCACATGCAGGGAGAAATACTTCAATCATTATTTTAAATCCAATAATGTTTGCAACAAAACACTGATAAACTCCTTAACACTACGCACAACAATGTTCTTTTAAATACTCACATTCAAGACAAACTGTATCTTGGGCTGCACCCCCTTCTCTGGAATGCACTACCACGTTCCATTAGATTTCTCCCATTCTCTCTGCATAAATGATTTATTAGAACTAATTTGTTTAGAGAAGCTTGAAGCATTCCTTCATTATACAACATACAGTATATTCCACTCTACCTGCTATGTGCAATACTCGATGCCAAGTTTCTGACTTTGCAAATTATTGATATTTCCTATCTTTACACCTTGAGGTCTATTTATTAAAGGTCCAGTTTTAGAGGTTTTTGAAACAGTTTTACTTGGTGCAGTTTTGTATTAGATTTTTTTCTTGGTTTTTACACTCACGCATTTTTTTTAATTTTTAGAGAAATAAAAAAGCAGACATTTTTGAGAAAAAATAGGATTCGTGAAAACAAGAAAACCCACAATATTAGTAAACCTTGTATTGTATATCTCATTCTACTTATGATGGTAATCTCTAATGAGTAGAGTCTCTTTAACTCCCGCATCAGTCAGAATTTGTATGTTGTTTGTATTTTTGATGTATTCACCCTTCTATTATGAAGTGCTGCAGAAAATATAGAAAATTTCAGAATTCATGATAACTATACTTCATTTTCTATTCTATATAGGTAGCAACCCATGACTAGATGCAAATAATACAATTAAATATAAAAAGATTAAAAAATTATTTATTCATCTGTTTTTGAAGTACTGGATCTGACCACGGTTTCAGTTTTCTCATTACGTATGTTTGATAGATTTTCCCTGACTATTTTCATTACTATTCTTTTTGTTTCCATTGGCTATTATCTATTTAAATACTATTTAAAGCACTTCTTGGGTGTGATTATCCTATGACTAAGTATCCAATTTGAGGCGCAATCCGTATAAGGCTTCATAATTTGTAATTGCATTATTAACTGTGTTTCTGTGTTCCTGCTTGCTCCATTGATATTTTCATATTTATTCCCTCTATAAGGTCTTGGGCCAGTGGGACCTCAGCATCTATTGTAATGAGTTCTACCTTTATTTTGATTGGATAATTCATGATTATTGGAACCATTAGAGCCCATAAATATTAAAACAATATTGGCCAAAGAAAATAATATAGATAAGCACATTCATATATAATATACTGATTCTTCCTGTAGCTAATAAGTCATTCTCAATGACACAAAAAGTTAAGAGCAATCTTGCATATTTAACCATATAGTGTTACAAACAAAAAAAAATCCTCCATTATATCTTTAAACTGCACATTTGCTGACTTTATCAAACAGGCTGGGCAGATCAAATTTAGTTGAAGAAATGTAATTCTAGGCAATAACGGAGTCAGGGGTGATTCTGGGGCTGCTGCCATCTGAAGCAGCAGCCCATAGATTTTGGCCTACAAGGAAAGGGCCAACAGACTGGATTTACCGTGTGATTGGAGGACAGAGAGAGAGAGGGTGGGAAAAGACAGACATGTGGGGAACCAAAACATCCACTTCTTGCACTTCTTGCATACTTTGCCCACTCCCACACCTTGTGTATTACTCCCTTCCCTTTAGAGTGTATGCCTATGCATAGGGCCTTCCTCACCTTTTGTACCTGTACTGACTGTAATGTATGTAACTCCATATGTTCTATGTATATAATTCATGTGATTTAGTTTAGATTTAGTATAATCACATTTACTTTACAGTGCTACGCAATATGTTGGCGCTATATAAATACATGGTAATAATAATGATAATAAGTAACTTCCCACTGACTTTAATGGAAGGTTCACCAGGAAGTTTTGGACAATGATAAAGGTTCAGGAAGCCTACAGTGCTTAACTTTAAATTCAAAAGAAAAGAGCCAGTTGTGCCATTTTCTTAAATCTTCACAGGAAATGGTCAATACATGAAACTCACCTAAAGTCTGCTGACATCCACAAGTGGAGACTTTTTTTATTAATGGTTGAATTTTAGTGGTTTTAGGATTTTGAAATCACAACTAAACTCACAAGCTCTAAAATCCATGAAGAAAAATGTGCTGAACAATGCGTTAAAAATTATGAATACCTCAAAAATCTAAAATTTCGTTTTTCATGTCATTTCCTAGTGAAAAAATTCCAAAAACCTCTAAAAGTCCGAATTGATTTAAAGCAGTCCAATAAGATCAGCACAGCCCTTATTGACTTCCATAGGACCTCAACAACTTTTACTTGGCAAAGTTTTGCCTTAGTGGTTTTTAGAAACATAGGAAAACCACAATTTATTCGAGAAAAACGAAATTCGATTGTTAGTAAATGGGCCCCTTACTTCTTTCAAGTAAGCTTTTCCTATCCTAGTGGAATTCAAGTGTAAATAGTAATTGTTCTATTAAGGGACAATATCATGTACCTAAAGCATATAAATATGCCTTCAATTGTTGAGTAAATTGATGAGTAAATCCAAATGCCTCCATAAGTATTTACATTTATCAGTGTAATTAAAAATGATATTCAATTTTAAAACTTTTGAATTAGCTGTTCACACTTCCCATACATCCCATTCTAATAAGAGTTTTAATGAAGCCTGCATAAAAGGTATCCAAATGGCAAGTAGATCATATTGACAGAGAAGCAGAACCTGATGATATGAGATGATGAGCAAATACAACTAAACAAAATATTTCCCCTAAAGCACAGTAGTGACTCTTTTTATAAATAACACATTGATTTTATAAAGTTACATCCGCTCATCATTTTATGACATGTGATATTGCTTATAAGTGACATCTTTTAAAAGCAATGTGGTTGACTGGAGCACAAATTGTTCCTCTGTGTATTCAGTTGGAAGGCTTCCTGCCCTTTGTACACAAGCTGACACACAGTGAAGAGACATTGTTGTACACTCTAGTAAAGTGTGATATACAATTTTGCTTGATTATGTACTGGTCACTTGGAAACTTACTTCAGGATCTGCCAGTCAACAGAATAATTGTGTGACCCTGAACAAAAGCACGTATCTGGCCATTCTGTTATAATGGGTGACAGGTACTCGTGGGATCTGCAATATTATTTGAGAAACTCCACAATACCTGAAGTCTCTGGCACATGGGAAAACTTCATTGTTTTCTTATTTCAGATCCTTATAATGTATTTTATTTGCTACAATACACTGACTTCCCATTCTCCAGTGTAGCATTCTCTTCTTCCCATACTTCTCTGGTTAGTTCTAGATTTTTTTTCTCACTATAACTTGCCTATGACAATGGCCTTCTCAGTATGAAGAGACCAACAACAAAATTTCCTGCCAGGTCCCTCAGTTAGGAACCGCTTGTTATCATCCATGTTGGCACTAGTTGCAGCCAAATAGAGGGTCAGGGAAAAAGGGGTTAGCCATTGTAATTGATTTTGATTGATTTCACAGAACATTGTTTTGCACGTGTAGTATTGAAGTTCATGAGTTGATAAGTTGCATGATGACTCCCAAACATACATGTGTGCAGTCAATATAAGCAGATGAGTCCTTATTTCTTAATCCTTTATCTGTTGGAATAAAATGATTGATTACCCTAAAGTGGCCAACGAACGTATGACTAAGATATTGAGGGTTTGGTTAGAAAAATGCACCCTGAGATAAACTCTTTGTGCTCTTAGTAAGATGTTCCTTGCTATACCACTAGCCTACAAATCACAATGCAGAAGCTAGGGACCCAAGACACTTGTACTTAGATAGAAGGAATTATAAACAGAATTCTATTGGGCCTGTTTAAGGCCTGTGTTCTGCTCGTTGCACAAGATTTAAAGATTGGCACAATGTGCATAGCACAAAATGCACCTGCCAATTAAATTCTACAGGTGCAATCGATTTGTGGGGTACTAATGGGCCATTTTGTTCCCCTTAGACCTCCATCACTTGCATCTGTAGCATTTGTAATTGAACCCTTTATATGCAATTCATCTGTAAATGTTGTCATATGTGACAAAATTGTTACAAAACACATGAGCAAACATTTGTGAAAAGTCATTTGTGTCTAAATATGAAAGCCACTATCAAAAATATCTGGGCAAAGTACTTTTTCTCTTATAAAAATATTATATCAAGCAGCTGTTCCAAAGAGGGGAGAGACCCGGTATGGTACTGCTTGAAAGAAAGCAGTGTATACACTCAACATGCAGTAAAAGGTAACAGCAGCCAGATACACAGCAGGAGACAGATTAACAGCAGACATTCTCTTTATTACTGCAGCAAAGCATGGGCTCATCCAGTGAACTGAATGCTCAATAGCTAGAAGCCTGGAAACCTTCCTTTAGATGGTGAAAAAAAACAAATATATATAGCATATGATGACTCAATTATTGCTAAGACAAGAAAAAATTAAGAGCCTGCAGTTTTCTGCATTTCTTTAAATAGCAATATCTCTTGAAAATGTAAAGCCAGTGAATCATTAGGAATAGACTGTAGTATATTAGAAAATGCAGATCATGATTATCTTTTCTGTCTTCATTTTTTGGTACCTGATTTATTTAAGAAGTTTAAAAACAATAGGTGTGATATTTTCATGTTTTTTACCCAAAATGCAATATTCATTTCCAGTATTCTAGCGTAATTGCACCTGCTATCAAGTGCAAAGTTTTGTGTGAAATACTGAAGATTTGTGAAGGATAATAAATAGGCAATGCTTTTTCTTTCAAGGGCAAATACTGACATGTCATTTGGTTGTGTGTGATTCAACTAGCACAGAACTCCATGATAGGGATAAAACCAAATCCCTTCAACAGCTTCTGCTTGATTTTCTATTATAGAGTTTATATTAAGACATGGAGTTCTGAGTAAGTTGGCTGATTTTGCAACTGAGCAGATATTGTGCCCTGCCCTATTAATTTTTTTCCAAAGGAAACATATATTTGATTGGTGATTCAATTAGCATAAGATCCTGCCCTATATTTACCAACTGTTCCAGGCAGGTCTTAGGTACAGGGATCCCTCACACCAGGGCACTCCAGGATGCACAAGAAGCAAATAGGAGCATGATAATTCTGTGACTTTTCCTAGTGGTGCACTCTAATATTATAAATAAGTCCTATGAGTTTTGAAACATAATACACAACACATTTTTACCAATATGAACATGCATTTACACTAAAACCCATATTGGTTGGGTTTTAAAGAAAATTTAGTGGGGAAAAAAATGGAATTGTTCGAGATTTATTGTACCCGAGGCTGTTAAAAGTTTGAATCCGAAAATATTCCATCTGAAACCCGATCATGTAGAAGTCAATGGCAGATATCCCTTTGACAATTGGAGCATATCATGATCTGCACTGGGTTTTGTAGAATTCCAATTTTTCAAGTTATCTTATTGATAAATAAGGTAAAATTGTGGATGGAAGTTTGGTCGAATTTGTTTTAATGAAATGATGAGAACATTTTTGATTTTTTGTAAATAACCTCCTAAATATCATTCAGCAATAAAAAAAATCAGATAATACAGAGGGGGTAATTTACTAAAACTCAGAATGTTCTCATTATTTTAGTAAAACAGCTTCAATCTAACTCCCATCCACAATTTTGCCTTATTTATCAATAAAATAATTTTGGTGCTGGAAAAGACTCAATATCGTGAAAAAATTCGAAACTTACAAATTTTCTGATGTGACACCCGAAAACTCAAAATTTTTCATTATCACCCAAAAAACACAAATTATTTGGATTACCAATTGAAAATCCAAAATGATTGGGATTATTGTCTTAAAACCCAGCTCAGATCATGATATCTTCATAATTTAGAAAATGACCCCCAAAGTGTGTGAAGAGATTCTTTTACCTTCGAGTACCTTAGCATTCAAAACAGAGTGTCACTTGATTTTTTTATAGTAACACTGCAAGACATGATTTCCAATTTTTCAGTTTATGGCACAAATGCATCTTTCAATATTCCTGCTTGAACAATGAAACCCTTGTGCCTTTTAAAATTTAGACAAGACATTCATAAATGAAAGCAAAGAAAGCAATTTTTCATTATTGATAAAATGTAGTGTCATAATGTCATGGCCTTTTAGGTCACGGTTTTGAAAATCGAGCATGACATTATCACATTTTCTAATGAGAACAAATGGCTATAATATTTGCATGTTATTTCCATCATTACAGAGGTACTGTATATTGTGTAGGCCAGGCCCGGACTGGCAATCTGTGGGTTCTGGCAAATGCCAGAGGGGCTGCTATAAGGTCCCATAGAAAGTCAGTATTTAGTGGGCTTGTGGGGACTGTTTTGGCCTCTATGTGGGCTGATTGGGCCTCTGTGTACCTGAAATGCCAGGGCCTATTTTAATTCTCAGTCTGGACCTGGTGTAGGTACACCTATAAGCAGAGTTATTACTACCTCATGATACAAAGAAGACTTTCCAAGAGCTGCGGCATTAGATTGGCCAACAATACCTACTCCATAAGAAATAGAGGGACAGACAAGTTAAAGAATGTCCGAGAAGGAAGAGAAAAAGTAAATGCTAAATAGAAGAGAGCAAGATTAAAGGGGAGAAATAAAAAAAATGGTGCAGAAGACAGAATAGTTATTAAAAATATTAGTATAAAATTCTATAGTTTGTCCTGTTTAATGTCTACAAAACCAGCCTACTAGGTTTATTTAATGATTACATGATTTTTTAGTAGGCTTAAGGTATGAAGGTCCAAATTACAGAAACATTCATTATCTGGAAAACCCTGAGCATTCTGGATAACAGAACGCTACCTGTATATGCACATAACATGCCTGCATACTGTATATACTTTCATTAATGCTTCTTCAATAAAAAGCTCAATTGGTGTGACATACAATACTTATATAATGAGCTTCTGGTTTCTTTATACAGTGTCAAAATGACTACAAGAGAGTATTGACTGAACTACCAATAATTAAATGACTCTTGGTCCTGGTTGTTTTCAATACCCATTCTATATTTTCTGCCTTTAAACTGATGTTCATGCTGGTTTCTGTGTTCAATAACAAGCTGTACTCCAGCTGTGAACTCTGATCTCTTTATCATGTAACCCTGGATCTTTACCCAGACTGACTTCCTAGCCCAGTGGGAGATTTACAGGGCCAAGGGTAAATGAGACCTCTTTTGATCAAACCAGAAGACTTCTCCATCGCCTCATCAATAGGAATCCATGATGCCCTTAATATAAAGATGGGTGGTTTTGTTTCACTAGGCTTGTGCTGATTTCTTTGCTGTTTGTCTAGCAAGCATCATCTCTTTGAATGTTCTTTTGTTTTGTGTGGTTACCTTAGAGCCATTGTAACTCAAGTGTTGAATTTTATCTTTGATTTTTATCAAAATGCTTTACTACCCTTTAGGGGCATGTGTGTATTTCTACTTCACGTTTACCCTACTCAGCAATTTTCCACTTACTCATGGACAATTATCCTTCCTTCTGGCAGGGCACAGATTCACTGAAAAGTCAGGAAAATACATGAGTTTTCAGTAAAGAGCTTCAACTGAGCATCTGAGATGTACAGGTTATCAACCAGTTCGCTAGAATCGAAATAGTATAAGGATTTATAAATGGGGTTGGGAAAAAGAAATATTTTGGTTTCCATTCAAATGCTCTTGTTACTGCAATGATATCATAAAGATCACTTTTAGATATTAGAAATGCGTATAATATATATAAAAAGGAATACCTGTTATTAACTTAAATTTTACAGAATTACTACACTACTGCATTTTTCAGTAAATTGAAAAATCTGATTCGTAGCATAAGAGCACAGCATTCTGAATGGTGCAATAGACCCAAGCTTGCTTCTGATAAAGTGGAGAGATGCCATGAAAAGCGTTAAGTGTAAAGCTCCACTCCATTGCTTTTTAATGTAATATATAAAGGATACATTATTTTTATTTATACAGATACCCTCTAGTTTCTATTTTACAAATCTTGCCTTGCCCTTAGTTCCATTATAAGGTATATCTAAAGCATATTTTATTCTCTCTGAATTGGGTCTTCTTTGAAAATGACATGTTACTAAGACAACCAACATGACAACTGACATAAAAACAAGTTCTTGTGCAACACAGAAAATAATGCTTCACAAGGGCTCTGTACTATTACCAAGGGTATTATGTTTGAGCATTATATTTCCTCTGTGCAGCTCACTTGCCAAACCCAAGAATGGAGCAGTATAACAGTATAGAGAAAAGTCTGCACATTTCTGGCATTTGAGAAATATTCTTCTGCAAAACCTTGTAGTCACCATATGTTTTGTTTTTCAAAACTGTATGATTAATGCTTGTGGAAAATGACACAATATAATAAGCTTATTTTTATAAAATGTTGTAGACCATTAATGGTCAACTGGGCTACCCATAAAGGAAGACCGCGTCTTCCATTATGACTACCTTAGTTCTTATCCAAGTTATGAAGAGCATCATATAAAAGGATATTGTGTTACAATCACTGTTTGGCAGGCACTGAGCGATGTTTTACTCATTCTAGATATAGTTATGGAGCTATTTCTCTTAGGATTTTGTTGAACCTAATTGTAATCTGGATACGTCTCTAGTAAACAATTCTTGTATTTATTATTTCACTCCATGAATAGCCCAAAGCTCATATTCAGGTAACAGAGGTCTACTTTTCAATGCTAGGAAGAAGAAGGTGTTTTTGGGAGACTGATCAATGAGAGAATAAGTCAACCCATTGCTAACATAAGGAAATGCTCTGTAAAAGAATGATATAAATTGATAACCATTGGCATTATTAGGTAGAGCTTATGGATATATCCAGGCTGAATGTACCCTGGAGAGAAAAACGTCTCAGCCTCAATATAAACAGTTTTGTTGCCCAGTTGAATCACTGTTATTGAGTTATTTAATGGGTAATTAAAGCCTGAAATATCTTTGTTTGTCTTTGCCTGTGGTACAGTTTTATGTTGTATTTCTCTACCAGTGAATTACTTGTATTTAAAGAAGCCTTCTGCCCCTGCTGACATAACTTGGGAACAATGTTGAAGATACCTGTGCAGCTCAAAATATTGGTATATGAGATTGGTTATGTGTAATAAATATTCTGCAAAAATTTTAAGTGTGTGTGTCAGTCTTGTGAGAGTAGTGGGTTATGTGTCAGTAAGTTGCTGAAAAACAAATATTATCTTGGCAAAATTACAGTTTAATGACACCGCATCCATCCAGAGACTTTGCATGTTTCACCACCTTAAAAAAGATGGATATAGTGTAGGCTTGGGTCCTTTAAGAGCAAAAATGAATTCATATGGCTATAGCTGGGATTGAGCACTTTACCAGTGATAGAGATATGTTTGAGATTAAAGGATTTTAAGAACCAATGTGTAACGGTATATGTGTATTGTGCGTGGGCAGTTTAGAGTCAATACACCACTGAGAGTTATATTTATATATTCTGTCTGTGGCCAATTTGAACTTTAAAGTTCACTGTTTTTGGATAATGATTGCTGGTGCAGCAATATGAGAGGCAGTTTATTCCTGCTTGTAGACAGGGTTACATGTCCTTTATAAGTAAATGGAATAGAACCATATAGTGAATAGGCAACATAAATTGGTTTAAACCATTTTTAAGCCAATGAGTAACACTAGGGGGCACATTTACTATGGGTCGAATATCGAGGGTTAATCAACCCTCGATATTCGACCATCGAAGTTAAATCCTTCGAATATCGAAGTCGAAGGATTTACCGAAATTCGTTCGATCAAATGATTAAATCCTTCGAACTGAACGATTTTCCTTCGATCATAAAATGCTAGGAAAGCCGCCATGGGGACCTTCCCCATAGGCTAACATTGGTGCTCGGTAGGTTTTAGGTGGTGAAGTAGGTGGTCGAAGTTTTTCTTAAAGAGACAGTACTTCGACTATCGAATGGTCGAATAGTCGAACGATTTTTAGTTCGAATCATTCGATTCACAGTCAAGTCGTAGTCGAAGGTCGAAGTAGCCAAAAAAAATACTTTGAAATTCAAAGTTTTTTTCCTTCTAATCCTTCACTTGAGCTAAGTAAATGTGCCCCTTAGTTCAGTATGTGTATATTGGGCATGTTGTCCTTTAAGGGCAAGAGGGGGTGGGGGTGCTGGTGCTTGAAAAGTCAGTTGAGGTCATTTATCAACACTGGGCAAATTTGCCCATGGGCAGTAACCCTTGGCGACCAATCAAATTGCTGCATTCGTTGTTCTACTTGCAGCTGGCTCTAAGAATCTAATCACTGATTGGTTGCTATGGGTAACTGCCCTTGGGCAAATTTGCCCAGTGTTGATAAATAAGCCCCAGTGTGCTTAAAATTTTGGGGCCTTACATTTGCTGCATTGTACTTTGTACATTAGCAGTAAGTACCAGTCGTAAGGACCATAGTACATGTATGGGATCTATTCTCTACAGTGTTTGAGACCTGGGCTTTTCTAGATATGGGGTCTTTCCATAATTTGCACGCCATACTTTGTCTACTAAAAAAAAAACAGTTGGGAAGTAAGCACAATGGACTGTTTAATTATTATAGAGAAAAAGGAAATTATTTTTGAAAAATATTTTATTAAATTTGATTCTATGAGAAATTGACTTTTCCATAATTCTGGGCTCTCTGTATAACCAGTTTCTGGATAATGTAACCTACACCTGAAAAGTTTTGCATCTATTTTAGTGCTTTGCACTTACATTTGTATTAAAGACTTTTGTTCTGTACTCTCCAAAGGAATATGTCCATTGCTTTTGCATTCCAATGTCAGCATTAGCATATTAACCCTGAAATAACAGATCTCTCTAATTTATTTGTGAACAGATAATAAAGCATACATTTTATTTGCGCCCGAAAAATACCTGAGTTCTTATGCAATTTTCAAAACATGAACCAAATCTCCTTACGCTCTTACCAAAGAGCCAGTTTTCACAAAAGACACATGCTCTGGGTGCTGGACATTTTCACTGCTCGACACTTCTATAAGGGCCAGTCTGGGACAATTTACTTATTCATATGTCAAAGGCAAAGAGAATTGTGAAGGTTTTGCAGTGATTTCTAGGCAGCAGCAATAAACTGCCTTTGCACCCACACACTTACTGCCTAACACCCCATTTGGAAACATTTCCACGTCTCCTGGAAAGAAATCAATAGCAATAATCTGTGAGGGCCTCATAGGGTGTATATTTTTTAGCACACTGCTATTTGAGTTTTTTTTTGCTGTCTACTTACTGCGATAGATTGTGTTCGAACACTTTGAGCAATTATGGAAAAAAATTTGCAACTTCCATTCAGGTAGGAATAATAGATTCTAAGAACTCCTGCAAAATAGCATAAGAGCATTTCAACATGTTAGGAAATATTGAGAAATCAGATGCTCAAGCATTTGTGCATTCAGCAGTGTATTTCAATGCATTTCAGAGTGGAGAATTAACACAATCTATTATGTGGTTATGCTACATAATAAATCACTGAGCTTCAAAGATTGTTTCCATGTAATATTGTCCTTTTTTTATGCCGGAATCTCGGACTGTCACTGTTAATTTTCTGAGAACTGAGAAAATATGATGCTTTGTTATTGCTCTTATTTATTGCAGACCTTGTCTGGTATTCAGTATTGAAGCTGAGCTTGATGAGTTGTTGCCTTGAACTTTTCCACTGATCAATGTAAGTGCTGGAGCTGCATGGAGGAACAGTTTTCCTGAGAAGGACTTATCATATAGGAAAGATGCTACAAACAAGACCAAATATGCTTCCATAATTGCTTTAACTGCTCAAGTTTAGCCATTTGTGTACCAAGAAGTACTAGCAGTGACTATGTCAAGAGCATAAATAATGATTAGTAGACATACAGGGTACTAAGTATTTAACTTGTCTATAACATTGAATGTCTCTGCAAGGTACAGGTGTATTAATTATCAAGAATAATGCAATTCATTGATTGTAAGTTCAGAGTGCAGAGAGCTCCTTACTACTTTGTATTGAAGCTCCAAACACTTATGTATTTATTCTCTCTCTGTTGAGTTTATATTAAAGGACAAAGAAGTGGTTACTCACCGGGGAGTGCCAAATTGTTATGCACTTTACTTCAGGGCTATTATAAATCCTCTTTGTTGAAAAATACATTGGACCAGGGTAATAATCTAGTGAGAGCAAATTTCACCACAAAAATGTACCAGGCAAAAATGTCCTAGCAATGGCGTAACATTGATTGTGGCAGTTGGGATGAACTTGGCAAAGAGTAGGAAACCTATGCTCACTACTAAGTACAAATAAGGTTGGAAAGAGAAAGTAGCATATTATAATGAAGCAGGGTTAGATGATATGAAAACTACAGTCACAAAATGATCCTATCAAAAATATTTCTTTTTTTTGCTCAAGACAAGTTTATTAGGGGATAAGCAGTGTACATACAGAGAAATGACAGTTTCACATTGCATACATAATTCACAAAGGCAGTCACATCTACGCAGTAGATGGTTCGGTGACAGCAGACATGTACTACATAGCAAATTCAAGTACCCACCATTAGCATTAGGCAAAAGAACCCTCAACCTTTTACTCACAATTTAAGGGTGTATCCTGCCATTTTTGCCAGCTTGGCCATCTGTCCGTAAGCTGCCCCAACCGGGTAAGAATAATTCTCTCTTTATTGCATACCGAGGACACAGCTAAGTGCCAGGCCTGAGCAGTTGGCGGTGATCTACCTTTCCATTGCATGGTGATTTGCCGCCTTGCCTGGAACAGAGCTCTAGATATCAGTTGTCTATGTATAGGGGAAACCAACACTTTAATTCCAATGCCCAATAGACATAAGGCCGGGTCAGCCGGCAGGACCACCCCAAGTATCAATGACAAGTGTTTCAGCACCCCCTCCCAGTATGCTGCAAGGCTTGTACATTCCCACATGGTGTGCAGAAGGGTGGCTTGAGGGGCTTCGCATCTAAGGCATGTGGGAGACACATTAGGGTACATCTGATGGAGTTTAGACCTGGTGTAATAAGCTCTATGCACCATGTATGTCTGGAGCAACCTGTCGTTATAGTTGTAGGATACATGTCGAGGGGCCTTAAGCGCCTCTCCCCACTGGTCATCTGTTAAGAAATGCAAATCATTATCCCAAGCATCACGGCTGCGGATTGGGGTGGCCTTAACATGAGCTGACAGTATTTTCCAGTAGACCTTGGAAAGAATACCCTTTTGATGTGGTTGTAGGAGCAGTTCGAGTAGTGGTGATGTTTCTAAGCAGATTGGAGTGTTTCTGGATTGTCTACATAGTGCGCTAACCATTTGTTGGTACACTAACCACTGCCCACACGGCAGATCAAATCTACGCCTTAGTTCCGCAAAGGACAGCAAAGTGTCTGCCTCCCAGACATCCGCTATTGACGTGATCCCTTTGGTGATCCAACACAGCGGAGGGGTTACATGGGACAAGTAGGGAAACTGTGGATTTCCCCAGAGTGGGTTACGGGGGTCTATGTTCACAATGTTAAGCAGCTCACTAACCTTTTGTAGGGCTCTGACCTGGACACGGCAAATAACATTTTTTAACCCCTCCTTGGTACCAAAAATGACGTTCCAGGGGAACGATGTTGATGTGGCCACAGCTCCCCATAATCTATGCAGAGGTGGGTGGTAGTGCGGTTGTAGAGGTGCTAGGAGATGCGTAAGTTGCGCTGCCAGGAAATAGTTATACATGTTGGGGAGTGCTAGGCCACCCTCCCCCATTGGTCTCATAAGAGTGGACAGCCCAAGCCTATGCCTAGATTTGCCCCAAATAAACCTTCCGAGTTTCCTATTAATATCCTCAAATTTTGCTTTGGGCACCCACACTGGTGAGTGCCACAACGGGTACAGCAATTTAGGCATGACCACCATTTTTACCAGTTGTATTCTCCCTACTGGTCCCAGGGGCAGTTGTTCCCACACCTTAGCTTTCTCATCAAACCAAGCTATCACTTTATCAATATTGTTCTTGGGGTACAGATGTAGGTCACGAGTTATTTCTAGTCCTAGGTAGGTGAATTTCTCCACCATGGGCATTCCCCCCATTTCCCCCTCCGCTACGGGCCCCTGCGGATCCAGTGGAAACAACACTGATTTGGTCGGGTTCACTTGCAGACCTGATAATTCCCCAAATTTTGCCGTGACTTCAAGAAGGCATTGCAGGGAGGGGCCCCTGTCCCCCAAGTACACTAGGGTGTCGTCGGCATAGAGTTGAATTTTTTCTTCAATGCCCCGTATTGTAAACCCAATGATATCCTTTGATTGCCGAACTGCTTGTGCAAACGGTTCGATTGCCAGCGCAAACAGTAGGGGGGACAGGGGGCACCCCTGTCTGGTGCCTCTTGCCAAGCAGAAAGGAGTAGTTAGTTCTGAGTTAATCCGCAAAGAGGCCCTCGGGGAGTAATATAGCAGTTTAACTAGCCCCTGAAATACTGGTCCTATACCAAACTGTGTTAACACTTTCCAAAGATAGGGCCACTCGACAGTGTCGAAGGCCTTGGCTATATCCAGGGCAGCTATAGCTCTCTGACCTTTATTCTCATGATCAAGAGTAAGGTTCAAAAATAGCCGGTTAGTGTTCAGAACAGCTGTTTTCCCTGCAATAAAGCCTATTTGATCAGGATTGACCAGCAGTGCAACAACTTTCCCAAGGCGTTTAGCGAGTATTTTGGCTAAAACCTTTACATCTGCCGTAAGGAGGGATATGGGTCTATAGGATTCGCAAAGCAAGGGATCCTTGCCTGGTTTTGGCAACAGGGCAATTGCTGCCTCATACATTGAATCTGGTAACATACCCTGAGCTAGGGCCTCATTATACGTCTCCAATAGCAATGGGGCTAGGACAAGCACATGTCGCTTATAGAGCTCAATCGGTAGCCCATCAGCGCCAGGAGCTTTTCCGCTCGGGAAAGACTCTATGGCCTCTATAACTTCCTCCTTAGTAATTCTGTTTTCAAGGAAGTCCCGGTATTGGGGGATGAGTGTAGGCAAGTCTAGGCCATTTAGGAATACGTCTATGTCCTCTAGGGGTTTGGTCAATTTAGAAGAGTAGAGGTCAGTATAGAATTGAGTTAGTGTGTGATTGATGCCTTCGGCATCTCTTAGGGTGACCCCCTCTCGGTTCTGTATGGCCCCTATTGTAGGAGGGGTAGAGTGTTGTTTTGCCAGCTGAGCGAGCATTTTACCGCCTCTCTCCCCTTGTTCATATACTTTTGCCTTAGTGAAGAGCAAAATTCTCTGGGCTTTCTGTGTCATAAATACATTATATTCTTGCTGTTTTTGTTGAAGTGAATTCAAATTATCCCCGGTTGGCTGGAGGGCCACCAGCTGTTCCGCCTCTACCACCTCTCTCTCAAGGCTCTCCTGCTTTGCATATGCTGCTTTTTTAAATGCCGCTATTTCAGCCCCTAACTGTCCTCTGAGGTAAGCCTTAAAGGCATCCCAGACCACTAGCGGGTCCGCAGTGCCCCGATTATGAGAGAAGAACTCCTGTATAGCTGCCTCAAGAGAGACTTCGTTGTCAAGTATGTGCAGCCAAACCGGATTTAGGGACCATCTCAACACTTTTTCCTTCTGCTGTACATGGATAGCCAGCTCTAAGGGAGAATGGTCCGATATCCCCCTGGGGAGATATTGAACAGAGATTATTTGAGGCAGTAGGGGCTTATCAATAAGTGCATAATCAATCCTAGATAGCGAAAGATGTGATTGGGAAAAGCAGGAATATTGCCTAGCTATGGGGTTCAAGTACCTCCAAACTTCCACCATCCCGAGTTCAACCACCAATTGCTGTAAATCAGAGGTTTGTACGTGAAGGGGCTGACCCGATCTAACCCATTTGTCCAAAGCTGGCTCCATCAGGGTATTGAGATCCCCCATGGCTATGGTATGAGCAAATGGGTGCTGCGCCATAAACTGTGCCAACTCTACCATACAGTCCCTCCTGTAGGGTGGTGGAATGTAAATACTTGCTAGAATTAGTTCCATATTGTTGATATGACAATGTATAAAGATATATCTGCCCTTAGCGTCTGATTTAACTGCACCCAGCACAAATGGAACTCTCTTATGAATCAATATTGTAACACCTGAGGAGTGGGTCGTATACGTGGAGTGGTAAGCCCACCCAACCCAGGGCTTTTTCAGGGCCAACGTTTTGCTCCCCACTAAATGTGTTTCCTGGAGGAAGGCAATTGAGGCTTGCTTTTGCTTGAGGAAATCCATGACCAACCTCCTTTTTATCGGACAGTTAAGGCCTCTAACATTCCAACTTATTAATTTTTCAGCCATATTGGCCTGAGTGTTTATCCCTTTGACATGTACACAGAGTAAGTATTTCCCCCACAGACTTGTATCTTGAGCAAATACAATAAACATTAAACTTCAAAACTCCCCACAATTTCCTCCCTCCCCTTCCACCCCTTTCCCTAGCGGGGGGCAGAATTAGTCCCGAAACCATACACATAACGTAAACTGGGGTGGCCTTTAGGCCCAGTCCAACATTCAGACCGTGAACGTACAGTCAAGAGCTTATCCTGGGGGCAGTCGGAGCAAAAAAGAAACAAAACACGCTGCGACTCCCCCTCTCCGGGACATTTAGCTAGATCCACAAGACAGTTCAGTGATGTTACGGATGGTGAATTAAGTAGGCCGGTTGTGAGGCAACCACTTTTTATAGCCCCCTGTAACATGGCAACAAAAATAAAGACGAAAAAAGAGAAAGAAAAAAAAAAAAATAGGTTGAGATGCCTTATCCTTTGTCTGATTCCCCTTGTAGCAATAGTAACACCCTTACTGTGAAACATAGAGACAAGGGCATTATACAGATCACAATTGGATCGGGGATAATGCGCATAGTTAGACCACTATGGGCGGCCAAATCTGGGGTGTTAGTACTGTGCAGACCGGTGCATACAAAGAAAAAAACACAAAAAACTGGGGAATCGGGAAACAGTCGTTGCCTCTAATGGTGCCAAAATGGGGCAAAATAGTCAAGGAGCTAAATGAAAAGGGGTTATCTGAACAGTACCTGTACCGGGTAACATGTGCGAGGCCATCTTGGGACTGCTTCCAGACTCTTAGGATAGTGGCACATTCTGGGCATCCAGCCACTTGCTGGCTTCTTGTGGCAAAGTGAAGAAATGCGAGGCACCATTCAGCAGAACCCGCAGCCGCGCGGGATACAGCATGGCGTAGACGAGTTTCGCTGCTCTAAGCCTCCTCTTCACCTCAATGAATTTCGCTCGCTGGCGTTGGACTTCTGCGGAGTAGTCTGCATATATGGAGATCGACGCCGCCTGGAATTGCAGAGTTTCTTTCTTCCGCGCCATGGTAAGTATGTTATCGCGGTCCCGGGCATTCAATAACCTGGCAATTAAAGGCCGCGGTGGAGCCCCTGGCGGATTGGGCCTGGTTGGGATCCGATGCGCCCTCTCGACAGCAAAAGAGGAGGACAGGTTCGCCCTGCCGAAACTGCTTGCCAGCCATTCCTCGATAAATTGCTCGGTCTGCTCCCCTTCCGCCTTCTCTGGAAACCCCACGAAGCGCAAGTTGTTTCGCCTGAGACGGTTTTCTAGGTCGTCCATTTTTGCGAAACCACCCACCGCCATTCTGTGCACTTCTGCCACGCGGTCAGGGAGAGGCGCGCAGGTATCCTCTAGAGTACTCACTCTTTGCTCCACCTCAGTAGTTCTCTCCCGGAGCCGCTGCAGGTCCTGCTTGATAATAGAGAGATCCAGCTTTATTTCATCAGTTTTGGTACTGATAAGACTGGTGCAGGTGGCCTTGGAATCTCTGATTTCCTGCAGGATTTCTTGCAGTGTAGGTTCAGGCGCTTGTTGCGGTGGGGGAGGAGAGGGAGACCTGCTGGGTGATTCGTGAACGCCATTTTGTTTCTCTTCCCGGGCAAACCTGTCCAGCCGGTTCACCGACGTGGAGGCTCGTTTCTGAGCCTTATTCTGCCCCATGAGAACTCTTTGGGGTAACTGGGGCCAGTCTAGCTCTTCTGAGGCCGTCTTGAGGAACTTTGCAGGGTCTTAAATCAGGATACTTATGGCCCGGAGAGAGGAGCACTCCAGCACACGTCCGTTCACATTGAGCTGCAAGCCACGCCCCCATCAAAAATATTTCTAAGGTTGTATGTGTGTGTGTATATATATATATATATATATATATATATATATATATATATATATTCTAACAATTAGAATGATCTCAATTTTGAGGCATTATTTGTCACTCAGTGCCTCCAGTGAACAGTAGCTTTAAATGTGTAGCTTTTAATTCTATTAAATTAACATAGGGTTATAGCAGGACATACTTTCATCGAATTCTATGGTGTGTATTGGGCAAACAAAGTTAATGGCATCTTTCAAAAGAAGATCAACAAAGATGAACCGGAATCGGCAATGGTGCACAAAACAAGAATTTACCCATCTGTTACCGGTGCAGTTCACAGACAACAAATAAGCAAGAAATCTGCTTTATGAAATTAGAATGGGCTGTACTGCATTGCACTAGATTGCCAAGCTACCTTGTATTTATAGCATATCTGATGAATGTGGAGCAAGAAATTACTTCAGTTCCACTTTCAAAATAGGGGGCTTTATGGGGACATTAAATAGAATTTATATTGTCTTTATTTCTCTGCCAGTGGACTAGAGATATATCAGATATGCTAACAAAGCATTACAGTACAGTACAGTACTTACGTTTGCTAGAGAATTGCATAAGTACTAAAAAGTCTATATTATTCTCATTCTGCCAGATGCTATGAAATTGTGGGGAGTTGATTCATAAAAAGGCCATTATGGAACTGTAGTAAGGGTTAACAAACAAGATGACGAGTGCAAATTAAAAAAGGTCTTCAGTTTTGTTGAGACTGTCAACAATATGCTTATCTATATCTGAGCTATGGAGCCTCAGGTGGGATATTTTAAAATTTTAATCAAAATATACAGGCCCTTATTACAAAAATTCCCTGGAGCCCAATTCATTAAGAGTTTTCAAACAGGACACCAGGTCATCTCTTAAAACCCTCCATAAGGTCATGTCATTTTCAGATGTCTTCTTTTTTTTTTTGAAAGCTAAGAGCTTGGTATTTTAAAGGGGTGCCTTAATGTCCACATAAAGTTGATATGGAATACCTGATATTTTTATTATTTCAAGATTGGAAATCCCACAGAGAAGTTGCTTTACAGCTTTTAAGGGCAGAGTTGGTACCAAGAACTTGGTAGGTAACTGGATGGAGTAATTGTCATGAAATATCAGGTGATTAGTTTAAATACAGCATTATTGAATCAAAACATTAACTTTTGGTCACTGAAGACTTAGGCAGTCATTTTCCTATCTATTTTGAATAATACTGCAAACCTGTTTTTCTCTTGTTCAAATACCATAAAATGTTTTTTATCACAGTAAAGCCTTAGGGCAAGGCCAGACAGGGCATTTTTACGTTGCGTTTTTAAAAAAGAAATATGCCACTGAAACCACACGCGACCGCCAACATGTCTTTTTCATGCGTTTTTCAGCACGTAGGTTTCCCAACGTGCACTTCTCATTGAGAATTTGGACACCATTTTAAAATACGCTGCAGATCCCATAGAGTCTATTGATTTGGTCGTTTCTTGACGTATTGGCGTTTCTGCTGAAAAACGCCAATACTGGCGTCCTGTGGCGGATTTTGGCATGCAAGCGACCTGTGTGAATAGCCATAGTGCGTTTCCATTCGTTTTAGTGGTAGTGCAGTTTATGTGTATCTACGCCTGGCGGAGCTTTTTTAAAAACGCAACGTAAAAACGCCTTGTCTGGCCTTGCCCTTAATCAAAAGAAGCATGATTACTATTAATTAAAAGGCATCTGTTATGAGACATTTGTGAGCTTTGACTGTAGCTGTTTGTTATGTAAGTTTCAATACAATTGGACTATTAGGCTTAGCAAGATCTCATGTCGTGTAAATGCCAAATGGATAGGAAAGCAGTCATTATCACATTTTTAAACTGAATTTCATTAAACCCTAAAGCAGTTGTCTCAAATGGCATGCTATGAGCTCCAGTTACTTTCTAGATCTCCATCACAAACCATTTCAATGCTCAAGAGGCATCGGGAGTGTATCTCAAATGCACTGCAGCATTACTGAGGCCATTAATTAAAACAATGCAATTGTGATACACCATTTTGATAGCAGAAATTGAGAACTGCATTGAAATTACTTCATAAAGTGGCCGTCGTACTGGAGTTCATGTGCACAATCTCCTCAGTCAATGCAGAAGATTACACATCCCACTGGTGATTTGTGCAATATATTGTCATTCTGATTGAAATGTGTGAGGTCTGGTCCCCATTGTTTAATTTAGAACAATTAAGGTTCAGAGTACAAGAGCTGGCAAAGCACATTACAAACAATGACTGCAGAATATACTGCAAATCAATCCCCACTAAATCACACTGAAAATCCCTTCTAACACAACAAAGACATCCAAACACTGGCTCCTTCTGTAATATCCCCCCTCGTCTACACAGCATTCTTCCCAACCTTTGTTCTATCACGTAATGGTTGAGCAAGGTTGTTCATCCTACAAGACAGAAAATATAACCCAATTTAATATCTTAAAAATGAAGCAGAGATGGGGAGAAATCTTAACTGGCAGTTGCTGATAACAAATGTCTAAAAGATGAATGAATAATTTTGTATTGAAGAAGTTTAGCTTCCTTGCATGTGGTTGGTTTGACTCAAAACATTATATTTCATTTAACTTTTTGTGTTAACAGCAGCCTGATTTTTTAGGAAAAACCCTACAATACATTGTGGGGCAGATTAATAATTCACAGTTTAAGATGTCCAGACATAAACCGAGGTGTTGTATATCCAAGGGAGGGTTGGTTGGACATCAGTGCAATGTGGATAGCCATCGTGTGTTGATCCACACCTTTGGAACAGGTCACCTGGCAAAAGTGCAGGGAAATGCTTGTGCTTCAGGTCAGTGACCCAGTACATGGCCTGAATCTGGTCATCAGTCAACTCGGTTCTTCATTTTGAACAATCAACCTTTGTGATATCGCAACAGTGGCCAAATTGATCCCTTGACATGCTCACACATGCATAACTAAATGAGTGCAGCATATGTGCATATGTTGCCAGGACTAAGCCTTAGCCCTAAATGGCCTTGCTTATAAGAGCTTACACTCTAGTAGAGAGCTTACAATCTAAAAGTTTTATTTTATCAAAAGGGACATTTTTAACTAAATAATTGAGGGGTCAAAAAGAAGCTAATTTATGAAAAGGGCAAATTTGCCATAGTGCAGTATCCTATACCAATAATTGGAGGTTTGCTTGGGTTTTTCTACTATCGATAAACAGCTAGTTTATTTGTCCAGTGTTAATAAATGATCCCCAAAATATGTCTTGATTCCTGCTTGGCTAGGAGAGCCATGCACTAAGAAACAGCTCTATCTGCAAGCGCAAATGCAAGCACAGAATAGTCCATTGCCATTCTTTAGTAGTTTTTTGGGCTTCTTAAAAGGGACTGGAAATATGGCCTATTTCTTGCCATTTTATTTTTACAGTTGCATTTCTACATAAAACACTTGCCATTGTGAGTCAAGAAAGTTTACTAGTAAGTAAAATTATAAAAGAAAATACAATTATGCAAATAATACGTTTTTTTTCAGAGATCCTTCTTTTTTTAACCTTTTCTCCTAAAATATCTTGCACCGAGTTAACCTTTAAAAAAATATCCCCAGTGTATTCAATTATATGTGTGCAATTATTAAAAAAAAGTAGTAGAAACCCAAACGAGCACTAGAGTACCTTCTGCCAGATATACACATATGCCCCATGGGTATACATGGACCACTGGATCAGAAACTAGAAGTTAAAGGTTCCATTGTCAGTCATAAAGCATGAGAAGTCTGCTGTTATTTGAGAAAATTGAATTATACGCAGTCACGTGACTGTATCAGGAAATCGACTTCTCTGTACAAGAAAAAAAATGTAACAATTACTTTTCCAGCAATAAAGAAATATTATACCCTGTGTAACAAACAAAATGTTTCTCCTTGCTCTGCCAGTCTGTCCTTAACTTACCTTTCTTACGCACGCTAAACATACTCCCAAAAGGCTTACATGATCAAACAAAAAGGGAATGTTTCTTTTTATTTCATATTCAGTTGCAATGGGCCTTCGAGAATGGCAGTAGTGCAAGACACGAATATGGCCAATCACCGTAAAAAAACAGTTTGATAAAAACTGGCTGGGTATAGTACTACTGATGCAACAGCCAATAGGACATTCTGGGCCAAAGATCCATTAGATCAGTCTAATTTTATCCACTGGTAAACAAACCTTAAGCAAATACCCACAATCCTCTCTTGGAGACATTTGACTGCTATATTAGTATCCTGTGTATTTGTAGTAATTTACGTTGTGCCTGATGCCTTGCCTCACTTCTTTGTATCTGGAACTACAGTCAGAAGTGGCACCCACATGCTTGGGTGGGTGGGGGAATAAATAATTGTATCTCCCCTCCAAACCTATTTTCACAGTTCCTTATAGCTCTTAAGTAAAGCCCATCAGTGATTGACTTGGGGAAAAAAAGCACAACTGATTAAAGGTCAATTTCTTACTGCAACCACATATGATGCCAGTAACAAAGAATATAATGATTTAGGAAGCCCTGCAAAACATGGAGCACAACCACCAACATATAATTGCACAGTGACCCCAGAATATAATGGCAAAGTGATTAAAGTATACATTGACAGCACTATAAATTATGATGCATTGACAAATGAATGTAATGGCAGAGAGAATCCTAGCATATAATTGCACAGTAGCAATGAATATAATGATGCAGTAACCCTTGCTGAAATGACACAGTGGCACTCAAAATCTAATAGCCTAGTAATAAAAGTGCAAAATTATGCGGTATGCACAAGTATATCATGGCACATTGACAAAACATGTGTGCACACCATGGTACAATCTGAAGAGTAGATAATATCGCATTGACAAAATAGCAACCTTGAGTGAACACAGCATCTAATGATACAGTGACAAAATCACACAATGGCTCAGTGACCCCAGTATTTCAATTGAGACACTGAAAATAATTATACTGCCCCCAGTTCTACCTTGGGTCCTAGGAACCAAATGTGGATATCCAACCTCCCCTATATAGTAGAATGTCCAGAAGGGTGGGCTAATTTGTGGGTTTCTTGATAAATTGGGTGACTTTATTGGTGGATTTTTAAAGTACCAACCTGTCAGTGGAAGGTTTGGGCTACTTTTGTAAACTTTTCGTAGGCTGCTACTTCAATATCCACAGAATATTGTGGCTTGCTCCTGTCAGTCACTGAGTAATACTGCCACACCTCCTCTTCATTTTTCCCTGCCCTCATTTCCAAAATACAACAGGTCAATCACACATTTCTTTTTTATTTTTTGTATTGTGCTTTAATTTAGCATAGCAAGCTGGGGCAGAGGTAATTGTAAACCTTCAATGCCCAGAATTCATTGGGTGGAGCACAACAATTCTTGCTCTTGCAAGAGGCTTTGAGTTATTCTTCTGGCTATCCCACCACATTTAGGCTGAAGGTTTGTAAGCAGCAAATAATTTTCTATTTTCCTTTGCTCAGAGGATAAATAGTTCTAGTCATTAGTGATGGGCGAATAAATTTGTCTGGCATGAATTCACGTCGAATTCGCCGGCGAATAAATTCTCCAATCTCCAGCGAAAATTAGCCGGTGAAAATTAGCCATCGTCAATTTCCGGTTGTCATGATTTTTTTGTGAAAACGTTCAAATTTCGTGATTTTCTTTGTGAAAAGGTTTGAATTGCTCGATTTTTTAGTGAAAGTGTTCGAATTGCTCGATTTTTTAGTGAAAACATTCGAATTTCATGAATTTTTCATGAAAACTTTAGCATTTCACGCCCATCACTACTAGTCATATTTAGGCTGCTCTGCTTCTGTGTAACTACATACTGTATATGCAATCAAATGCAGGCAATGCTCAACTATAACTCACTGCTTGTTGTAGCCTCAGGTGCAAGCTGCTGTCCCCCTGCCAGGGACCCACATATAACTCCAAGAAACACAGGCTGCAGCACTCTGAAACCTGTGACTATACCCAGTGGTGTAATTATATCTTCTGCCATCGTCGTCCAGTCTGCCCCAGTCCAGGATTGTCTCCATGTAAAAGGTGGCAACCACAGTTTTTTTTTCAGGTTGCTATGTGACATGACAGCATTATGACAGTATTATGACAGTATTGTGCAGTTCAATCATAACTGTGTCATTTACTTCAAAGCCAAAAGAAAATTGCCCATAAACCTTCTTTTAGCCACAATATAACTTAAAAGAAGATCAAGCCATTAATTACACTTTAGTCAAACAATAAAGGTTTTAAATTTTTTCACCAGTAAAAGCATAATTTACAAAGGCAACTGCATTGAAGACAAATCAAAATGGATGCAAAATGGAGAACGCATTGACAAGCTACTTCACACATACATCCTCCTCACATTTGCAATATCAATTGCCCCCAAGTGACTTGCACCAAACGACACACACTCTAATGCCATTATTAGACTCCCATGCATTGTAGCTCCTGAGTGGATGAGGTCAAGATATTACACCATGCGCTGCATTCACTAACAAGCTAATACTTTGTTTTATTGAGATTTTTCAGCGTACAAACTGACCTATTTTAGGCTCATGTTGAGATGGTATTTGAAAACTGGACCTGACAACCCTGCTTGTGAATGATAGACTGGAGAAGGGTCTGATCATTCTTCCCATGTTTCTAATAGGGATGGGCGAATTTTCTCGCCTTGTTTCGCCGTGAAAATGATGCCCATAGACTTAAATGGCATCGCGTGTCAAAAAAAAAAAGATTTTGACGCTCATAGACTTTAACGGGCGTCAGCGACATTTCGCTGGTGGCGGATTTTCGGCGAAGCGGGTCAAATTCGCCCAACCCTTTTCTAACCATTAATAATGTGTGCTCTTGCCACTGCAGTCTGTAGTGAAGTTCATTTGGTTTCTATTATCTGTTTCCTGTTTCCATAGCAATGGCTTTCTTTACATGGCCTTTAAATCCACTAGAATAGCATCTCATGTGGAACTTCCACTAATTGTTGTAGTTTAACATTCCTTAATCCCCATCAGGATTATATATAATGAGGGGCAGTGTGTAAGGTAAAAAACTTTCTCCAATATGTGTTCTTTAAATAGAACTATCTGTATCTATTGGATTGATAAAATATTTGCTACTAGATTGCTACAGAAATATAGAAACTCCTCATCTGCACTGTAACTGCAAGTTAATTTGCCATATGCAAGATCAAAGGATATTGAAACATGGTCAGAAATTTGCAAAATGATACCAGTGGAACTCAGCTTAATTTGTAAATTTTTCAATTAACTGAATATATGTAACTACCAAAACTGACTAGTTTGGTAGCTGCAAAGTAATTAAATTAAGACTCCATCTGGAATTCAAAATTGGCCAACGCTTACATTGAAGTTGTGTGCATTACAAAAAAAAAGAAAAACACAATTTTTACAATAGCTGCTTGAAACACAGGGTTCATTTCAGCATGTATGGCTAGGTACAGATTGCAGAGGACAAGTGCAAACCACCATGTTATTTGCACTCTGCCCCCTTCCCAAGTGTAGTACCAATAGGTCTATGCTCTCCAAAATTGAGAACAAGATCTCAGCTTTTCCAATTAACACAGCTGCATTCAACAGTGTTGTATTCTTGAGGGGCAGATTGGGTGGTATGTAGGTTCCCTTGTGTCCATTGAGCATTTAGCAAGCATTTTTACAAGCCCCAGGCAGAATTGAAATCCCCCCACCAGTGCTTTAAAAACCAGCACTAAGGGGCCACATTTTGCACCACATAATGCTCCAGCAGAGAGTTTCATAAATAACCCCTATTATCCACAGCAGAATTAACACTGCATTCCATTCCATTTCTTATGGAAGCTACGAAGTCACCTGACTTGCTCCATCACCAAAGTCAGCACAAACTGATAATTTCACTGTCTAGTAACCCGCTGTTTCTACTGGAAAGAAGGATGATAAAGTGTCCTTTTATTTCTGCAAGAGCTTCCGCATAGTGAGAGTCCACCAAGTGTGTAGGTAGCACCCAGAAGGCAGAGGTTATTTTTATTATTTATTTGATTGCTGAGATAAGTAGCCCTGTTAAACTTGTCTGTTATGAATCCTGTATGCTTATACCATCTGTCTTTCCTAATGTGAGTGAAAGTAAGCAAATGCTCCAGAAGGCAGTAACTCTCAATAACTGCTGAGTTTTCTGTATCATTACAATTGGTTAAGACCCCTTTACTGCCCTTTGAAGACATTTGATTCTTTAGGAGAACCAAAGATATACTGTACCCGTCTAGAAACATTTTTAAAGAAACACATCAGGATTTTAAATAAAGCTACTTTGATTTTACCACTAACATTGGTAGTGGTTGACGCCAGCGCCCATTAAAGTCAATGGGCATCTGTTTATCATCACTGGCATCTAAACTGGCGCAGGAAATTCATGGATTTATTCGCCCATCACTACTAATCACTTATCTAAAAATGCTACATTAAAATAACCTAAGGTTTGGATGATGTGGAGGCACAGTTCACAATTATATCTTATATTTTGTGAATAAATCTTAAAAGAGAGATTCTACTTTCAAAATAGGAATTTCAAGTAATTGGTTTTTCAAAGCTGAGTCCACCAAGACATTCACATATGTTCACATTGGTGTGATGATCAATAGCAAAGAAAGGCACAACATGAGCATGCTGTATGAAAGAGGTGGTTTCTAAAAGGCACCACTTTACTTAGGACTGCCGAAAGAAATGTGAGAGACTGAAAGCTTACTCCAGATGACTAACCCACAGAACAAGTTTGCAGGGAATAGATCTACATAAGAGTCATATGTGGCCATTTGCAGCTTTTCTGACTTTAAGGAAAGAGCCTGAAATATTGATTTTGTGTGGATTTGTGCAAAGCCTTCTTTTCAGTCTGATGACAATAAGCCATTCCCGACCATCGCAGTTCTGCAAAAAAAAAAGAAAAGGATGTTATTCCACTTGCCAGAAGAAATAAATGTCTATAAGTCTTGCTAACAATCTTCCTATTAGACTGTAAGTGAAAACCATGTATTAGGAAATGAACAGCAAAATTGCCAGGCAAAGGAAATACATTTTAATGGATGAAGTTTATTTTATATAAATGTTGTCAGTTTACCTAAATCTTTTTATTACCATATTATTAGATTATGGAAGTTTTCCATAAGTAAACAAAGTAGTGGCATAGAGGGAACCCCTTTCACCTAGAAATTGTAAGGGAATGTCATTGCCACACAGATACAAAACCAAGGCAATGATCACTTTTGACTTTCAGTGTTTCACTTCATTTTATTTCCTGTTATTTTAACAGAATCAGTGGCATATTAATCTTCTGTAGGTACACCACCCCATGCACAACTTTTGCCCCTGGCCCACCCAAGCTCCATCACTTTTGGCAATGATGGACCTCCAGTGGTGGCCCCATTTGCAAAAGGCAATAAGTCCTTTCTTCAGCCACAGGAGCCCACAGATACTGATGGTGGATTTTGGAGCAGAACAGCTTAACATGCTCACTGAATGAGAGACAAGTGGACAAACTGGGAAAGTATGTGAAAACCCAGCACAAGCAGAGATGCAAGATAGAGTGAGCCAAAACAGCAATGGAAGGACATGTGGTGCAAAATGAATGGACAGGGAGAATAACAGAGAAGTTGAGGGAATGATGTGATGGCAGAAAGGGATCAGATATACAGAAAGAAGACATGAACATAGATGAGGATGGAAAGTGGTATGGGGTTAGAGCTAAGCAGAGGAAGGAAGCATCACAGCACATGGAGCAGCCATGCCTCTGCTGGAACAAAAGGAGTGGCCAGCTCAGGTCCAGGTTGAACAGGGGAGGATGCTAGAGTGTGAATATACTGTAGTGATCTTAGAGGTAGCTGAGCTGGAGGAGTGTTCCTTTTATTGTCATCATTATTTCAAAAATATGGCAGTACCAGTCAGGGAACTTTACATTCCACATAGGAATGACAAGTGCAGCCAGTTCAAGGGCAACCATGTTGATAGAGAACCCACAGAATCAACTGGAGAGAAAGTGGACATATTTGCAACATTTATTTTATTTATTTGTGGCAGTTGAATCCTTGATCCATACTTTAAAGAGAGGGGGGGGAAAGTTGGGCAAGAACACGAGATAATTTGGACTGAGCACACATTTAGAGGTTACATGGCAGGATTAAATGACCTAGTAGTGGAAAGAGAGTGCATCCAGGGACAAGCCCAATTTCTGGTGGTTTGGAAACCTAGTAGACAACAAGTGGGACCACACTTTACACTTCAGTGATCCACTATCTAGATGATATTACACTTGTGTTCTGCATGTTGGGGCTAAGGGAAAAAGTGAGTGCCTTTCTTTAGTATCATATTTCTAGGCATTGAAAATGAAAATGATGGAGCCTGCAATGCAGATAACCCTGGAACTGAATGGAAGAGCTATAAACAATTGGTTGATCTATGCATTATGCACCAAAAAGATTACTCTGAGGCAAATGCAGCCTTTGGTAGGTAATACTCAATACATAGCAGATAACCTTTTAGAACACAATAATTAACAAGGAAAGGACAAGAAAACTGAATTCATTAAGAGATGCCAAAATGTTAGACACACTTCAGTGACTTTGGTCTGGAGTGACAGAGTCAGTAGTTATTATCAGACATGTATGGCCAGCTTTAGACTTATCACCAAAATAAATTTCATCACTTTCTATTACTATGATTGAAAGTAAGCATTCACCATTAGATTAATACACGTCTAAATAGAAAGTTGTGACATTTTACTGAGATGAACTTTAATTTCACACTTTTGCTCCTGGGTCTAGTGCGGAACATCATGAAAGTAAAGGTAAGAGGCAGTTTATGAAGTTCCCCTGGATGGTGATTTTTTCCACAGAGAAACTTTGGCCTCAAGAATTATCTTAGCAATTGGATTTACTGGAAGAGATGCTTAACATATTGGTTAACTCATCTAACTAAATACAAGATGATAAACTCCTGTGACAACTTTGAAGGTCTGGATAGTTATTACTATAGGGATGCTGAACCTTTAGGCTGGGTTAATAAGATCAGTTTCTAAAATATTACATTTTTAGCCATATTCATTTTTAGGGTTTCGTTCTCCTTAAATCTTGTGTATTTTTTTATTGTAATATTTGTCCTTCTAACTATAGTAATACAGTGTTTTTACTCCACTGTGTGGCTTTATATGTTGTATGTTTTCACTTGTGTTCACACTTGAGAAAGGACACATGCTGTCCGAAACATGTTGTGTGGCTAATAAATAGCACATTAGCAGGAATCCTGTAGCTGCGTCCTTCTTTCCACACCTCTGGATAAACTTTATCGTTGTTTGCGGTGCTAAGACGGAGCACCTGTGGAATATTGTAAGGACTTTGATTTACTTCACATTGTGTATATATCTTCACTTTGTTATAGTAATACAGTATTGTAAGCATGTACAACACTGATTATACAGTAACACTATCTAAATAAAGATGTACATATATAGACTCAAACGTTCAAAACTCTGTCTTGACCTCCATTCACCTGACATTATTTCACCAACTCTTGGCATAGAAATCTGAGTTGTAACAAACTGTTTTCCTGCTCTATTTTGACAGATCTGTTTACGATTGCTGACAACCTAAAGTATGACATTGCTAATATAAGCTGACTTTATATGAAATCAACAACATTAAAGAAAGCAAAAAAGGGTACAAGATCAGAACATTTATCCTACTGTTTTATTATACCAACACACTATAAATTTCCTCCAATTCTCTACTCATTTTCCTGCAAATGTTTTTAGGCTTCAAAGCACCAGTATTGGCACTGCCAGTGGTGCTCCTGCTCCAGTTCAATAGAATTGGAGGTAGCTAGGGCTGTTTTAGGCACTTTTTTTACCAGCTGAATTACATTTCTAGAGAAAATGGAATGTGCCATCAGAGAACAATGGCTTAATAATTTATTTACACATGGAAAGTGGGGGAGAAAAACAATAAACAAAAGCAATATTACATTTCTAATCATTTCAGGTTATCAGTTGTCATTTTGATAAGGGTCATTGATCATGGCTAATTTTCTGCTACACTGACAACTGAGTAGAGTAAGCATATTATATATTTTTTAAACAAAATAATACAAATCATTTCAGGGGTCCCCAATCTTTTTTTTACATGTGAGCCACGTTCAAATGTAAAAAGAGTTGGGGAGCAACGCAAGCATGAAAAAGTCCCTTGGGGTGCCAAATAAGGGCTGTGATTTGGTAGCCCCTATGTGGCCTGGCAGCCTATGGGAGGCTCTACTTGACAGTATAATTCGTTTTTATGCAATTAAAACTTGCCTCCATGCCAGGAATTCAAAAATAATCACCTGCTTTGAGAACACTGGGAGCAACATCCAATGGGTTAGAGAGCAACATGTTGCTCACGAGCTACTAGTTGGGGATCACTGCGGGCCAATCACTGATTATTAATTGTTTTAAGTGCATTTCTTTTTCCCAAATGATACACATGTATGAGTGCTAGTAGTTCTGTCAGGAGCACTAGAGAAGCTAGCAAAATAGCCAATCCACTGACTAGCACCTAGGGGTCTCCTATAATATCATAATTCTGACCCAAATCTCAATGGAAGGCTGAAGGCACCAAGGCATTCAACATCTCCCTCCTGTGAGTACTTTGCTACATAAAAACAAAAGGAAAGTCATACCGCACACTGTGATGAAAATGCGCAGCTACATAAAAACTCTTTGAATCCATCATTAAAATGCATCAAAGCGGGCTCTCTGATAAATTGACATAAACACCAATCCAATCCAATTCTTATCATTACACACAGACATTGCAATGATATAAGCTTCTCTCACACTGACATCAGAATATCTATCAATCAAAGTCTTTGTTTCTGTAATTCCAAAAGGTATAAAAGTCTATCCAAAGCAAGAAGCTATGCCCTCTAGGTAGTTTACAAAGTTTCCAGTTTTTTTTAAGAAGAAGCAGCAGGCCAGAAGCTGTGCATGCTGCTGCTTTCATTACATGACTGGTGTAAAGTAGATGAAAGTTACATGCATCTTGTAAATCCAAGCAAATGAAAAGATAATATTATATGAAATGGACAGCCATGTAATGGTATATTAAAAAGTAATTACGTTAATTTAACATAATGATTTCATCTTTCTAAATAATGAGACATTTAGACACTTTTTTATCACTAAGTGATTTGTGTCACTTTCTGTTTTGTCTAAATGATTAAGTTGAATTAGACATTCAAAAATCATCCATATTTGACCAATATTACTTCAATGCCAAGAACTGAATCAATATATGGAGGATAGTAATTTTGTAGTGGATTTATTGGAAACAAAAGGCTTCAGATTGAATTATGCTGTAATTATGAACTGTATTGTGTGTTGGCTCCAAGGCTGGGCAGCCTGCCACAAGGAGCATTTCATATAACACTGTGTTACAGTGGACTCTGTTGTGCCCTTTTCCAGAATAATGTCGGTTACAAATTATTATTTCAAAGGGAACATTTGAAACAGGATCTGTAAAAATCTCCTAAAAACTAGGTCTACTGTGAAAATCCATGACATAATGCACTGTGTTAATACAACAAAACAGCCCCCCATTGACTTACCCAGGTCGATATTAGATCACAGATCTGCCTGCCTGATATCTGGACAAAAATGGCCAAATATCTATCAGGAAAGTTTAAAAAAAAATACATCAGATAGGACCAAATCTGCTGATATTGCAGCTCTGTTCAATGGGCCTCCAAACTGGTGTTACACATGTTATAATGAGAGACAGCACTGCTTTTACATATTAAAATAACACACAAGGAAAGCTTGGCATTATTTTTTACTACAACAGTGATTTTTTTTCATCTCCAAGGTATAAAATACAAATTGAGTTTAAGTCAGGCAAAATTTGTGAGGTAGTGGTATACAGTTTGCTGCAGGCAGCCAAACATGATTCTTATTTTGCTTATTACCCTTTTTTTTTTTATAATTCCTGCATATATATTTTCAGCTGTAAAGTATTCCCTTCTCCAGTCATTCAGCTTACAATGATGTACCCTCTCTTCTGTGCACCTTAGTTATTATCATTAGTAGTAGTAAATATTTATAAAGCACCAACATATTACGCAGCACTTTACAATAAATTGGTGTATTTTTCGAACAACCAAAAACGAACCAATACAAGCTGTAAAGAGGGTCCTGTCCCAAAGAGCTATCAATTATAAAATTAAATCTGCATATGTAACAAGACTGGGGAGTGTCCCTCCACATATGTCACTTATTTATGCATTTCTTGTGAGTGTTTTAGGCCCTTAATTTATCTTCAGTATAGCCTTCTAACTGTGTAAGGTGCTGAGAAAAGTACTAAATATATGTATACATTATAACACGTATTTATAAAGCGCCAACATATTCCACATCACTGTACAATAAATGGGTGTACACATAGAACATTTATATATATACATACACAGTGTATATATAGTGTGCATGAGTGTGCGTGCGTATGTGTGTGTGAATGTATTAAAAGAATTAGAGTTGACATTTTCCAATGAATAGACCTCATTTCTGTTTCCCTCCTCCTCTTCTCTTACCAGCATTAAATTAAATATCAAATTCCAAACAGTGATAGCATAATCATTTTCTAATTGCATTTATCTGAAACTCACTGCATTACATTGCATCTTTTAGGTATTTCCTTTTCCATCGTTGTTTATTTTATTTGGTATTGTGCTGGAAAAAAAACTGGATCGATACGAGTGCAAATAAAAACCCAGGGAAATCAGTTTATGTCCATAGGTGAATTGCAGCTGTAGAGTCATTGCAGTTTGACTTTGTACAAAAAGGGTCACTGAACATAAGGTCAAGCAGATGGTCATTTCCATTTCAAAGATGCTATCAAAAGGCCAGGAGTCAGTTGATCCAGCAGCCCTTTAGCAAACACGATTTACTGTCTGCTCATTTAAGATATATTCTCTATGCAAAGATAGTTTTTCTGGTGCTCATATACCATTAGCTATTTTACCATAAGTGGTTTAAGTGGGTGTGACAAAATATTCCAACTGGAGAAAGTAAAGGTCCTCATGCAATGAGCCATATTCTGAACTCCATTTGGTTTGGGAACAGACAGTGAGTTTCAGCCTGATTCACAGATTTGGAGGCCGTTACCAAGAGATATATATTTAATACCTGTATTTCAAATATTGTATAAGACAAAAGCCTTTTAATATCACATTTTTATATATAAACTATAAATATATGTGGCAAAACATATCAACAATTTTACTATTTTCTCATGGCTGTGTGCTTGCATTAGGATATTAAACTGACCCACACTGACCAATGGTGAGTTTGATAAACATCAACTCATATAAAATAAAGAATTCAAAACCATGCATTTCATTTCTAGGCATGCTGTTACATATCTAACACATACTGACTTCCCTGTAGTGACTTGACTTTCAGGAAACTTACTCAAAATGTAATATATGGCCCCTAATGATTCAAGGCATAAGATTATGCGTAAACGTGATCACTTAATGGTGAATGAATGAATGGCTGATTATGCAAGGTTAAAACTATGAGCTCAAATAGTATCACCACAAGTGGGAGAGGAAAAAAACAGTGGCGGGGGAGGAAATAGAAAATTTTTTTTATTGGACAAATTCAAAGGGGAAATTAAAAGCAATTGTTTGTGTATCTCCTGTGAAGGTTTTGCCATATGTAGTAATATGTAAGATGTTGTTCCTACTTTCGTACTTCTATTTACTTACTACAGTAGGAAATAATCCTGAAGAAACGTGGGTAAACACTTTAACAAAAGACTGCCATTGTTCCACATCTTAGCTATTGTTTTGAAGTTAGCAGCAATTTCTATATTTTGCCCAAATGTTTTCCTAAAAAACTTGCAATGTAGAACAACATTCCTTAGAGAATACAAACTGGGGCATGCTGCTGAAGGCTGACACAGAGATGACATTGACAAACACGTTAAAATTCTTTGCTTTTGACTTTACTTCCCAGTGACAATTCAATCACTGGCATTGCTTCCTTATGGCCAAACAATATATAATAGTCCCTGAGTGAACTGTATTAGCATTATTCTAATGTCTAGTAACCACATGTCAAGTACAAGGTCATCTTATGGTTTCTAACTTGGACAGCTATAATCTATATATATGCATAAAAAGTTATTTAATTTTTTTTGGTACTGGCCCTACAATTGCCATGCTTATGCAAACAATAATCGAGTAATTTGGTGAGTGGTTCATTAGAAAACAAAAGCTATCACTATCATATTTTACATTGCACATTGTAAAGAAGCTGTCAGTTATGATACAATATGGGGGGGAATGTAATTAAAGTCGCAAAGAGAAAAACAATTCACACCAATGAGAATAAAAATCCACATCTCGCAATGTAATATTGTTCCTTAAACCGTTATTGCATTGCCAATTTGAATTGCACATTGCGGATTTTTGATTGCGCACTCTTAAGAAGTGCTTGAAGGTGTCGTAATCTTTTGGAGCAAACATAACGACTTTTTCAGTAAGAAGTTTAATTACATTTACTGCGCAATGGTGCGAAATATAAAATTTGCAAATGGTCTTCCACTGTCGGAAGTGGTCGCTAAACAGTTACCGGGTTATTAAATTCATGCAAAGCAAAATTTGTTATCGCAAAGGCATAACTTTTCGCTTTGCCGACTTTAATTACATTCCCCCGATAGTATTCCTCTGCATAGACTTTACCAAGGCTACGTACTCTGTGGTTATTAAAACACCAGCAAAATGGATCTGTCAGAATTTCCCATATACTTGTTTAAAAAATAAACATCCTAAATAGTGATAGAAGAATTTACTCGCCAGTCGCAAATTCGTGGTGAATTTGCCCGTTTTGCTGCCGGCGAATAAATTCGCGAATTGGCAGCGATACTTCGCCGGCGTCATGATTTCGGCACCAATTTAGATGCCGGTGACGATAAACGGATGCCCATTGACTTTTATGTCGCCGACGTCAAAATCACCGTACCACAAATTTTTCGACAGAAATTCATGGCAAAACGGGACAAATTCGCCCATCACTAATCCTAAACCTTCTGTCCAGCTACTTCTCTGTTACCAGTTGTGTTGTTAAGCCAGAAATACCTTTTGTGGTATCTTTTTTTCTCATTCCTGGGCTATTCAACAGCAAACCAGTAGTTCTTCTTCTGTAGCATAATACCCTGTGCAATAACTCGACTGGCACACTGGGTAACCCCATAGGCATTGCACACAGAGAGGGAGATTCAAACTGATACAAAAATGTATCCAATTCCCAGGAAGTTCCCTGGCATGTGGTCCAATAATTTGGTTCAAATAAAAGTAGGGATGAACTAAATCCACTATTTTAGGATTTGGCTGAATCAGGCGAATACTCAACTGAATCCAACCCCTAATTCAAATATGCACGTATGCAAATTAGGGCAAGGAGGGGACAAAGAGAACCGCATGATGTGTGCACAGTTAAATATTTTTTAACTTTCTTGTTTGATGACAAAAAGTAGTATAATTTTTAGAATTCACCAGGCACTTGGATTAGCCAAATCTGAATCCTGGTGAAAAATGCTGAATCCTGGCCAAATCCTGGATTTGATGCATCCCTAAATAAAAGGCATCCAGATAGAAGAGGACAGGCATTAAATAACAAAGTAACATATATGTATTGTTTTAAACTACTGCTGGATAACAAACTTATGGTAAGGAAACAAGTGGGCATAGTTAACGGAAATGCATGGACTTAATTGTCCAGGTCTCAATGCTGGCACATCACCGGTACCACCTCCAAAGTTTTCTGAGACCTACGTATTATTCTATATTTATAATTATTATTTAATTATATAGAGCCAACATATTATATCTTAAATGTGCTGCTTTTTTTCTTACTTCCTCCACACACTTTCCCCTTATAATGTAGACTCTGAAGTTATTATAAAGGCCGGACTGATCTTTTACATCAGATGCTTGGCTGTATCAATCAATAAAATGCTGCTTCAGACCTTTCTTATGGGAAATGTCTATGGGGCATGGGGTCAAAAACATGGTGATGCTTCAGGCATTGCAACAATGTGGATAGTCTCTGTCTCCCCAGGCTGTAATGTATATTTTTTCATTTGGGTATTAAAGAAGAATCCCCAGTATTTATTTTCTTATTTTTTGTGGGCTTTTGGTGTAGTAGAATATTTTTTTAAAATATTTTGCACTTAGGACCACTACTGTTAAAGTATGCAACCAGGGCCCGATTTCCGTGCCAGCAGGTCCTAGTGCCTCTTTTACACACACATCCCGATTCCAGTGTGAGCGAGAATGCAGCTAGACGGCATGCCGTCCCTGAAAATTTGCCGCCTTAAGCCCAGGCCTTTGTGGCCTCGCCACAAATCCAGGCCTGCATGCAACAGTCCCTAAGTATAAGCACTAATATTGCATTTTCTTAAAGGAATACTGTCATGGGAAAAAACATTTTTTTCAAAATGAATCGGTTAATAGTGTTGCTCCAGCAGAATTTTGCACTGAAATCCATTTCTCAAAAGAGCAAACAGATTTTTTTATATTCAATTTTGAAATTTGACATGGGGCTAGACATATTGTCAATTTCCCAGCTGCCCCAAGTCATGTGACTTGTGCTCTGATAAACTTCAATCACTCTTTTACTGCTGTACTGCAAGTTGGAGTGATATGACCCCTCCCTTTTCCCCCCCAGCAGCCAAACAAAAGAACAATGGGAAGGTAACAAGATAGCAGCTCCCTAACACAAGATAACAGCTGCCTGGTAGATCTAAGAACAACACTCAATAGTAAAAACCCATGTCCCACTGAGACACATTCAGTTACATTGAAAAGGAAAAACAGCAGCCTGCCAGAAAGCATTTCTCTCCTAGTGCAGTGCAGATACATGACCAGGGGCAGCTGGGAAATTGACAAAATGTCTAACCCCATGTCAGATTTCAAAATTGAATATAAAAAAATCTGTTTGCTCTTTTGAGAAATGGATTTCAGTGCAGAAGTCTGCTGGAGTAGCACTATTAATTGATGCGTTTTGAAAAAAACATGTTTTCCAATGACAGGATCCCTTTAACATCTTGTGTAGATTATAGATCAGAATTAAAGGACAAAGTTGCCTTCACATTAAAGGAGAACTAAACCTTAACTAATGAAGTAGGCTAGAAATGTTGTACTTTATGTTTTGGGTTTCTGTACCAGCCCAAGGCAACCACAGCCCTTTAGCAGTGAAGATTTGTGCCTCCAAAGATGCCCCAGTAGCTCCCCATCTTCCTTTCTGCTGATTCACTGCACATGCTCTGTGCTGCTGTCACTTACTGAGCTTAGGGACCCACTCACAATATACAGTACATATAGAATAGAAATGTCACAATATAAGGCTGATTAGTAATTAACACAGATAATTATTACATGGCAGCACAGAAACCAGTGCAACTAGCATCAGAATTTAATAATCAGCCCTGTAGCATCAGCTTATATTACAGGCCAACCTTATTTGTGACAACCCCTAAGCTTAGCTTCTCAACAGTTGCTCAGAGTCACAGATACGTTCCAAGATGTTGACCCCCTGTGAAAAGTTCGACGTCCTAGATCATTGCTGCTATTGACAAGCTGAAACTTTAGGCTGGTGGTATAAGTGCAGTATATAAAATATGGCGTTTTAGCCACATTCATTTTTACGGTTAAGTTCTCCTTTAACGTTTAGTATTGTATAGACATTGGTATTCTGAGACAATTTGCAACTGATCTTCAATTGTTTTTGAAATTTTTAGCTATGATTTTTGTTCATCTACTGTCCCATGTGGTATTTCAGCAGATATCTGGTTGCTAGGGTTTTATTTGCCTAGCAGGCAGTAGTTAAAATGAGAGGCTGGAAAATGAATAGATGACGAGGCATGTAATAGAAAAATAAACAATAAAAAGTATAAACAACAATAAAAGTGTAGCCTCACAGAGCAATCGTTTTCTGGATGGAAAAACACAGCAAAAAGGTTGATTGCAAATACACTCCAGTATGATTTTTTTTACACTGTAATAGTCGCAATATATTTAATAAAAGAATGCAAAAAATGAATGACAAAGTTCAACAACTAAAAACTGCCAAGCTTGGGAAAGATCTCAATATTTTAAGTAACATTTTCTTTTCAAGTTTGTTAATGGGATAGCATAAGTACTTGTTTATCCTGCATTCAATGAATAGTACTTGTGCTTAAAATGCTTTTTGCCTATTCTCTTAATCATGAAAAATCGATGGAGCTAAAGTTGGGACACTGGAAAATTCAAGGTACTTAGATTAAATTACCAGTGTACACCCCCATCCAATCACCCATTGTTGTGACTGATTTGTTAGCAGGATTATCAGTGCTCTGGTACTGCTAATTTTTCACTTCACAACAATACATTTGTGATCAACATTTTCCCATGATCAAATATGATTATACCATTTAAATGCTTCTATATATATATATATATATATATATATATGCTAGTGATCCAAAATCAAGAATTAAAAAAAAAGCATTTAAAGATGTATGGAGCCCATAAATTGATATTATACTCTGTCATATTTACTTTACCTGTTTTATATTATTAATTACATGTTCAAGAAGGACTCTGAATTACTAAAGCAAATTATATGCTTTATATGCCATAAAGAGAATCGGTTCAAGTGCAAGACCTTCAATCATTTATACCAATAGACCAATAGATATAAGGCGGAAAATGACAAATTCTTAAAATGACCCAGATTCTACTAGTTTTTTCTATATTTTTTTTGTCAGAAGTTACTATTATGTTCATCATACAAGCCATCTAATGCCTGAATTCATGATTTCTGTATTTGAAGGTGCAGTCTTGTGGATAAAAGCTATTTCTTATTTAGTATCTTCAAAATTGCTAGCCATGCAGAATAATCTCAGGATAATTACTACCTTTCTATGTACTATCATTCCAGAGACTCAGATGGGCTGGCAAAAATCCAGAAAATAGCAACTATTCTGTGTTTAGCCAACCATGGCAATGAAACTGATCTCTTTTTACATTTATCTGACTGACATTACATACAAAGTGAATCAAGAAATTAACTGATAATTGCTCTATAACAAATTCACAACCTTTTTTTTGCTTGCAATGCTTTATAAAGAAATTCGTAAAAACAAATTATAGTTTTCAATTCCCGACAATTGCCAAGGGATGTCTAAAAAGACAAAAATACACCAAATAAATCGTTTCATGTCGTAAAATGAAGTAACAGTTAAAACAGGTTTCAATAAAATAGAGTGGCAATTATAATAATCTGAAATGGAAAACATTTAATTTTTTTTTCTTAAATCAAATGTCTTTTGTTAGTAGATCAAAGAATAATGAAATAGAAAATTCCAGTGGTTCCTCATGGCAGTGGTTATCAGAGTTTTGTGATTATTCTTTTAGGACAAGGCTGTTTTATAAAGATGTGTTAATTTTTCAATTGATTAATTATATCAATTAAGACCTCCTTTACTACACAATACATTTACTTATGACAATGTCTTTCTTCTTTGATCTGTCATGTTTCTAATAATACAATCTTCACACCGATTGGCCTTTACGCTGGGAATGGGTAGGACTATTCATTCACCACATATTTCCCCTATCTGGCCTTGACACTTCCCCTACCTTAACTATAGCTTTGGGGCTCATTGGGGGCAGCTTCAAACTCTGGGAAACCTAAACCTTATGGTTAGCTTAAAGACAAGTGGTACACAGAGTGCTTTGTCACCCACTGGCAAATAGTGTGCCCTGTTGATGAGAAAACACAGAAAAATACTTTGCCCTGAATATAAATCACCAGAATAGTGTTGGGAGAATTTATTCGGCAGGTGAAAATTCGCGGCAAATTCCATGATTCGAGAAAACGCAGTGAAAATTCGCCAACTTCAAAAAGTTCGCCGGTGAATGTGTGCTTGCGTCCAAAAAATGGATGCCGCCATCAAAAACGAACGCCGGTGCAGTTTCGCAAATTTTTCGGCAAAGCACCCCAAATTCGCCCATCACTACACCTAGCAACCTAACAGAAATCAGCTATCAGTACAAATGTGAATGCCTCGAAAGGCTCTTCTTTACATGGGCAAAAAGCAACAAAGGCCACAGCATGGCTCCGAGTCCTTAATTTTCAAACATGAGTTTGTGGGCTCCTCTACAAATAGCACATGACCATAAGGCATAAGGTTGCAAGAGGGGTGAAGGATCAGCCTTTACAAGCAATTCATTGGTCAGGAAACACTTTTCCCAAGATAATGCAATTGCCAACTTAAAATATGACTAAAGATTAATAGTTACACCATATGGAGCTTATCTTGAGGGCATAGTGCTTTATAAACTTTGTAGTCCAAAACTAACGTGACTAATGTATGCATCAAAGAATCATGGAAGATTAAGTAAAGTGGCCTGACAGAGTTAAGCTCCTTTTCCTGGGGTGAACACCATCCGGTCCTAGACCTTTGTTTATTTGCAGATGTTCTAGTTTCTATTTGAACTTCCTCCTGAGTCAGCCAGTGATGTGTAAAAAGGAAGCTTGCACTAATAGGCTTCTCTGTGCATTACATCACATTGCCCCCCTTACAGCCTTACCTGGAACCAATGAACATATTTCAGTCTTGGCAGTGTTGGATCAGATACCCCAACCTGGTTATGTGAGAATTAAAATCTCATTTTTGGTATAAAGGCCGTGTTATGTGTGTAGCATGAGGCATGTAAATACCTTCTGTTTCAAATGGCTTTACACTATGGGATAGTTGGAGGAACTGCAAGGGGATACAATAACAAGCTCCTTGCTATTAGTCTCCATGTTTAAATCAGGACCCCAGCAGTGCAAGAATTTGGTGTGACTATGCCTATGTGTCAGGCCCGGACTGGCAATCTGCCCATACAGGCAAATGCCTGAGGGGCGAGGGGCCGATCTATTTTTTGCTAAGTGGGCCGCTCCTTATATACTGTCTGGGAGTCAACTGCCCGGCAAGTCCCCTTCCCCCTGCCCTTTGTATTGACTGTGTGGAGCAGTGAAAGATCTTTCTGCAGTCGTGCTGTCTCCCGTATTTCTAACAATCGGCTCTCGGCTGGCAGGCTGCAAACAGCAGACATGATCGGTGGATTGCAAAGTGAGCACCACATTGCAACGTCTGCTGCTTGCAGCCTGCCAGCCAAGAGCTGATTGTTAGGAGACTATGTGACTCGCATAGTGGGGAATATGGGATATGGAAAGAGAAGCAGACACTGGAAAAGGATGATTCAGACTTGCCAGGGAGTATCCTCTCTTGCACCTTGTAACTAGGGTTGCCACCCGGCCGGTATTTTAAAATACCTGCCAGGGCCGGGGCCGATATTACAAATTTACCGGCAATGTAGCTGCCGGTAATTTGTAATACCTATAACAAAAGCCCTTGGCCCTCCGGCTGAAATTTACCCCTTCTTCGTCTTCGGCCCCGCCCCCTTTCACATCACGCTGCACGTGGATCCGCCCCTTTTTAACTTCACAACCTGCCCATTTACCCGTGGCCCGCCCCTTTTTACATCACAGCATTACCGCCCCCCATCACTGGCCGGTAAATCTTTTTAAAAAGGTGGCAACCCTACTTGTAACCCCAAAATTACTTCTTTGACTTCATAATGACTGTAACGATCTAAACTATGTTCTTTTAAATCGTTTTTTTCTCTCTCTCTGTTGAGTCACTAGTTATGCAGTGTGCCAGTTTACAGGTTAATAAGACTCACTGGAATAACTCTGCTATTTATTATACTCAACTATTATAATAACGATGACGATTAGCTTTAATGACTGCTTTGGCAACAGTAAGGTTAAACTGGTCCCAGAAGAAGCAGAGAATGGTTTTAAGTAGTTAGTCATCTTTTAAAACTTTACACATGTTGTTGATACTCAAGTACAGTTCTTGTGATACCCATGCAGAAATCTACCTTCAGGTTTATTAGGGAGAATGAAGTGGTTTGTAGACTACAATGGAATGTTGGTCATTATCAGGAGGGGTGCATAAGTTGGCCACACATCCAGCCTGTTTTTTAGGTCTCATGCACAATCATGACCACCCTGTAATCCTTTAACCTTTTTTGATAGGTCTTGGAGGACATTGACTAAATGAAATTCTCTACCAATGCCATGACATGTGGTCAAAATAAATGCAATGCTGTTTTTAATGGTTCACCTTTAAGTTAACTTTTACTATGTTGTAGAATGGCTAATTCTAAGCAACCTTTCAATCGGTCTTCATTATTTATTTTTTTATAGCTTTTTTTAAATTATTTCCCTCCTTCTGACTCTTTCCAGCTTTCAAACAGGGGTCACTTATCCCATCTAAAAAAACAAATGCTCTGTAAAGGTGGACATAGACGTAGAGATCTGATTGTTTGGCGATGTCGCCAAATAAGCGGATCTCTCCCCGATATGCCCACATTGAAGTGGACGATATCAGGCGGATCCGATCATGGGCCCTAGGGCCCAACGATTGGATTATAATGCATCTGATATGGGCGGTCAGATCACAGGACCACATAAACACACACATGTGGCAGAGATCCAACGGGACTTTTTAACTTGCCGATCGGCCAGTCGGATGCCCCACACACGGGCCAATAAGCTGTTGACTTGTTATTGCTACTGTTTAATCTTTCTATTCAGTCCTCTCATATATTCCAGTTTCTTATGCAAATCAGCGCATGGCTGCTAGTGTATTCTGGGTCCTAGCAACCATTTACATGTGTTTACATGTGGTCTGCTTTGATTTTTTTGCCTGGGCTGCTTTTTACTCCCAGTCCGGCCCTGCTATGTGTAACTTCAAACTCTCTGGTTTTTTAATATACAATTCCCATAATTGAAGTGGATGCTAAATAAATGTGTTAGCCAGAAGTTGTAAATAACCATTATATGGAGAGACAATTGCCATTGTAAAGCTGGAACCCAACCGTGCGTGCTCTTGCTTGGATTATGAGGCTGAATGACGTGGCACGTTAAATTGCAGAGATTTGAAATTGAGGGCACCCAGGGGCTAGAGCTAGAGGGTGAGTGGTAATCTCTCTCTTTCTCGAAAGCAATGAACCCCCCTCCATCCCAATTATGTCATGTTCTGATCATACGCACAGGGTGTCCTAAAACATGTGTATTCAATATGCTTCAAAAATATTCCCCCTTATTTCTTTATATTAACGCCCTGCACAATTGCAAACCAAACTCCATATTTCTGCAAATGAGTATTTTTGACATGTAGTTAGATGGGCTTTCCATGGCACAATATCTAGGGAAAGCCATCAAGTGCAAAGGGTAGAAGAAACAGAAAAAAAAAGTCATATTTGCACTCATGGGTTGGCCCTTGGCTTTAAGGTCATAGCTCAAGTGCCAAAGTGCATTGAATCACTCCTGTAGAACTTAGGTTAGTTTCTATTTGATGTACAGATCAGAATAAAGTGGAGTTATTTTTCTTATTAATTGAATAGAAGGCACCCAAGCTTAAGTTTACTTAATTACAGTCCAGGTCCTTACTCCCCACACTGGCTCCTGTAAATACCAGAATGAACTGGGGATAAAAAGGATTTCCAATAAATATTCATATTGAGTTATTCCTAACAAAATAATCTTTGATAAACTAAATATAACAGCATTCCCTCTATGTGACCAAAAAACTGTTCTGAAATAAATCTTTGACAGTGAATCCCCAGTCTTTAATTCTTGTTTCATCAAAGTTTTATTTCATCATCATCATCATCATTTATTTATATAGCGCTGTCAAGATACGCAGTGCTTTATTTCTGTGGTTTAGTTTGCCTTTCAAATAAAAGCATTGCACATCAGTCTCTTATATACTGTAAACTCTGTGTGAACTGTCTGTGTATCTCATAATTGTTTTAATGTGCTCATAAATTTCCCATGAATACTAATATATTTTAAACATGATAAGGACAAATATGATAAATTAGCTGCACAATCTCGACAATAAAGTCATTAAATTTATACTGTGAGGAAAAGTCAGCTGTAAGTATGGTGATCATGCCCTTTACAGCACACATTTTAAGTATGTAAGATTGCAATATAATTTGAATTTCTGTAACTTTTTGATAACATATGCATGTGACTGCATTCATACTTCCACTCCCACTTCTACACTATTTTAACTGTATTTTTATATAGATGTCACTATTGTACCTCTCTAGACCATTTCTACTTACCTGTTACAGAATACATTGGGAGTAGCCAGTACAGTCTGACCCTACAATAGTCAGTAGTCAAAGAAAATTATACTCAAAATTGCCCAGGTTGGCAATATTTAAACTGCTAAATGGTTTATAAAAGCTGCACCCAGATGCACAGCCCCAGGGTACAAACCCTAAGTATGATTTTTTCTTTATGCATGTGTAATTTCACTGATTCATCATTATGTTTACTGGTTTAATGCTTATAATGTGGGTATGCATAATAGGAAAGACTGCACATTGTGTTTATGTCAAAACTGGCATAAAACAAAGAAGAGGAAACCAGTGTTCTTCTAAATGTTAGAATTAGTATTAGGGTTAGGTAGTTCTCAACTGTTCTCTTCTGTCTATGCCTTGTACCGTGACTGTCTGCCCAAAAGACTTTGCTTTAAAGCCGTGCCCCTTTGCTTGTTCAGAACCCCTCGCTTGGCACCTCTCTTAATAACGTCTGGTGACATCCAATTAGCTGAGGGCTCCTCCCGAGGTGAAAGGCGGCTGTTAAAGGCGGAAGCAAGAGCCGAGAACAGGGTGCTTAGCATTGGTTCTGAGTTTAGGTATCAGGGAGGGGGATGAGTGGAAAACCGCCTTTAACAGGAATATTTAGTTATGCCTTTTGGTCTTTGCAACGCCCCCGCAGTGTTCCAAGAATTTGTCAACGACATCTTCCGGGATCTGCTGGGGTTATTCATAGTGGTATATCGTGACGATATTCTAATTTTTCCCTCTAACTTGAGTGACCATCAAAAACATGTCCGGGAGGTGTTGTTCAGGTTAAGGAAGAATAATTTATTTGTGAAGCTTGAGAAATGCACCTTTAAGGTTTCATTTGTTAAATTTTTGGGGTTCAATATCTCTGGTGAGGGTCTAGAAATGGATCCTAGGAAGGTTAAGGCCGTACTGGATTGGGCTCAGCCTTTTTCTTTATGTGCAACCCAAAGGTTCTTAGGTTTTGCTAATTACTATCGTCAATTCATCAAAAACTTCTCTTGGGTGGTGTCTCCAATCACGGATCTAAACAAAAAGGGTGCAGATCCAAGTATGTGGCCTCCCGAGGCTATTCTAGCTTTTGAATTTCTCAAAAAAGAATTTGTGTCTGCTCCCATTCTCTGTCACCCTGATTCTACTCTTCCTTTTATTGTTGAGGTAGATGCCTCAGAGGTTGGGGCAGGGGCGGTCCTTTCTCAGAGGCATCCAATAACCAACAAGGTGCATCCTTGTGCATTCTTCTCTAGGAAATTTTCTCCTGCTGAGGCCAATTATGACATTGTAAATAGAGAATTGTTGGCTATCAAATGGGCCTTTGAGGAATATCGACACTTGTTGGAGGGGGCTAAACATACTATTATGGTCTTTACTGACCACAAAGACCTGTTGTCTGCTAAGCGGTTGAATACTAGGCAGGCTAAATGGGCTTTATTTTTTACCAGGTTTAATTTCTCTCTCACATACAGGCCTGGTTCCAAAAACACTAAGGCAGATGCACTCTCTAGGACTTTTGAATCTAATGTGTATGAACCTAGTGGGTGTATTCCCATCATTCCGGATGAGTTAATTGTGGCAGCTCTGGGATCAGACCTTGCCACACTATTGTCTTCAGTTCAATCTTCTGCCCCTGTAGAAACTCCCTCCGGGAGGTTATTTGTACCTGAGGACTTAAGGGAACAGGTTCTGGGTGAGGCTCATAATTCAAAAATAGCTGGACATCCTGGTATTTCTAAGACTGTGTCTTTATTGTCTCGCCATGTGTGGTGGCCATCTTTTAAGCAAGATGTCAAAAATTTTGTTAATTCTTGCCCTGTCTGTCAGAGGTCAAAGTCTTCTAGGAACATGTCACAGGGATTGCTAAGGCCATTACCTATTCCTGACAGACCGTGGTCCCATCTGTCTATGGATTTTATTGTTGACCTCCCTTCATCTTAAGGGAAAACAGTGATTTGGGTGGTAGTGGATAGGTTCGGCAAAATGAGTCATTTAATTTCCCTCCCACACCTCCCATCTGCTAAAACTTTGGCTGAGTTGTTTATTTCTAATATTTTCAAATTACATGGTTTTCTGGTCAATATTGTTTCTGATAAAGGGGTACAGTTTGTTTCTAAATTTTGTTTGTGTCTGTGGTTGGGATTGATTTGTCTTTCTCTACTGCATACAACCCTCAAACCAATGGACAAACTGAAAGGGTTAATCAGTCCCTTGAACAATTCTTATGTGTCTGACAACCAATCCTCATGGGCTGAATTATTACCCTGGGCAGAATTTACTTACAATAATGCTACTCATGCTTCTACTGGTCAATCTCAGTTTTTTATTGTTAATGGTTTCCATTCCAAAGCATCTATTTTTCTGGTTCAATATCTTCTGTACCCTCTGTCAATTCCTCTGTTGAATAATTTGGCAAAATCTGGTCTGGGGTTCACGGCAGCTACGGCCGCTCAAGAGAGGGCAGCTGATAGGCCTCATAGAGAGGCACCCAAATATCAGGTAGGAGACTCAGTATGGTTATCCACAAGAAACATCAAACTTAAGGTTCCCTCACTCAAGTTGGGGCCCAGGTTTATTGGTCCAAATCCCATCACTGAAATAATTAATCCTTCTTCTGTTCGTCTCAAACTACCTGATAATTTTAAGATCTCTAATTCTTTTCATGTCTCTCTTTTAAAACCAGCCTCACAGGTCCGGCCACAATTCTTTCCTCCCCCAGTGTTGGTAGAGGGTCAGCCTGAATTTATAGTACAGGAACTCCTTGACTCTCGCCTTGTGCGGGGTAAGTTGCAATATCTTGTGCAATGGAAGGTTTACGGCCCTGAGGAAAATTCTTGGGTTCTTGTATGTGAAGGGCTGATCATCTCAGGAAACAATTCCACCTTAAATTTCCTGAGAAACCTGGGGGTCCGGTGGCCTCTCCTTGAGGGGGTGTAATGTGACAACGTACCGTGGTGGTCTAGTGGGAGGGGATTGGCAGGGACTCCTGCCGCCCCCTCGGTGGGGACACCTGCCGCGTGCCGCGTCCTCTTCTTCCTAGTTTGCTCTAAGGGCGTGCACGCCGAAGTGGTTTATAAGGTGCACTTGGGCTGTAGTTCTTTGCCCGTTATAGGATCTTTGCTCCTGAATTTCCTGGTGCCACTGTGCTGTTTAGCTTTTTGTGATCTGATACTCTGTTGTGACCCCTGCCTGCTCCTGACAATCCTGATTTCTGAATCCTGACCCTTGCCTGATTACCTACTCCGCTGTATCTGTATCCCTTTCTGATTGAACTTCTGGTTTGACCCTTGCCTGCTTGACTTAGTTTGTACTCTGCCTGCCCCGATCCGGCCTGATCTGACTACACTTCCTGTTTACGCCTTGTACCGTGACTGTCTGCCCAAAAGACTTTGCTTTACAGTGGTGCCCCTTTGCTCGTTCAGAACCCCTCGCTTGGCACCTCTCTTAATAAGACCTGGCGGCATCCAATTAGCCGAGGGCTCCTCAAAAGGTGAAAAGCGGCTGTTAAAGGTGGAAACAAGAGCCGAGAACAGGGTGCTTAGCATTGGTTCTGAATTTAGGGTGTAGACTGTGACATAACTATTCCCCTCCCCACACAGAATGAACATTTGGTTGTTTGATTGGACCAATCATTTTCAAACAGACATCCTGTTTTTACTGAATAGTGATGTGCCAAAAGTCAAGTTTTGATGCCAACATTGAATAACATGCCTTTAGCACAAAACATGCTTTCTGTCATCTCATCATATATTGACTTTGTGGCTCCAGTGGCTTGTCACAACTACATGCTCAGTTTATCAGTCATTGTAAAAAATGACCATTGGTTGATTGGTAGAAGATAAATCTCAGATCTGTTTCCCATACTCGCCCTGTGATTTAATCAACACAATTCTCATCTTCTTCTTTTGATTTTTTATTGGTTTCTTCACTCTGGCTTCTAATAGCATTGTCCACATTCATTAACTTCAGTTGTCTGCTGTGTTTTCTTCTGAAATTCCAGTGTATACAGTAGCATCAATTTCCAGAAATGTAAACATCACAGTATATACAGTGAAGCCACAGAAGCTCAACATATTTCTAAAGTTGAATCAAGCTGAAATTAAAATATTGTTTCAATGAATCAACAAATTGCTTATAGATGATCATCATAACTACAGTATGTGGGATATCTAGTATAGGTCAATCTAAAAACAACTGGACTTGCTGAGTAATCAATGAAGACGTTTCACTACTCATCCGAGCAGCTTCTTCAGTTCAACTGACTGGTGTGGGAAGTTCTCGGCATATAAACTCTTCCACTAATCCATTTACAATGGCACATTGTAACTCTTCAAAGAGGTGACATCTGAAGAAACTCACACAGTTTATATGCCGAGAACTTCCCACACCAGTCAGTTGAACTGAAGAAGCTGCTCGGATGAGTAGTGAAACGTCTTCATTGATTACTCAGCAAGTCCAGTTGTTTTTAGATTGAACTATACTAGATATACTATGACCTGGATGAATGAAAATCTTCATAGTCAGTATGTGGGATCTTTATACTTGATAAAGGGGTCTAACCCCGAAACATTGCATTTTTCTAGCCAACTAGTACTTAAGTGGAGACATTAACAAATTATATAAAATGTTCTAATTAAACCTAGGGCTATTGCTGCCAAGGAATATGTTGCTTGCAGATGTCGGTCAGAAGAATAATAATCTACAAATGTAGTTGTTTCATGCCTGCTTCTTTTAAAAGTAATCTGAGTATTGGTTATTAAGCAAACAGATTTCCTCTGTATTCTTTATAGTATTTTCTTCCGGCAGGAAGCCGCTATTGCTAGTTTAAATCATAAGAGTGAAGGATTGCAAGGGAAGTAATTATCATCATTATGAATTTCAAGTGAGAATAGTTTCCCATTAGCCATGTTACATTAAATCCCACTCAGGAGGTAAATGAAGTGCTGAAAGACCAGTTGCAAGCAAGAAAACGGTTATTATGTTTAGTGTAGCTCTACTCCAAGAGCAGTTATAGATCATTGTGTTGACTTGTGCTGGAGTTTATGAGGAATTTCGAATGGTACCCAGAGAATGAGAAGCTTTCCCAAGCCAGTGGTGGATTTGTTAGATAAATATATTTTCTGTATTCCTCTGCAATGATATAGGACTATACCCTAATTATTGCATTAAAAACTATAATAATGAACTCTAATTTTCTTACGTGTGTTTGTGTTATTGTTAACTGCTCCCCTAGCCTTGATTGTGTAAAATACCATGTAATTGTCTGACCTACAGCTTGAATTTTTGATTTATCCCAGGACCTCTTCAGGAGCATTAGGCAGCGTTAGCCCTTTTCAATTAGAAAAGAAAGGGGCCACTCATTAAGCACCATGTGTGCCATTAAATATTTAATTATAATGATAGCAAGTCTATCAGGGATTAGAAGCCTTTGGCAAAATGGCAAGTAGCAGAAATCCACCCCACTAGCTCAGCATGTGCTACAAACCATTTAGTTGAAGTTTAAAAGTTCAGTTCTAGCTCAACCTACAAGTGAAAGCAAAGAGTTACTGCTACCTGATAGCATAATACATGAGCATCATAAATAAACCATCATATTATTTTAGGATGTAAGCTGCATGCAGGAGATTTTCTGACTGGAGCCAGAGTTTAACCACAATTAGGATTCATCCTTTTCTGTTGAGTAGATTTGGTCTACTGTACTGTAATTTTCTTGTAATGGGTATGCTTTAATAGCGCTGATTAATTTACAAGGTCCTTGATTAGGTCAAATTTTGCTCAGTCTGTTCCATTTAACAAAGGCTTTTAATGACTGCATAAAATTCTTGTGCAGTTTTAAACTTTTTTTAATCTAGTTTCACTTTTCAATCGAAGATGTACCTTTATTTCCTGTACCCTCATCCGTATACATTTGCATCTAGCTCTCCAAAACGCTGATGGTTTTTTGTTATTGTACAAGCAATATATATTATCACCATTGATGAAACATATACAGGTAGTAATAATAAAAATAATAATATTTCTTATGATCATCAATTTTTTCTGCACCAGCAAGGTTTATAATATTATAACAGTAAGGGGGCTTACAATAAACTAAAAAGCAGGGTTGAAGAGGGAAACAGTAGAGTTAATAGGCCCTGCTCAAAAGAATTTACAATCTTAAGCTGTCCCCTGCTAATAAATATAGATATATTAGTAACCACTGAGAAGTATCATGACCATATAAAGGCACAGAGTTACTGATTGAAATTCTTTATATGAGCAATAATGGAACTATCAGTGCTGGAGCCCAGGTACAGGCAGTGCAGGCATAGCCACCGGGTCTGCCTGCACCTGGGCCCCAGCTAGGGTTTCCACCTTTCTGTTTGCCCAACTCCAGGCAGGGGGTGGGGCGGGTGTTGCAAGGGCAGGGCTGATGATGTCAGGGGCGGGACTTATGGAATTTGGCTGATCGCCATGCCATTTACTTCTATGTCCTGTCCAGATTTCCTAATTTTAGGCAGTTTTCACCCAAACAGCCCTTCCAAAAACCGGAAAAGTAGCAACCCTAGCCCGAGCACTAGGCCCCATCACATCACTGATGGCATGGCATGAAAAAAGTGTATCTCATTTTGCTGAATCGTTATATTTTTTTTTTGGTTTAGTTAGTATAGTGATGTTACTAGCAGAGAGCAGACCCCACAGCTGAGGGGGGCCTGCAAGATTAGGGGGACCCCCTCTGGGCCCCTTTCCTGCACACATTGTTATGATGTCCCATATAAATTCTTAGAGATTCTTTTATCTAAAAAGGGGGCTCTGTATTTCCAATGTCAAAAAAACACAGACCCTTTTCTTGATTAAATAAAGAAAATGACATGAAAGTTTGTAATTTATTGTTCAAGAAAGTAACTCCCTACTAATATTCTGCACACTGACACTGAGCCAGCTTTCACATTGCAGTACAGCTTTGAATTGCCGGCCTTTGACTCTCTGTCTTCAAGTTACTAGTCATATCGGGCTGGTACAGTAAAACTCAAGTGCATTGATTAGCTCCATGATGATTAATGCTAACAGTTAGTAATGCTTATCTTTTTTCAGGCAGAAAGTTAAAAAGGAGTGTTAGTCTTAATGAGTATTGTGACAGTGATCTACGGAACAGTATCGGTAAATGTCAAAGTAAAGTCCACAAGGTAAAATATGCAGAACTGGTACAAATGTCAAGATGAACAAAAGCAATGCATACATAATCATACAACAGAAATCATGTACACTGCCTTTGACTACACAGATAGAATGGGAGTCGGTCTTTCTTTTATCAGTTTCCTCAACTATAAACTATGCAAAAATATAAACATCATTTTATAGAATAAATATAATTTTACAGAAAATAATTCAATAACTCTAACCATGTGTAGAGAGATGATAGGCATGATATCATTGGTGAAAATTTGATTTTAAATATTAAGGGGGTTATTAAAATTCAAAAAGTTTGAGTTTTTTTTACTATACAATACAAATTTTTCGTGGAAAAAATAAACTTGAATTTTTCAAAATTTATTATACCCCAAAGATGAAAAAAAGGCCAAATCTGAAAATCCATCTCAGACCTGCCAAGGTTGTATATAAGTCAATGGGAGAAGTTTCTGTGGTCTGCACTGGAATTAGGCAGGAAATACGACTTTTTCAGGAAAAATCAAAAAAAATTCGAATTGTACAATTCTGGAAAAAACTCTTAGGGTTTTTCACTCGTTTTATTCAGTTTTTCCCCAATGGGATTAAATTGAGTTTTTTTTAATAATAAATAAGATCAAATTGTGGATTCTAGTTTGACCGGACTTTTATAAAATATCAGAAAAAATTGGATTTTGATAAATAACCCCCTAAAAGTTGGCTTCTGTGTCTAAAGGAGGTGGGGAAGCTTTCATGTATTTCATGTAATTCTGTGAGCAAGATATCCTTGACCAAGATGTACATGGGAGTTCTCTATATGGAAAGTGTGGAATATGGAAAGTCTCCCCCCAAACAATTTAGATTTGTAAGTTAACTTACACACAAGATTTACAGTAAATACACAATAAACTGGTACTTTTATCTAAGAAGAAAATCAGCCAATAAGACCCTTAGAATGTATAACTGCAAGTGCCTAATATTTTTTCTGCTGTTGCCTGGATAATATACGTAACTTATGCAATGCATTTAATCTGGCATTGCACCAGTTCTCCAATGTTGTATCTTGTTACCCAGGCATTTTCTAATTTGCTTCTGGTAACCAACTTTTCATAATTTTAAAATGATATCCTGATTACGTCTGAAAGTCCCAAATTCCACAATATAACCTGCATTAGTGGTATTACAGATAGTGCCTGTATAAAGCACATCATCAATCTAGGACACAAGAAATGTCAATAGCACAATTATCATTTTAGGGAAGGGATAGTTAATCCTGTACACTATGAACTACACATTAAAAACCTTATTAAAGCAGAAAGCATATCCAGAGTCCCCATGAACTAAGATTTTTCATAGACGGCATCAAGAGGGCCCTGTCCCTATTTGTTATAATGAACCCACCATATATTTTAGCAATGCTGCAACCTAAGACAGCGCGGATAAGAGCAGATATTTTTACGATCTGCTTTCATTTAGCATTAATTGCCCAATTGCAATGTATACTCCTGGTAGTTGTTTTTGCCCAACTGGAATTTGTAATGTAATTCCATTCTTTATATCTGGTAGCTCAACAAATATTTTACTTATTGCTCTTATTCCCTGTTGTGTACCCACTACTATAAAGAGATTTCCGTATGGAAAGGAACTTATGGGCCAATGTACTTTTATATTGATTGGAAACAGTTGTTAAAAAAATACAGATCCAACTAGGTTGTTAAAAATGTTTTTTTTTTTCAATCCTATTACATATCCTTGCATCGACGAGTAAAAATACGGAGAGCTGCCACTGAGCTCTAACACCCCTTTCAAAAGAATGGTGTTTGACTGCTCAGAGGACACAAACACACTCAGATAAGCCAGCATATTGATCTTTTTTGATAAATGGTCTATTTGAAAAAATCTCCTAGCAGTCACGAGTCTGGTAATATGTGGCAAAAGTGTTGATATGTTAAGAATCTGTCTGCATTCCCTATTTTAATATTCTGTAAAGCTACCAAATAGAGTTTATTAGAAGATATGGAATTCAGCTAGAACCATTGATCTTGTCTCAACCATTTACTGCAAATATCCTGGGCGCTCTATGCAACACAGAACATAAGTATATGTACTGCCATGAAGTAAATGGACATTAAATGACCAAGTCCTGCAGTGATTACATAAATTGCACTGAATCGCTACGAGTTGACACTACTTCAAAAGAACTCATGTTTTTAGCTGCACTGATAAAGGGTGAAAGTGTCAAAAATCAGAATCTTTACTTACATTGTCAAAAACAGTATCACTTCAAACAATCAAGATAATCACTGTCACAGATGGTGACAGCTCAAGGCTCTGTGCGTGGAAGAATGTAAGCTCTATATTTTACATACATTGTATGTTCCAGTTATATATATATATATATATATATATATATATATATATATATATATATATATATATATATATATAGTTTTTATTGATTTTGTATACCATCAAATATTCTGCCTAGTTCTGCATTATGTAATTCTTAATATTAATTCTTATAAATGAAAAGCAACAAATGTAATAAATGCCATAGATACCTAAAAACTGTTTTCCAAATTACAGTTTTGTAAAAAAAAATCTGCAAGATTCAGCATTCATTTTTCTATAATGCATATTTTTTCCCAGAATTCATAATAATGCCACTGTCCCCGTTGAAGACATAGGGGCAAATTCACTAAAGGGTGAATTTTCGCCAGCGACCGATTCGCCACACTACGTGCCACTTCAACAGGCCCAAATTCACTAAAAATGCGGTCACAGCAGCCAAACTTTCACATTTTCGCTAGCGGTAATTCGGCATTTCATAACGATTTTTCGCTAGCGTTGATTTCTGCCTAGCGAAACTTCACTAGCACTTAGGTTAATTTGAATATAACGGTATAATGTATTATGGAGCTATGAGTGGGTTCCCCTCAGCCCTCCCTAATTTCCTTAGCTTTCTGTTCAAATATATAACAGGTTCTCATATTTTAGCATTGGTCTGCCAAAGGAAGTGTCTACAAGCCAATTGGCCTGAGAACATAGCTGATTGGCTCATACATTCTGAATAAAAGCAGAACCACAAAGCAGAGAAGGTAAAGGGGGTATGAATCATAATAAGTGTTTAAAATGTTTTCTTTCATTCTAGATAGGATAATAGTCTCTAATAACTGACTCTCAACCCGAAGACCTTGGTTTCAAACCTAATGTCAGCTCCATGTGTTTACGTAATATATTGTTATCCCCTTGTGTCTTGAAATACCTAGAGTACCCAGAGATGCCTACCCTAAAGGGATTCTGTCATCACATAATTACACCTTTTTTTATAATATGATTTATTTTTTGATGCATTATTTTCTATCATGTTAGAGGTATTTCTGTCACATTAGAGGTCAACGTTCTAGTTATATCTCAAAAGTTCAGTGCTTCTGTTTTCCTTCCCTCAGCTCTGCTTTTTTATCTTACACTTTTGTTGTTAAATTAGACTCAAACATTTCCAAACATATGTTAATTAGCTTTTCACATAAAGTGTGTCTTGGTTGAGTGTATGTTTAAAATGACTGCCACACTGCAAGATACAGTATAACACCTTGACAGGAATTAAAGTGGCAATATATTGTTTATAAGTAAAGTAGAATATGATCTCTACTTTACATAACATTATACATAGTTCTTCCAAATGTAAAGTCGCTGTATTCCTCCAAATAAATTTGGGGAGGGAGAATAACAGAAATAAATTTCATACAGTGTAGTATTTTTAAACGTTTTTTGCTGACCCCCCTTGGTGTCTATTTAAAAACACCGTGCTTTACAATTCACACTATAATTGTATCATCCAATGTTTCGTGCCAAACTTAAATTCAAAGCAATTTTAAAGAAAAAATTAAAAAAATAAAAAATATTAAAAAATGGAGGAGAAAGGATTGTTTTGTGAAATATTACATTAAAGAGTAGCCAAGACGTGCAGCCCTTGCTGTTATTTTTTCACCCTGAGTGCACACAATAATTACGTAACTTTTAAGTGCTGAGTGTTAACACTCTAACCACAATTCAGAGACCAATCGTGCCAGTAGCACAAACAACTCACCAGACGTGAGTTTTGAAAGATCAAAGATCAAAAAATGCCGACTCCAGCCTCCGCTGGTTCCACCGACTATGCTGGAGAAGAAGAGCCGGGGCTTCCCATTCACTTGAGACTGAGGAGCAGAGACAGATGCGGAATCAGAAGCAGAAGGAGTGGAGGATCCAAAGGGAACGGGGTAAAGTTCCGGGGAAACAAAACCAAATGTTCCGGAAAGAGAAGCGGAAACTGAGACTGAACCTGGGAGTCAGTAGGGAACAGTCTCGTTATTGGGAATAAGATTTAAATCTTTCCCCTGTGGAACGAACTGATGAGACTGAGCCAAACTCTCCACCAGTCTCAGAGTTCGGCTCAGTTTGGCACGAAACATTGGATGACACAATTATAGTGTGAATTGTAAAGCACGGTGGTTTTAAATAGACACCAAGGGGGTCAGCAAAAGACGTTTAAAAATACTACACTATATGAAATTTATTTCTGTTATTCTCCCTCCCCAAATTTATTTGGAGGAATACAGCGACTTTACATTTGGAAGAATTTTCAGGTGGAGGAGAACCTGAGTTGACGCTGGACTTTTGGGAGTGATCCTAGCTTCCTTGGAATCAAACTATATTTGGACATTATACATAGTGATGGGTGAATAAATTTGCGAAGCCGCTGCGAATATTCGAATGTGCACCAAAAACGGTGCTGTCGTCAAAAACGCAAATTTTTGGGCGAACAAAACGGTACAAATTCGCCCATGACTAATTATACACAGTAAAATGATTCCAATGGATAGAACATAGAGTATATATGATAAAAAAGTAATAAATAATGGTAAAACATACCTGGAGGTTTTAGATTCAACAATTTAGGTTCCTTGCTGGAATTATTCATTTTAGTGGGAATATACTGTAATTAACTGAATTATTTTTCTTTATATGCTATTTGCATTTGGAAATAAGGATTGTTCTGGCATGTTTTAGTGCAGAGATGTCTTCAACTGCTCAGATATATCACTCACTAGGCCTTGTACCTGCCTTTGGTTTCCAGTTTGTCCTTAGTCTGTTTCCTAACACTGAACCTTCTATGCTTGTCATATCGTATTGTCCTGACCTTTCTCCTGTCTACTGATTTGCCTGTTGCTTATAGGCAAAAAAAAAAGCATACAAAGACCAAGTTCCAGGAGGATCCCCAGGTTTTTGGTACCCTGCGGTTCAATGGTACCTACAATAGGCTTCTCCAACCAGTGTCCAATTTTCCCTTCTGGTAGATGAATGGGTGACCTGCTAGTAAAAGGCATTGCAATGATCCTTTCATCTGATCACCAAACTTACATAAGCTGTTAGTGAAATAAAGTGTTAGCCTTGGTTGGCACATAACCCCATGTGCATTTGCCAACAAAATCTTTCCTTTCTTATAATGACCAGAGTGTGATCACCATTGCACTGTTACCTGTATTGTCAATGTGTCTCCAATAGCTAATCTCTCTTCTATCACTTCACACTAATATCTGAAAGGGGACAGTTCTTCCTTGGTCAAAAAAAGGTTAAAGCAATAGTTTAAAATATAGGTATAAAATAAATTAGAAATAAAGGGACAAACAGGGGGGGGGGGAAGAGTTTAAAGCATTATTCTGTCTTGTCTGCTTTCTTTTCACCTAAAGAAATATTGATTACTAACACTAGACAGGCACCTAATATATACTCTCAAAGAAATATTATTCTTTCTTTTCACATTGGCATTTATAGGTTTCTCTAATATATTAGAAGCTCAGTCTCGGGTGTTCACATAAAATTGAATTCTTATTTTCTGTAGAGCCTGACATAATAAAGAGACATTCTTTGCCAAGAAATGGTCATTTGGAAGGGGTTTCTTGCCACGCAAAAGCAAAAATAACAGACATTCTAAAAGTGTGAGTAAAAATGTCTGCAAAAAAAGCAGCAGTGATTAATGCCATATTATTTTTATGTAAACAAGCAAAGTTTTGAAGCAAGAAATTGCATTTTTGTGAAAAAATAAATATTGGTATGAAATTGGCTTTTTCCCTTATGTTTAACACAAATAGCTACAGAAGCTGCAAATTTCATGTAGGCTGATAGTAAGTGACAGGTAAAGAAACCTAGCTAATAATAATAATGTTGCTTTTTTGGGACAAGGCTTGAAAAGTCCCTGTACAATATAAGAATTTTTATCATGTCGATTGGCAGTTACACTTTGTTCTTTATTTTCCTCTCTAATGAAAGTTTCTCAGTTCAGGAGGCACAATCCTTTTCCTATACAATTCCTATTTCCTATACAAGTTGAAGGTACATGGAGCAGCTGCAAAAATATAGCATAAGAAAGATAAGGCATTTTCCCATAGTGAGCTTTATTTTCTCCATATATCAGATGATGCCCTAATACTTATTATTTTAATTATGCTTTTGAAGTTACCAGGTAACATTGAGGATGAAAACAATGCATACAGCAACAGCCAATCAGCTGTTCCATGCAGAGAAGCCTTGTGAATGCTGATTGGTTACTCGTTCTTCTAACATGAGATGTAAGTTGCCAGGAGATGTCAACTTACAACTACTACAAAGGTTAAACTTATATCAAAATTACTTAATGTCATGGGATGTCATTGTAGACAATTACAGGTTCTGTATGAATTCAGTTTGTGAATACAGGTAACTGTGAGTTATATAAATGATAAAAGATTATAGATAATGGGGTAAATTCACTAAAAGGCAAATTTTCGCCAGTATACGATCCACCACACTTCGCGCCACCTTGCTAGACGATTGATGTTTCGCTGTTGCTGTATGCATTCTTTTCATCCTCAGTGTTACCTGGTGAGTTAAAAAACATAGCTAAAATAATAAGTATTAGGGCATCATCTGATAGATGGACAAAATAAAGCTCCCTATGGGAAAATATCTTATCTTTCGAATGCTATATTTTTGCAGCTGATCCATGTACCTGCAACTTAGTTAAATTGTATAGGAAATAGGAATTGTATAGGAAAAGGATTGTGCCTCCTGAACTGAGAAACTTTCATTAGAGCGGAAAATGAAATTATTTCTATAATTGCTCTGAGAACAAACCGCCACCTGACATGATAAAAATTCTTAGATTGTAGAGGGACTTTTCAAGCCTTGACCCAAAGAAAGGAACATTATTATTATTAGCTAGGTTTTTTTTACCTGTCACTTACTATCAGTCTACATTAAATTTGCAGCTTCTGTAGCTATTTGTGTTGAACATAAGGGAAAAAGCCAATTTCATACAAATGTTTATTTTTTCACAAACATGCAATTTCTCACAAACATGGCATTAAGCACTGCTGCTTTTTAATTTGCGTTGTTTAGCTTTGTAAAATCATGCAGATATGAAGAAATATTTGAGTTTTGCAGACATTTTAACTTACACTTTTAGAATGTCTGCTATTTTTGCTTTTAGGTGGTGGCAAGAAACTCCTTCCACATGTCATTGCTTGGGAAAGTATGTGTCTTTATAATGCTAGGCTTTACAGAAAATAATAATGAAATTTTATGTGAACACCCAAGACTGAGTTTCTAATATATTACAGAAATTGATAAATGCCAAGCCGTTCATTGTCCCCTCCCCTTTATTCCTGCAAGTTTTTAGCATTTGGACCAGAGCAATGGGGATTGGCACAATGGAAATTTAAAAACTATCATATCTCCTGCGCATCCCTGCTGTTTCTGAACCAATGTGGGCAGCATACCTCCCCCCTAAAATCCTGCTGCCCTAGGCCCGGGCTTTGGTGGCCTTTGCACAAATCCAGGCCTGGCAATGGCTCCAGGTTTCCCTCAGCGCTCTGCATCCATACACCTAAAAGATCAGGGGCACACATCACTTGCATGCCGAACACCAAAAATGACGCCAGACAAAATTCTAAAATATTCAGCACAACTGTGCCCCATTTGGGACAAAGTGCATGTGCAATTCTTTTTGGTGAGTTTGAAGCAATTGCAGTAGACACAAGCAAGAAATGCCTGTTTTTGTCTGCAGAAAACAATTATTCTATCTCTTTATGTGAACAAGGTACAGGAAGGAAAGGGGTTTTACCTAGATAAACTGATGGAAAAAAGGAACAGGGATCAGAAGACAAATCAAATATGATTTGTTTATTTGATGTGAAGATTGAATGATTACATCATATGAGAATTGGCTCAGGCCCGGATTTGTGGATAGGCCACCAAGGCCCGGCCCTAGGGCGGCAGGATTTTAGGGGGGAGACATGTTTCCTACATGTGTTCAGAAACACTGAGGATGCACAGGAGATACAATAGTTTTTAAATTTCCATTGTGCCAATCCCCATTGCTCCGGTCCGAATGATGAAAATTTGCACAAATAAACGGGAGGGGACAGGGACAATAAATGACAGCAGGCCTATGTTAATCCGGCCCTGGCCACCGCCTGGTCAAGAGATGCTGCTAGCTCCAGGGCTCCCCTGCATCAGTAGACTCAGCAGCGCTTGATTTGGAACAGATGGCAGGAAAGACTGAGCAGTGCCAAGCACAACTATACAGAAGAGCATTTTGACTTTAAAACATAGAAGAACAATTCCTAATCCTAAACTACCAACAGATCTAACCATTCTAACTGCGTAGCTGTAACTATGCTCTTTAAAGGGGACCCGGATACTCACCAAGATACAGATTCATTTGGGTCATCCAATTAACGAAATACAAAATATAATAATATCCTTTAGTGTATAATTATAGGTGCGTACAGAGGATGTTGTTTTTGTTTATCTGAATAATGTGATTACACCATCATTACACAAGTTGTCTTTTTATATGAGTATTCCCCAGCTGTTGAGTTAAGTCGATAACTTTAAAGTGATAAAATATGTAGGGATATCACCGAGCCACTTTCTGATCATTTTGGCTGAGCAAAATGTCAGCAGTTTTGTAGCTTGGTATTAATTTATCACAACATTCGGGAAGTCATCTTCTGACCCAAAGGCCAATTGACCAGATTGGTGCAAACCTCTTCTTTCCTCCTCTAGCCACAAAATACTGTCATCATTATGAAAGTTTTTAGCATTTGGACCCAGAACATAGTGGAGCATTCTACAGATGCCATAAAACTTTTGCTGCATTTGCTTGCACTGAAATTTAAATAGATATCCTGACAGCAATGTACCCATGACCTGAGGTCATAACGATGACCGTGTGTTATTCTCATTGTCCTATCTCCTCTGTAGTACCAGTATGGGATCTGTTATCTGGAAACACGTTTTCCAGAAAGTTCCGAATTAGGGAAAGGCCGTCTCTCATAGACTCCATTATAATCAAATAATCCAAATCTATAAAAAAAGTTTTCCTTTTTCTCTGTAGTAATAAAACAGTACCTTGTACTTGATCCAAACTAAGATATAATTAATCCTTATCAGAAGCAAAACCAGCCTATTAGTTTTATTTAATGCTTACATGATTTTCTTGTAGAGTTGTGGTATGGAGATCCAAATTATGGAAAGGTCCATTATCCAGAAAACCCCAGATCTCAAGCATTCTGGAAAAACAGGTCCCACACATAGGTGACAAGTTTGCAAGAGAAAACCGAGAGCTAGAAGGAGAAACTGCACAATTCTATGGTTGCTTTTAATTCAGGTCTTCCGGGCTGATCAAAGTTGTTATTTCTTTCTTGATCACATAGAAATCCTTGCGTTTCCTATAGTTCATGTATTATTCCTGGATGAACATACGAATAATGGTGTACTCAGTATAGCATAAATACACTTTATTAGATCCTTGCATGCACTGTGTAATGCAAAACGTTACATGGGAATACATTTGATGGCTGCAATCACCCATCTACAATATGTCATGTCCTAAAATATTAACAATAATGTACCATTAGTAGAGGAGGTATTTGTGATCTAACCCGCCAGTGATACTTAAACAGAAGACAGGAGGCTTGTTGAAAGCATCCATGATTCCTGGCATTTTGTCCACTTGAAAGTCTATGCGTATGCTTTTTTTCATGACTTGCTATTCACTTATTAAGTGAAATCCTACAGAGATTACTTATTTTGAGCTAAAGGGAGATGCTTTCCAAAAGAGCTGATATGGCAGCAGGCTATTAATGGGAAAAGCATTTACTTTAGATTAGGCAGAGTGTAAAGCAGAAAGGGTCTTCTATACATGGCTATTAGAGATGTTAGTTAAATATTTATAATATCTAAATTAGCATAGTGAAAGCACAATTCATCAATTTGTTCTGGTGTGATTTCAAGAGGGAAAAAAATTGCTGCCCTTTGTAAATACTGTACCTTAGTGGTCAGCAGTAAAGACATGGATCTGCTCCACTTTAGCATTCCCGAGTTGTATTTACGCTGGTCCTGCTTAAAGAAACTTGTTACACCATTTACCTTGCAGCCAAGGTCAACTATAATAAAATATGGCATGTTAGAAGGCAACGGGAAGGTGAGTGCAGATAGATGATGTTTATGATGGTGGTGTCTATGAAACAGATGATAAAGTGCAAAGCAAAATGTGATTGATTTATATACAGACCCACAATGCATTTAGAACACAGATTAAATTAGTTTCACTACTAAATGTAGTAATCCCCACAGTTCTAGTGGCTCCGAGGTTAAATATAAGGGCCACAGCACTTGTGACCTCTGGACTCAATATTTTTTGTGGGGGAAAAGGCATGGGTGTTTGTCATAGGCAGAAGAGTTTGTATTAAGCAGAATAATTCTTATTAACTATAATGGGAAGTTCTTGGCATTGTGAATTCAGTCCTGATGAAAACATTCCATTTTATTTCCTTACACATAACCACAGACTGAAATGGGTAGTTCTCCTTAAAAATTAAATGTGAATATGATACAAACAATAATAACTAGTCTTTATTTTTTTGTGTTTTTTAAATTATTTCATTTTTGTAATCCTAGGGGCGCATTTACTTAGAGTCAAATATCCAAGTAAAATCCTTCGACCGATGAAATCATTTGATTCGAACGGTTCAAAGGATTTTAATCCATCAATAGAACGATTTTCCTTCAATCACAAATTGGCTCGAAAGCCTATGGGGACCTTGGTTTTAGGTGGCGAAGTAGGTGGTCGTAGGTTTTTTGAAAGAGTCAGTACTTCGACTATTGAATGATCAAATAGTCGAACGATTCGAAGTCGAAGGTCGAAGAAGCCAATTCAATGGTCGAAGTAGCCAAAAAAATACTTCGAAATTCGAAGTATTTTTTATTCTAATCCTTCACTCGAGCTAAGTAAATGTGCCCCCTAGTATCTATCTCGTTGCTAGGGATTAATTACTCTGGCAACCAGACAGCAGTAAAGGAATCAAAACAGAAAGTCAGTAGAAGAGGGCCTGAATATTAATAAAAGCAATATAAATATCAATAATTGGGGACAGTGGCTCCAACAGGCAGAATGCATTTTCCCGTTCAGGGCAAGACCTGTCTTAAAAGTATGAAGGTGATCTAGACAGTTTTAGAAATTGTATTTAGTTGAAGGGGTTGTTCACCTTTTGATTAACTTTCAGTATGTTATAGAATGGCCAGTTCTAAGCAACAACTTTTCATTTGGCCTTCATTATTTATTTTTTACACTTTTTGAATTATTTGCCTTTTTCTTCTGACTCTTTCCAGCTTTCAAATGGGTGTCGCTGACCCCCTTCTCAAATGCTGATTTTTATTACTCATCTTACTATTCAGACCTCTCGTATTCATATTCCAGTCTCTCATTCAAATCAGTGAATGGTTGCTAGGGTGATTTGGACAAAAGCAACCAGATTGCTTAAAATGGTAATTGAAGGGCTGCTGAATAAAAAGCTAAATAACTCAAAAACCTTAAATAATAAAAAATGAAAACCAATTGCAAATTGTCTAAGGATATCACGCTCTATATCATACTAAAAGTTATCTCAAAGGCTATACACACTGAGTTATTAAAGGGGTGTTCACCTTTCAATTAACTTTTAGCATGATGTAGAGACTAATATCCTGAGATGATTTGCCTTTTGTTTTTATTTATCGTTTGCCGTTTTTGAGCTATTTAGTCTTTTATTCAGTAGCTTTGCCATTTCAGCAATCCGGTTGCTAGCATGCAAATTACCCTAGCAACCATGCACTGATTTGAATAAAAGACTGGAATATAATTAGAATAGGGTCTGAATAGAAAAATGAATAATAACAAGTAGCAATTAACTATACATTTGTAGCCTTAAGGTGGCCATACACGGGCCGTGTATGGGGGCCCCCGACGGGCTTCCCCGATCGAGATCTGGCCGAAAGTCGACCAGATCTCGATCGGATGGGTTTAAAAACCCCGTCGGATCTGTTCTGTTCGTTGCGAATGCTAGGATCCGATCGTTGGGCCCTAGGGCCCACGATCGGATCTGCCCTATATTGCCCACCTCAAGATGGGCATATCGGAGGGAGATGTCGCCAAACGAGCGGATCTATCAATGTATGGCCAGCTTTACAGAGCATTTTAATGGGGTCAGTGACCCCCTTTTGAAAGATTGAAAGAATCAGATGAAGGCAAATAATTCAACTATAAAAAAGAAAAGATGGCCAATTGAAAAGTTGCTTAGAATTAGCCATTCTATAACATACTAAAAGTTATAACCACCCGTTTAACACAGTCAGTCCTGGCAAAAAGTCCAGCCTACACTCACAGCAAGTTTACAATGTTTAATATATACCATGTTTCAGAAAAACCCTTATTTCAGTTTAATGACCTTTTCATTTGAAGTTTCTCATTTACAGTGGATATTCCTTATACACCGGTGCAAGGATGATTTAAAAAAAGGGATGGAGTGGCAGACCTTCCTCTCTTGCTAGTGGAGACTATTGTCTATAGTAGGATGCTGTGAGGTTGTCACATTGTATTGTGCAACTGTGTATGTTATGAATGAAAGGAATATGTTTTCTCTTGTTACTGCTCTAATCTGCACCAATAAACTAAAACTAAAATAGGGGGCTTCTTTTTTTCTCTTTTGCTAAGGTTGGCTAATCCTATGTTTATTTTAGCCACGTGCTGCTGTGTGTAGTTTGATTCTCCACTAATTGCTGAGAGATTGGGTTTGTTTGGCCATCTTGTCTCCCCATTATTCTATGATGGCTTTATTTTGCACATCACAAAAAGAATGTCAAACCACTATAGATTTGTGCTTCTGTTTGATTTAATTGCCCCCCCCAGTTTAGAAAGCACACATGTAATGGGTTTAATCCTACTGCTGTAACAGAAGGGTGCCTGCTCTTAGAAAGACTTCTGAGTGCTAATGACTAATGTTCTCCTCTCCTCCACTGGTTTCTTTTAAGAGCTGTTGATCTAAAGGCAAAGCTTGTGGAAGAGCCAGGATGGGACAGTGTGTACAGCATTTAACATTTGAACTTCTTCTGTGTTTGGAGGCAGCAGGACATTTTGTCCTGAGGTCACTGGCCCTCTGCTCCCCTATCAGCTGCCTTGAAACCTTAATTGAATGACAGATGGTCAGCTTAGAGAACCAGAAGCCATAAAGTGGCCCATGCCAGTAGCAAGGAGAAGCAAATCGGTATTTGTTTCTCCAAAGAGCTGGATCAGAATGTATATGGGGGCTGATGGACGTTGACCCTTGTAAATTAGGTTCACTTGAATTAACCCCTGCCATAAGCCATACGGCCGAGGTACACCCTTGCCATTAATTCCAATATCTCCCCATTATGCTTGCTCAGCTTCTACCTCTCATAACTGGGACCAAAAAAAAAATAGAATCTGAAAGACTGAATGTCACTTTCTCTTTTTTAATGAAACAGAATCAGCTCAGTCCGTTTGTACTGAGTAATTATTTGGAAGTGATGGTAGCATGGTACATAACATTTTTACAGAATATAATTTATCTTACTGATGTAGTTTCTGACTGCCATAAATTGCAATATGTCACAACAATGACCAAACAACCCCTCTGCCAAACACCTCACTTTTTCCTTTCTTTTTCTATTTCATTATACAGTGTATATATATATATATATATATATATATATATATATATATATATAACATAAAGCATTATTTTATTCCACCTTTAGAGTTTTAAGATACAAAATACATTGAACTGTAGGTGTTGCTCAGTGAATCTAGAGAGCAGAGACATAGATGGGTTTTTACAGCTTTTGCTGAACTGCAGTTCCTGACAACCTATTTGACTCTCAGGGGGTGATGGATCTATATATATAGATAGATAGATAGATAGTTATATATATAGATATAAATATATAGATATCTATAGCATATATATATATATATATATATATATATATATATATATATATATATATATATATATATATATATATATATATATATATATATATATATGCTAATGTACTGTTCCAATAGATCTGTGATCCCAACCAGGGGCTCCTTGCTCACCAACTCCTGGTGATGTTGCTCCCAGTGACCTCAAAGCAGGTGCTTATTTTTGGGGAAAGCTTTGGTTGCATAAAAAACAGGGGTACTGCCAAACAGCACCTCCGGTAGGCTGCCAGTCTACATAGGGGCTTCCAAATAGCCAATCACAGCATTTATTTGGCACCCCCTCGAACTTTTTTCATGCTTACATTGCTCACCAACTTTTTTATTTGTGACTTTGATACACATGGGTGGGATCTATAAGGCAGCATGTACATTCATTTTATCATTACAAAATTCTACTTATATCTATATTTATGCCCAGCTTTAAAACTTTTTTCTTTTTTTTCTTGCAAATAACCGCTATTGATGCTATTGCCTCTGTAATATATGATGATATATCTAGAAAGTCATTTTTTTAAATATGTTCACTATCTACTACCATCTAACATTTATCTGATGACTGTGTCTATTTATCCTTAAAGAGTTAATCTAATAATGTGCCTCTATATATTGTATTATTCTATTTACCCAGGGCTTAGCTGCATTGTCTAAATGTTAAATGGTATAAGGATCTGCTTGATTGTAAGGAGACATATTGTTCTTTTGGTGGCATGCTGCAGAAGATAAGGTGAAGAAAAAGGACCAGATGTCAGAGAACCCCCATTAATTGAACTGTTGGATTGGGGTAGCGCAGTAGTGATACACCATGTACCGTAGAGACAGGAGACAGGGTTGTCATAGTAATAGGGATGTATTATTTATTCATAATGGTCCCTCACCTCTGGACACCAAATGCCCAACACAGAGGATTTGTGAATTAAGTTTGCAAAGATCACGGGGGTCAGTTGGCTGATAGCTCTAGAGAAGCTAAAGGTTACTTGCATTATCAATGCCATTTTTTGGCCCATTGTGTTGTCTTTAATGTGAAGAATGGCTTCTTTTGCAAAGACAATGACCAGGTGATTTTGATGAATATTTCTAATTAAACGGGACATGATTGCAACACAGGGAAATGAATTGCTCGGGTCACAGACACTCATGCTTTCATTTGGAAAAAAAAACCATAAGACATTATTGGTCCTCTTGCATCCCCCGCTGATTATTGGATTTTCAGTATTATTCTACATAACTCTGGTCTATAATACACACTGTGCACTGCTCAGTTCTAGGATAGTTCTGTGTTCTCTAGCATGGTAACTGGGCAACATATTAACTATTTGTTTAACACAATATGGGCGCATGTCACTAAAAGGCTGATGTTTCCTCTTTTTTGATGATAATTTACCTATTTCTTAGAAATATCATATGATTTGCTATAGAGTCATCAGCTGTTTATTGCCTCTGTCCTCTTTATGGAAATAACTCCTATTTTCCGTTAAAACACCTATTGCGACCTGATGTTTTGGTGTTAATATCCCATAATATGGTTTTAAAGCTTACTATATAGAGGGTGGGAATAAGAAGATCACTTTGGAGGTACAGCTTGCGAGTTATGTTAATAGACATGAAGGGGAGGACAAATTTTGAACAAATGACCACTGCTCACAGTGCTTGCAAGTATAGCTTGCACTTGCCCAGGCCCGGATTTGCGGCAAGGGCGCATAGGCCCGGGCCTAGGGCGGCAAAAAAATAGGGGCGGCATGCCGCCCAGCCGCATTATGGGGACGTGTGCGTCCCCATTCAATTACAGCAGCTGCACCGGCGTTTTTTCGCCATCGCGCTGGGAAGGGGAGGTGAGGTGGGTGCTAGGACCGCGCGGCCGCCTGGTTGGACCGCGCGGCCGCCTGGTTGGACCGCGCGGCCTAGGGGCGCCCGTCATTGAAATCTGGCGCTGCACTTGCCATGTAAGGGTGGGCTTTGTAGAAGGCCCATTGGTGTTCATGTGCACCCACTGTGCATGCCCCTTACTTACACATCATCCAGACCAGAGTATAAAAGTCACCTCAAGTACACCTTATCCCAGGGGTGCCCAAAAGGAAGATCGGGATCTACCAGTAGACCTTTAGCTGGTGATCAGTAGATCTCAAAACACTGTCAACAAACAGCTTGTCTATATCACCCTCCTATTTCATGCTTTTCATTCAGATATTTATTAAATGAAGGTTACATAAGAAAAAGTTGTTAAACATAGAAATATAAATTCTCTCATAATTCCATATAATTTTTAAGTAATATTTTCCATGGAACAGAATGCTAACAATGCTTTTAAGGCTGTAGATCATAACGGGACAACATCACTAAAAGTAGATCCCTCATTAGTAAAGTATGGGCACTCCTGCCTTATCCCACTCCTTTGAAATCAAAATGTACCCTATTTAAAAAGTAGAGACTTCCATCATTCCCTAAAACATGAGGCATAGCTCTCTGTGTACGCAAAATATTTATTCTCTTTATATCTATACATGGAAAAGGCCATATTGTTTGCCTTAATGATTAACACTGGCTATACTGCCTCGAAATAGATACAGGTATGGGATCTATTATCCGAAAACCTGATATCCAGAAAGCTCTGAATTACAGGAAGGTTGTCTCTCATAGACTCAATTTTAATCAAATAATTCAAAATTTTGAAACATATTTTGTTTTTATCTGTAATAAGAAAACAATACATTTTACTTGATCCCAACTAATTTATAATGAGTCCTAATTGTAGGCAGAACAATCCTATGTGGTTTGGCTAATGTTTGAATGCTTTTAACAGAAAAAAACAGGCAACGTTTCGGGTAAATCTTGCCCTTTCTCAAGCCTGCTTGAGAGAGGGCGAGATTCACCCCGAAACGTTGCCTGTTTTTTTCTAGCCAAATAAACACAACTCACTTTTGAGTTTGAGGTGCTGCAGCGATTTTCTTCTAGTGTATGTTTTGTTTTGTGTTGCACCCTGCCTGCAATGGTTTTGAAAGGTGGTTGAAGCACACGCTATTTACATTACTTGAATGATTTTAGCAGACTTTAAGTATGGAGATCCAAATTCTACAAAGACCACTTATTCGTAAAAATCCCAGGTCCCAAGCATGGGTATGAATAACAGGTCCCTTACCTGCACTGCCAAGACATCACTGTTTTTATATCATGTATAACTTTAGGTGTAGTTTTCTCTGTTACTAAATGCATACTTTTACTGTAGTAATCCAATGTATTACATTTTATACATATAATTCAAAAGGAATTTCTTTTTCTTTTGCCCTGTTTTTCATATCTCAACCACTCTAAGGCTCAATATCGGGCAATGCTGTAATCCCTGAGCCTCAGATAAGACCTCTGGCCACTGTGACCTGGATTGTCTGCTAGAGTGATAGCTAGAATCTCAGCCATAAATCACCACTGTGTGAGAGAAAATGAGACCTGAGCGTTTGATTAGAACTACCTGTGTGAGCACAGCCAGTAATTAAACCATTTCCCCCCATACTAACATCATTCATTATTTTCAGGCATTGATATCAATTGCATTATTCATTATAGTGCCACTGCCTGCACCCATGTAGTTATTCCCCCATATTACTAAGCAGCAACTGACTTAACATAAAGCATAACAAGGTTTCTAAGTAATTGAATAATTATCCTTGTTTTTCAAAGGCAAATTTTCATGATGATTCTAATTAGTGTTTTAAATAAATATCCAGCGGTGTGTGCAGTGCCCCTGATAAAGCAAATGGCACAGCAGCAGTGTGAATAGTATGTGCCTAGAAAGGGTCCCTGTTCCTTTAAAATGAAAGCTGTGATTCCTGCAATCACTGGGGTTACAGTAAAAGCATATTGATCCGCAGCCCATATTGCATGGACAGGAGGGCTCAGCCAGCAAACCTAATCAACTTACTTCAGTGCAAGCATTTAACCATTTATAAATGTTTTATTTCAAGGGAACCAATAACACCTGCTGCCTAATAAATGCCAACTAGTAATGTCATCCATCCACACCCAGGCTTAATGATAAGCAGCATCCATAGCTGTGTGTGTTTAATTAGAGCCTGGGATCTGGCTAAGGCATCAAGGCCCAGCTGATGGAGAGAGGGAGAGGGAGAGAGCTGACATCAACTTCCGCAGCAACTGCAGATCGAACCTTTCGATTGTAACTGAAACAATTTGCATACTGATTCCCTTTGCTAGCCCTACAGATCTATAAGCAGCCAGCCAGCTATTCAAATGCAAGAAGCAGCCTTAAATGCAGGCAGGGCTCGCCTAAAGAGCTGCAGCCAGGCTCAAGCAAGGATAATGCAGCCCCTGCTCCATGTCTCATTCTGCTTCTAATTTCTCAATCTACATTCTGCATGGAGGCAGCAGACTGGTCCTTGTTTCTATGGAGGGGAAAAGGCATCGGAGCAGTTTTGCTGGAAGGAGAATGGGGCAAGTGGATGGGGAGATGCTGCGAGCTGGACTGTTGTGCGAGGGACACTACCCCCAACCTACACACGAGGGACTGGGGATGGAGAAGGAAAGGGGGATTTTGTCAGCATGTCCCCAGGCCTATAGAGGAAGAGGAGGTATACACAGAAATCTCTGCAATGCTTTTCCACCCCCCATGCCCGGAGAACCATTGATGTTTGGCCTTTAACTGCGCGTTTTTTATGCAGCCTGTTGTGCCCTTGTCTCTTTTGAAATGAAGCCGATGCCTTGTAGGGACTTAATGTGCTGAAATGTAATCGGACGTCAGAGAGGAAGCTGCCATGTGGCGCCCCTGTACTGCGGATTGGGTTGGAGCTCAGAGCCAAGAGCGCAAACACGTCGCTTTCACTGAGCGCTATAGCGGCAGCACTTGGAGAAAGTGCAAAGGTGACAGATCATCTGGTACCAAACTGTGTTTAGTGAGCGCAATGGCTACAGAGGTCACAGCAGCAACGGGCATCGCACCTCTGTCCTAATGTATCTGCACTGTCACTGGGGGGGGGTCATTTATCTTTGCACACTCCCCGCTGAACTGTCAGCTCATTCACTGACTCACTGCTGAACTGTTATCTCATTCACTCAGCCACTGACTCACTCACTGCTGAATTGTCAGCTCATTGACTCAGCCACTGACTCACTTCTGAACTGTCATCTCATTCACTCAGCCACTGACTCACTCACTGCTGAATTGTCATCTCATTCACTCAGCCACTGACTCACTCACTGCTGAACTGTCATTTCATTCACTCACTCACTTACTTCTGCATACCTCTGTGAAGATCATTAACCCTGCACTCACTGTTGGGTCAGGTCAATCACTTCTATACACTCACTCACCTCTGTACACTCACTTCTGTACATTCAATCACTTCTGCATGTCGGTGTAGGACTCATTCACTCAGCACACTTACTGTGAGGATCACTCACTTTGCCCACCGACGTTTGCCTAATGACTTACTGTTGCAGTATCACTGTTGGCATCAATTACTCACTACACACTTGTAATTGCATTTTCACTGTGTGGGTCAATCCCTCTGCACACTTATAGCAGCGCTTTCACACCCTTACCTCTAACCACAAATTAGAGAAGCCCGGTGCACAATGATAGAGAGGGATCGATACCCTCAAATGCTACGATACTCAGAAAGTGCACTTTTTACAAATGAAATTGTAAGGGTTTACCCTACTGCTGTATCCTTATGTGCCAGTGAATTGTCTGGGTAGCCTGTCACTAGAGACTCTTTAGCGTCTTGTCGCTATGGGGCTCATTCACTGCGCACACTCTCTGCGGCACTGTCGCACGGTCATTCATGAGTTGTCACTGTGAGTAGCACCAGATGCAGCAGTTATCTAGGATAGACCTGTGAGTAGACACTAGGCACACATTCGTTAACTGTCGGTGCTGTCACTGTGCAAATAGTTGGTATTTGCTGTTATTTCTGCAATAAGTACAATTCACATTCAGTTACCTCTGTGTAATGTAAAATGTATATTGGCACAACAATGATTGCAGGGGGCACTCGTGTGGCTTTAGTCCTTGCACCCCTTACACTTGGGTCATTCCGTTTCACTGGCCAATTGCAGCTGTCCAATACTCCCAAGACTCCCCTGTGTCCTGTTGTTGGGGGGAAGGTCGCTCACTGTACACATGACACTGCCAGTAGAGGGCAGACACTCACTCTGCACCATCAGCCGTTGTGCATTGCACTCACTTAAAGGCTCACACAGCTTTGTCTGAAGGGTGTCTTACATCTCCACTCTATATGACTGCTGGACTTGCTCTTCTGTCTTTCCATCTGTATATTACTTACTGTTGGGTTGGCGGAACATTCGCCATTCACACTCACTCCCTAATACACTGTTTCTAGTGGGGCCAGTGAATAATCACTTTGCACACTCACTCCCTAATACACTGTTACTAGTGGGGCCAGGGAATAATCACTTTGCACACTCACTCCCTAATACACTGTTACTAGTGGGGCCAGGGAATAATCACTTTGCACACTCACTCCCTAATACACTGTTACTAGTAGGGCCAGGGAATAATCACTTTGCACACTCACTCCCTAATACACTGTTACTAGTGGGGCCAGGGAATAATCACTTTGCACACTCACTCCCTAATACACTATTTCTAGCGAGACAGGGAAGTAATCGCTCTGCGCATTCGCTCCCTAATACACTGTTACTAGTGGAGCAGGGAATTGGGAAATAATCATTCTGCACACTCAGTCCCTAATACACTGTTACTAGTGAGGCAGGGAAATATTCAGTTCTGCACACTCAGTCCCCAATACACTGTTACTAGTGGGACAGGGAAATAATCACTCTGCACACTCAGTCCCTAATACACTGTTACTAGTGGGGCCAAAGAATATTCACTTTGCACACTCAGTCCCTAATACACTGTTACTAGTGGGGCCAAAGAATATTCACTTTGCACACTCAGTCCCTAATACACTGTTACTAGTGGGGCCAAATAATATTCACTTTGCACACTCAGTCCCTAATACACTGTTACTAGTGAGGCAGGGAAATATTCAGTTCTGCACACTCAGTCCCCAATACACTGTTACTAGTGGGGCCAAAGAATATTCACTTTGCACACTCAGTCCCTAATACACTGTTACTAGTGGGGCCAAATAATATTCACTTTGCACACTCAGTCCCTAATACACTGTTACTAGTGAGGCAGGGAAATATTCAGTTCTGCACACTCAGTCCCCAATACACTGTTACTAGTGGGACAGGGAAATAATCACTCTGCACACTCAGTGCCTAATACACTGTCACTAGTGGGGCCAAAGAATATTCACTTTGCACACTCAGTCCCTAATACACTGTTACTAGTGAGGCAGGGAAATATTCAGTTCTGCACACTCAGTCCCTAATACACTGTTACTAGTGAGGCAGGGAAATATTCAGTTCTGCACACTCAGTCCCCAATACACTGTTACTAGTGGGACAGGGAAATAATCACTCTGCACACTCAGTGCCTAATACACTGTTACTAGGGGGACAAGGGAATATTCACTTTGTACACTCTGGGTAATGTAAAGGCACTACGTTTGCCATGGGCAGTAATGCATAGCAACCAATCAGCAGGCAGCATTTACTGGTCACCTGTTTAAAAGCAACGATCTTATTGGTTGTTATGGGTTACTGCCCCTGGGCAAACTTAGAGTCTTTTATTACATTAGGGGGCAAGTCCCTTTAAAATTGTTACTAGTAGGGCAGAGCAATATTCACTCTGCACACACATATTAGTGGGGCAGGGAAAATTAATTTCTACAGAAAATACAGTGTTACTAGTGGGGAGGGGAATATTCACTCTACACGACGAGTCCCTAATACACTATTATTGGTGCGACTGAGTAACATTTATTTGGCGGCTACGTTGTTACTGGTGTGTAGAAGTGAACTTTGTCATTTTCTGCCCCAAAAAGACACTGAACCCTCTGGCTGTTGTCAGGCTGAGTATTTTGGCAGCCTGAGAGAAGCAGATCTGCTTAGTGGCCCTGCTGCATTGATTTGAATCTGATCAGCCTGTGTCAGGTCACACACAGGCTGAGGTTAGCCTAAATACTGACCTTAGTTTTAGCTCTGTTGGTTGTTGTGCCCAGTAATTTTATACTGCACTGGGGGCTCTTCACTTTGCACTCGCCCTCCATACCGCACAATTGGTTGTGGGGGTTGTTTAGTTTACATAGCCCATGTTTCCTTAGGCGAACCATAAGATACAGTCACTAGTAAAATTCATGCTCATCGGCAGAGTATTTTTATTTGTACCCCACGAACTGACTGGCGCACACTGGTGTGAGAATGTGCACCTATGTTATAGTTAGCAGTGGCAATATTTCTGTTCATAACATCAGGATTTTTCAGGTTTTAGATGTCAACGCACTTATACAGTACAGCACCATCACAGGAGCTGATTTGCGCCATATGCGCACTATAAGCGCACAGCTGTTTCTAGCCGGACAGAAGCGCGAATGTTGCTTGCAGCAGAAAGCACAATGCCCACATCGTTCGCCTTTGGAGCCTCAGTAAACGTTTTTAAATTTCCGACTTTATTGTAGCACTCTTTGTTTAATCCCGGCAACTAAAATAGTCCATAGTGTATATACTAATATCTATATTAATTCGGGATTTTCCGCTTAGAAGAGTAATGATTCACTTGGCAATTTTTTTTTTTTACAGAAAAAAAGCAACAAAATAATTAGAAACGGTGACTGCCGCAGAAATATTGCAATAATTATTATACCAAATGTGTGAGTAATTCACTCTAGTTTTATGTATATGTCTTCCCAGGCTAACAGACCCCAGCTGTTTGTAGAAAGGCTATTCTCTCTTTTTATTGATCCTGCCTGCAACTTTCATTAGGACATTCAGGCCGTACAGAGGAGGAATCCTTTCTCTGCAATTGTCCTTTCTTTCTTTCTTTCTTTCTTTCTTTCTTTCTTTCTTTCTTTCTTTCTTTCTTTCTTTCTTTCTTTCTTTCTTTCTTTCTTTCTTTTTCTCTCTTTCCATTTTTATGAGCCCATCTGGTCTGGTATTTATACTAGACAAATGTCATAGTGAAGACCGAAACGTTGCATTGAATGTGCTCACACTATCAGGTGTGTATGTGTATTGAAGGCATGATCCATCCAAATACTAGTTCGGTTTCCTAATTTACATATTTTAATTTGAAACCATCAGAAAACCCAGGACAAGTGATGGGGATATTATTTTGTCCTGTGTTTTATTATTAATATGATGTTATTTTGTTTTGATAATATTTCCCCTGGCCATCTTACCAGGCAGAGTTAACAGTAGAATATTTTAGCAATTAATCTCACGGTTCTAATTTGATAGGGGCAAGGAGAAATGGCGACTGGAATAAAATGATGATTGGGGCCCAATAGAAAGTGAATTAAAAAAAATATCTGGCAGGTCAAGCTCATCAGATCACTAGGAAAAATGCACTGTTTACCTAATCTTTGTATCTGGTAAAAACACGGTTGTATATGCAGTTATACATAATTAAATGGATACGTGCCCTACAGGCTTAAAATACAAAAATATTGTGGTTCCGTGGCAGAAAAAAAAAACCATAGCGAGAATTTATGATGAGGCTTGACATAGGAATCGATAATGTAGCTGCACAGTTAAATGTGATGCTTTGCACACAGGTCTTGCATGAACTTAATGCAGCCAGGGAAATAACCCGGCAATCAGATCCTTCGTTTTTTTGGCACCACTTTGCACATTACTGATTATATTCTAGTATATAAATAGCCTTACATCATGTGGCATTGCCAGTCTCTGTACACTGGTGTGTCTCGACTTGAATATTCTAACAAATGCACACAAAGGAAACACAAGTGTGTTTGGTGTAGAAGCCTGTTCCAAACAAATATTCATTTCAGCATTGTAGTAATGCATTGGGCTAAAATGAATCAGCAGGGACAGTGCTGAGTAAATGTGATTGACTAGAGTTTAGTGTCTTGAGGTTTAACAAACAAATCAATATGCAAATATTTTGTTGCCTGCAAGAGCTTGGGAAAGGCAGAATGTGAAAGTGGAAGCCGAATCAGTGTGGGGATTTGGGCAGTTCAGCTTTGCTGCTTACTGGGTTTAGTAATATTTAGCTAATTCCTGAGATCTATAGGCTCTGTGTAGTAGAAACTGTGACACATGACTAATTATATTCAATAATAATTAGCAATAAAAAAAGATTTAAGAAAAGGCTGAGGTCTGATTGGTCAAAATGGTCATTTAAATTCACATATGTGAGATAGATAGATAGATAGATAGATAGATAGATAGATAGATAGATAGATAGATAGATAGATAGATAGATAGATAGATATGGAAACACATGCAAATATACTATGAGAGGGAAGCAGATTCTATAGGCACATGCTTTACCCATAGCTCTGTATGATTGTGATCCTCCCCTCTTGCAGAAACGACTGTATTTTAAATCCCACTTTGTTCTTAATTGACATTAAGCAGAATATCGAAATTGCTTCCTGAATTAGAAGCCACTTTAGTACATGAATTTAAAATATATCAAGTGAGGAGCCCACTAACCATTGTTTTGTCAGGAGCAGGTATGGTTGATACTTGCAGCAGGGTTTTTTGCACATTATTTTCAGTAAATATATTTTCTACTGTGTTTGTCTGTGAAAATGAAAACAGTTCTTCTCTATTTAACCATTTAAAAGGGTTATAAATCTAATTTTTGCATCGATTTTTTCCCCCTCCATTGAATGAACGGGTATCTGGAGATCTGACTTCTGTAAAATGATTCTTCTTCCTCGTCCGAGCCATTTGTCTTGCAGAATAAACAAGAGATGTAAATCTGATCCCTTTATCCTTTCTGAGCGAGAATAAAATCAGCTATTCTGGACTAAAGTCACAAAAAAAAACAACAAAAGAATACTTTCCCTTCCGGGAACACCTAAAGTGAAACCTAAAAAATACAAACACAACAATAATACCTTTGAATTTATTATTTATGCACAGCACTTCTCTCTCTCTGTGTATTATTGAATGATTTGTTACCGGTGTATTGTTACTTTTGATTCTCTATGTAAAATATATTTACTATATTATTATTTTTGATGATTTAGTCTTGAAAAAGGTCATAGAGACGAACCGAAACGTCGGCCTGTTTTTTAATTATTTAAATAAAATTATACTTTTAAACTAAACTGCCGATAGGTTCCCAGTGTGCACTCATTTACTTTGGAAGATTATGCGGATTCTGAGTAGCACCTGGGTTGCTTGCTGAATACAGTGGAGTGCGGATAACCAACGTGTTTATATATATATATATATATATATATATATATATTGAATTTAAGTGCGAGGACTATCTGTTATTGGCCTTATGGTTATTCTTGAAAAAAAAAAAAAAAAAAATATATATATATATATATATATATATATATATAGTATGAATTTAAATGAGAGGACTATCTGTTATTGCCTTATGGTTATTCTTGTGTGTGTATGTATATATATGTGTGTGTGTATATATATATATATATATATATATATATATATATATATATATATATATATATATATATATATATATATATATATTTAAACGAGAGGACTATCTGTTATTGGCCTTATGGCTATTAATTCATTAATTTAACTTGATTCTAAAGATATAAAAACGAATGCATGACCTGTTCTCTTATCCTAGACTGCATGAGAATTAATAACTTATTTTGAGCCCAGTAATTTCAGTCTCCATGGCAAGGGATCATTACCAAAGCAGATTTCCTGTCGTTTTTTTTGCTTTGGTAAATCACTGACTACTATAAATGGCTGCGGGTGCAGCTAGTGCTGTTGAAATTCCAATGAAATCAATTCGGCGTTTAGCAGTGTCATTACAATTGTCTTTTTTTGTGGAGTATCAGGTCCCCCGTAGCTCCTGTGAGTGGTACGAGATATTTTCCAGTCCTTATCGTTCTATATTTATCATTAAGATTACACAAAATGTAGAGGAGCAAGAGACAGTAGCTTAATCTGGCAAACATTATGACTACCACTTGGAAATGTTTAACTTTTTTGAGTGCAAATGTCAACTTCTTGATATTTAAACAGTGATAGGGACACACAAGCCGCAGCGTCTCTTGGCAACGCCATTCTTTTCTAGCCAAATGGTGCAGTTCCAAGTCAAATTTCTCAAATGAATCAATGCGGAGGTATTTAGCTCAACTCCAAATATTTGGGGCAATGCCTTGACCCCCTTCCGTAGTTTATATAAGTGGCACGGCTGGGACATCTGGATCAGGTATCAGGATTATTTTTTTATTTAAAAAAAAACAAACAACTATTCTCCCCATTATTCTTTTATTCTTGCGTATAGTGGCCTAAAAGATTACCAATTTATCATTAGCATTTGACTTTAACTGTCCAAATTCTACCTTGTGTTTAAGAACAACAACAAATACAACCCACCAAAATAACTATAAATACGCTTTACAAAAAGTAGATGTTAATATTGTAACTTTTCAGCTATGGATACAGTTTTTTATTTATGAATATTTATTTGCTATTGGAAACTGTGGAATAGTCAACGAATACAAAAGCGTTATTCCAATGAGTTGGTGATTATTGGCTATTATTCTGTTTATAGTTATTCTCTAAGGATTCAAAATTCTGTCTTTTCTCATTTCTCGCTCATAAAATCACTTTTTTTTTTTTTTGTAATATTCAGAAGTTTGGAACTTCTTGGGGGGTAACTTGTGCCTTCCCGCAGCGATCAGGTCACTAACATTGCGCGCGATTGAGTGCTTGAGCGCTTAGCTGCTTAATGCAATTCTGCCAAAGTTGGATTTCGGAAGTTGGATTTTTCTTCTCCTTTTCATATGCTGAATTCCTATTAATTCGTGTCGAGTACTTGTTTATGATTTGCATTTTAGCAGCTAGGAAAGTTTCAGCATTGATCTTTTGTTTTGGCGTCCATCATTAACATCATTAATACAAGCTATCAATAACCCTGTCGTTTGCAGCATAGCTTCACCATATTGATCTATTTGGCTATTCATCTCTGCCATGCAAGACATGGAATCATTTTCGCATTACAGTAGCTTGGATTTGCTTTTAATTCATATTTAAAGCTGCAACCAGCCCCGTAGAGCTCTCTGTGCAAAGACTAGAGGCGCCTAATTAATAATAAGTCAGAAACGAAGGAAGGCATCAAGAGATAAATTATTAATACAGGAATCTATGTCTCTTTCAATAATGCTACTTTAAGGTTTTTAACTTAGTGGGGCCACAATGTAATTGTACCGGCAAGTCTGCACTTTATTTGCTGAGGAGACACCATGTTCAGCAATAAACACTACTCTGTGCAAACTTGGAGGGACAGGTGGACAGAAAGACTGATGATACGCAGAAACACATATAATATAAACAAATATATCGATTATAGATAGGTAACAGGTAGATAGATATAGATAGACAAAAGAGAGATTTATAGATGATATGATGAGAGATAGATAGATAGATAGATAGATAGATAGATAGATAGATAGAAACAGATTTATAGATGATAGCGAAAGGGATTTATAGAGTAGATGATAGGTAGATAGATAATATATAGATAGATAATAGAGATATAATAGATAATAGAGAGATAATAGAGAGAGACAATAGATAGAGAGATGATAGATAGATAACAGATGGGGAGAGAGAGAGAGAGAGAGAGATAATAGATACAGATACATACATGGATAGATACATAGATAGAAATATGATAGATAATAGATAGATAGATGATATAGATGATGGAGAGAAACAGATTTATAGATGATATAGATAGAGAAAGGGATTTATAGATGATATGAAAGATAGAAAGATAGATAGATAATAGATAGATAGTTTGGCTTATGTTATGTGGCAGAGAGATCTCCGCTATATCATTACTGAATTCTGCCCACAAAAATTATAATGTGTATAATGCGGACCAGCTCTATACTAATGGCCATTTATCCCACAATGGAGGGCTCTGCGATTAACCCCTTCCCTGCCAGCCGGCTCCCACCCTGGCTGATCCCAGTGCAAGTGGAAAGATTTGCGATTGGTGTGTAGGTGATGTTAGTGAACTAATGGCCTGATAGAAGGCAGAGATACCGCACTTCCATCGCTCGAATGGCTCTTAACAAAAGTCTATTTTTCCTACTTTGCAAACCAGAAAGACACGAGTTCATCTGCAATATCGACCGCCCTGAGAACGCGAGCAGATGCCGACCGTATTTACTAAAAGGCAACAAGTCGGCGCTGCTGCTGGGCCTTCCCTGCTTCGCACTCAACTTTCGTACCCTTGGAGTAGTAATATACCTGTAAAAGCCAGACAGTGTGGAAGTTTGATGAGTCTATGCAACACGCACGTGTAGTTTTGTGCAATAAACATTCCGTAAACGAGTGTGTAAATGATTCCAGGCCTTCTACAGGTTTTATCTCCATTATTATTGGAATTGAGAAGGGCAGATGTGTTTGGGAGAGGAAGTACTTGTAGAGAAGGCAGCTAGAGGGAAGGCTGCTAATATTACATACTTCTGTCCAGCTGGCAGCTGCTGCATTCACGCCTCACCTTTGACATGTTGGCTTAGAGAAGAGCAAAGCCCCCCCATCCACTGACCAATGCAAGCTGTCACCTCCAAAACATGGACAGTCAGGGAGGCGGGGGCGTAATCATCCGCCTACTACCCCAGCAACTCTATACACTGGCTGCTAATTAGACAGCTAATCAGGCCCCCTCCCCTCCTTCCCTTTGGAGCAGAAATGTATCAAACAAGCACAGCTTGCAGGGGGCTGCTCCTTCCTTGCTTCTACCAACTGCAATACAAATAACTGAAAGGCAGGTGTGTGTGTGTTTGATTGGAGAGGGGGTATTTAGATACGGTTGTTTTGCCCTACACAAGTGGAATTATAGGTTTACATGTGTTTAGCTATTATATTACAGAATAAAAAGAAGTGTGAAGTGTACACAGACAGGTGGATTGATATAGAACTGAGGAAGTTAGCTAGATAAACAAATACAGTAGATTATAGATGATTGTACTGCATAAGAGACTGGAGAAGTGGAGATGGTAGCTAAAAATATGATAGATAGATAGATAGATAGATAGTAATGAAGTAAAGGGTAAAAACTGACAGATACTGTGGATAAATTGATGGTGTAGGAGGAAAGACATACATATATTTAGCTGAAAGTTTATTTATACTACTTCTTTGCAATGTGCACTCAGTGTGTCTATCTACACACACACACACACACACATATATATATTTATTTATTTATATATATGGGCAGGTTATTTTAGCTGCAGACAAATACAGCTTGTGGATAGGTGGATCGTGGCGATCTTGTCACCCAGTATAATTATCCATCATCAGAATGAAACAATTCCTCTTGCCCTGAACCCAGCTAGAGAAGTGTGCCCTGAACTCCTTTTTGCATGCGATTATCAAATAAAGTCCTTAAGGAGATAACGATTATTCCGCTGAATATATGGTGCTTGCTACATTAACAGTGATTGATTTGGACTGATTTGCTTAAATGTATTTTGTTCAAGGTTAAATTTAACACGTGTATTTTTTTTTTTTTGGTCCAGCCGAAGTATGCTTGGCTTTTAGCCATCTAGGTTATCCGCCGAGCTCCCTCCTATCACTAATTACATGTACATTAAGCAGCTACATCTCTTTGGAGAAAAAAATAAACAAAAACGACATCCATTTTCTAATCAATATTTAGAAAAATATATTTTCACCTCGGTAGCACATGATAGTCACGTAGGAAAAGGCTGGGGGAAATATTGTAAATATTGGCAAATAGTTCCCTTCCTTTTATGTCCAGTAACTCAGGCAGCATTTGATTACTATGAGAAATACTTAAAAAAAATAGATAGACAGATAGACAGACAGATAGATAGATAGATAGATAGATAGATAGATAGATAGATGATTGATTGATTAATAGATGATTGATTTGATAGATAGATGATTGATTGATAGATAGATGATTGATGATAGATAGATAGATAGATAGATAGATAGATAGATAGATAGATAGATAGATAGATAGATGATAGATAGATAGATAGATAGATATAGATGGATATAGATGATTGATAGATGATAGATAGATGAGAGAGAGACAGTAGGCTATGGCAGCAGATGGGTTAAATGTCAGGAAATCAATCTCCCTGGCAGCTCAGCTTGGACAAAACGAAACGACATTTTGGGTGATGTGTTCTTCTGTTGTGTATTAGACAATAGGCACATCTGCCCAGGCTTTCATCAGAAATCCTACACTGGCTTCTCCTAACATCTGCCTGTAGCTGCCATTTGGTAAGCCTGAAAGCTCAGAAAACACACATGCAGATTTAGATGGGGAAAATGAAATCTATCAGCGGAATCCAGATTAACTGCAGAGTTAACTGCAGAGTTAATAAGGGAGCAGTTGCATGTTATTTCTGAAGGGGGTACAGTGCCCTATTATGTTCCTTACATAGAAATCAGTGCATTATTAGCTTGGTGCTAGGAAGATGAAGAGGAATACCCCTGCAGATAATATTAAAATTCAATTTGAGAAGTCCCAGTGCATAGTCACCAAAGAGGAGGGACCTGTGAATACAATTACTACTATGTGGCAATTACTAGCAGGGGACAGATTACATAGTAGAGTAAATTAGGTTGAAAAAAGACACACGTCCATCAAGTTCAACCTTTGAACTCTATTCTCTTTATTATACCTACCCTATGCTATAGGCTATGTATATGTGCTTTGTATATAAAACTATTCCCCTTCCCTATGGCATTGCACTGCCCTAAGAGCACAATAGCAAACAATGTCAGACCAATGAAGTGTGTGCCATTATAACCTGGGCACAAGGAAAAGGTTACCCATTGTTAGGGCTTATGGTTGAGAAGTGGCAAGCAAAATCACTGAGCCCCACAATAAATTCTTTTGAGTTCTAAGGTGAAGTGAAAGGCACTGAGATAAAGAAGCTGGGCGATGTGTATTGTGCACACAGTGATCTCTAGGTACGAGGCACATGGGAACCTTCCCCTTTATCTGTTGTTCGGCGGCTGCGATTGCAGGGCACAGTGATGGTAAATACAAAGCCATGCAGTGATGTCACAGGGAGCTGTGTGTTGAGTTGTACACTCCTGGCCAGAGCGCATGCGCCGTACACCCGCGGCAGCTGCAGGGGCAGCTCTGTCACTTACACATTGGAGCAGTGAGAGACATGGAAAGAGATGGCGAGGGGAAAGAGCAGGCTCCAATCGTCGCTGCTGCTCTGACAAAGGGGATCGGGCCTTCCAGCTGCATTTAAACAATCCCATCGGAACAATCTGTAGGAATAAGATCGGGGAGCGGGATCTAATGCCCACAACTGCCGGGACTTTTGCCCAGCACACGGCAGATAGATGTGCGCTCCACTCGCCTGCACGTCCCATCATGAACGCTCAGCTGACTATGGACGCGATGGGCGATCTGCACGGGGTGAGCCATGAGCCGCTGCCCTCTGATCTGATGGGCAACAGTCCCCACCACAGGGGCTCAGTCAGTCACCGGAGCAACCATTTGTCCGCTCACCCCCGGGCCATGGGCATGGCTTCCATTCTCGATGGAGGGGACTATCACCACCACCACCACCACCGACCCCCAGATCACGCGTTAACGGGGCCCCTGCACCCCACTATGACCATGGCTTGCGATGCCCCTCCCGGCATGAGCATGAGCAGCACCTACACCACTCTCACCCCTCTGCAGCCTCTACCCCCAATCTCCACCGTGTCGGACAAATTCCCCCATCACCACCATCACCATCACCAGCGGATAGCGGCCAATGTCAGTGGCAGCTTCACCCTAATGAGGGACGAGAGGGGACTGGCGACTATGAACAATCTGTACAGCCCGTACCACAAGGAGGTTACCGGCATGGGCCAGAGTCTGTCTCCGCTCTCGGGATCCGGCCTCGGGAGTATTCACAGTGCCCAGCAAGGCTTGCCCCACTATGCCCACCCCAGTGCCGCCATGCCCACCGACAAAATGCTCACCCCCAATGGATTTGAAGCCCACCATCCCGCCATGCTGCCGAGGCACGGGGAGCAACATCTCACCCCTCAATCTGCCGGCATGGTGCCCCTCAATGGCATTGCCCATCACCCTCATGCCCATCTAAATGGCCAAAGCCACGGACAGATCCTGACCTCCACCATGGATCAAAATCCCCCTTCTATGACTGGATCACAAATGAACAATGGAAGTAATTCAGGGCAAATGGAAGAAATCAATACCAAAGAAGTCGCTCAGAGAATCACAACGGAGCTAAAGCGTTACAGTATCCCCCAGGCGATCTTTGCCCAGCGGGTTCTGTGCCGATCTCAAGGGACCCTGTCCGACCTGCTGAGGAACCCCAAGCCTTGGAGCAAACTCAAGTCCGGCCGGGAAACCTTCCGAAGGATGTGGAAGTGGCTGCAGGAGCCTGAGTTCCAGAGAATGTCAGCTCTTAGGCTTGCAGGTGAGAAACTCCTACCATAGCCACCCATACAGCCCCCAACTACACACTCATACACAACCCCAACTACACACTCATACAGAACCCCAACTACACACTCATACACAACCCCAACTACACACTCATACAGAACCTAAACTACACACTCATACAGAACCCCAACTACACACTCATACAGAACCCCAACTACACACTCATACAGAACCTAAACTACACACTCATACAGAACCCCAACTACACACTCATACAGAACCCCAACTACACACTCATACAGAACCCCAACTACACACTCATACAGAACCCCAACTACACACTCATACAGAACCTAAACTACACACTCATACAGAACCCCAACTACACACTCATACATAACCCCAACTACACACTCATACAGAACCCCAACTACACACTCATACATAACCCCAACTACACACTCATACATAACCCCAACTACACACTCATACAGAACTAATGCCTTCCAATTCAGCCTGTTCCTGCTGAGTTTCCTGAAAAGCGATAGTTATTATTTGTGTCTTGGAGACCGAATTAGCTGTCTGCTCACTGCACATTGTACCAGTTCTCCATACTAATTCACTCCATTATGTTTATAAAGCTTGAATATTTCTAGCAGCACAGCCCAAACTAGCTAAGCCACAATAGCAACACACCATTGCCCTAATGACTATTGTTGGCAATTGCTACAAAGTGAGTAGGTAATATTCCAACAGCCACTAGACCATAGAGAATCCCTATAACCCCCCCACTCACACACACACACACACACACACACAAACACAAACACACACACGCTTCTGCCCATTGTCTTTCTCAAACAATTAACATCGATTCATTGATAATCAGTCGATAAATCAATAGTTGCTGAGACTTCAGCCGAGCGGAGATGTAACATTTTTTCTTGCTATCCAGTTACGTGTGACTACTCTGTACAATGTATAAACACGTTTAAGGTTTCAGTTCAGGCATTTACTATTTAAAACAAAACATTCTGTTATCCAGAGGGGAGTTGCCATAGCGCTCTGCCAGTAGGTTTAATTGCTGTAGAGATTGTGCATGTTTGTAACCCTTTATGGACAGTATTCGGCTGCTGTTACTGCTACTGGAGGAAGTGGGCTGCAGGTGGGAGAGACTGTTAAAGGGAGCTTGTGTATTGTTTCTACAGAATTGCTCAGAATCGCAGCTTTTCTCCCTAGTGGCGTTGGCACTGATATATGTCATTCCTTGTGTCACTTTACTGAACCACCTGACAACCTGGGCCATTTTCCTTTCTATACTCTGGTTCTCAGCTGAGGGTTAATGCTGTGTGTGTGTGTGTGTGTTTGTGTGTGTGTGTGTATTTAGGGGTAGTACGTTTGCAGAGTGTAATCAGAGCCCAGAGGTTGTGTAACCCCCCCTTGTATATTTATTTCAGTATGGAAATCCATAAGTGTGAGGGGTTGTTAATTAACTGGTGGGTCTTCATTAATTCTTCCCTGGAGAATACCAGGCAGTCAGCTGGAGTTGCTGTCAGATGCTCTCATCTACGGACAAAAAAGGGAAGGGCCAATCCCATCCTTCAGGGGGTTCATTGCACTGCCGCCTCCCCTTTTTTTCTGTTGGATCTTTCCAGAGATCTGGCATTTCTAAAGGGTGCAACTATGATCCTTCTTGTAGGGAGGGGGGAGAGTCTTCTCATTGAAAGCATATTAGGAATGCAGGCACATCTGTAGAATACTATTGTTCTACAACACGTGTGTGTACAGTTCATTAGATCTATCTATCTATCTATCTATCTATCTATCTATCTATCTATCTGTCTGTCTGTCTGTCTGTCTGTCTGTCTGTCTGTCTGTCTATCTATCTATCTATCTATCTATCTATGAAGTATGAAGACTAATTGTACACAGAGCTTTAGCTTAATTAATGACTTTACTAGGCATTGTAAGTAAGTGTATATGTGTATGTGTGTAAATCATAAGGTGGGAGCAGGAAGAAATGAGAATAGCAGAAGGATAGGAGAGAAAGAAGGGGGTGTGAGGCTGAAGGAGTGATGAGAGATGAAGCTAATGAGAGAGAAGAAGAGGGTCATGGTGTGTGTTTGGTGGGGGTGGAGGACTGAGAAGACTTTAATACTGAATGCCCTATTCGCCTTGAAGGTGATGACTGAAAAAGGACTGTGCTCACTTCGATTTGGAGTTTATTTTTACGACAATTTGGGTGACCCGAATCTCAGGCTATTTACATAGGTCGATAGGGGAAACAACCACTTGAATGATAATGTAGGATCCCCCTGGTTCAATTAGTTTGTATGGAATCGGTTAGACACACACAACCCCAGCCACACACGTCATTTTATTAAGCCGTTCATTCTGCCAACTATAGATAATTTTATATATACACATTAGAACATCCCCTGATTTTAAGTTTTCAAGTTTTCCCTAAATTTACTTTGTTGTTTTGTGGTCCCACCTATATATTATGCAAAATACATTTCCCTGATTTTACATTTTCTTGGATTTCACATAATTTTTTTCTGGTCCCCTGAAAACCGTAAAACGGGTTTTCTACTGTAGTTATTTTGATTATCCGATCGAAGTGTGGTGTAATGGCTTTATACGTATGGTATTCGTGCAAATTATATATATATATATTATTCAACATAGAATAAGACAGAAAAATAAAGAAAAGTGAAAGTGAGGACATGCAGGGACTAATTAGTAATGTGCCCGCTTAGCAACTGTAACAATTATTTGTATTCACTTTCCACGTATTAAATACGTTTGTTCAGCTGCAGATTCAATTAAAATAATTACCCGATTCATTAGTTTCGACTGACACGCAGGCGACAGACAAGAATTTCAAATAGCTGTCGTTTAGGTGGGAAATATCGATAATTCTAATAGCAAGATGTTATATATATATTAAACCAGATAGGTATAAATACTTGTGAAATGCGGGGTATTTCAAATAGACGAATGTTTTTTTTAATTGATTTACCTGTGTCTTTGATTTCATTCGCCACATGAATATCCAGTTAAAATCCAGGCCCACTTTCTGCTGTGCTGTCCTTGGTGCGTGAAAGTGAGAGTGTGCGACACGGCGCTTCTAGACGCACAGACTGCTCAATCAGGTTATTTCCTGCGCTTTGCTATTGCTGCAGAGCTACAGTCACTGTGGATTTTACCCTGGTTGGCAACTCAGTAGGAGCCCTGTCTCTTTTGTACGAAGTTTAATTGTATGAGTTTTTATTTTAGGAATCACAAATGTATCCCGAGAAATTACGATTCGACGACCGCGATTTGCTTGTCGCCGGCGCCCGTCGTTTATTTCTGTTCTTTTCCCTTTCTAATATAAACTTTTATTTACAATTCAAATATCCATCCTGAGGAGACTTATGTTTCTCAGGTTACTAGAGAGGCCTGTCTGTCACCCACTCTTGGGATCATTAGGCCCAGGGTATATAGCCTCCATATTCCATATATAACTATAATACACAAAAGCCATGAATATCTTGTTAATTATATCCTTATAAACGGTGAATTCTGATGTCATCAGTTATAAACGGTAAGTTCTGATGTCATTTCTGTCACATGACTCACTGAAATTTGTGTATTATAATAAATAAAGTACCCCCAGTTGTAAAATATGAGGATATTAGAAGTCACCTTGGAGTTCCATGACCTGTATAAAAACACTCTGACTTCGGCCTTGTTCTTTTATATGGTCATGAAACTCCTCTGTAACTTATATTATCCTTATAATTTACAAGAGGGTGTACTTTATTCACTGTATAATAATTGCGTGTATATAAGGTTTCTTTAAGCAGTTAGTGAAAATTGATATTTTCGATTTGTTTTCAGATGTATTCAGTACAAGGGAATGGCAGGTTAAAGTGTGCAAGGTGTGTGAGAGGTGGGACCCTGGATGCTGGGTTCTTATTAATGTAGGTGCCACAAATGCAGGAGATGCTGGGGTCCTTAGTGACATATATGCATCAAGATTTCCCTTTAGAAGGATTTAGAAGGGGTTGTTCACCTTTGAGGTAACTTTTAATATGACGTAGAGTCTAGAGAGTGATATTCTGAGGCAATTCTCAATTGAGTGTCATTTTATGTTATTTAAGGTTTTTTAGTTATTTAGCTTTTTATTAAGCAGCTCTTCAATTTGCATTTTAATCAATCTGGTAGCTAGGGTTCAAATTCCCCTAGCAACCATGCCTTGATTTAAATCAGACACTGGAATATGAATAGGAAAGGCCTTAATATAAAGATGAGTAAAAAAGTAAAAATAACAATACATGTGTAGCCTTACAGAGCATTTGTTTTGTAGAAGGGAGTCAGCTACGCCCATTTGAAAGCTGGAACGAGTCAGAAGAAGAAGGCAAATGATCGAAAAACTAGAAGAAATAATTAATGACAACCAATTGAAAAGTTGTTTCGAAATTGGTCATTCTATAACATACTAAAAGTTGACGTAAAGGTGAACCACCCCTTTAAAACAGCATATTTCCCTGCTGGTTGTAGTATTCATAGGAAGTTGCATATAAAAAGTAGAGCAGCAGCTGACTCCTATGGGACCATATTGTCCATGTTGTCTGCAGGAGAGGAGACCATTAAATCTGGCATATCTGATATCCCTGTTTGGTGCCAGGGTTTGCTCCTCTTTTTTGGGGTGGAGTGTAGCCGTGCTCAGATTAGTATGCTCCCTAGCCGTTTGAATACTTTTACAAACTGTGGAACTTAAACTGGGATGCACTGAATCCAAGATTCGGTTCGGGATTCAGCCTTTTTCATCAGGATCCTTGTGCCTGGCCGAACTGAATCCGAATCCTAATTTGCATATGTAAATTAGGGGCGGGTAGGGAAATCACATGACCTCAAAAAAGAAGAATTTTTTCCACTTTTTCCTTTCCTACCCCTAATTTACATATGCAAATTAGGGGTCCGATTTGGTTCGGTATTCTTTCACAAAGGATTCAGGGATTCGGCCGAATCCCAAATAGTGGATTCGGTACATCCCTACTAGAGTTTGCAAATGAGCAGAGGATTGTGGGAACTGGGAAGGATCACAATGCTTGGTCCAGCTGGTAGACAATTTATAGAAAGGTAGTGTGTGTCTGCCTAGAGTATAGTAATATTTCAAATAAATCCTTTAATAATATTTGCTGTATTATTGAGTGGCATATTAGAATTAGTGGTCTCTAGTGGCATTTCAACCTATTAGACATTACCACTATTTTTTAAGGAGAGACCATAATATGAAAGGGCCAACGAGCAGCTGCTGGGGGGAGTGGCTGTCATATATAAAAGGCAGAGGAGGAATTAAAATCTGTTTATTCTGCTAATAGTTTAGATTTGTATTTATATCAGAAGCTTTGCTCAATCTGTTTACCACAAGTGAGATTAAATCCACCACATACTGCATACAGTTATTTATGGCAGAGGTGAGTTAGCATCATGTATTCATCCATAATAAATGGGTCCCTTGGGAAATGGACATGGTGTTATTTCTTTGACTAGGTTCAGCTTTAAGAGATTTTAAGTAATAATTATGTCTTGTGATTTGCATTTAAATAAATGTAACACATCACAGAATGATCCCCCAATTGGAAATGGCAGCCCAAAGCTACTTAGCCTTTTTTGTTTGTTTGTTTTTTATACAATTATAGTAGCATTAGAATTAAATGATAACCATTATAACTGTAGTATATAAAGAAGCCACTTTGCCAAATAAATTATTCGTAAGGGTAAAGCCCGTGCCTGACATGCAGTGCCATATGATATTCTTACTCCCTGTAAAACAGCTGAATCATAGTTTTATTTATGCTGAAAATATCATAACAATATAGTATAGACAGCTCCTATTTCCAAGTCTGCTTTGCTGTATTTCTAACTTCTTCGGGTAAATTCTGCTTGAAATAAATGTAGTGGCAAGGAATGGTCAAAGCCAAAGGTGCTAGGGAGATTGTTAGCAATTTACATGGTTCTCAGAGACCCACAAATGGACAGTTATTTTAATCCCTTGTGCCTTATAGAATAGTAAGTACTGCTTTATGTGGCCTATAGGAAGGACAAGACGTTTTACCCTCTGTTTCATTATAGTCTATTTGTTTATTCAATTATTATATAGAAGGATAAGTCTTATTCAAATAATCGATTATTTACAGATACCTAGAACTGTTCGGACAGCTAAGAGATACAATACCACAACATTAAAAGAGCCAGTAATAGCACATTCATTTCGTAGTTAAAGGGTAACTGACTCTAATATAACATACAGTTCACCAAAATGTAGTAGCTGCTTAAAAATATGTTTATAATAATTTGGAAAATATGTCTAACATGTATAAATGTTTAAAGAGACTGTTCTCCTTCCTAACACTTTTTTTTAAGTTCAGTTGTTTTCAGATTGTACATCAGCAATAAAGACTTTTTCAATTTCTTTCTAATTTGTTTTTTATCCTTAAATTCTAGTTGACTTGAATGTTCCCGTCTCTGGTAGTTAAGTCTGGCAGTTTACCAAGTGCAGATTCTGAACGGTTGCTACATTATTTGTAGGGATGCACCGAATCCAGGATTCGGTTCGGGATTCGGCCAGGATTCGGCCTTTTTCAGCAGGATTCGGCCAAATACTTCTGCCCGGCCGAACCGAATCCGAACCCTAATTTGCATATGCAAATTAGGGGCGGGAGGTAAATCACGTGACTTTTTGTCAGAAAACAAGGAAGTAAAAAATGTTTTCCCCTTCCCACCCCTAATTTGCATATGCAAATTAGGATTCGGTATTTGGCCGAATCTTTCACGAAGGATTCCGGAGTTCGGGCGAATCCAAAATAGTGGATTCGGTGCATCCCTAATTATTTGACATATTTCTCAGCAGTATCTGTGGAATATTAGCAACTATTATATCAATTCTAACAGCTGCTTTCAATGGAACATAAAAAACATTATTATGTCGCTGTTATTTAAACAGGTACACCCACCCGCCCCCTCTGGTGACATCAGAGATGGACAGGTGGATACAGGTAAATAAACATAGATGTTGATCAGTCAGGGACACCTATAAGAATCCAGTTTTGAAACCTGATTTGAACTATGCTTCTTTTATTATATTACCCCTTAAGTCTGAGCCTATGGGGTAGATTCACTAACGGGCAAATTTCCGCCAGCTTCAGCTTCGCGCAGCTTGCACCAGTTTGCCAGTCACAAATGAGGTATGACTGCATTAGTATGGGCGCCGAATGCTGGTGACTTTTCACTAGCGTTACTTCGGCAGTGCAAGCATTTCTTAGCCAAGATGTGTTAGCGTTCGTTTGTGCCTAGCGAAAATTCGCTAGTGATCTTGCACTTAGGTCAATTTGCATAGGGCGGGTAATTTAAAGTTGTATGGTGGTCTGTATTATAAATGTTGGTGCAAATGCTTGTTACCACTTTTAACCTTAATTAATACAATAGAGTTAATATAATGCTGTACACATGAGCCCACTGTAAAATGAATGTTCCATATGTTATAAAAAAAAAATTAAAACCGGTTACCCAAAAAAAGTTTGTTAGCACTTTTGCAGCCAATTCCGCTTAAAAAAAGAAAAAGTCACCTGCGCTTTTGGAACTTTAATGCAAATATAATATAAGTGACAGAGGATTGAGGAAGATCTAGCTTCTTCACCTGGTCTGAGGTGGCAAAGTCAACTCTGGCAAAAAGTTGCCTGGTGATAGAGTGAGAACGAACGCTAGCGACGGACTCTTTCGTTAGCAAATTGACGCCTGCACCTGTTAGTGAATAGGCGGTGTCCCTGCGGATGGTGAAACTGGCAAATTTTCGCTAGCTTTAGCCACTTCGTCCTCCAGGGACATCTCCCTGGAGGGTTACAGTACCAATATTCTGATTGGTGTTTATTCTGAATCGTGTTTATAGAAACTAAGAAAAATGATGTGCAGTACAGGCAGTCTTGTATTCTGAATGCTTTATACGTTTGCATTTCTGCATGCTCACTTCCTCTAATAATATTTTTGTCCCTTGCTAGATTGCTTGAATATTTGCCAACAAGCAAAAATAGCTTCTATGGATATTTAAATGTGCTTTCCTACCATGACGTGCTTGATGGTTATGGCTAAAACACTGCGTTTTAAGCATCCTTCCTTCTCAGCATTAGAAGATATAGAATTAAAGGGGACCCATCACCCAAAATAAATATTCAAAATCCTATTTTATCACATTAGTCCAGCAAAATGAACTTTATTTACACTATATAAATTATTTGATTCTTGTTTCCTTCAGTCTGGGAATTCAAAATTATAGCAAGCAGGCCAGAGCCATTTTGTGGACATTGTTATTAAGGCAAGCATTGTATCATCTCAGAATCTTGTTTGTGCATCAGAATGGGGGACCTGATGTCCATCCCCATGCCCTGGCTACACAATTTAACAGTGAAGAGAATGGGGGAATGTGTAGAGAGTGACATCTAGGAAGTGCTGAATGGAAAGTGAAAGTAATGCCATTGGTATAGAGGAGGAGCAGACAATATTTGATTGACAGCTGATATCTTTAAATGAGCTTACACCAGTTATGAATGCTTCCATAATAAATAGAAATTGGATTTCATGTTTAATTTGAAAAGGACTTTTATTATACAGATTTCTGTGTTTGGGTGGCAGGTCCACTTTAAAGAAGTACTATTTCTTGTCAAGGGATAATTTAAATACTGGTGTTAAAAGCCAGGGACAAACATAATTAGCCAGAAAGAGTAAAACATTAGGGAGAGCTTTCTGCTATTTTTGTACTGTTATAAGTATTGTTTTCACCATCTCTTACTATGTTTTGGAGATGCATGCCATTACTTATAATGCTGCTGCCAAGCCTAGCATATTGTATATGTATCTTAACAAAGACTATAGTTTGTGAAAAGGTCAACATCTTCTGCTACCAAATGTGCCACAGCCTGAAGCCTACAACTGAAGCTATATTGTTCGAATGGGACTTTTTGCATATTGCATACCTCTCAACATTTTGGAAGTAAAAAGAGGGACAAACATTTTTTTTGCACGTAGCACAGCAATGTTTGACCACACCCCTTTCAGTGGCCACACCCCCTAATTACCATGTTCATTTGGCAGGTTATGAAAGTTTGAAAATAATTCTCATCAAAACAGTTTTTTTGTGTCTCAAAATTGTTACAAAGTATCTATTTGCACCTGTTTTCTGTTCTGTGCTCTCTGCTAAAAGCCAATTAAGTTAGAAACTTTGTTTCTTTTTCTGGCTGACTTAGAATATACTGACATTTCTCTTGAGGGGTGAAGCTCGCCCAATCTCTGGACTAGACCAATCTGCTTGCTTGCATGTTTATTTTCATACACTTACCACAAGTAAATAAGAAAGAGTTGAAACAGTTACAGGCGTATGCGTAAAACATTATTAATGCATGAATACAACTGCAAGATTGTGTTGTTAAATATGTGTTTAACTACCTGTTAGGTGTTTGCACTACTATAGTCACTCAGATGCACCCTATTCCCCTCTATTGTTACCCTTGCCAATCGGAGGTTAGCATGTGATGCCAGCCACTCACCAGAATCTAGTGGTGTAATAAGACATTAGAGGTTTCCTGGGTAGGAGTACTAATATTAACAATCAATAGGTCTAGATTTGGAATTCTATTAGCTCCTTAAAATATTGTGTCCAAATCCACCCGAAGTTGTTTTGTTAAAACACTGCAGCCACCTAATCCAAGGTGCTGTGTCATCATATTTTATTCCACCGGTGATTTTCTCTTAATTATACTTGTGGACCCCAATGTCACAGTTTAGAGTTGTCCCAAAATACTCCACTCCACTTACACTCTACAGAGATTATATGGCCTCTGTGGGCTGGGACTGTACAGCACAGCTCCTCCAAAAAATGTCCCAGTCCTGCCTCTGTATTAATAAGCCTGCCTCTGTCACATCTTATAAACCTCGGCATCACATGATATTGTGTTCAGAGAGCACATGCTCACATGCGTGTGTACATTATTGCTGAAAGATATAGTTTAGTGAGGCTTGTTAATCATTACTTAAGGGAAAAGTAAAACTGAAATCCATTCACTTCCATTGATAGTTGGATATTATACATTGGCCCTAAGAGCCTTACAAAGTGAATTTTAAAGTAGTTTTAGACACAATGTTTTTAGAAATGAAAGAGAACTATCGGAAATACAGGTTATAATAGAAATGAACAAAAATAGATGCACCAGTACATTAAGCCAGGAAATTTAAACAAATCTAAACTAATTTAATTTGTGTTAGAGTGGTAAACTGAACAAATTGCTGCCCCTCCCCTACAGTTGGACCTAATGTATAGGACAGTCGAGGCCTCATGCAAAGGATCAATCATGTTCTGTCCCATATGATCAAAATATGTTGCTGATGGATTTAGCTAGGTTATCCAATTGCCATCTGCAAACAGAACACACACCTCTGTTATGCAAAAACCACATACAAAATGATCGTTATCAATGACACATATTGCTGGATCTCTTCTAACATTAAGGGACATCAAAATATTTTCTCTCCTCTCAATGTGACAGAGATTCCAGGGTAAGGTAGGAAGCTTAAGAACAACCAATGCTCCAGGTACAAAACTACCAACCTCATTTATATAAGTCGCAAAGCTGCAGGAATTTAAATGTGATTCACAAAGCTACCTGCAGTTGCACACACTCCTTGCAACTCAGTGCCGTTGTGCATGCACAGCATGTGATGATTTGCACTGAAGGTACAAAGTCCAGGGTACACAGACCCAGGAATTACAAACTACTTTCAGTAGGTGTCTGATACGTCCAGTGGTCCCTATACATGTTGCACCTAAACATGGAACTGACTGGCACCTCATGAATCAAACGCCAACACTGTTTAATGGGCTGTATGTATCAGCAAGCCAGAAGTGATAGCATTTGCCTACACAATAATTATTAAAAATCAAACTTCCCAAACCAGACACTTGTTTGAATGCTGAACAAAGTGCAAGTGGCAGCAAGTTTTTCTTTTTGTGGGCTTTGGGTAAAGAAAATGCTGTATTGTAAGTAAAAACATAATGTGTATATTTTTTAATCTTAAAACAAAGCAAAACTTTTGAGCATATGCTGAATATAAATGTATAGCCTTTCATAGCTCCCTTTTGCTAGCATTTGCTCACATGCTCTGGGTGATGATCCAGGTAACAGTTGAGATTTCAGTCAAAGTCAATGTTATTTATTATACTCATGGCAGCATTCAATTAGTAGGTAATTAGCATAAATCGGTGCATAAAAACGAGTCTCCAGAAGAGCAACAGGGCTGCTACGCCCCAGATGACATCATCAACGGAACTTTGGCCCTAAGATTAATAAGTGAGTGGAGATATCGCAGAAAATGACCCATTTAAAGGTCACTGAACTATATCTGGTCATTAGCTCACTTTCGGTGCGACGACTAGTAGCTGTAATGAGACGCTTAGGAAACTTTGTTAATGAATAAAGAACTTGGTATAGTAAGCTATTGTTTTAAACCCATGAGAAATATTTAATCACGGAGGAGTGAATTAGTTTCAAAATTCAGTAGAGATAAGGGGTGACAGGGCTTTCCATTTGCAAATAATGAGTCAAATATCACTGATAATGACATTTCATGATACAGGCTGGCAATGGATCACCATGTGTGCTTGATCGGTGTTCCTGTGCACGTACAGTATATTAATCTCTGGTGCATGGGTACAGTGAAATGGCCATGATTTGATTTGTGAGTAATTAAGCAAAGTGCCCACTTTCTGTATTTAGGGTCACATCTACATTGAAATTCTTATTTACCCCAGCTATGTTCTGCAACAGGAGTGACCAGAAGGTTTAAGTGATGTCAGCAGTATATGGAAGTTCTTAGTATCAAAACTTGGGGGAGACAGAGGAAATTAGTGGTTCTTCACATTATTTTTATCCATGGATATACCTAAATTACAGATTTGTGCAATGTTGCTCCTTTATATTTGTGTTTATGTGTAAGGGCCAGTAAGATGCAAATGCTCAGTCTCCAGTCTGCAGTATCATTTTTAAATGCCTATTATCAAGTTTAATTTTCTCTCTTACATGCTTTCCAATCCATAGTAAATGTGGCATAAGGTGGAAGGCTTCCTAGTCGTGCTGAATTGGTGTTTTTCCTGCTTAGGCTTAACTTGTGCCTTCCTCTGGTCAGTGGTTTCTTGGAATAGTAGCAGAGAGGCTCAGCTGAAGGTCAGTTATGGTGAGAACTGGGGGAAATGGCTATTTGCTCTCCAAAAGCAACTGCAATCCCAGTCTGAGGGTCAGTTAGGGTGATATATATATATATATATATACATATATATATATATATATATATATATATTTGCAAGATATATGTTGAGCTATGACTGAATGACTGAGATAGTTATATTTTTCTGTATCGGTATTTATTTAGTGTACTAAAAGGCAGCTGGAATAAAGGTTGGAGTCTTGAAATTAAATAATTGAACAACCAGTGCTCCCAAACTTAGAAACTGGTTACATTGATGGAACCCAAATGGTGGATGGTAGCCAGTTAGGGTGAAAGTTGAAGTGAAGGCTTCTTTGTTCTTCTATATATTTAAAATTAGCCTATAAAGGGCAGTTAGGTGGAATATTTCTGTGAATGGACATCTTTTGGCCTATAAAATAGGCAGAATTATAGAAGATTGTTACATATCGATAAGCTTGTTTTGAGAGAGGGGGCCCTGTCTAAATGTTGGCCCACAAATAGAGCTTGAGCCCAAGTCTGAAGATTACTCTTTTAGGGCTATGGTAAGGCTGAATTTTATGTACTCTAATTTACAGTATATACTTTTACCATTCTACCCTGTCTACTGCACACAAACCTGACTGGGATATATGTTACTGAAAATTGCAAATGATTATGCCCCTTAAATCAATGCCGACACGTTCCTTTAAAAATCATAGGAACGTGTAAGTAACAAGTAGGTGCTGCACCCGAAAAAGCTCCTCAAAGCCGCCCCCAGCCCCATGAACCTTGGTGTAGCAGACTGACTGACACTACTAACAGATCTTCCGCATTGCTTCAGTGACTCTGGGCTGGGGGCGGAGCGATCCTTCCATAGGCTGAAGTCCTGTTTTCATTCATAATTGGCCTATGGAAGGATTGTGCCGCCCCCAGCCCAACGTGACTGAAACAGCACCGAAGATCTTTTAGCAGTGTCGGAGGGTCGGGTTCATTCAGTTCACGGGGCCAGGGGTGGCTTTTATGGGGGCCTTGAGGGGAACTATTCCAGGTGCAGCAACTACTTGATACTGACACGTTCCTATGATTTTTATAGGAACATGTCAGTATCTCTTTAATGTGGGTGTCTGTAGTTTATCAAATTTGTGGAGTGTATGCAACATCTGTAAGATAAAAATGTAAAGCAGGACAAAGTTGTAGAGCAGACACTTGGGGGCACATTTACTGTAAATGAAGGATTAGAATAAAAAATACTTTGAATTTCAAAGTATTGTTTTGGCTACTTCGACCTTCGACCTTCGACCGATGGATTAAAATCCTTCGAATCGTTCGATCCAAAGGATTTAATCATTCGATAGAACAAATTGCGAACTAAATTCAATTCAAACTAAAAATCGTTCGACTATTCGACCATTCGATAGTCGAAGTACTGTCTCTTTAAAAAAACTTCGACCACCTACTTCACCACCTAAAACCTACCGAGCACCAACGTTAGCCTATGGGGAAGGTCCCCATAGGCTTTCCTAGCTTTTTCTGATCAAAGAAAAATCGTTTGATCGATGGATTAAAATCCTTCGAATCGTTCGATTCAAAGGATTTAATCGTTCAATCAAATTAATTGTGGTAAATCCTTCGACATCGATATTCGAATTCGAAGGATTTAACTTCGATAGTCGAATATTGAGGGTTAATTAATTCTCGATATTCGACCAATAGTAAACGTGCCCCTTGAAGTTATTGATTTTATAATCCTATATATATATATAGAGAGAGAGAGAGAGAGTCTGAAGAGCAGCACATTCACCCCTAGAAAAAGGCAAAAAAGCCCAGGTGCTGCCGCAAAAAGTAATATCAGCATAAAGAACACGGATCACTAATGGGACTTAATTTATGTGCAAAGCTTACACCATTAAAGCATTGGACATAAATTAAGTCCCATAACTGTGTGTATATATATATATATATATATATACAGGTATAGGATCCCTTATCCGGAAACCCGATATCCAGAAAGCTCCGAATTACGGAATGGCTGTCTCCCATAGACTCCATTTTATCCAAATAATCCAAATTTTTTAAAATGATTTCCTTTTTCTCTGTAATAATAAAACAGTAGCTTGTACTTGATCCCAACTAAGATATAATGAATCCTTATTGGAAGCAAAACCAGCCTTTTGGGTTTATTTAATGTTTACATGATTTTCTAATAGACATAAGGCATGAAGACCCAAATTACGGAAAGATCAGTTATCCGGAAAATCCCAGGTCCCGAGAATTCTGGATAACAGGTCCCATACCTGTGTGTGTATATATATATATATATATATATATATATATATATATATATATATATATATATATATATATATATATATATATATATAATACACAAAAGCTATGAATATCTTGTAAATGATATCCTTATAAACGGTGAGTTCTGATGTCATTTCTGTCACATGACTCACTGAAATTTGTGTATTATAATAAATAAAGTACCCCAGTTGCAAAATATGAGGATATTAGAAGTTACCTCGGAGTTCCATGACCTGTATAAAAACACTTTTTTACTGTGTTGCATCACAGTAAAAAAGTGTTTTAGTAAGGTTTGGAGGACACTGTGGGTGTATTTTACTCAATATTGAAATTACTACACTATATAAACTTTCTGTTATCTCCCCCCTCCTCTCTGAGGGATACAGCAACATTGTTTATTTCTGTGAAGCTTTTGTTTGGGCAGAGGAGGGCCCTAAAAGAAGTTGCTGGATTTTGGGGGAACTTCAATCCCGGATTCGTTTTTTACATTTGGACAGTTGATATCCAGACTGCATCCAAACACCAATGCAGTCATCAGAAAATATGAGCATACTAGTTCATTTATAAACACTGGGTACATTTTCACCTAGACAACAACCTATAGCAACTGATAAACTATTTGGTTGGCTTTATTTAGCAAGCTGCAGGTAGGACAATGGAAGCTAAAATGTCATTTAGGCACAAAACACATAAGGTCATATACTGTAGGGTTTGCATATTTCTTAATCATGCTATAATAAAGTGCAGAATGGATTTTTATATATGCAGAGATATACTTTTTTATATACTGCCATGAAAAAAAAGAAGCACTTGCATATTCTGGCACTTGGAGCCAGAGGCAGAACTACAATGCCTCTTTTAAGAATAAAACCTCCATCCTTCAGTTGATTTCTTCTGATTACTCAAAAGAAATAGCCCTCACCACCCATACCTTGGCAGTTACAGCTAATGCATCTTTGTTAATCTCCCTGTAAAGTCCAACCTGTTCTTAATAATGTGTGTTTAGCTGAAGATACAGGAGGTGAGCATTCAGATCAGTGGGCCGATGTTGCAGGGCACACACAGAGCTAAGTGTATTCATCTCCTTCTCCTTGGTTTACTGAAGAGCAGCCTCAGCAATATTATGCCTGTGATAAGGAAACAGATAGAAAATCCATTGCTGAGAAAGTCCTCCACCTGTGAAACGGTCTGTTGTCAGTGTCCTTGTAGACTGATTGATTTATAGCCAACTAATGCATTGCCACATTTGCTTTGGGTTAATGTTTATCTATGGCCAGATACTGCAATACGAAGATATTTTTAAACAACATTTCATAATAAACCACATTCCTCTGCAGCAGCGTACTCCAATTGTTGCCTTCTGGACGCAGTTCAGCTACAGCTCCCATCATCCCCAGCCAACCACTTGCTAAGCATTTGACGCTCTGATTCTAAATATCTACTACCATACCTAGGGTTTTCTCTTTGAAAGGGTGTGAACATAGGAATGTTTTTATTGTATGTACTGTATGTGTGTTGTGTCATTTTACTCATGGGTAACAGTTTATAAAGGAATTGTTTATTTCAAGCCACATGTAGAGGTGAGGGATTCCTGATCAATGGAGGAAGGCTGGGGCCCCATTTTTTCGAAAACATATATGAAGTTCAGGGATTTCAAATCACTGAACATCCTTCTGTGTTTATATTTTAACTCTACATTGGCTGCTGCTGGGATGCTAGAGGTCGAAACCAACAGCCGGGGGGCCTCAGTGTGGACATGCCTGATATGAATACTTCATTTATCTTAGCACTCTGCAATGCAAATGTCTGGTCTGCCATGCAACTTGTCCTGCCCAGTAGCAAGACTATATATATATATATATATATATATATATATATATATATATATATATATATATATATATATATACTGTATATATATATATATATATATATATATATATATATATATATATATATATATATATATATGATAGAGGCTTGTGTAGTCATGATTTCTGTAACATATGCCTCAAACTCATCTCTGATTCACCAAGCCCTTTTCTGCCATTACTGCATGAAAGATTTAATGTATTTTCTACTAAAACTGCACTGGTTTTTGGATCAAATTTGTGCATAATATGAACTGCTTTATTAATGAATTTATACTAATATGTATAGCACAATTCTGTAAGTACATGTGAACTGTGTCATATCAAAGACATGTTACAAAGAATACATAGCCAACTGAATGAACTCTTGGTGTGACTGTAATATGATCTTTCCTTATCTACCCCAGCCATGCCCAATCTCTGCTTCTGTCACTCTTGTTAAACTTCCAGCATCCATGGGAGGTGAGAGTGCAGTTTAGAGCCGGGAGGCTAGAGATTGGATACTGCCTACAGAGGCCCCTTGCTGTTTTCCTCTGCCTTGATAATATCATAAACGTTGATAAAAGCACAGATGACAGATTGTATTTGCTAGATATATTTGTATATACACTGCTGCAGCCCTCCAGCTATTCCTGAATTACAACTCCCTGCAGCATCAATATTATAGAAAAAGGCTTTCCAGTTGGAGTTCAAGAATAGTTGAAGAGTGTAAGATTTAATATTGTTACCTTTATTATTCACTCAGACTTGGACCCCAACTTTCTGCAATTCTGGGGCCCCTATTATCTAATGCTAGCCCTTCACATCTCTGATCTATCTTAACATACAATATCCATCAATATTTTGACTGTTTAATTTCCAAGATTAGTGGGCAAAGCCACTGTATTAAACTTGCTTTATGCTCAACACGTGTTTTTTAACAGCAAAGCTCCCCCCATCCATTTTTGCAAAGTCACCTACTACTGGTCCTCTCTTTCTTTTGCCAATATAAAGGTCATAGTATAGTAATTTGATAATTTAGCTCTAGAAGACTTCCTCTATGTAAAGTAACATTTTTTATTCATAATCTTAATTTTAGGGGTACTCCATGAATGTAGAAAAAAATAAAAGAAAATGTCAAAATTTGTATTCTTTTTTTTAAATTAAATGTATACAGCCTGTGCAGTGAACTGTAATAAGTAAAATGGAAAATGCATTAACTGACTTGCTTAATTGAGGTGGAAACTACCATTATTTAAATTATTTAATGTCTTTGCTAAACTAGCTTTGGTACCAGCCGATCCGGTATTTCAGCACTCTGGACAGTTGCCTGCAGAAACCCTCGTTAAAATCGGCTATCCATCACAAAGCACCCAGTCTAATCACATGTGTGAGTATACAGTATATACATACTACATTTCTTGAGGCAATGTTCCAGAGCCATTGTTGTAATCGTACAGAAGTAAAGTCTCCCTGTAAAAGTGTTATAACGACTAATGGAAAACCATGTCACTTCTTTAGAGTGGATTGAACTGAAAATGTATAAAGCAATAGTCTGCCCACCACCCAGCATCAGCTGTAACAAAGTCTGTATGTGCTATAGCCATTGTATCATGCCATTTTCATTAATAATGTGTTTTGATTTTAGCTGCCTCTGAACAAATTGCTCACTGTTTAAACACATTATTATTATTATTATTATTATTATTGTTATTATTATTATTATTATTATTATTATTATGTGGAAAGACAGGTAGACAGATGATAGATAAACAGATGATATGCAGATAGACAGACAGACAGATATATCTGTATATTTCTATACATAAATATTTATATATGTAAGGATATATAAGGATGACACTCCGCTTCCAATGTAACATTATCCAATGTAAATTGTCATACATTCGCCAAGAAGACCAGCAACAAGGTGATGTTTTGATCCACTCCGGGACCTTTCTCAACCTTGAGTGGACCGGAACGTCACGTTGGCTGTTTATATGCTCACATAAAATATAACCTTCATTTTTGCACAAAAGTGCCGGTGTGGTGTTGCTGGTCTTCTTCGAGTATATATATATATATATATATATATATATATATATATATATATATATATATGCTACACAGATAATATATAAATAGCTATAGATATACAGACATACAGAAATAAATATAGTTAAATATAGTTAGATAAATGATAGAACATTTTGGCTTTATTTACATTTTGACTATTACTTTGAAATATTCTTATGCAAAATAACAATGTGTTTGAAATCTGTCCACATGAAGAATTGTTTCTATAAAGCATAACATGTCGGTATTTCTTGCAGGTCGTAAAGGTTATAATGTTATTTCATTGCAGGATGCCCTTTCAGATTCAGCCTGTGTTGGGAAATGCTGACCTTATCCATGCAGGAGTGACACAGGATGTTGATAGAGATAGATAGATAGATAGATAGATAGATAGATAGATAGATAGATAGATAGATGATAGATAGACAGACAGACAGACAGACAGACAGACAGACAGACAGACAGATAGATAGATAGATAGATAGATAGATAGATAGATAGATAGATAGATAGATAGATAGATATAAATGTATAGTTGGCTAAAGAAGATAGAGACAGACAGATAGATGATAGATAGAGCTATTTCGCCCATCCCTACCCACAATGTCTTGCGCACTGTTATTAAAACTGCCTTGGAAATGTTTAAACCTTTCTCCTTAATACTCAAATCACAAAATAAAACATGATGGCATGGGAAAGACAGTCAACATGAAGACATAAAAACAGAAGGGAAGATAAAGAAATTAAAAATAAATGTAATAATATGCTGATAATATTTTATTAGCATATATTCTCTTCATTAGACAGTCCTATGCCACCCAGTAATGATAATCAATGCATTTCTGTCTGATCTGCTTCAGAACTGCAGACAGCCCTAAACAGATCCCACATCCCACCAGCCCAAATGTCCCATTCCAACCTCAATAAAAACTACAACATTGAATAATGTGTATATTATGTATGTGTTTAATGTTTGAGTTTTCAACCAGTATAGGCTAATTATGGCTGAAGAACAAATACTGCGCAGGTTATATTTATAAAAAATAATGCAGCTCCTTCAATGAAATATATAATTTTTTGGTATGAATGCAAGAATGTGACACGTCTTGTGTATTTATACAGTAACAGAACTCATAGGTTATGTTTTTTTTTTTACTGTAGGTACATCATCCCTTTTATATAGAAAGCTGTGTAATCAAATGACCCTTGGCTGTAAAGCAGCACAACAGCGCTGCCTGTTGGTTTAATGGCAAACTCTGCTGAAAAAAATGCAATCAGCTAACATAATGAAAGTATTGATGAAATGAAAAAATCGTTCATTAAGAGAACCTAATTGTTGCAATTAGTGGTTCTTTTAATGCACACAGGCAAATGAAGATTCAGTTGCAGTAATTACATACTAATTACTCATGCCACATTCACAGGATAAACCCTCACACCCATAGCCAAGCTGAAAACGAATGTTTCACATAATGCAAAACTACATTTTTATTTCACTTGGGTTTCAAATAAAGATGTAATAAGACAGCCTATTGCCCTACACTAATTGATTGTTAACTAGTTAACACAAAATTACATCTATTGGCTAAACTGTAAATACAAGTACAGATATGGGATCCGTTGTCCAGAAAGCTCTGAATTACGGGATGGTCATCTCCCATAGACTACATTTTAAAAGAAAACTATACCCCCAAAATGAACACTTAAGCAACAGATAGTTCATATCATATTAAGTGGCATATTAAAGAATCTTACCAAACTGGAATATATATTTAAGTAAATATTGCCCTTTTATATCTCTTGCCTTGAGCCACCATTTCGTGATGGTCTCTGTGCTGCCTCAGAGATCACCTGACCAGAAATACTTCAACTCTAACTGTAACAGGAAGAAGTGTGGAAGCAAAAGACACAACTCTGTCTGTTAATTGGCTCATGTGACCTAACATACAGTACAGTGAATCCTACGATCCCAGGGGGCAGCCCTTATTTTTTAAAATGGCAATTTTCTATTTATGATTACCCAAATGGCACATACTACTAGAAAAGTATATTATTATGAAAATGGTTTATTTACATGAAGCAGGGTTTTACATATGAGCTGTTTTATGCAATATCTTTTTATAGAGACATACATTGTTTGGGGGGTATAGTTTTCCTTTAATAAAATAATTCAAAATTTAGAAACATATTGATTTTTCTCTGTAATAATAAAACAATGCCTTGTGCTTAACCCCCAACTAAGATATATTGTAGTTAATCCTTATTATAGGTCCAACAGTCCTATTGGGTATATTTCATTTTTAAAAGATTTTTTAGTAGAGTTAAAGGAAAACCAAACCCTTAATTAAACTGTTGCTATAACTGTAGTGGCTGCTGGATGAATTGAAATGGTGTCGCTGCTGTCACCACAAAATGATCCCTGCTGTTGGCCGCACTGCAGTACAACATGTGACTTTGTGTATCTTTTTGGCTGTCTACAAGACACGAGTGTTCTCAATTCTTTAGGCAACATACAACATTATGCATTTTGAGTTTATCCTCATGCTTTTTCTGCTTGAATTATTTCATATGCAGGTATACAGTCTACTGTCTTCATCATTCCAGAATTAAATCTCTCTCCAGTTCTCTCATTAAAAGTCCATCTCTCCCTCTGTCTGTCAGTGTTCTGTACTAATAACTGTAGCTTCCTTTTATCTAGATTATAAGATCATAATTGGTATGAATATATGAGGACATTTTAAAAGGCTCTGTTCAACTACCCATCATTATGATTTTAGGTGAGCAAGTTGGTTGAAAGTTGCATAATACGAAAGTTGGAGGAAAAATCAATAGGAGAGTAAGCAGACGGCGCCATATATACATACCCAGCTGCTAGCCAAGCAGAGAAGGAAGCAATAAGATGCGTTCAGAACTTGGCACATCAACATGTCTATACAACAATAGGGTAGTTCTATTAATGGCCGGACAATGCAGATTGAAGAGATTTCTAGCAATCATTAGCCATCTCCTGATAATGTCAGGATGGTTTATGTGCACATCCAACATGTCTAAACAGATGGACCTGAACTTATGTGCAATAATCAATATATTTATAGAGAAGGAAAGAGAGCGGGTGGAAGTAAGGAAGTCATCAATGCAACAAACGGTCCTAGATTATTTCCTAATAATTGTCTATTGCTACAGTTTTATATAATTGATATTTATAGGTTTTAAGGGCTAATTCACACTGTCAGTCAGTAGTATAACAATAGAATCCTGAATCATCCTCAACAAAAAATATTCCTTTCTGACTCAAAAATAACACTTATCTTTTTTTTTTTAATTCTTTATTTTTCATTTTGATAAAGAGAAAATGGGATACAGAAAAAAGAAAGGGGGAAGCAGGGGGTGAGCAAAAATTATTGCCAAATAGAGGTTTATACATCCTGGCAATTAGATAGCTGAAAGTAGATTAAGTCCATGTTAAAAAGCCTATACTGTAACCTTTACATCTACACACATCATTACCATTGATTCTGACTATGGAGTGTGTTACTTGAGTATAAGACTTTATTGTCCTATTTATCCAAACCCTCAACATTTGAGTTTGGCCAAAATCAGCATATCATACTTCTCAAGCTACATAGACTCCCTTATGACTTCACTTTTCTACGTTGTAGTATCACTATGACATATAAATCAGCTATTGGTATGATGCTAGTAATCCAGAAAAAAAATAAAAATAAAAAGAGGGGAGGGGAACAGACATGATTCAGAAAAGAAAGAGAGGAACTTCAACAAGATCAGAGTGAAGTTATCTGATGTGCCGCTCGATTGCTAGGACTTCCTAGTCGCTCGGTTTTTAAGCAATATGAGCCTAAAATCGTATGGCTATTATTACATAGGTATTATTGCTGCCAAATATTGATTTTTTCTTGCAATTATATTTCTTGAAGATAAGTTTGCAGACACACAGTCTTCCTGAACCATAGCATATTGTGTATAGTCTTTGTGTGAATGTTAAAGAGCAATAAAGTCAGACAAAACTCTGATAATAGATAGGTGTTGTTCCCAAGTGCTACTAGCAATACAATATGTGAGGCGCCTCCTTATCACAGAAGAGATAGGTCTCCATGTGCTCATTAACTTATTAACGGTCACAAGAATTTTACTTAAAGGATAAAAGTAGAGTAGAACCGTATTTCGTATTAAAGTTGACTTTGCTCTGTGTTTAAAACTCTGGCTATAATCCTACTCATTTTCCTGTGCTGACCATGGAATGTGAAAGCCAAAGATACCATTATTATTATATACACTATTTGTTTATTTGCTTTGATTTGTCAACATATTCAAATGTTGTTCAATAATCCTTTGCACAATAAAAAGCATTGTGTGGTTTAATCTCTGAATACTGAGCACTAGCTGAGTCTTATACACTGTTGGATGTTTTAAAAAGGAACTGAAAATCAAAATACACTATAGTGTAGGTGTGTTGAGTAAATGGAAAGGTCGATTTACTTTCATTTTGAAAATAAGTCGTAGAGAGAGATTCATCAAATACTGAGCTAGGAAAGCATTCCCTGCCATTCAATATTTTTAAAAGTTACCACTTTGCTGACAGTCAGGAAAGTGTTTCCTGAAAAGACCAACTTGTTGACCAATGCTCAAAGCAGACACACTTCATTCTGTGCTATGGGGTGTCCTCTAACACCCAAGTGAATCACGAAGCTCCAGGAAATGAAGGAGCATCGTGTTAATGTGAACACAGGCTTCATAATTTAAGAACAATCATTTTCCTTGTTATTATCTATAAACAAATTATGTTACTAGTCATGCAGGATTTAGTTACTCAATTAGCCCCAGTCATTATTTTTTAAATATATTGTCATTTTAAATGCATTTAGCATAATATATATCCTTATTTTAATTTTAGCAGCATTTGTCAGTTTGCTTCTACTAAAAAAAAACCATGATGATCAATGTGACCAAAATTGTATCCACCTTTATAATAAGACAAGTCCAGAAATAGCCTTGCATGTTATATCAAAAACACACAGTGAGAAATTCTCAAGATTGATTTTAAAGCAGTTTGGTAATTTATATCTACTTTATTGCACTTCGCCTGCTCTGAGGTGGTGAAGGCAAGTCTGGCTATAGAGGTCATTAAATCAAAAACGTAGTGAATTTGCGTAGTAACGCTCTTTCGTCGAAATTTCGTCGAAATTACGCCAGCGAAGTGCCACTTCGCCCTTTAGTAAATTTCCTGTGTCCATTTTAATCAAATAATTCACAAATTTCTCTCTAATAATCAGGGCTGGATTTCCTCGGCGGCACCCTGAGGCGCCCTGAGGCTGCTCGATCCTAGCATCCACCAACTGCATGTCACGCACACCCCCGGCCCCACAAACGTACGTATGCATGCGCTGGAGCACCAGGGACCTGTGCGTCCCCAGTGCAGCTTACTGAGCGGCATGCCATCCCTACATTTTTGTGGCCTCGCCACAAATCTGGGTCTGGTAATAATAAAATCATGTAGAATCATGTAGAAATATCTTGATTCAATAGGGCTTTCTAGTTGGAAGCCTGTGGGTTGGAATGTGACCCTACAAGGCCCCACCTTGGATACTGGGATCTTTAGTGTAACTACATCTGCAGGAACACATGTTGGACTTCTTTTTGATTCTATAATTATTTTCCCCAATCTTAATACCGCACCCTGTGGATCAAACTCTCTAAAGCTCTGGTCTTTCTTTTATTATGGGAATATATTACTGAATGTTTTTACTGTTAACCAAATGAACCCAGAACAACCCAGCAAAAGTGTTAACCAATGACGAATTTGATCAACTCAAACTGATGTCTCTGCAATATGCACCCAGTTGGCACAAAGTTGGCAATTGACCAGATATATTTTATTGGGTATTGTTTAATGCAGTGTCCCCCCGTGGAAAGTGAAAATGATTTGTCAGATTGCACTTGTAAAAATGCTAATGCTCATGTAGCCCAGCATGCAACAATTATATATATATATATATATATATATATATATATATATATATATATATATATATATATATATATATATGTAGTGCTGCTTATAAGTCATATGGGCTTATAGGAAAGTCCGTTTTTGTTGTGATGTTTCATTTACCACAATATAACCTTTGGAATGTAATTGAACTTTTAATTTTAGCGTGTGCATTTATTGCTATGCAATTCAATACACTTGCTAACATGTACTTTTATTTTTTATTTGTAGCTTGTAAACGAAAAGAACAAGAACATGGAAAAGACAGAGGGAACACACCAAAAAAGCCAAGGTTGGTTTTCACAGATGTCCAACGCAGAACTCTCCATGCAATATTTAAAGAAAATAAGCGTCCATCCAAAGAGTTACAAATCACCATTTCCCAGCAGCTAGGCCTGGAGCTCACCACAGTCAGTAATTTTTTCATGAATGCTCGCAGGAGGAGTCTTGATAAGTGGCAGGATGAGGGAAACTCTGGGTCTGGCAACACATCATCTTCATCAAGCACTTGTACCAAAGCATGAAGGGAAAGACACAAATCCCAGAAACTTAAACCTCGGTGGAAAAGCTTTAATACAAAGACCAGGACCTCAGCTTAGTAGGTTTATACTTTAGAACTATTTGAAACCAAAATAATTTATAAGTCCAAAGAAACCAAAGACTCATTTCTCCTGGTGACTTTTATTCTTAAGACATTTTTTCAGGAGAACGACTTGCAAAAAAAAAAAAAGGAGTCAAAATACCAAAACCAATCCCGCTGACCTTACACCTTCACCTGTCATCATCATCATTATTCCCACAGTATTTTGATGTCTGGTGGTTTAGAACATCGTGATCTCTTGTCATTGAATGGACATTTTATGGGGTCTTCATTCTCACCACACATTTCCAAGAAGGTGTAGGGCAGATAAGAAATTAATACAAACCCATGGTAAGGAATATGGTCAACACATGTCTACAGAATGGTATGTGGGTTGACCAACAAGTCGTCTGAGATTATTGGAATGTAAAAGACTCTCACTGTTTGAACCAAGTAGTTCCGCCATATGGCGGTAAAGTTCAAACTGTTGAACAGTACCTAAACATGTGCATTCTCTCTGTTTGTTAAGGGTTGATTACATACAAGAAACGACGCCTTTCCTACCATAGAATCATACCAAAGAAAAAAAAAGTATTTCGCTTGGAGTTTATTCTACTGATTCTTTTCAGCAATGTTTTTACACTAAACACAGTACACAAAATATAGTTATAGATCATTTAATTTTTTTTAAATTAAAGTGATTTATGTGCAAAAGTCTTATTTGTACTTACAATATTATTATTTTAAAGAGAGCACAAAATTTAAGTTTATGTGTTATTATAACACACTTACCATTTTACACTTTTTTTAAAAAGAGTTTTGCCTTCATGCATGAATTCAGCACAAGTTTCAGCAAACAATACCCTACAAAAGTATTTTGTTAAAGAATATACATATTTTCAAATACCATCCCACATAGAATGGGTTCATTTTAATATAAAGCTTGGAAGAGTCATAATACACACGAGCAGCACTCCAAAATCTGAATTAGGGCTTAGACCAATAAATGACTAACTTTTACATTTCAAATTGCTACTGTCTGGATATAGCAGGTTATACCTTTATGAATCGTTTTTTGACTTGCCATTTCTTTCAAACCAATGCTGAAACAACATTGAAATCTGGACCCTCCCCTTATTAACCATGTCTTACTTTCCAAACTGGAAGAGAGACCAAAAGGACCACCCTCAAAGTGAAATTGTTATTATCAATGACGTTTTCTGCAAAGTCCTGAGGGTTGTATAGTATGTTATTGAATATTTTTTTTAACATAGCCACTATTTTACATACTGCCATTTTTATTTGCTTTAATGAATGAGAATGAATAAAGGACATCTTCATTTCATAACAATCTATACATTTTACAAAATTCTATATGGTGTCTCTTCCAAACCTAACTTGATCTAGTTTTTAGTGCAAACAAGAATGGTAAATCAATATATTCTGATGTCTTATTTTGTGATTAAGAAAATTGACCATGGCATGTGGCATTTTCCAAACTTTTTAGCCAAAGGTAAAAATCCCTTTGGAGATTAGTTTGTCAGTTTGGAATGTTTATACAGGGCACTGAAATTAGTCGTTAACACATGCAGTCTTTGCAGATTTATTTAAAAAATATTTGTTTGTTCTTTTTTTTTTTTATCACGTAGATGAACTCCAATATATCCCAAAGATAAAATATATATATTGCACAAGAGAAAACATACTATATTTAAGTAAAATAACAATATTTTCTTTCTATGTTTAATTTTTTTCACTCTTCTCTATATTTTTTATATAATGTTTGAAATGTTTTGGAATATAACCTCCCAACGAATTGCTTATACCAAAGATACACTACCCCGAGAGCAATGACCTTGGAGTATGCATTTTGAGACACTCTTCACCATATGCATAATCAGATAACTAATCCATAATATCTGGCATCTTTGTCTCATGGAGCACACCAACTTTCTTTAAATAAGCCATTCTTCAAACAAAGCAGCATCTACTCATGGATATAGTAAAGTGTTTAGATCTCAGGGCTTCAGATTCTAGATTTAACATACATTCATGGCGATTGTTATATGCTAATGAACATTTTATTAATGGTCATACATAGATATAAGATCTGATTTTTGTTATAGCTTTTCAATCTGTTTATTTGTTCTGACAATGGCTCCTTTTGTGCTGGTACTGCAAGCCCTTGATATACCAAAGAATCCTTTTACATTCTCCTCTCAGTTAAGGTGGAAAGGCAATAGTACTGTAAGGTCCCTTTATTCTACACAGAATTGAAGGGAGGATAAAGAAAAGAAAACTATGCATTTAACAAACAAAGAGAAAGCACTAAGGGCAGTTTTTTGTCTGACTGATGTTTATGGTGCGTTCAAATCCTGTAATAGAAGCCAGTCTGGATTCTTTGTGCTGGCCTTCTGATTTATTGTGGTGTGGTTAGCTTTACAATACATTTGGTAACTATTACCTAAGACTAAGACAAAGCAGCAAAGAGATAGCTGCTTCCATGTGTAAAAAAATGTAAAGATCTACTATTTATAGTGTGAACCAAAGACGCTACCTCACTCGATTTCCATTTCGTGATTTTAATCACATTGATGATACCAAAGAATACCAAAGATTTTTCTTGCACGGCCTTCGTCTGCCAAAGGCACTCTGCGACCTTCCCCTGACTCCTGACATGCAACCCGACCTTCATTTTAGAGATATATATATATATATATATATATATATATATATATATATATATATATATATATTACACTTTTCTTTTTTTCCAGATATGTTACAATTTAAAACACCCCTGGGACTGACAAAGTCAATAGCAAAGAGACCAGATGGCTTCACATGATCAAGGCCTAGCCTCATCAATTTTCCTTGCTGGAAGTGCCCGAATAAAAACCTATTATGCTGGGCATAGCTGATGTCATAACAACCACAAACTGCATTTTTTAAATTAAACTGGGAAGACTTTTATTTTTACCTTGATAAAGTTTTATAACCCATTAGTAGAAATAATGGCCACGTCTGTAAAGTCTGCAAGATAAGTCGAGATTTAAAACCAGGACATCAGATTCCAGCAGCCTGCCCATAGTCATCTGCTGCCATCTGGACAACCTAGAATAGTACGCAACAAACTATTAATAATGTTTAGAAATAAACAAAGCTTTAGGCAAATATGTTGCAAACATTGTAAACTCCATAGGACGAGTGCCTTGCTTGAACCAAAGTGTTAACCACCGTTGACCTCTTCTATCTATCTCACCTTATACTCTTTGAATACCTCAGCCTCTTAGAAAGGCCACTGATTAAATAATAATACTAATAATGGAATAATTCTTCACCGTGGTGCTTTTGCATTGCAACCATGCAAATAACCTTTCTTTTATACCAAAGGCATTTCCTTTTCGCTCTAGCTGATAAACCAAAGTTTTAGTGTGTCCCAGTTTTTGGCAGCATCTGCCAACCTGATCCTTTCGCTCTGAGTACCTGTTGCCTGGATGTAGGCCGTGCAGTTTCTCTTACCAATTTCTCCAAATACCTCATAGTATAAGAAATCTTTAGGAACATGTTGTATAGAAAGTCTATGTGATAACACAAAACATACTAGTTTGATAACTGTTAACCTTCATACAAAAGTTATATCATTATTTATTTTGTAGGCTTTTGTTCTGTTGGTATTAACTGAGTTGCTCTTAAAGAATTTTTTTTTTCCTGTAAGATAGGAAAGGGGTTGGGTCAGGACAGGTTGCAAAAGTAAATGCAATGAAGTTAAAGCGTCTTTCCTTTTTTTTTCCGAAGACAACGACACTTTGAGGCACATTTATTAAAGGTCGAATTTCAAATTCATTTGAGTTTTTTTAGCACTATTAAATTCAACTATACTTGAATTCGATTGGGGGTTATTTAATTAAAAAATCGTATATCTTAAACTCGCACAAATTTTACCAACTTGAAAACTCGAATTGAATTTGACTAAACTCAATTGAATGTCAAGGCTACTAACATGTCCAAATTGGTCCCTGGACCTCTCCCACTGGCTTATACTGTACATGAACTCGGCAGATTTTAGGCGAATAGTCGAGTTCTTAAAGGCCAGAGTGTGATAAATCTTGAAATTCAAATTTATACTCAAATGGAGTTTGGATAATTCACAATTCGAATTTGAGAGTTTTAACCATATAAAAATTTGAATTTTTAATTCGACCCTTAATAAATCTGCTCCTTTGTGTTTGATGTTCAATGTTATTTTCACAGGGTAAAACGACGAAAGAAAAGCATTTTCAGATGTAACAATTAGTTCTTGTTTTTGTTTTTTCTAAATGTTCAGTGAGCTTTTGTTTCTGTTATTTTTGCTGTTTTATTTAATCTCTGCTTAATTTATGACTAGTTGAAAATGCCTGTAAATAGTCAATTTTGAAAACAACCGAAGTTATCATGTTACAATCTTTTTCCTTATTGTTTCATTTGCTAAGATGTACTGAGGGAGAGTTGCATTTCTCTTTATCCTGCAGGGTGTATAAAGATTAATCTTAGCAGACACCTTGATGTGTGTTTAAAAACACTGCCAGAGTCCCTTACCTTGTATTTGCCTAATGTATGGATCAAGGTATTGTAATCAAACCAAAAAAAAGTAATTTGTATTTCTGTATAGTTTCTGTTTTTTGTGTTCTGTTAATTTATTTCAGAGGGATTACTTTGTGGGTTTAACCTGCAAATCCCAAAACTATTCCAAGCATTGTTAAATGTTGATCAAGCGCTGGCATTGTCGAAAGCATTTCTTTTCCCCACTGATTCATTTGTGTAAATATTTGTGGATAATTTTTGCCGTAAGCACGGGTATAGAAGGATGAGTTGTCACGTGGTGGAGACAAACTGACTTGTATTTGGAAAATCTCTCTACTTTATAAATAAATGGTTGTTGTAAATTGAATTTGTGGTTTACAGAGGTGGATGGGCACCCAATGTCACTGGACCATTGTGTTTGGTTACCGGGTATACAATAAAAGCCACCAAAAGCAGCTGGACTGCTACCTGTTGCAAACATTGTGTACTTTGGTGACAAACATGAAATACAATTCATATTCTTGAAATAACTGGGAAAGGATTATGCACACAAGCATATTTGCACCTGCTTTTAGGATGCACTTTGTTTAACTGCCATCCAACATTGAGCAATGCAAGGAATACTGTTAAACATAGATAGGAAGATCTGTGTTTAGCATTGTCATACTTGTGTGCTCACATACACAATAATCAGAAATCCCTATGTTTTTTTTTTCCGTCAATGTCAGATGGCAATTAAACTCGTCGCAGCTTGGAATTAGGTCCTAAATTTGTAGGTGTTTTATTTGACACCTTCTATCAGCTATGGAGTAAATGTCTGAACATGTTTTATTATTTTGCTATGATTACTGTAAAATTGTAATGTTGAAAAAAAAAATGTCATTGCTTCTTCTCTTATAATGTACACTGATTGCTAGAGTGTCACATGTTTGTTTCTGTTCTGATACCCATAAGGCATATTTCATACCCTCCATTCATTTGCAGTGACAATTACTTGAGGATGTCAGAAAATAAACGGCATCAGTGTATCTCAGTGGTTAACCAATCATTACAGGATTTATTAGCAGTCCAATGCTATATAATGTTTAGGTCTGTTATACAAGAATTGGATCACACAGTTATGGAATAGATTTCATTGCTAATATACTGATCATTGATTTGGCAGCAATTAAATTACTTACTCTGAGTGACAAAAAAATGGTATATTGCCCAGATATATCAGTATAAGTAAATGACATGAAAGATTCCTTCAATATTCACTAGGCTGGCTCATTCAGTCATGACAGAAAACTTACCCAGCATGCATTTCATAAATAAACCTAAAATTCCATTTTATTAGCTTCCTGGTTAGTTAGATATTATAATTTATTTCCCATAACAATGCTCCTTTTATGGTTTCAACATAGAAGAAAGGGAATTGCCCCAATAAATTTCTCTTCCGTTCAGTGTGCCCTTTTTCTATTTATTTCAGCAGTCCTGTGCAAATGATCTAATGCAATATATTGGTGAGAAATACTAAAGTACAACCAGTGTTACCAAATGCTCCTTGGTACACTCACAAATTATGATACCTCAAATTATTACTTGCATATGTATATTGAAACATTTTTTTTGTATTGAACCAACACAAACCCATCTTATTTATTGTCCACTATCAAAGTACCTAATTAGACCCAGAACAAAGCTATGCTCTATAACTTTGGGGGCGTCCCAAATTCTCCCCATTTCAATATCAGTGATTATCAAAAAATATGCCAGCCCAAGAGAAAACTGAAAATTTTAGTAATACACAAGTTTTCAAATAAATGTATGTAGATTCGACTTGCTGTCTGTCAGTGACATGGTCAGGAAATCATTAGTCACCTGATATAACTATTGGGGTAATTCTGGATCAAACCTGTTTATAGGAAATGTGAAATATATTCTTTGGTCACAGTCCAATAGAGCAACAAAGACATCTAATATGCATTTTACAATTGTTTGTGCCTTCACAGTTTATTTTTATTCCTCTAATTCAGTGGTCCCCAACCATGTTGCTCTCCGACCCATTGGATGTTGCTCCCCGTAGCCAAAAAGCAGGTGCTTAAGTTTTTAATTACTGGCTTGTAGACAAGTTTTGGTTGCATCAAAAAACAGGTGTACTGCCAAAATGAGCCTCTTGTAGGCTGCCAGTCCATATAGGGGCTACCAAATGGCCAATAACAGCCCTTATTCAGCACCCCCAGGAACATTTCTCATACTTGTGTTGCTCCCCAATTCCTTTTAAATCTGAATGTTGCTCAAAAAAAAGGTTGGGGACCCCTGCTCTAAATAGTTATCCTACATTGGATTGGTTTTCTTAGACGAGTATTGGTTGGGTCCATTGCATGTTTAAAAGATGGAAGAAATCCAATAAACAGACAAATAATAGCCAAGGTACCAGATTTAGAATAAGCAAATCATCATCCAACAGACACCCTGCAGTCTAGAACCTTAACATATCTAAGCACTGTAGTGATGTTTGACTGTGGGAGGAACCCAGCAATAGGTCACAACATTTAGATAATGTTTATTAGAAACGATATCCAACAATACATTTTTATCTTCAAAACAATCTGACCTCCATTACTACCTGTTCATCTCAATACCATACAAAAGATCAGAGGCCTGATTCCGTAAACTCAGTCAGTCCACAGAACATAGTGACAAGTGAACATAGAACTGTCTTCTAATATCGCAATTACTGTTTCATTGTCGTTTTGTTAAAAAGGCACAAGGACAAAATTCAGGGCATTACCAAAGATTTTGTCCCATCAAAGTTGATGGGAAATCCCATAGTCACACAACAAGGTGATAAATCCCCCCAAGATATTGTGTTTTGGGGCAGTAGCCCTGATTGTGTGCTTTGCTCATGGTGAACTCCTGTGTTGCCCCAAATGTTAGCCACAAAAATAAACATGTAAATTGAACCAAACAGCTGAATGTCTACCCATTCTGTTCACAGAAACATAATTATCCTGTATTTGCAATATTTGATTTCCACATCTAAGTTAGCTTTGATTTGAGAAAAGGTCATTGAAGACAATCATGGTGAGAAGGAACAGAGATCCCAAGCTCGATTCTCCAGCTTTTATGGGACACCACCTCCCATTATCATGAGCTATCAACTGGATGGCTGAGGATAATGAGGGTTTAGATTTACAACTATTAAATATAGTTTTTAAAGCCTGAATATGCTTGGTGAAGTGTCAGATATACAATCTTCTAATAGACTGGCTTAGGAAGATCTTGCATTGTCATTAAAAACGCTTTGCCTGAAAGAGCTAATTCTACTGCTCACTGGCATTATAAGTGGTGAAAATATTTAAATGAAGAAAGTACAAATTTGGGGATGGTTGTATACCATAATTTTAATTTGTCCTAGACAGGTGAAGAAGTTGTTATATGTCATGTTTGCATATACATTTTTAGTATATGTGGATTGTACCTACTCCCAGTACTTCTCTAATATTAGTCCTTTTCTCCGTCCATAGAATCTTATGTACTTTTGTGTGTATCTTCTAAAGTAATGAAGTAGGCATTCTACTTTATTTTCCCGTATTTTCCTGTGCCACATTAACACGTAATTTCTTTTTCCTTATGTTTCTTTTCCGCTTCCATACTGTTCTCACAATACACCGTGCAATATCATCTACTGTGTTTTCTTAGAAAAAAAAAAGAAAGGAAAAAAAGATAAGTAAAGATGTCCTTATGTTTTTCAGTGTTAAAATGTTCTGCATTTATGTAGTCATGAAACTGTAGTAAATAAATTGTTGGATTTCCCAGCACTTTAAATTTCAAATATTTCTTGTTCTGTATCTCCTAATGGGTTTTCTGGAATTATTTTATTTTGTTTGGGTTTGTTTTTGGGGTTTTTTTTTTTTTGCTTTTGGTTATTTTTACAAACAGCAAAGAATGAAAATATTTGGCAGTTTTTGATATTAATACAGCTTTGAACAGAATGCATTTTGAAATAAAGTGTTGATTGTTTCATGATAGATACATGATTTTTAATGTTATATTTATTCAGACATCACCTGCAATATATTTAATGTAAATTCCATATTTATCTTATGTGCTTCCGGTTCCATTTCTGCAGTATCAGGACTTGAAGGTTTCAGGGTGTCTTTGTATGAAGAGTTCACTACCATCTTTATGGTCTTTCAACAAAGGGATTATAATTACCTGTCATTTGTCCATTTTATCCATACCTCAAATGCGGAGCAGGCTGCATGTTACACACAATCTCAGTGCAGTTTATACCACAAATAGCTACTTGCAGAGTGACACCCAGGGGCATAAGTACAGAGGAAGCAGACCCTGTGGCTGTAGGGGGTCCCAGGAGGTACAGGGGTCCCATGAGGCCCTAACTCATGTGCAATTTCAATAAATATTGGTAAAACAGCTCAACCTCTAGACATTTTGGGAGCCTGAAAAAATTATTTGCTTTGGGGCCCAGTTTTGTCTAGTTACTCCAATGGTGACACCATTAATTACAATAGAAAGCACGGTATCTGTTAAATAGTGCTGAGATGAACATGTTCTTAAACCCTGCTTCATTTGTAACTTGTGCTGATTAATTTAACACCATAGGGCTCATTTACCATTGCCCCAGGCACAAATGCAAGAACACAAAGGGGAGCAATATTAAATCCAATTAGGGCCATACAATTAGCAGCTGTGCCAGGGGCAATGATCTGTGCAGAGACATTTTCAGATTAATATTACACTATAAGGATCATTTATCATCATTACACACTGATTAGGATGTTTGTTGTCTTGTGTCTGTTGGGCTTAAATATTTAACATAGATACATAGAGTTTAAAAAAGGCAAATGTCCATAAAGTTTGTCATTTGTACATAAATTACAATATTCATTATTCCTTGTAAGTCTTTTTTGTACTGACCTGAACAGGCATCAAAGAGATACTGACACCAGAACGTTTACCTTTTTTACATCTATCTTAATATTGGCCTTCCATGCTACTTATAATTTTGCCATAAAGAATTTACCCAATGATTTTAAATTGCCTGATTCCCCGTTTTTGCCTATGAGGAGGCTGCCATATTTGTGCAGCAGGAGTCCGTTAGCATTAGAAACTTTAACTGACAGACTGAGAAGGGACAGTCAGGTTGGCAAAACAGTCAGGTTTAGGAACTTCAACTAACAATTACTTACAAAAACAAACATCTCAGCAAAGAATGATCCACATGACCTATAGGTAACTTTTAATGTACATTCATATATTAAAAAGTACTTTGTTAGTGTCAGTATCACTTTAAGAACAGTGATGCAGTTGCATCTTTTGCCTATAGGTCCCTTGTCCCATCCTTGCATGACAGGTGCAGTATAAAACCAAAGGCACTATATTCAAAGTGAAATACAAACTTTTGTGTTTCCAGAACCAGGAGCAAAGATTTGCCCTTTATAGAGGTGAGTTCAATTATGCTGGACTAATGGGAAAGAAAAGTGCATTGTGGGTAGAAAACAATGCAATTGCTACCATTGTTTGATTAATTACCTTTCTCTATTAATGCCCAAAAAATACCTCAAATGACTTAATCAGTCATTAAGGAATATGGATTTTAGAAGTATCTGAGTTGGCGAAAAATGTTGTGGGATCTTTGCTTTTATAACATGATATTAAGATAGGTATGGGACCTGTTATCCAGAATGCTCAGGACTTGGGATAATGGACCTTTCTGTAATTTGAATCTTTATTATTAAGTCTACTATAAAATCATGTAAATGTTAAATAAACCCAATAGACTGGTTTAGCTTCCAATAAGGATTAAATATATATTAGTTGGAATCAAGTACAAGGTACTATTTTATTATTATAAAGAAGAAGGAAATCATTTTAAAAAAATTGAACTATTTGGTTAAAATAGATTCTATGGGAGACAACCTTTTTGTAAATTTTGGAGCTTTCTGGATACTGGGTTTCTGGATAATAGATCCCATCCCTATTAAAATGTATGGATCTGGGTTGCAAAAATGTGAATGCAATGTACAGTGTTCACAACTACCATAACAAAACCCTGGAAGGCATATTGTGTAAAAATATCTTCCTTCAAAAAAATGTTAGTTTATTGGAAGTACAAAAAAATGGAGATTTCACAAATTGAAATTGATAAATAAAGCTCTTAGTCAATGATTGATTTGTTGTAATAGCCAAGGTCATAAGCAAGACCAGGGTGAGAGCCAGGAAGGCAGTCCTGAAGGATTGGAGTGGTGTACAAGGCTAGGTGAGTAGATCCAGGACAGGATCATAAACAAAGAACAGACTTTGATTCAAGAACTGGAACACAATCAACAGTAAAGCAGAGTAATAAGGATGTTGAACCCAATAACAAGTAAACTAATCTGTAACATGCAAATATCAATGTTTATATCACTTATAGGTGATAGATACTTTTTAGGCAGGACGGAAAACACATACTTCCAGAGCTTATCTGTTTTGTATTGTTGTAAATTTCTGTTCAGACAAGACAGAAGAGTTTGCTGTTGAGTTTACTATTGTGCACTGCCCTGACTGGTATTAACCAGCGTCAAAATGGGGGTCCAGGACTTCTGCCTCAGGGCTCCCAAAGCCCCTGCCTCAGTCTCAACCTCCTATTCCGCCTTTACAACCTGCTCCCTGTAGCTCTGTTATCTGGGTGTAAGGGCAGAGACACATGTGGAGTGTCGACCACTTCTTTGGGCGACTAAACTCCCCAAACTGCCTTACTGCTGGCTAGAATCGAAATCACCAGCAGGATGGCACTTGGAGCGATTTGTTTTCCAAAGTCGCCCGAAGTTTCCTCGTGAGGCAACTTTGGGCGACTTCAGAAAACGAACAACTAAATCTCCCCGAATCTCCACCTGTCTCTGCCCTTAGTGGTGTAAGTGTGTATAACTGGCAGGCAAACAGGACAGTGGAGGTACAACTAATGTAGACCTTGCTCTGTTGCCCTGTAGTAGGTCCCCCAGGGACAACTGTAACCCCTGTATTGATCAGTATTGTGTGTAGTTTGTATGTTTCGTTGTTGCACAATGTTGAGGATATTAACACTTTAAACATATGTCTTAAAAATAATAATCATCATGTGGTAGTAAGTCAAAGAGGTGGAAGGGTGGAACCACAGTGTAATCTGCACTAAATGCCAATGTGTAAAATTATAACCAGTCGTTCCTGTGTTCCCCAAGCTAGATGTGAGATGAAATTGCTTTGATCGCAGTGGAACTGATTTGGAGTGTGGAGGAAATAAAAGCTTTCAACCCAGCTGTAAATTAGATTTCAGCTTAACTGCTTGTCTTATTAAATATTAAAGTAGCTAGCTGCAATATTAGAAGTGTTTATCTGTGCCACTGCCTGTTATATTCTTGGAACATTTATTAATTATTGCTAATGTATTTACAAAGCTTCCTAAACACAATTCCTCTGCAGAAATATCACTTATTGCAATGGTTTTTTTTTTTTATTCAAATCAACCATCGGTTCAACATTCAAGTGAGTCAAGGGAAAAGAGAGAGAAGTGAAACAGTCCCAAGTAGAAGCATTTCCTGATTATCAAAAATATGTTTAAGCCCATAAAGGATGTAATTCAAAAAACTCTACCATTTAATTTCGGTTGACTGGCTAAAATCAGTTATAAATTATTTTTGGGGAAAAATTGCTCACTAACTAGCAGTAGCGCAAGACATTTCTTATGTAATTAAGTTATTGCTAGTGTTTCGAAGATATAAGCAGTTTGCAAACTGCTAATATAATGAAAGTGAAATAACAGCACAGTGAAAGTCAAGTCAGGGCCGGAACTAGGGGTAGGCAGAGTAGGCACGTGCCTAGGGCGCAAAGCTGGGGGGGCGCCAGGCACGCACATCCTCTGTCGCCTACCCCCAGTCCGGTGCCCGACTCTTTGTGGTTTTTACGTCTTCTTGCACTCCTGCGCATGCGCACGAATGTATTTCTCGGCAATTTGTGCATGCGCACATTCGCGGCAATTCGCGCATGCGCAGAAGCGTGAAAGAAGTAAAAACTTTTTTTGCGCATGCGCACACGATCGCCACCTTGCGCATGCGCACTTGGGCTAAGCCGGCGCCACGCCCGCTGGCTTGCCTTGGGCGCCTGTGCGGTGCGGCCCTGAGTCAATTGAATATAAGTTTTGTGAGAAAAGCAATATTTTGTGTTGCTCTGCTTAGACCTGACCAGAGAAAAGTGATTTAATAAATTGCAAACTCTGCATGCATTCTTAATTACACATGTGATGCTCCAAAGTATATGAATACGCACTTACTCAAGAAACCATGGGGTAAATTTACTAAAATTCTCCAGCCATGGCTTTGCATCCATCGCAACACTTCGCCAGGCGAAAATTTGCTCAGACAATGCTATTTTACTGAAATATGAAGTTGCGACCAGGGTGCCGAACGCTGGCAAATTTTTGCTAGCATTACTTGGGCAATGTGAGCAAATCAAAGAGCAGATGTGTTAGTGTTCAATTCTGCCTAGCGCAACTTCGTTAGAGGTCTTCGATCAGGCTAATTTGCATACGGCGGGAAATTTAAAGTTGAATGGACGTATATGTTGCAGCAATACATGACATTACACAAGCCCAGGGAACCTTAATAAAGAAAATAGAGTTGTTCTAATGCCCTACACATGAGCCCACTGTATAGTTTTTGTTCCATATGTTAGAAAATGTATGGGGGAACCCGGTTACCCAAAAAAAAATGTAAGGACTTTTGCAGGCTATCACTCTGAAAAAAGAAAAAGACTCCAGCAGTTTTGGACTTAGAAACTTTTTCCACTAAAAATATGATGTAAGTACCAAAAGAATGAGGAAGATCTATGCACTCCAGTGCACTTCACCTGGTCTGAGCTGGCAAATCTTAATGAATTTGCGGAGTAACGTCCATTCACCAGAGCAAAAATTCACCTGTTGATAGAGTGCGAATCACCGCTAGCATCTATCTCCTTCGCTAGCGAAGTGACGCCCGTGCCCGTTAGTAAATCGGCAAAGGCCAATTATACAATTCATATACACAAAAACATTATGTCAATTAATCCATAAATAGAGTACATTTTTTAATTTAAATTCACATTTAACACTTGAGTTCATTCATGTTAAAAAAAAAAAAGTCTTAAAACATTTGCATAAAACTCGAAGTAAGAAATGAATCAATTAATTTCCATTTATGGAACAATAACATTAAAAAAAATGAGAGCAGTTATGGAAATAGGTCATATACACTGATTTATACTTCCTACAATTTCTGATTGTAGTTGACCTATAGAACAGTAATTGCACATATTGGACAGATAATATCTCATGTCTCTCTAAGCTGCCGGGAATCAGCGCATTTAATAACATAGGAGAGTTTTTTTCCTCTGCATTTTGTAGTTAATTTTTTCCAATACAATCCTATTGCAGACTTTAAATTAGGCTCATGAATGACAGCATTATATTTATATCTAATCCACAAATGTTTGCTAAAGTAATACAGCATAACTTTCTGTTGTTACCAGACCCTACCAATTATTTCAATGTGTTTATTTTAATCCTTAACAAGGAAAAATTATTCCCAGTCAAACATGTAGTGCATTTTCTTTCAATTTTATATGTGAAAATGAACTGTAAATTTTAAGAAGAATCCAAGTGTTATGACAGTGGCTGCAATTTGTGGGATGTTCTCTAGTGGACTAGAAGCCTTGCACTATATATCATCAGCCAAGATAGTTCAATTTTCTCCAGGTCTACCCTAGATTCTTTATATGTTTTTTAATGTTTTCCTACAGGACAAAGGTTCTTAACACAATGATGTATATCACAGAGAAAGGAGACAGCCTTGGCTTCTATTTGTTTCCAGGTCTAATGGCTTGGAACAAAATCTTTTTGTCATGATCATGGCCATGTGTGTTTCGTATGCCATCTTAATTTATTTGTGTGGCTAACGTTAACTGTTTGCTGCAAGAGTTTAGGCAGCCCCCAATGAAATGGACAAACAAACCTGATTTAGTAGTAAAGGATTATATCAAAGAACATATAGTTAAAAACTGTTCTATGGAATCTATAAAACAATACACAGAGGGGCACATTGAAAACTCCTCATCAATTTTAAGCATCCAGTGGATCAGGAGAAAGAAGAAATATTCGGCTTCACAGTGGGGACAAATGTTTGTCCTGGGTCACGCCATGAATACCAAAGATGCTCTTGCTACAGATGAAATGTTGCTTATGAGACAGAAAGAGCATCAGGGGATACATTTGTTAAAAGCAAAAGCAACATAGTGATTGGGTTCAAGTGAATGTGTAAAACTCTACAAGGCACAAAGAAAAAACTGAACTTCACATGCTAACAACTATAGGACAATGCTGTTTTGCTACAAGAAGGCACATTTCAAAAATGCAGGAAACTATTATATAGTCTTGCAATAATAAATTGGTAAAAACAGCACCCCTGGATGCATGGAATAAAACACTCCCTTTGAATAAGTAAGAGAAATTCAGATACATGCAGCGGGTTATTTATTAAAGTCCAATTATTTCTGGTCGGACCTTTAAAGGAAAATAACACAATTTTTCATAGAAATTAAAAAATACTTTTTTTCAATTGCTTACCCTATTTTATTTTTTAACGTTTTTCCAGAATTTAAGTTTAAAATGTAATGCTCCAGTCTCTGGTGTTTCAGTCTCTGGCAGCTCAGTAATCCAGGTGCAGATTCTGAACCGTCACAATTTGCTACATTAAGTTGCTACATTAATTGATACATTTCTCAGAAGTATATTAGGAACTATTGTATCAATACTAACAGTTGTCTTTGTCAACTATATGTATCAATTTAGAATAGTTACAGGGTCAGCGACCCTCCCCCCAGAGCTGCTTTAGAAAGGCAAAAGATGGTGAAAGAAATGTAATTTTACATTTCAATATTACAAAAAGGCCACAAATGGAAAATAGAAAGTAATTGGAAACCAACATGAAACCAACTGAACTGAAAAAAGTGTTTGAATGTGAACAACCCCCCTAAATTATCAAAATCATCTCAGATACCACTGGAGAGATGCACTTAATAGTGGATGATGCCCATAAAAACAGCCTATGGTTCCACATTATTCACAAACTACTTACAGGTGCCTATTTTGCTTCAAAATGTGTCTGTGTGATCCCCAGACTTCTGTTACTAGTGGCGTAACTATAGAGGAAGCAGACCCTGCAGTCGCAGGGGGGCCCGGACTGTGGGGTCTGTTTCCTTCATAGCTAATAAGAAAACCCCTCCTCCGTAGCCTCTCTTACCTGCGGAGTAGGGGACACAAGTTAGGGCGGGGTGTGGGCATAGTTGGCCTAGGCAAGGGCGGAGGCGGGACATGGGTGTGGTGGCAAGTGGGCAGGAGGATGGGGATCGGATTGCGCCTGGCCTCTCTGAAGGTTTTTTTGCAGGGAGGCCCGACACATACTAGTTACGCTCCGGTCTGTTACCTACTGCTGATAAAAAATTTGGCAATTATCATGGTCCCCCAGGATTGGTAGATTATAATGTTGTGCTGAAGCCTTCATAAACAGCACAGGCATTGTCGCTGCACTACCACTTTTAAAAAATGACAGCGTGTAGGTACAGTACAGGAACTGCTTTGTCCCACCCTATACTAATATATTTATATATGCATCTCTATAAACAACTATAGTCAGGTGATCCCACTGGTGTCTAATAAAAGGTCAGCCAAGTTTGGGAGTTTTACTTTGAAAGCAGTGAGTAAGTTGCAGGTAAAACTTAGTCCCTTTGTAAAATGTATAATGAAGCAATAGAATTCTTAAGGAATCAGATGAAAATTGAGCATAGGACTTGCCAGATATGGGATGACTTTGACGTAGTTGGCCATCTTAAATATATTGCAATGTATGGACAAACAATCCCTGTTTTGTTTAAAGAGTAAGGCATTTTTCAGTAGCAGTATGCACAAAATGTCTCTGTCTTAAATATATTGATAATGGGTTGAGTGCAGAGGACTCTTGTAGTTGACTATATGTATTTTGTGGTCACAGCCTCATTTACACCCCCGCCTAATGGTTTTAAAAATTAGTGGTGAGCACAACTTTCCCTTGTTTGTTACATCTCTATAAACAAACATATGACTCCCCTAGCAATTGTACTGTAACCACAGTCACCAAAATAAGGATGAGCTGGCATAAGATAATTCTAGGAAGATATGAGTCAGAAAACTTTGTTTTCATTAGGTCTGAATCAGGAGTAGCATTTCAAGGATATATGATATTTATAGTAATGTGCTCATTTCAGATTCTCTTTCCTTCGTTTTGTAGCTTTTGTTGCACAGAAAATGCAAGACAGATACAATGGCACTTAAAGGAACAGAAACAAAGCTTAAAGCAATTAAAATGTTTCTCTACACTGGTACAACTGGCGTGTGTTTTTTTTTTTTATGTAAACAAGCTGCTGTGTAGCCATGGGGACACCATTCAAAGCACAGGTTACATAGCAGATAACACATGCATTCCCATTGTGTTAACATGCATTCCCACATGCTGTTACAAATCATGAGTAGCCTGTGCCTTTTCTCCTTTTTAAGTTTGAATGGTTGCCCCCATGGCTACACAATAGCCTATTTGCATAAACTATAGTAGTCTTTCTAAACAAACACATAAATTTACCACTGCAGAGCAACAGCACATTATATTTTAAAGGGATACTCGTATGCTTTTATTTCTGAATTACATTGTTTACACTGAAAATAATTCACTCTAACATATAAAATATGGTATATATATATATATATATATATATACATATATATATATTGTTTTGGTTTTTTTTTATTTGTAATATTCTTATATCATCCAGGGAGCAGTTATCTGGTTATCTTCCCATTGTTCTATTGTTAGACTGCTGGGGGGGAAAATGAGGGGGTGATATCACTCCAACTTGCAGTTCAGCAGTAAAGAGTGACTGAAGTTTATCAGAGCACAAGTCACATGACTGGGGGAACCTGGGAAACTGACAATATGTGTAGCCCCATGTCAAATTAAATATAAAAACTTGTATGTAAAAAAATCTGTTTGCTATATTCACAGACATGTTTTCCTAGGACAGAATCCCTTTAATTTCTTTAAAATGTTTTTATATTTTGGTGTTACTGATCCTTTACTGTACTATATGGAGCATGTCTTGTACATATTTGCAACATTTCTTTACATCATATCCAAGTGCTTTTGTGAATGAGGCTGAATGAAATCCTCTTTTTAAAGTTAACACATCAAGGTTGTTGTTCACATATTTGTACACAAGATGGAGCTACATTTATAAAGTTCACGTAGCAATATGTATGTCGCGTATAAACTGCAAATGTTGCTGGTATCTATCCCTTCAGCTGGCTATAAGTTTTAAACAAAAGTTTTGATTTTGACCAAACTGCTTGACCAGCTCAAGCATTACAAGCTCCTATGGAAATTTTCCCTAAGTCCATCTCTGTCAATGTCCCCTAGAGAAGTTGTCTAAAAGGCTCATTTACAAGTGCAATTTTAGATGCCCATGTTTTTGCCCACAATGTAGCATTTTCCCCATAATTCCAGATTTATTGCAGCTGTAAGGGAGAGATCCACCTGTCTATTGCAACCAATGCATTAAAAATGTGCCTCAAAAACAAATTTCAGAATTGCCACCTGATTCTCTGGGGAAAGTATACTCTAACTATTGACAATGTGTCATGTACTCCAGTGTCGAACTGGGACACCAGGGGCCCACCCAAAAACCTTAGACCAAGGGCCCACCAAAGAACCATAGACCAGGGACCCACTCTCAGTACTATTATTCATCTTCTCCTCACTCAACCTCTATTCTCCTAGTCTCCTTTCTCTTTTTTGAAATAGGGAATGGCCATGAAATAGGCCAAATATTTAGCAGCACAAGGGCCCACTGAAACCTGGGCCCACCGGAAGTTTTCCTGGTATCCCAGTGGGCCAGCCTGACACTGGGTTCCTCAATTCTGGTGCCTTGCACCAACTTTCAACTGTTGTGTACACAAATAAGGTGCAAAGTATGCAGCACATGATGGTGTCCTGAAATAAACATTTGCTTTGAAGTTTGCTTCAGGGATTTTTCCAGGGATCTCTTGGTATGTTGAATTTGCACTAATGGATCATAAATTAATACTGTTTCTGCTGGCACTACCAGTGTCTCTAGTCTGGAAACAATGCGATTCACTTTCACATATGGATGCACCGAATCCGCTATCATTCGCAAAAGATTCAGCCAAATATCAAATCGAATCCGAACCCTAATTTGCGTATAAGGGGAAACCATTTTTACTTCCTTGTTTTGTGACAAAAAGTCACGCGATTTCCCTCCCCACTCCTAATTTATATATGCAAATTAGGATTCGGATTCGGTTTGGCTGGGCAGAAGGATTAGGCTGAATGCGAATCCTGCTGAAAAAGGCCGAATCCTGGCTAAATCCCGAACCGAATCCTGGATTCGGTGCATCCCTACTTTCACAGAAGCAAAATGAAGTGGTACTCTGGGAGCAGAATTCGTAAACATAGCTATTTAACAGTTCATTTTGCATTTCAAAAGCAAATTCTTGAATCTCCATTTATTCTTAAATTTATCATGCCTAAGCCTGACTCCAGGACTTTATTTGATTTTTTGCACTGCATATATGCCATACCAGCTGGCTAAATGCATCTGCTTGGATGTTTAGCACTTGATATATAGAAGCAATTTAAGCTATAGGGTCAAATTTGCACTACAAAAATAATTGTACCCATATCATAGGGATATGGTATAAGCCTACAGGTACCCAGCTCCGCCTACATTTTACCCTCTGCCTCTCTATGACTGTTGTCAATGCCTGTTGTATGCTCTGCCCTTGTATTTGCAACTCATTATACCATTTACAACAGAGGGGCTGGCCAGATAAAAGGCACTAAGTTTGCCCTGGGGCAGTAACACATAGCAACCAATCAGCGGGTGCCATTTACTGGTCACCTGTTTAAATGCAAACATCTTATTGGTTGTTATTGGTTACTGCTCCAGGGCAAACTTAGTGCCTCATATTACATATGGGGGTAAGTGAGGTCAAGAGGCAACTTTGCAGATATCTTAAGTGTCCTCTTACATATACTTACTTACTTACTATATCCCTCCCTAACCTAATCCTTTCAATGCAAGAACATTGCATAAAGATATAATGTCAATTTCTGGACAAGTTTAATTTTGTCTCTAATGGTAATTAAAAAGTTCTCATAAAATGTCTCAAAGCCCCATTGTACTACTATTTTATTTTACTGGTGTTATCTAACATACTATCTCCACTAAGTAATTCATAATAATTCAGATTCAACCATCTAATAATAAGAATTGTGGCTGGATGAGCTAATGTAGAAGATAAATATTAACCATTGGCCTTAATATCTAGTTGCTGGCTCCATGGCATGAAGGGATCTTGTGCATGAAAGCCAAAATGAGAATATATGATATTGGACGCTGCTAGAGGAATCATTTTGTTTCAATACTAAAGGCAGGATTTGATGACTGCTGACACCTACTGTTTGTGCGTAGAACTACAATCATCCCTTATTGTGCCACTGGTTTAAAGGCTTAAAGCTTGCAAATGAAACCATACACTTTAATACTGCTCAGCTTCCGTGGTGTCAGTCTCTCTAACAAACAAGGGAAAGTTGTGCTCACCACTAATTTTTAAAAGGCGGGGGTGCAATGAGTCTGTGACCACAAAATACATATGGACAAATACAAGAGTCCTCTGCACTCAACCCATTATCAATATATTTAAGACAGAGACATTTTGTGCATACTGCTACTAAAAAATGCCTTACCCTTTAAACAAAACAGGGATTGTTTGTCCATATATTGCAATATATTTAAGCTGAATAAATATTGGGATATATATATTGCAATATATGGACAAACAATCCCTGTTTTGTTTAAAGGGTAAGGCATTTTTTAGTAGCAGTATGCACAAAATGTCTCTGTCTTAAATATATTGATAATGGGTGAGTGCAGAGGACTCTTGTATTTGTCAGTCTCTCTAGCCATACACAGGCAGAATTAAGCTGACGATTTGCCCCATTAAAACTGATTCGGCTTCTTATCTGATGTACCTATCCAACTGATATGTGGCCAAAAATCAGGCAGATGTTGATCAGGTAGGTTTGATTTTCCCATCAGATTGAGGACTACATCTGCATGTTAATGCGGCACTCAATCCAATGGCAAGCACAGCAACAATTATTCCCACACACAAACACATTCTTTGCTGTATATACAGGATATAAACAGATACCCAGGTTCTCCATTGGTTATACAGGACATAAATAAAAACCCAGGTTCTTCTCCACTGTATATACAAAATATTGTTACTCAAGAACCTTTCTGCTATATATATTGGATACAAATAGGTACCAATGTTCCTTTGCACTGTATATATAGGATATAAATAGTATTTTTTTTTATTTCTGGTCCTTTAAATCCTATTCCTTGCTCTAAATGCATTTTGGCCATATTCCCAGGCAATTGACAAATCCAGCATAGCACACATAACACAAAGATCTTTCTCTGCAGTAGAAAAGATGCAGGGTTGCTTTCAATGCTATTTCACCCTCCTGGGCGCCAACAACAGTCAACAATGTAATTACTTTTATAGGGATGATATAATCGATCTACGTAATACTCACAGATTGTGTACAACATTTTTAGTTTTCTTGTCATTTATGTTATATTGTATCTATACATATCTATACTGTATGTGTGTGTCTCCATAAGGTGTGTCTTTAAGTAATACATTTTGTGGATTTACACAGAATTCTCTGTGCAAGAGAGATAACGGCACTTACCATATTTCAACTAAATCCTGGGTGCTTCCCAATAAATGAAATTACCAAAAGCATGCATATTAGTATGTAAATTGGAGCTTCATATAATCCCCCATATCAACGAGTTCCGGTTCTCCTTGTCGTTAGGATGATCCAGCATGCACTGGGTAATGTACTGGCAGAATAGGTAGGCTGCTGGGGAGAGTTTGGCGCGATTGTAATTTGCATAAAAAAATTGGGGCAGGTTTTGAAAGTCCAAATTTGCAGCAACTTCCAAAACTAGCCCAAACCTATACACTGGCGGAGTTTGACTTTTAAAAGTAGCCCAAGTTGGCTAGAAAACCGCCATCCTGGAAACCCTGTCAACATATGACAATATGCAGGGACAAGTAAATAAATAAATGACATGAGTTGTTGTACATGTAATATGATGTCGAATTTTGTATCTATGTCCCATCTGTGGGTGCACAAAACTTATCCCTAGCTTCATATATCTGCAAGACAGACACGAAAGGCACCTCTAACATACCCATTGTTTGGAAGGTAACCAAGATGTCAATAAATTATTTGTCATTTAACAATTTACTGGGTTCCTCTCCATGAAGAGGGCCCAGAGATTTTGACCCCTACGATAATGTATCATAGGTGGTTCTGGACACAAACTCCCCAAATATTCATCTGCTTTTATAATTTTCCATTTAACCTGAATGACCTGGTCTATAGAAGATAATTAAAGCAAGTGGAGAGAATCAGTGGGCAAACTTTCATACTCATTTTTAATTTGCTGTAACTTCACTTTTTGCCTAGCTGCCTAATCTAAATCTCTTTCCCTACAGCCATGGCGTGAAATACACACACACACACACACACGAAAATGAGTATTGAAATGTCAATGTTTTTCTCAGTAAATATATTTCTAATGGGGCTATTGACATGCTATTGACACCAGATGTTGGTAACAACCCAAGTAATCCACACGTACAAAAAACTCCAAACAAATAAATCCATAAATTAAGTTATGTGTAATAAAGTGGAATGACACACAGAATAGGTATTGAATAAATGAAGAAAGGGAGTTACAAAAAGGCATAGAGAGTCAAGAAACCTGCTGAAATCTTAGTATTTAAGCAATCATGCCCCCTATCAGTGCAAATTAATATCAGCTGATTAAGTCCTAATTGATGGCATATAAAAAGGTCTCTCATTACAAAGGTATCACACAAGAAGCATCTCATGATGGGTAAAAACAAAGAGCTCTTTCAAGACCTATTGTTGCAAAACATACTGATGGCATTGGTTACAGATGTATATCTATGTTTCCGAATGTACCAGTGAGCACTGTTGGGGCCATAATCTGGAAGTGGAAAGAACATTATTTCACCCTAAACCGGACATGAAAGGTGCTCCTTGCAAGATTTCTGACAGAGGGTCCAAAAGAGTGAGAAAGAGTGAGAGTAAGAGTAACAGTGAGGAAATAAAACACTTTTCTCTTTGGTACTTTACCCCAAAGGTTTCACACTAAGGTTCAGCTCTTTGCACTCCTAGAATGGAGAGTGAAGAGCTGCAGTTTATTGTGAATTCAGATTTGCCTGCGTTGGGCAATGCTACATGAGAGCTTCTGTTAAGTATCGGGTTGGCTCCTTCAGCTTCTGTATTTCCCATGCAGTTGTCTGCTTATCATATCTTTGTACAAAAATGCTGGTGCCTGTACATTGTGCAATATATTGGCATTTTATTGCAGTGATCTCATAATTTATGAGAGAGCTAGGTGGTTATGCAATGTATAAAGACATTACCTGCACTCCTGCATATACTGTATATCAATGCATCATCATTTTTTTTCTAACTAACATTTCAGCACCATCCACAACCTTTTTTAAGAATAGTGCAACAGCATATAAATCACAATTAGATTTTTGTTTTATCAAACCTTCCCAAAAATAACAGTGCAATATATTTAGATTCCTGAAGGTGTCGCTGCTTTACTTCAATAAGTCACGTCATATTCAATTTCCAAGCGTTGTAAGTGAGATTCTTAACTGAATGGTGACTTATTTAGAAAGATCAGACGTATTACATTTTAATCATCTCAAAGAAGGCAACATAACATCAACTGTGCACTAAAGCCTGATAGTAATACATCAATTTAATTCATGTTCATTCAAGAAGATTGACTTCTCAATTTCTCAACAAAACACGATTCTTGTATTATGTTACATTAGTTCTCTTGGACTCTCCTCATTAAGTAAGCTAGATGATGCTAGAAGACTGGGGAATGAAAATCACCAGTGAAGAGAGCTAATGGGTTAGAAAGGCCCCAAGGATTAGTTAGTGGCAGCATATACAGTATCCTACCTGTAGTCACTCTTAAAGGGAAAATGTTCCTCTTTTATGTCATGAGCTATTCAATTGGGCTTATGGGAAAAATCTGTATAAACACTATCTGACCCTCCAGATAGACATTTTTTGCTTGTGGTAGCCAGTTGGAATGAGTAGTGGCAGGCAGAGGTTATGTATCTAGGCTATTTCTGTACATGAATACAGCCCTATCCCTGGTATTTACCTTGGCACACTAATTGAATCCAGAATGAGTGTTAATTTAGGACCACAAGGCCATCAGGACCAGGAAGTAACATGGGCCAGCTGTAGGTACCGCCCTGAAATACAATATGATCCAGAAGGTCATTAAACAAGATATAGAAAACGGCTGACTTATGGAAGGCAAGACATACATATAAGACTACATATTATTCTGTATTAAATAGCCTAGATAATTTTTTATTATTTTTCCAATTCAAAGTCATTTGAAGGGAGGTTATCTTATAGGTCTCTCACCGTCTGGCAGGGTCAAGGTTATATACAAACTAATTGCTTATATAACTCAGTAGCAGTTTATTTAGAATCTATAAGGTAAACATCTACATCAAAGAGAAAGAAAAACAGAATGTGACTCTTTCATCATCCCTCACTTCCTAGGGAATTGTATCACAAACTCAAAATGAATGTCAGCATCCGAATGAGACCTCAAAACAGCAATTATTAGTTCACTCTGCATCGTGGGTAAATTTCACAAACGTAAAGTGTCCCTTAACCAATTGCAGTGTTACTATCAATATTGTGATCTATTTTTATTATGGCCCTAGGCCACATTACTCAGAGCACCAAACGTTTTAGAGGAAGCAACATTTAAATGAGAACAGGCAGAGAGATAATGTATGACCCAGCTATAATGTCAGTTACAATTGTATTTTTATATTTTTATTACCCTTTGTTGGTACTGTACTGGTATGTTTATATGTAATAAAGTTTGCCTTTATAAGATATTAGAGGGTTAGTGCTACATCATGGACCAGTGTCGGACTGGCCCGGCGGGACATTGGGAAAAACCCTCATGGGCCCCCGCCGGGTCAGACCCCCTCTCTCCATTCTGAAATGCACCGAGTGCGGCAGCCTGCGTGCACGCAGAGCGTGCCAGAATGCATGCGCACCAGTGCGCTTCATAATAGGGGCCGGTTGGGGAGGCCGGAGAGGGGCCCTGGACAGTGGTCCTGGTGGGCCCTGGGCTCCCCAGTTTGACCCTTTCGTGTGTTTTTTTCGTCCAGTGACTTTTTGTCCATGAGAATGTCACATACAGTATATGCTATAAATTATTTTGCTATAAATTAGTTATAATTAGTTATAATTAATGATGAGCGAATTTAATTTGCAGGCACGAATTTAGATTCTAAAATCCTAGACATTAAGATGGTTACTCAGGGTTGGATGGTAGACTGTCAGGTTGGGGTTGTATTCTATGGAAAAAAAGGCGCTTGCAAGGGGACAGGATTACATTTTACAAATGAATTAGAGGACATTATATATAGATAGTAGGAGGCCTTTTCACCCTGTGGTAGAATGACCCCAGAGAAGTGTAAAAAAGTGTGTTTTGCCTTTAATTTCTCCCCGGTAGGAGTTGAAAGCTGCAAGGGAGATGTGTATAAACAGAGAAAAAGGATATTGTGGTCTGGCCCTGAAGCTATTATGGGGCTAACTGTAGCGCAAATTCGCCAGCGTGATGTCATTTCGTTACTTCGCCAATTTACTAATGGGTGCTGGCATAAATTCGCTAGCGAAGTGGACCTACTCTAGCGCTACTTCGCACCCTTATGCCAGGCGAAGTTGCGCTATGGCGAAGGAACGTAACTTCGCTAATTCACTAACATGCACATTTTACTGAACGTTACCTCTTGCGCCAGACTTGCCTTCGCCACCTCAGACCAGGCGAAGTGCAATAGAGTAGATAGGGATTGCTTCAAAAAAAGTTGAAATTTTTTCTAAGTCCCAAAAAACACTGGTGTCTTTTCCTTTTTTAAGGGTGATAGGCTGAAAAAGATCGTAAATTTTTTTGGAGGTACCCTCCTTCCTCCCTACATTTCCTAACATATGGAAACTCAACTATACAGTGGGCACATGTATAGGGCAAACTAACAACTCTATTTTATTTTATGAAGGTTTCCCAGGCTTGTGTAATGTAATGTATTTGCTGCTACATATACGTCTATTGTACTTTAACTTGGCGCCGTATGCAAATTAGGCATCGCTAGCGTATCTTCGCTTTGCTTGACGAATTAACGCTAGCGCAACTTTGCATTTTATTTAATTTGCGTAGCGCTGGCGAAACTACGACTGGCAAAGTGCGGCAAAGCTGTCACTGGCGCAACTTCGGATCTTAGTGAATTTGCCCCATAGTGTTAAGGAGGAAGCAATCCATTCCAGTGGTCCAGTTCACATGTTGGAGCTTATTTTTCACAGGAAGGCTGTCCTTTGGAAATGTGTTTAATTCTAGTAAGGCTGTAAGGAAGGTTCTTCACAGTGAGGACAGTGAGGTTGTGGAATTCACTGCCGGATGTTATTGTTATGGCTGGTTCTGTTAATGCCTTTAAGAGTGGCTTGGATGATTTCTTATACAAGCATAATATCAAAGGCTATTGTGATACTAAGCTCTATAATTAGTATAGATATGGATATATATAATCTATGTGAAAGTAGGGAGGGGTGTGTGTATGGATGCTGGGTTTTCATTTGGAGGGGTTGAACTTGATGGATTGTGTCTTTTTTTAACCCGATTTAACTATGTAACGATGTAAGGTTGCACATTGCTGTATAGTTAGGATTTGCAATGCACATACAGAAACAGCTGCCATATCATGAGGGATGATGGGATCACATACACAGATTCAGCAGATGCAGAAAGAAATTTACATAGAGTCATATGAGCAGGATGAGAATAGCATAGAAACAAACACTTGTGCAAGAGCAGGCAGGATGGGACATTCTCAGACACCTGCTTAAACGATACCTTCTTACTAGATGTAGCTGAACAAAAGTTTACAGTCTGTACTATGTCTCAAATCCATTTCCATTTCATTGCAGTTTGCTGATATTGTCTGCTATAAACAGCGTCTAATAAACTGGGCCTGTTACAACATATTCTCTATTAAACATCAAAAGGATAGGTTGTTTTATTATTATGTTTTATGTAGCTTGTGTGCAATTTACATAAAAAAACAAGGCACTGCCATGACATGCACTTGCTCTTGTTTCCTATGTGCTGTAAAATTTAGGACATTCACTGGTGACACGGTGTGGGAAATCATGTCCTTCCTCCAGTCACGAAACACTAAATATACAGTATATATATCTCTGTACACTGTCAGTACTGACATCAGAATAAAGCCCAAATGAATCCAGAGCAGCACTCCTTAAAGTTAAAGGCATCCATTGTGTAATGTTAGATGCAGTCTGTAAAAGCAGCAATGTTACAGCTCAATGCACTCATTAACAAGCTTGCTGGATACTATATTGTTCAGCCTGATGTTTGTACCATTACTTTTCCAAGGTGGGTGCTATTCTGTATTTCATTCAAAGCAAAATCTCCTTGGATTATTTAATAAGGGAAAAGAAACCCGGGCAAATGTCATGGGCACCATCTTCTTCTCTTCGGAAATCTTCAGAATGAGACGGCATGCCGACGCATGCGCAGTTGGAGCAATTTTACTGTTTCGCCAAAAACTGCGCATGCGCCGAAGCTCACGAAATTTGCCGAAGCACCGGTCTCATTCTGAAGATTACCGAAGCGCCTGAAGATTGCACCCGTGAACTCCGATGCCTGAATCTGCACTGAGGGGTAAGAACAACTTTAGGGACATTTGCCAGGGGTAACACTTAGGCTGGGGGGAGGAGGGAGGGGGGTCCTATGTAGGATACGGGGGTAAGGGTTTTTTAACTTTAGGGTTTAGTTCTCCTTTAAAGAAGCTCCCACAATGTTTACATCATCTACTGTTATTGACCCCAACACATGCCCTGAGCTGTTGCCAGTTACCTGAACAGTGTTGGACTGGCCCACCAGGATACCAGGAAAAGTGGTAGGCCCCTGGTGTCCCAGTCCGGCACTGTACTTGAATTGAGGGGAAAAAGAATAACTTCAGCGCTCCAGACCAACCCCCCTCCTCGCAAACAAACTTCTGAGGGAGTCCAGCATGAACAGTCCCTCCTCCCCTGGCTCCCATCCAGACCCACTTACACCACACCTACCAGACCATACCACACTGCTATGTTAAAGGTCAGAGAAGGGCTGAGGAGAGGGCTACTATGCAGCAGAGGGTCCATTGTTTGGGCCCCCCAGTTGCTTGGACCCCAGGGGTCTGCATTATAAATAGTGACGCTGCTGTTTGGGGCCAATTTGCAATATACTGTATGCAATATGAAATGACAGAATCCTGATTAATAATTAATCCAGATTCACATAACATGGCTGCATAGAAACCACTGCATTCTGTATTGATTAATAATCAGCTATGTAGCACCAGCCCCTAAGACAAATGGGATCTCACATTCTGGTGTTTTGATGATTTATGACCACCCCTAAGCTAAGTCTCTCAGCAGAAGACATGGCCTAACAGAATAAAAAGATGTGAAGCTCAGATAAACAACGTTGAAGGCCTGGATCACTACTGTTATAGATTGCTGAATCTCTGGGATGATACAGTTCAGGATATACTGTACAATCCAGCATTTTAGTCATATTGTTTTTTTTATTTGTTTAAGCTCTCATAAATAATGCACAAGACAAGTTCAGGGCTTCAGAAAGCCTAATTAGTAATTAACTGAGATTCACATAGAAACCTGGGCATTCTGCATCAGAAGGACAGGACTACACGGTTGATTCCTCTGCGATCTGCCACGCTGTGCAAAATCGCAGGCATCACGTCGGATGCAATGAAACAACGTAAGTAATGGCAGTGTCGGATCACGACGCATTGTGCGTCTGCATCCGACAGTCGCGTTGCGTCACATCAACAATGCGACACATGGCGACAATTGAATTACTTACCTTATTTCTGTCGCATTCAACGTGATGCCTGCGATTTTGCGCAAATCGTCTGATCGTAATCGGCCGTGTAGTCCTGCCCTAATACTCAGCCCTGTAGCATTAATTGCTGTGATAGATGTAACCTCCCTTTCTGCTTTTTCATGTTTTCCAAATACCCCCCAGCTTAACTTCTCAACAGCAGCCTAGAGTGCAGTAAGCATAAGAATCATCACGGACACTTCCGAAAATGGCCTAACAAAATCAATGAACCAGGAGCTGCAGTGGACAACTATAAAGGCTTCAGTCATTATTTTCATTGGGATGCTGAACCTCTGGGCTGAAAAGTAAATTCAGAAGTTAAAATACATCTCTTGTCTAATTCATTTTTAGGATTTAGTAATCAAACAGGGAGCACTTTCTAGATTGGCATCCCAATGCCATCTATCAACTGATGTGTAAGTCCATCATTTAGTTTGTTAAATATTGTACAGGCTACCTAAACTAAACTAATCTGACCAATCAGCTCTTTACCTAGTGGCTCACTAAAGGAGTGTGGTCCAATAGCTCTGTTAAAGGCAATATCCATGAGACAAAATACCTAATAGTTTTAATACCCAAGGAATAAAAACTGATATTATTTTGTGTACAAAGGTTAACTTACACTCTCCTATAATAAACAATTGATAGCCGAAAATATATTACAATTATTTATATACATCTCTTTTAAAAACTCACAAGCAGGGCCCTCCACCTACTGGTTCCTAATAATATCCAATTGCAACTGTGAATACATTTTTGGAGAAATGTTTGTCTGTATATGTTAAATGTTTTGTATTTTCATCCCTTTACTCTGTAAAGAGGTGCGTGAAATGATGGTGCTACATAAAATTTAACAATAATAATAAGTTCAAGATTGGATATTGGAATGCAGGGTGAGGAATGTGTGTCATTTAGCTTGCCAAATTTAGCAAGTAACACTAAAGGTGGCCATACACTATAGGATCTGCTCGTTTGGTGACATTGCCAAACGAGCGGATCTTTTCCCCGATATACTACTAACGGCAGGGCTATATATGGGGGGTAATCTGAACATTCGGCCCTATGGCCAAACGATCGGATTACGACGAGCGCAATGGGCTCTGACGGGTCGGTCTGGAGAAAAACCTTCCCGATCGATATTGTGTCTAGATAAAGAAAGACCCGTCGGAAGCCTCCATACACGGTCAGATTAGCTGTCAAATTGGTCTAAACGACCGATATCTGCAGCATTATCTGCCCGTGTATGGCCACATTAAAAGGCAGATTTATCAAAGGTCGAAGTGAAAACTCAAAGTAAAAAAATTTGAATTTCAAGCTATTTTTTGTGTACTACGACTAGGGAATAGTTAAATTTGATTTGAATTTGAAAAAAAAATCGAAAGTTTGAATATCTAAATTTATCACGTACTGTCTCTTTGACCATTCACCATTTAAAACATGCTGAATTGCTATTTTTGCCTATGGGAGACCTCCTAGAACCTAATTTGAGTCAATTGGTGGACTTTGTAAATTCAAAGGTGTTTTTTTTTTTGGAAAACTTCAAATGGAATTCAATCGATATACAATCGTTCTTCGATTCAGACATTTCAAATTTGAACGAATATGGCCTATTCCCCCGCAGAAAAAAAAATCATATTTTTTAATAAATTTAGGTTGGTTTATCTTCATTCGAATTTGAAAGGATGAACATTAGTCACAAATTCTGCATAAAGTCAATGAATCCAGATCCAGACAGTCCAGATTGGCAACACAGTGAATATAAAAATGTATCTGTCAAACTAAAATAATTTTAAGCTAAATTCTGGTGTGCATCAGCTTTTTTTACAAGTACATATATATAGAGAGAGACAATACGGAGAATGCTATGGAGGGATGGAAGAGTGAGCTTCTCAGTATTCTAATCCCACTTCAGTGCTACTTTCTAAAGATGGTTACTATACTGGATTAGACAGACTACCAAGGGTTAAATGTAAGAGACATAACACTTGCACATGAACCTTTTCCCCACTTTATTTGCTTTTGATTGGCCAAGTCTAACTGGAGGCCCTTGGGACAAATTTGGTCCTTTAAGGTATATTTACTGTCCATTGCCTTCATGTGGGCTCCATATTATTTGACATATCCCATGAACATGTGGTATGTCAACTATCTGGCCCACTGTATAGAACAGGGGTGCCTAAAAGGGAGATCGGGATCTACCGGTAGACCTTTAGCTGGTGATTAGTAGATCTCAAGATACTGTCTGCACTGTCTATAGCATGTCTAAATCACCCCTCTGTTTAATTCAGATATTTATTCTGTTAAGGTTACATAAGAAATAGTTAATAATAATAAATGAGTATTATAATAATAAAAATGCAATAATATCATAATAATAATACATAATAAAATTCTTAAATATAGCGATATAACTTTACCCATAAATCAATACAATATTTAAGCAACACAGAATGCTAACAATGCTACTATGGAAGTAGATCATAATGGGACAACATCACTTAAAGTAGACCTCGTATTTGTAAAGTATGGGCACTCCTGGTATAGAAGGATTTGGATAGCACTGACCTAACTGAACTGATTCAGACATTCTGGATTGCATGAGGTAGGAGGGGTGCAGCTGTTATAACTTTCTACCTATTGACAACGTCAAACTTTTCAGATATTGGCATTGTTGGATATTCACAATAATGAAATCAGATTCCCAGTCCAGATGTTCAGTCAGTGGCAGTACACACAGTGTGATAGATTATCAATGGAAGCAAATCGTCATCAGAAATGGGGTCACATACTACTTATTACTGTAAATACAACTGCTATATAAGAAAAATATACAAAATCACAACTCTTACTATAAAATCCTAATTGAACCGTGTGAAATAAGCCTTAGTTAAAAAAAAAATTCTCTAATCTCTTTTGTATCTGGCGTAGCTTTCCTCTTATAGTACAATGAAATCCAATTTGTCCCCAGCTGCATGTATCCTTTATGGCCTTTTTCTTTATGTAGCAGGATCACCAATTATTATGAACCCAGCAAGCTGTAACTTACTGAACAAAGAAGGTTCATCCTGAGATGTAAGTGGACTTGTGACCAACTAAAATGAATGCTACCTATAATTCAACACATCCGTGAAGCAGTAAGGAAATGTGTGCAGGAAATATTTTTATAGGACCTATAGGGAAGCAGTGGTTTATTGATGTATATAAAGCATTCATGCTACATGATTCATGCAGATTTAATATTGTAAATTGCAAGATTTGGCATAGCTCATCTTAGTGGCATGTTAATCTTTGCTATGTTTTGGACTCATTGCTCTTACAGGAAGAACACCTTTCTATTGAACAAAAAGCTAAGAGCATAGAACAGTACACGGAAATAATAGAGGGAACAGGCACTGCTCTTTGGCTGTTGGTTAGTGTGTGTGTCATGGTATGTGTGAATACAGAACCACATTAGTGCAGGCCCTGAATTTTATCTGAATTTTTTTATTAAAAAAAATACACACTGGGTCACAGCAGACAGCACAGACACGTGTTTCTGTGATTGTTGTATGTGAATTTGAGCTTGAGTGCAGGGCTGATCCTATCAAATGTGGGGCCCAATTGGGACCATGTTGGCGGGGCCCCTAGACAAAGTGTTGCTGGCTACTGACACAGCAAGTATTTAGGAAAATAAGGGCATACAGGTACAAAATAGAAAGGAAAGGGGCAGACAAGGTAAGAGAGTGAGAGGGATGAAATAGGGGCACATAATAGGGGCACACAGGGTAAGAGAGAGGGAGGAAATAGGAGAGTGGACTGGACCAATTAGTTTAGGGCAGGCTGGGCCGATTCAGCTTGGGAGCAGGCTTGGTTGGATTGGAGGCAGGCAGGGCCTATCAAGGTTGGAGAAAAGCTGGGCCTATGGGGGCAGGCTAGACCTATGGAGTTGGGGGATAGGCTGGCTTATCAGAGTTGAGGGTGGGCTGGACCTATGGATTTGGGGATGGGCTGGACTCTCAAAGTTGGGGGCAGGCCAGGCAGCATCATGTGCTGAGGAAAATATTATCTGTGCTGCCCTGTCGTGCTGGGCCCCCAGAGGTGCGGGCCCAATTGGTCCAATAGGCCTAAGGCCGGCCCTGCTTGAGTGTTTGTCATTGTCCTGGATGCCATTGGCAATACTACCTAGTAGTACTAGTATTATCCAGAAAGGTCAAAAAACATGAAGGTTCCTGTGTTTGTTTTTGTCTAAAAGAGAGAAGAGTTGAAAAATTTAGTTTACTAAATACATATTCACCTTTAAAGTAACTTTTGTATTTTGTAATTTATACACTTTATAATTTTTTGAAATTATAAAATGCTTGAAAATATGGTTGTTGGGGCCAATGATATCAGCAACCAAAACATTTTTTTATGATTATACATTTTTATTTCCATTCTTATTCTGTATTGCTTATCTTTCTGTTGAGGTGATCTCATATTCATTTTCCATTTTAGATTGTAAATGTACTAAAAAGGGCTTTCTTTACCTACTGTTCTGGTTAGTATTTGTATGTATTTGCAATAACAGATAGTAATTTGAATCCATATTGGTGCATTGTGCCCAAGTTTCAATGGATTGTACTTAGTGGACAACCATAATATAGCTGGAATTCTGGGGGGGGGGGATTTTGGGTAGAACACACTAGTATACATTTTTGAAACCATATCACCCAATGTGCACACTGACAGATGAATGCCTTTGAAGTCAAGCTAGCAAAGGTTTTAAAGTATTAAAGTAGAAGAAGCAGTAATGAACACAAAATAGGAACCATTTATCAATCTGGACAAAGAATGGACATTTCTTGTCTGCAATGCATTATGATTTCCAGAATCCCAGTTCAGCTTTGCTCCTTGTAACCCAGTACAATTCATTTAACCCGATGTTGGTGGGGACAAGATTTGGGCATTGTTGTGTATAGTGTGTGCAGTTGGTGTAGTTAGCAGGAAAGATTATTTGCATCCATGTTTACTTCCCTTACCACCATGATTTACATACTTGCAGGCACAATTTTGCACCATATATGTGGCTGAGCATGGTGTGCTTTGCATCTTCCAAAAACATTGATACAGTTGGCACAGAGGGACTTTGCTCTTGATTATGCATAAATGGGTGTGTTAAATGCATTTTAATGGGCGCAATATGGCCCCTACAATTGTATTATTTAAGGCAAGTATGTGTATGTTTCCAGGGATCTAAACACTGGCATCTAGGATTTGTATTTAACCAATTCTAATAAAGGCTACATAATACGCCAAAATAACTGCATTCTCATCATAGAATGTTGCCCAAGCAAGCTGAAATGTACATACTGTAACTATGACATCTCAAGTCATATTAGCTGGTGCATGTAAAGGATATACAGTATACCAAGTTTTGTGGGGCATATTAATTTCTTCATATTGTGGGGAGTGGGTGTATAGAGCGTGATTGTTTTTATTCTGAAAGCAGTTGTTTCAGGAATACAATATACAAAAGGTTTGTTCCTCTCAAGTAACACCATATCTCAGTGAGACACACTTCCTTGCTGTGTTATTAAACACAGAGTGATATGTAAGCAGGGCTGAACACATGAAGATTTTTGTTATCTGTTACAAGAGATATGGTGTGCCGAATAGATAGAGTGTACTGAAAAGTAAATACATATTTGGCAAAAAAAGATAGGGAAACACACTCGGTGTGAAGCTCTGCAGAACTAGCTTTGCAGCAAAGTCAGTGATCTGTAATTAACCTTTCATAATAATCCAAACACAACTAAATGCAGTATGTTCTCTCTGCAACCTCTAATTCCAAGGATTAGATATTTTAAAGAGGAAAAGTCCCCAAGACTGAAAATTACATCAAATAGGTCTATAATATATGCTGCTAGTGTAAGCTTCCTCAACAGAGATAGAGCTATGTAAATTTAAAGGGGTTGTTTACCTTCCAACACTTTTTTCATTTCATTATTCTCTAATTGTGATCTTTTTTCTAATATTGGAATTCAAAGTTTCATTTTCACCTATTTATGTTTTTCTAATGATGCTCTGGGAGGGAGTTCACCAACTCTTTACTGTTCTAAATTGATATATTAGGATACATTTCTGATCTTTGGTTCTTCTGAGCAGAATCCCTGACTTTCAATAAAGGTAGCTGTTAGAATTGATACAATAGTTGCTAATATTCCACAGATGGGGCTGAGAAATAGATCTACTAATGTAGCAAACTGTAATAGTTCCGAATCTGCACCTGGACTACTGAGCTGCCAAAATGAAACAACAGATACACAAACATTAAAGGGGTTGTTCACCTTTAAATTATCTTTTAGTATGATGCAAAGAGTGATATTCTGGGACAATTTTTAATTGGTTTCTGTTTTTTATCATTTGTGGTTTTTGAGTTATTCAGCTTTTTATTCAGCAGCTCTCCAGTTTGCAGTTCCAGCAATCTGGTTGCTAGGGTACAAGTTACCCTGCACCCTGCCCACTATATTCCCTACCGATCCCCTAATTTGTGCGTTATTCTGATGTTAATCCAGTGTGAGCTGCAAAATACAGGAATGCCCTGGGTACAAGCACTTTCTGAATGAGCACTAAGCATCATCATAACCACTATGTTCCTCAAATAAAGGGCTATTGTTAGTTTTACTACTGTTCAGTGAAAGAATATGAATATGGGAAGGTATTCTAAACATATAATATATATATATATATATATATATATATATATATATATATATATATATATATATATATATATATATATATAATTTGTTTTGCTGATTTTCCTTACGTCTCAGCTGGAATGCTGGTGGCCTGTGGTTTGAAACAGGAGGTCATATCAAGCTGGAAGCTACTAAGCAAAGTCCATTTTACTAACATAGTTTGTTGCTTTTATGCTTTTAGTCAGAAATGTCACAGCCATGTTACTATAGTGCTTGCTTAAGAACAATAAAATATAGTATATATCCTTTTACCTTCCATCTCCCTTCCTTCCATCTCCCTTTATCTGTCCTGACATTGGCAGGTTTGATACAAAACGTTACCAAGGAACAATTTTTTAGAAAAGATTATTGTCCAGTATGCTTATATTCTGTACAGTAATCATTTTCAACTAATATATGCACTGACACTGTGTGAGGATAACTGAGAAATACCAATTACATGAATCGGTACTTGGTTATCTTGGCACCAGTTTACAAGCAAAACACTAGCACGCCTTAATTTGTTTCTTTCTTCACGTTTACTACATTAATTACATGTTATTTGTACTTCTAATATAAATACTTGCTTTGGTCATCTTGAGCATCATCATGCATTCCGTTGTAATTGCCTTGGCTTATGGCTTCACCCTTCCTGTTAACAAGCTGGCAAAAATGTATAATTGTCCCCATACATTCCACAGTAGTTTCTATTGGCCCATCTAAATTGCAATATATCACTATATATGTATTGCGATATATATTTTCCTTTTGACATTTATCGATGGCATTGCACGTTAACGTGTTTTTATAAATGTAATCTCTGTTTATATATAACAATAGCAGCCATCCCATAGGGTTCTGTTATAGACTGTTGCATAGGTAATAGCAATAATGGATACAGAATTGTCCATTGCTCCAATGGCATAACTAGATGTTACTGGGCCCCACAGCAGATTAATTTTAGAGCCCCCAACATAACCAGAGGTTGTCCCTTTTTTGCCAATATATGTTGAAATTGCTCATTATTTAGGGTCTCATGGGATCCCTAGACCTCATGGGCCCCCCTGCAGCCCTCTTTCCTCTCTAGTTACGCCCCTTCATTGCATTCAACTATACCAGGGTCCTGTGCTCATATGCTTCTTACACCTGTCTTACACAGCTTGTGGCACAATTCACTACACGGTGCAAATGTTCCATCAGTGTGGGCAGACAGATTTTTTGGAGTGGGTGGTCAAGAAGAGGACAAGTTCTGCGGGGATGGTGCACTACCTGAACGATATCCTGTGTGTTGGCACAGCAGCCACTGAGGAGTGCAGTTTCATGTTGGAAATCTTACAGGAAGTAGCCAGCGATTTCAGGGTGCCATTGGCATCCAGATAAGACAGTGGATCTAACAAGCTGCCTCAGCTTCTTGGGCTTGGAAACTGACTCAGTAACATACAGGACCCAGTTGCTGAAGGAAAAATCGAGTGATCTAAAGTGAGTGGTAAATGAGCTCAAGGGACGGCAAAAGGCCACCTTGAGGAACTGCAGTCACTGCTGGGCAAATTGAATTTTGCCTGCCGCGTTTTTACAGATGGGAAGGATATTTTGTTGCAACTTGGGGCTGCTCATGTCGGGTGTAAAGGCACAAAATCACTATGTGCGCTTATCCAGGAAAGATAAGGGTGATCTAGATGTATGGGCCCAGTGCCTGAATGAATTTAATGGGAAGGTGATGTTTCAAGGTTTAGAGGTCTCAAGTGAAGAAATGTAATTTTTTCACTAATGCATCAGGAGGGGGAGGTTTTGGGGCTTATTTAAGAGGACACTGGACACTGAAAGTGGCCAACCGAATGGGTACAGAAGGGCCTGGTGAAGAATCTGCGCTAACTGGGATTGTTTTTTGATATTGGTGGCAGTATTCTTGTCTTGTGGGGACCGGAGTTGCCTAACAGATGAGTGGTTTTCCGCTTAGATAACCTGGGAGTGGTACAAGCGATCAATCAGCAGTCAGCCTCCTCTCCAGAGGTGATGAGACTTTTGAGAGCCTTGGTGCTGAAATGTCTACAGATAAATTTGAGTTTCAGTGGAGAGCTGGAAGATGGCGTCCGTGAACTCCACTGCACTGACTCTGCAAGGATAGTTTAGTAAAGAATTAGGGGCAATTATAGGGGTTAACATCTAGGCTGGGGGGGGGTGCATAGATAACCTGGGAGTGGTACAAGCGATCAATCGGCAGTCAGCCTCCTCTCCAGAGGTGATGAGACTTTTGAGAGCCTTGGTGCTGAAATGTCTACAGATAAATTGTTTCAGTGGAGAGCTGGAAGATGGCGTCCGTGAAATCCACTGCGCTGACTCTGCAAGGATAGTTTAGTAAAGAATTAGGGGCAACTATAAGGGTTAACATCTAGGCTGGGGGGAGCAGGGAGGGAGCTATGTAAGGTAGGGGGTATCAATTTTTATTTGAAGGGGGGTTTGTTTCCCCTTTAAGGTTGAGGTAGAGTGGCCCTTTCAACCCATAATCGGTGTCTGCCTGAGTAATTGGGTTAGAGGGTGTTGAAGGGGGTAAGGAAAGAAGGGTCCCAGACTTGATGCTGCCCTTGTCATGTTTGTTGCAAGCAGTGCTTGAATTTGAGTGGAAAAAGTGGAGGGATGCTCTGTGTGGTGATTGTAGTGCAGCATGCTAAAAGAAGCCCCTCCCACAACCATAAGCCACACCCATTGCTATAAAAAGCCTCATGCACCAATACTTTCTCTCCTCAGGAGAGGACTGGATAGCAGGAGAGGACTGGATAAGGAGCAGGCTAGACAGACGAGATTCAGACAGGAAAAGGAAAGATAGGCGCAAGGTAAAATCAAGGCAAGGTTAGGTTTATAGCATGGAGCAGAGCAAGATTCAGAATAACAAAGAAAGTGATGCAGGCCAAGATCAAGGCAAGGTAAGATTAAGGTCACGGCAGGACTGGAACCAGAGTAGGAACAGGCAAGTCAAGGATTAAAGCAGGACTGGAGCAGAACCGGGAGGGGAAGGCAAGGCAGATCATGGTCAGAACAAGGCAAGGAAAATAAGGCAAGGGAAACAAGGCAAGGGAAACAAGACAAGGCTAGGCAAGGAGGCTAGAGCAAGGAACCTTTAGCTAGGAACGATGCCTCACTGCTAGTACAGGAACCAATGCTCAGGCCAGAAGTGTTTGGAGGGCTGGCCTTAAATAGGGCAGAGTTAGCCCTGATTGGCTGACTGCAAACCAATCAGCCTACTGCTGGGCTAGGGCTGCAAAGGCCAGGCAACTTATAGTGATCAACCCTACAGGCTGCTCACCTGGCCAGAAAGCATTGAGCCAGAAACACAAAGATCCTTGGCTGGAATCCCACCAGAGTCTGACAATAACAACCCCATCATATTTCATATTACCCAAGATTATTTCATATATATCATTCTCTCACTATTCTTTAATCTGCTGCTGTTTAATACCTTCATTTTCTCTTTTTCTTTCCCCGTTTTCTTCTCGCCTTTTCTCTGTAACCCTCTCTGATGCCTCCACCTTCTTTATATAATGCTTCTCTATTTCTCTCCCAGCAATCTTTTCTCTCCTTTTCTTGTCTATATATTTAACTATATTTTATTTTACCTCTGCATTTTATTTGCATGCAAAAGTGGAGAGGAGCAAAAGAAAGTTCTGGAATTCAAAACTCTGAGAGGATGTTATTTCACAAAAATAAAGAAGTGAAGGGATGGCATCCCTATGGGGGAAATTCACTAAAGGGCGAAGTGACTAACATTACCGAAAATTCGCCAGTGAGACGTAATTTCTGGACTTCGCAGGCGTAACTTCACTAGTGAAGGAGATAGACTCTAGCGCTACTTCGTACTCTTACGCCAGGCAAAGTTTCACTCTGGCGAAAGAGCATTACTTTGCAAATTCACTAAGATGCGGATTTTACTGAACGTTACCTGTTCCGCAAGACTTGCCTTTGTCAGCTCAGACCAGGCAAAGTGCAATGGAATATATAGGGCTTCTTAAATTTTTAGCTGAAAAATTGTGTAAGTCCCAAAAAACGCTGGCGTCTTTTACTTTTTCAGGGTGATAGGCTGCAAAAGTCCTTAAAAATGTTTTTGGGGACCCGGGCTCCCCCATACATTTCCTAATATTTGGCATATAAACTATACACTGGGCTCATGTGTAGGGCAATACTTTATTTCTCTTTATTAAAGGGATACTATCATGGGGAAAAATTTTTTTTTCAAAATGAATCAGTTAATAGTGCTGCTCCAGCAGAATTCTGCACTGAAATCCATTTCTCAAAAGAGCAAACAGATTTTATTATATTCAATTTTGAAATCTGACATGGGGCTAGACATATTGTCAATTTCCCAGCTGCCCCAAGTCATATGACTTGTGCTCTGCTCAATCACTCTTTACTGCTGTAATGCAAGTTGGAGTGATATCACCCCCCTCCCTTTTCCCCCCCAGCAGCCAAACAAAAGAACAATGGGAAGTTAACCAGATAACAGCTCCCTAACACAAGATAACAGCTGCCTGGTAGATCTAAAGGTGGCCATACACGGGCCGATAAAAGCTGTGTCGGCAGCTTATTGGCCCGTGTATGGGGGCCCCCGACGGGCTTCCCCGATCGAGATCTGGCCGAAAGTCGGCCAGATCTCGATCGGATGGGTTTAAAAACCCCGTCGGATCGCGGCCGCATCTGTTCGTTGATGCGGTCCCGCGATCCGACCGCCCGTTTGTGAATGCTAGGATCCGATCGTTGGGCCCTAGGGCCCACGATCGGATCTGCCCGATATTGCCCACCTCAAGGTGGGCATATTGGAGGGAGATCCGCTCGTTTGGCGACATCGCCAAACGAGCGGATCTATCCGTGTATGGCCACCTTAAGAACAGCACTCAATAGTAAAAACTCATGTCCCACTAAGACACATTCAGTTACATTGAGATGGAAAAACAGTAGCCTGCCAGAAAGCATTTCTCTCCTAAAGTGCAGGCACAAGTCACGTGACCAGGGGCAGCTGGGAAATTGACAAAATGTCTAGCCCCATGTCAAATTTCAAAATTAAATGTAAACAAATCTGTTTGCTCTTTTGAGAAATGGATTTCAGTGCAGAATTCTGCTGGAGCAGCACTATTAACTGATTCATTTTGGATTTTTTTTTTTCCCATGACAGTATCCCTTTAAGGTTTCCTGGGCTTGTGTAGTGTAATGTATTTGCTGCAACATATACGTCCATTCAACTTTAACTTCCCGTCGTATGCAAATTAGCCAACACTAGCCAACTTTGCTTCGCTTGGCGCAGTAACGCTAGCTCAACTTCGCCAGATTTCGATGCCCTGGATGCAACTTCGGATTTAATGAATTATCGTTGGCCTGGCGACTCTAGATACACCTGGCGAAGTGTTAAGCCGGCGCTGGCGAATTTCCGCAAGTTATTGAATTTGCCCCTATGAATCCCTCCCCAATTCCAGCACTGGTTCCAAGTGAACTATAGAGAAAAAAACTAAAACAGGACTAGATACTTATGTCACTGGCAGCAGTGAGGGGTTCTCTAATAGAATACATCGATTATAGGGGCATTATCTTTCTATACCTACTATTTTATATGAGTAATAGGAAATATTATTGATCTTTTTATACAGGCCCCCAGACACACACGTTTTTTTTTTTTTTTAAACAATACTGTAATAAAACTCGCATACTGTTGCTGCGATTTGCCAAAAACCTGAAGCGACTCAGCAACACAGAACAACTGCACTGACCTAACACCTGAAGGTTCTCACGGTCAGGTTACCAAGGTAACAAGGAGCTCCGTTGTGTCTCAAGTGACAAAGGAAGTGCCGGCAGTGGATTGGCTGTTGTTGGGACACGTGACCAGCCGTCTGTAATACAGTGTTTTGACAGCGTTGAGGCAGAAAGCAGGAGGAGGAGGAGGAGGGGGGAAGTGGGTGGTTTAGGTGACAGATATAGTTGTCAGACAGAGCTTGATGGCAGCGGGACAGGGATAGCCCTTAGATAACTTCCTTAGGGGACCCAGTGTGTAATCCTTCAATGTCCTAGCAGCAAAGCGGGCTCTCATGATCTGCGGGGCGGCCTTACGAAGACAGGCCGACGGGGGAGGAGGACGAGTGGGAGCCCCAGAAGCTTTATGACTCCAGTGCACAGGGGGAAATGGTTTGTGGGCTCGGCTGGAAGTGTATGAAGAGGGGGAAGGTGTTGGGTGGCGGAGTGTCAGTTACACACAGGGGAAGGGTGGCGTGAGAAACCTTTGAAGCCCACACAGAGTAAGGAAGAATGGCTGTGAGGCTGGTTAGGGGGTGCTTTAGCTAGGGACTGTTTGTTTGGGGGAGGGGTACAGCTAATCACATTACGGGGATGGTGTCGAACCCCCTACCCTCCCTTCGTATTGGTCCTATCCGCTGCGACCTTGCTCATCGCTTATAGATTAACCGAGGTGACAATGTGTCAGCTGGAGATAATGTAAGTGCAGGCAGGGGAGGACGGGGGATCAGCTGTTTTCTCTCGGCACTGACTAGACGTGGCTACCTGCTGCTGCTGCCCATACTGGGGAGCCCATATTGTGTGTGTGCTCTAGTGACTCACCCTTTGGTGTGTGTTTATGGTGAGTGCTGCTCTCTTCCCTCTCGCCAGTCAGTGTAGAAGTGGCTATGAGCAGCAGGAGAACACATTGCCATTTGGTGTGTGGGGATTGTTAAGTTTCGCCGGGTGCCTGGAAGTGCTGTGTGTGTGGGGTCGAGCTCCCCCAGCCCATGTGCAAACACCCCACTCGCTTTCCTTCCTTGGAGGGGGTCTCATAACAACAGTCATTTCCCAGTAAGGAAGGATCGTGATTGCAACAGACTTGTCTGTGAGAGTTTCCTGCCAGAGAAGATGAAGCCAGACCGAGGTAAACAACACCTGTACATTGTACTAACATCAGTGCAACCCTCATCCATCTCCCACATCATCTGATCTGGCCTTATACATGAAACCTCTCTGCATGATAAGCTACTGCTATCTGTTTATTAGATAACGTGCATTTATTTAGCAATAAACAAGTGCTGGTGCCAACTGTCATTATCATCATATGGGTCCAAATAAAGACTTCTGTTGCACCAACATGAGGCCCTCCTGCTACTTTTGGACTACAACTTCCAACATGCCCTCACACGATTGAGGGAAGCCGGAGGTTGTGGTTTAACAGAGCTGGGGGACTGAAAGTGCAACATACCATAAGGTAGGAAGATTAAAATTTAGCCTCAACAGAGATTTCTAATTAATATTAATAAAACATATATCTGAACTTATTCAATGACATGTTCTTAATTAACGGTGTGTTAACATTCTTGGGCTTTTAGCTAATATTTACCCAATAGCTTTTCAGGATCTTTTTATGTTTTTATTTGCTGTCATTCAGAGTTTGGCCTATGAGCTAAAGTCGGACAGGCTGAGAGCTGTTAACTGTAAATGCAAGACTGACCCTGTTAAAAAATATAACATCCTAATCTAATAGTTATTGCTTATATATTTGAGTTGGTGTCATATTTTGTGTATTTTTTAAGGCTGCAAAATAAATATTTTGTTGCACTTGCCAAGAAAGCCCACCTTTCTGAAAAGAAGGGGAAAAGTAATTTGATACACAGAGACTACTAAAGAACATCTCATACATATTTTATTGGTTATGTGGTACCACTAGGTGATGGTGAAGTGATGTGACACACCTAGATATTGGCGTGAGGGCTTGAGAAATGATCTATTGCTGAAGAATGGGCACAGGAATGTTCAAGTGGGCAAAATTAAAATAGACTGCCCCTAGCTGCAGCACTACATCTGTTTTTCTACTGAGTAATGTGTCCATCTATGACTTGGAGCAGTCTGGCTACTCTTTGGCCTCTATACAATTTATGGCCCACCTGTTGTATGTTGTCCTGCATTGTTTAATGTGTGCTGAATGTCAGCTCTGTGGTCCATAGGGATCAATTATATCACACAAAGGTAATTAACGTTGTAACACTGCATTCACCCAAATTATGTCACAGATGGTCTTTTTTTAATGTTCAGGTTTCTAGGTGTCACTGGTTCCTATTGACTTTGTGGTGGGCACCCCAAAAATGTGAAACATAAAAAGCAATATACAGGGCACTAGATGATGGATAGTGTTTACTGTTTGTTTTTTAGACCACACTTTGTAGGGTAACTGCTTACAATAACAAAACTGTTTTGACTGCACCGTTTCCTGTGTATGTAAACAAAGCAATATTTTTTGTACACCATAACCATAGAAAACACTGACAAGAGACATCCTTCCATCATGTTTAGACTGTTCCCAGTTGCCCTACTGCTTTGCCAGATAATTTGCTTTGCTGTTTTTAACCCATTGGTGGATATAAGGTTAAGAATGTAAAACCATGAGCAGCATTCCCTTACATGTATCCCAATATACAGAAGGTAATGTCACTCCAGGCTTTTGTTGTTGCTGGTATTTTGGGAAAACAATAGCACAGATGTGCCAAATTCATAGTGATTAACTTTGTACACACCGTGTGAATTGCATTTTGTTGCAGCATCAAACCACAGTGTATGATAAATGTAATAGAAGGGCAGCCAGAGTTTGTTTGCTAAAAAGGTAATCAACAGATTTTGCTTTGAAGGGCATATAAATGTATTTCTTTTGTTTCTATAAATCCATCTTTGTTTATTTTGCTTCTCTGGAACTGTTGTGTTCCAGGGAAGCAAAATAAACAAATATGGATTTATAGAGACAAAAGAGATAACAAAGTAACAAAGAGCTCCAGCTGGTGAGGGACAGAACAGCGTTTATTTTTCTCCAGTATCAGGTTACTACTAGTGTATGCCGCAGCCAGCACCTAAGGGTTAAGCAAATGAGTAGCTGAGTTGGCAGTTTATGGAGTTCTGAGTAGCAGCTGATCTGTACAAAAGCAAACTTGTCTTGAGTGCCGGGATAGAGTCTAGCTCACATTACTGGCTAAAATTGTGGATCAACACTAGACTCCCACAATCCATAAATAACCTATCTGCTTATATTTACCTTGACATACAAATTAGGGCAGTACAAAATAAAATGATCCTTATGTAGCAAAAACTACAAACCTACTCAGTGAGACTTTTATTAAGTCTGCTTGATCGTCTATTCTCAACATGTTTTTGCTCTCCCAGCATTACCCAAATAGGCTTTTGCTGTTGGGGGATGCTGGGAGTTGTAGTTAATTACTCAAGAGCGTGATTTAACAGGTTGTCAATACCTGCTTTAGGCAATAAAGAGGACTGTGTTTGGCAGACCACATTTGTGCACAGCAGTATCTGGGCCTTTTTTTTTTTTTTAACCAAAATCACACCAATAAAAAAGGTCATATGGTTTACATTTTATTGCAGAAGTAAAAGAGAATAACATTTTAATTGAGGCTTCATGGAAACTGGTCTATTTTGTAAGTCCTGTTGTACTGGGAAGCTTTAACCATTTTAAAAGTACATATTTAATACTTTGTGTGTGGCCTGGGCAGAAGGATAATAGTCACCACCCAGTGAATAAATAAATAATGTATCCCGGAACTAGTATTTTCATTTTATACGAAACTCTGTTATCCTAAGAAATGGGTAATCTAGGATTAGAGTGCATACGCCCAATTTAAATACTACCTTTCTGCAGCAAGATGCTTAGTTAATGTGGAACTTATTTAGAATAGGATATAAATAGAGTGGGTCTATAAATATTCTTGGTAATTTGACCAGAACATGTAAACTTCTTGAACTAATAATTATGATCTATATTAAGGATGATCAGACCTCCCAATTTAATGTGGAAGTTTAAGAAAATGGATGGTGTGATGCCGTCTGTGGTTGCAGTTACTTATAACTATAATAACGCTATTCAGTGAAAATCTGCCCTGTGTTTAGTTTAACTTTACAAGAAAGCATAAAGAACTTTTTTTACTGAACAATCCTTCAATTTGTAGTTTCAATAATACTAGGGTAGGCATTGCGAAACCCTTCCCCTGACATTCCACTTGGACAGCCATAGTCAGTGCCCCATTTGTTTTTGCAAATCAACATGGCCTATATGGAAAGGTTCAGCTTAGACAAACAGTATGGCAATTTATACAGTATGCATGTCACCAGGAAAGATTAAACTGTGCCTTCAGATTATGTTAAAATGTTTATTAGATTATAATTATATTATGATCTGAGCTATTCTGCATCCGTATTTTAGAGGTAAAATGACAATGTGTACTTGCGGGTTTCGCAGTTTGTATTGCAATCCATCACATTGTTACATGGTTAAGCATATGGCTAATTGATTTGTCAGCTGCTGATCCACACTGATGAGTTATGGCAACTCACTAGCCAAAAGTTGCAGCGTCTCAAAATAATGGTGTCATTTGTTTTATGGTCCAAACTTGAGATTCATAATAGGCACTGGCATTTCAAGTATTCATAATAGGCACTGGCATTTCAAGTACAAAGTAGCCCCAACAGCCCCCCCACTAGCAGTCCGTCTGACAGTTGCCAGTATCTGCAGATTGCCAGTGAATCCCGCCCAACCTGATTGTATGGTCAGCAGCTGGAACCAGATTTTGTGGCAGTGTTTTTCAGCTTTTGTTCCCTAGTTTATAACCTGGTTAAAGTTTAAACAATAGCCATTAAGTCACAGTTCCAAAAAGTATAGGGAAGCAAATACAAATGTCACAATAATTGACCTTCTACCTGGAATTTTTAGAATATACAGGTGAACAAAATGGCCCCCCACCCAAAGGTCAACCCAACTGGCCTTCAGGCTTATCCACTCAAATACAGTAAAGCCCAACACACCAAGTTGGAATCACTGCTTCATAGAATACATTAAATATTTAGCTGAATTTCTATTAAGTGTGAATATTCATGCCTTTTGCTGTGCCCCTGTATAGAGTGACGTTTTGCTGTCAAGTCCTTATGGTTAATTACCGTTGTCCGGCATAACAGGCAGAATGCATTGTCCTTCTTTCTTAATCACCTCCTACAAATGTAAAGCAAAATAAGAACTATTTGCTTATCTGCCCAATCTACATATAGAACTTTCCACTAAGCAAAATCCCTCCCCTCTCGGTATAGCTAATGCTGTACTTATTTACTTCCTTTCAACCTGCAGATATAACATAGGTCTGAATAAAAATAACATATACCTCCAGCTTTTCGATATCCGTGAGTCATTACTTGTTCTATCTGTCTGTTTCTTTAACTGTACAGTACTGGATGCGCTCCAGTATCAATCGCACAATTGCTAAACTGTGTAAATCTGATTAAAAGCAGATCTGCTTGGTTTCTTGTGTAGCTGGCATGAAACAAGGGTTTTGTGTTGGGATTTTTTTTTTTTACGTGACTTCCTCCTCTCCTGCCAGGTTTCTACATTTTCCTTTGTGGCTGCAGGTCAATCAGTTTACTATGACGTCAGTTGCAGTGCAGGCTAAAGTATGCTGACTGAGATTACAAGAGTGGTAACAGAAGATACAGATTAATCTGTTTTCTTTCTTAATGTACAAAAAACGGAATAAAGCCGTCATTCAGGCACACATTATGCTTACAATTCACTCCATAAACTAAAATTACTTTCTCCCTAAAAAGCATTTAAAAGGGAGCATGCTTTCAGAAAAATTACATTTTAAAATGTTAACTTTTTCTTAAAATGGTAAATTTTAGAAAAAAATGTATGCTGAAATGTCACTTTCACTTAACAATTGTTTCTGTAGGTGCCCTTTAATACATTTACTTTGGTTCAGCCTATACTGGGCAAAGCTATTCTAAAGTCTGTCACACAACAAATGATACATTTCTCAGCAGCATCATAGAAATTAATTAATTAAATATTTGTTATATTAAATAATTAAAAAAAAAACCTTGGAGAACCACATGTGACACAGGGCATCAAGATTGACAGCATAGCCTTTAATGAAAAGTAATTTGCTTCATAGCTAGGGGTATACTGGCCTTCTGGAACATACGTCGATTTATGATGTGCATAAATAACAAATATTAGTTTATTTCAGTTTTCACATTTTTTTAGAAGTGTGACAAAACCAGAGGAGCCACTCATTCAAACATTCAATATGATCCAATACAGTAATAGAATCTTAAATCACCACTCCCTTATAATGTTTTAGTTGCATAATAAAACTAGTTTCAATTAACCTAACTATTTTTAGACTCACAACAATAGGCAGTTTCTAAGGGCGACTAAACACCCTGAGTTGTCCAAATCTGACACCCTTTTATAAGCAGAGGTGGGAAAAGAAACCAAAATCTAGCCAGTGCAGTTTAGCAGGTAAGCTTGTTTGGTTTAACCAGTCACCTTGATACATGTATGAAGTCAGCATAAATCGGCTCCCCCAGATGGCCATGACCAGGGGTTGATCAATGAAAAGGCTATCCTGGGCTATAGCCTAGGGGCCCAGAGTGATGAGGGGCTTTTCTTGCTTTTTCAGTTATTTTTCTTTGTTTAGAAAATGTACTTTAATCAGCACTGCTGGGTCCGGTTGGGACAGATGCACAGTCGGTACATCTTGGGAGAAGATTAGGTAGACAGACAAAAGAAAGCAAGTGACCACACACCTTATCTGCCTGCCTAATCTTCTCCTAGCAGGTACCAACTGGGCACCCAGGCCCAGCAGCAACAATAAAAACAAATATAAAGGAAGGTATGAATAACTGAAAAGGCTAGATGGGCCCTCTTGTATCTCCATGTGCACCTGACTGATGATTACCCCCAAAATGAATACCTAAAGGGGTTGTCCACCTTCAAACACTTTTTTCAGTTCAGTTGGTTTCAGATAGTTCACCAGAAATAAAGACTTTTTCAATTACTTTCCATTTTCTATGTGTGACCATTTTTCTAATATTTAAGAGTAAAGTTTAATTTTTTACCTTCTAAGCATTTCTGGGGGGGAGGGGTCGCCGACTTTCTAACTGTTCTAACTTGATACATTTGGTTGATACATTTGTGCTGAGCAGAATCCCTGAGTTTCATTAAAGACAGCTGTTAGAATTGATACAGTAGTTGCTAATATTCCACAGATGCTGCTGAGAAATGTGGAAACAACTGAACTGAAAAAAAGAGTTTGGAAGGTGAACAACTCCTTTAAGCAACAGATAGTTTATATCATATTAAGTGGCATATTAAAGAATCGTACCAAACTGGTATAAATATTGCCCTTTTACGTCTCTTGCCTTGAGCCACCATTTTGTGATGTTCTGTGTGCTGCCTCAGAGATCACCTGACCAGAAATACTTCAACTCTAACTGTAACAGCAAGAAGTGTGGAAGCAAAAGACAGAACTCTGTTAATCGGCTCATGCAACTTAAAATGTATAGTTTGTTTGTGTGTGCCATGAATCCTAGGATCCCAGGGAGTGGCCCTTATTTTTTAAAATGGCAATTTTCTAATTATGATTACCCAATGGCACATACTACCAAAATAAAGTATATTATTATAAAAAAATTGTTTATTTACACGAAGCAGGGTTTTACATATGTTTTATGCAATTCATTTTTATAGAGACCTACATTGCTATCTTGACAGCGCTATATAAATGATGATGATTGCTTGGAGGGTAATAGTTTTCTTTTAATTGTATATTTTTAAATTTTTGGGAATTGGTGTAACCTTGAAGGGGGGTGGATAGAATAGCCTTGGGTCTCGCATCTCATTAAGGGTAAGGCCAGACTGGGCGTTTTGGGGAGATTTGGTCATCTTTGCGGCGCCCAATCTCCCCAAACGCCTTCCCTCACTCTGCACTGGCTAAAATGAAAAAATACCGGTGCTAAACACATTTCCTAGTTAAAACTAAGTCCGCCTATGTTCTAATAAAACATTAATCTCATCTTCCCCTCTTTTGCATTCCTGTTGTGTCTAACAGCTTAAATGACAAATAAAGTTGACTTTGACAGCAAGAAAGTTCCTTTTCAAATGTCTTTTTGAATTGCCTGTACGAACAGAGATGGATGTGATGTTTTCTGGCTGTTGAAGTAGACCAAAATACAGAGTTCATCAGAGGAGAAATGCTAACGTGATACCAGCTCCCAAACAAAGGGCAAAAAAACCTTGTTAGACGGGGAGTCTGTAAAGACAAGTGCCACCCAATCAGATTCCTTGTGCTGTTGCTATGTGCTTTTTTTATTCTGCCTTCTTTGTGAAGAAAACCTTACTCCAACACTAGCTGAATGTGCTCAGTAGGCAGCTTCTGGATTTTGCACAGTGTTTTTGAAGCCAAATATAGCAGGTCACTTCTTCTATCAGTTATGTATATTGTTTGTATTAACCGTTATATAACACCAGCACATTTATACAGTACTTGTCAGAGATTATACCATCTCCCTATCATACATATAATGTTATTCATTTTAGGAGGAGCCAGTTAACCTTATAGTATGTGGAGTGTGGTAGGAAACCCAATTATTGCTCACGTCTGAATCAAACTCTAACCGCTGCTAACCTACAAATTGCTGTTTATATATTAGGCATTATAACTATAGATTTACAAATTGGCCATTTTAACCTTAACGTGAATTCCAGTTGCTTCACTATTTAAAGAGAAATACATTTTGCAATGTCCATGATGCTCCAGTTTTCTATGCAGTTATCAGCAAATTTTCATTTACAGACCCTTTCAAATCTTTTCACAAATATTATTGTTTTCCCTAAGCAATGAATTGGCATTGCACCTGCTTTAATTGCTCAGAGCCATATATATTTATATAGCCTTTTGCCCAAGGCAAAATGGGAGATAAGCTTTTGTTTTAAAACATAAAGGGGTTGTGCAAAGTTTAGTGGAAGTTGAGTGTAGCAACTAATCAGCATTAACCGTTCACCTTTTTTAAAAGCAAACTTATTGGTTGCTATGGGTTACAGCTCCTGGGCAAACTTTGTGCTTTTATTACATATGGGGGTTTATATATAACTATATATAATATGATTGTATGGATTTATGTATACGTTCTGGCATGGTGGCTCAAGTGGTTAGTGCTGTGGTGTTGCAGTACTTGTACAGAATCAAAATATGTTCTCATGTCTGTGGGTTTCCTTTGGCTACTCCTTTGGCTACTCAGTTTTTTTCCACAGTCCAAAAGATATACAGACAGGTTAGCTGGCTCCTGATGAAACTGACAGTAGTGTGTTTATGGTAGGGACCTTGGACTGTAAGTTTCACTGGGGCAGACACTGATATGAATGCTAACTTCTGTAAAGCACCGAATAGCCTGTTACTGCTATACAAATAAAGGATAATAATGACGCATACAAAGGCAAAGCCATAGTTGCCATATGCGCTATGTATGTCAGTAGATCGTAAAAAGCTGCTTTGGATAGGTCAGAGTGATTCAGCAGACTAGTTATAACTGGAATGTAAATACTTATTTGTGCTTGTTGCTTAGCTGGATTAGAGATGCTGTAGATATAAGCAGCTGAATTGCCTGATGTATTAGTACCAGTTCCAGACCTCTATTTTTGTAGCTTTCTGCCTGAATATAGTTGGCCTTTGGAAATTCTTCTTTCCAAGGTTGGAAGCTGCTCAATGTGTTTTTTTTTTTTCCCCAAGCAAATTATTTCTCTATCGATAGTCAACATATCTTTTTTATGGAAACCACTTACTTTTTAAAACTGACTGTTTACATTAGACCAATCCAAATTAATGTATTATAAAAATCCAAATGTAATTAACCCAAAAACAAGTTTTTTGTTTAATTATTTTGGGGTTCCTTATTTAATAGAGATCAAGCTTGTGTTACTGCACCCACAATGATATCCAAAGATGCTTTTCAGCTGCAGTCTTATAGTTAACCAAATTTGAGTCTTGGAGGGACTATTACAATTAAAACACAACAAAAAAAGGAATCTCTATCCATTGCTAGCAGTGACTTGTGCAACTGTTTGTGATATCAAGGTCCATGATTATTATCTGTTGTTTGAGAATATTCCCCTTGTAAATTGATCTATTCTTCCTTTTGAGACATGGCTTTATTTTGGGCACACTGTGGGGTTTCTTTACATCCCTTTTACCTGATGCCAGAGGAGCCTAAAAAAACAAGTGCTTTTTCATTTTGAAGAGGCAGCAGAGCTTTAACAATCTCTGTTTATAAAAAAAAACATATGATATTGGTATAAGGTGATTGAAGATATACAGAGAAGGGTAAATCTTCCTAATCACACAAGGGACAATTTGCATGTCGTTGATAAACCTGTGTATCCTCTGTCACTGATTGACAGTAAAGTGCAATGTGACACTTCATAAAATAACTAATAGCAGCCTTCTTGTTTACTGTTTTCGCACAAGTAAGTTATTAATAAATGGGCCTTTTGGTATAAATTATTCTTGTGTAACTGGCGGGAATTGTGGGTCCATAGAGGTCAGCAGTGCATGCCTTTGAATAACTATCTACATATAATTAGTCATGTACTAGTGTTCAGATTTGCGAAAATGAAAACATCTTCTAGGCAAAAGGAGCCCCCTATAAGATATATTGGATCATTCATCTGACACCTAACTCCTGAATGAAGACAGAATGAATAGAAACAGATGCTGAGAGAGGGATAGAGAAGATAAACTTTATTTCAGAAATGGTACAGAAATTTTATTTAGAAAGTTTAGAAGTTTATTTCAGTATTCTGAAGCTTTTGTTAAATTTTCGTGATAGTTCCCCTTCAAGTTCCTTCTGTTTACATACTCAACTCTGTGTCCTCTGTAAACTTATCAGAACAGTATTGATATGCTATGTCCTACGTTAGCAGAACATTTTGACATGCAAGCAGTTCATGGAGCAACACCCTCTAGCAGAAATACGGTAGTTATGTTTCCAGGCAGTGTGTGTGTTTGCATGTGTATGCATGTATAAACAGTATAGCCTAATGCTATTTTATCTAGAAGGTACACAGACTAGTGTTTAAAAGCATATATAATGGTCTTTGTTGAACGTCACCTAGTAGTTGCAACTTACTTGAACTTTGGCCCAAGAACCCAGTTCTTGGCCTTTACCTAATTAGTGTAATCCATTCTGGACCACAATCACATGCAAAATTCAAACTTGAAGCATTGGAAAATTATTTATATAGTACTGAATTAACTGAGGTTATTCATAATTTACAGACAGATTTGGCCTCTTCACACTGAGCCTGCCCTCTGACGTGCATTTATCGATAGGAGAGGTTTAAAAATCCTATGGGGTTGAGGAACCCAATGGCTTGTTGATGTGGTCCTTGTCCCAACAGCTTGCATTCCTGTTGCTGTGATCTGATTGATTTTGCCCAATATTGCCAAGCTCAAGATAACCTCGGCAATTTTGGCATGGGGATAAAACCAGTGCCCAGAAGACCAGGGGAGCATACAGACTCTTTGTAGCTTAGCTTGGCATTATATTATACTTCACCAGTGGTACAAGGCACCAATGTTGTTGTTATTATACTTATTATTATTAATACAGTGCCACATATTTTGCATCATTGTAGTCTGTTCTATCTGGAGCTGATTAATCTGCCTGTATGCATTTGGAATGAGGGAGTAGCTGGAAATGGGGAACATATATACTCCTGGGTGAAAATAAATTAGAACCCCAGCTGTGCAAGCAAATATCCTTCTACTTTAGTGAAAGACCCTGGTGGTCATATTATCATGAACCTTAATGGGTTCTTTGTTTTTTAACAATGCCTCTCAAACACTGTTGTACTGACCTTGTCTTATCTCACAAGCCATAGGGCAAATATTATCGAAGCTCCATGTATATTCAGTTATACACAGCTCTCCCATTTTCTTGCAGAGGTTTTTATATAACTGGAATTGTGTATTACACAATTGCATTTGCAGTTATTTTAGGCAATAACAATCCATGGCTTCTAATGCCTTACAGTGTACTACTGTACTATACATTTACTATTATTTTATATTACTCCTAGTCTAGCTTTGTGCTTGAGATGTTGGACTTTACTAAGTCAGCATACTGCAGGGCAAAGCCAAAGGATAAATGCATTGTTGTACAGAAGTATTGGAGCTGAGAGCATAATGCAAAACCAGGAGTTGAATAATGCATCGACTGTAAGAAGCGCTTTTCCACACCATGTGAAAAGTGGTGCGAGCTGCATCTGATCACTGTCTTAATTCTTTATGCAGTAACAAAGGCTTCCCTGTAGTTTGCTCATAAATGTATTTCCCATTGTAAAACAAGCACCCATTTAGCACATTAGGCATATGTAGTATAATTCATTATTCCAGAGGAACAAAAACGTTCTTTTAGATTCTCGTTGTTAGTTCAGTTAAAGCACAGCATACTTAATCTCTTAAACTCTGAAAGTTCATAATTGTGTTTGTAGGCTGAGAAAAGCTGCTTACATTCGTAATTTAATAATTCCCACTAAATGCTGCTCTTTTGCTAACATCAATTCATCCCACCTGTATATAAATGTAATGTGTACACAATTATTACCACATACTTTACTTTTGTAGATGAAAAATAAACTAATTGTGGTATATTTTTCTTGTGCCTTAAATTATTTTCACCAAACTTCCATCTGTACTGAGCTAATTTTAAGTTTAGATATTTTTACTTTAAAAACAACCCCCCATTGAAAATGTGAGAGTGTTCCAGGCTGCAAAGGGCTAATTCCTTAGTGTTCCAGGAAAGAATACAAAGACTGTCCTGGAACAATTTGTATCAGCAGTTCCTCACTAAACTGCAGTGTTCTGGTACCTGATGCAGCAACTTCAAAAGTCTTTCCATTCCTATGTTTCAGATTCCCCAGATGAGTTTTTTGAATATGAAGCAGAGGATTTTCTGGTATACCTAGCTTTGCTGATTACAGAAGGACGAACACCAGAACATTCAGTGAAAGGCAGAACAGAAGGCCCCCATTGCCCTCCAGCCCAGTCAAGCCAGCCTGCACCCAACAAGCATGAATGCAGTAATAAATTGGCACAGGTAAGTGCAGCATATGCTACAGACACCACTGAGCTTTCCATGCATCCATAGAAACCTTATTTACCATAGTTTTTAAATTGCAGTCACCCCATTCTTTATACAGGTATGGGGCCTGTTATCTAGAATGCTCAGGACCTAGGGTTTTCCAGGTAACTGATGTTCTCGTAATTTGGGTCTTCTTGATACTGACACTAAAAATGTTATTTTCAAAATATTAATCTACATTAAAAGTTACCTATAGGTCATGTTGATAATTGTTCGCTGATAGTTCTGCTTTTGTAAGTAATTGCCACTTGAAGTTCCTAAACCTGACTGTTTTGCCAACTTGACTGTCCCATCTTAACCTGTCAGTTAGAGTTTGTAATGCTAACGGACTCCTGCTACACCAATATGGCAGCCCCTCATATAGGAACAGGGTTGTAAGAAAAGTAATGTAAAATCATCAGGCAAATACTTTTATGGCAAAATTATAAATAGCTTTCAAAGACAATGTTATGTTAGATAATAAAAAAAGTTATTTTCTGATGTCAGTATCTCTTTAAAGGAAAACTATACCCCCAAAATGAACACTTAAGCAACAGATAGTTCATATCATATTAAGTGGCATATTAAAGAATCTTACCAAACTGGAATATATATTTAAATAAATATTGCCCTTTTACATCTCTTGCCTTGAGCCACCATTTCGTGACTCTATCTGTGCTGCCTCAGAGATCACCTGACCAGAAATACTTCAACTTTAACTGACAGGAAGAAGTGTGGAAGCAAAAGACACAACTCTGTCTGTTAATTGGCTCATGTGACCTAACATACAGTACAGTGAATCCTACGATCCCAGGGGGCGGCCCTTATTTTTTAAAATGGCAATTTTCTATTTATGATTACCCAAATGGCACATACTACTAGAAAAGTATATTATTATGAAAATGGTTTATTTACATGAAGCAGGGTTTTACATATGAGCTGTTTTATGCAATATCTTTTTATAGAGACATACATTGTTTGGGGGGGTATAGTTTTCCTTTAAGTCTACTAGAAAATCATGTAAATATTAAATAACCCAATAGGCTGGTTTTGCTTCCAATAACGATTAATTATATCTGTTTTATTATTAAAGCGAAAAAGGAAATCATTATTTAAAATTTGGATTATTTTGATAAAAAAAATTCGGAGCTCTCTGGATAACCCGTTTTTGGATTGTGGCTGTGTATTATCACACATTGTTATGACGTTTAACAGATTAAATAGTAAGCTTCATTCACGTATTTCACTATGTGACAAATAAAATGTGATGGCCTTCATTCTATTGTTCTTTGGGCCAGGTAAATAAATGAGCAATGGTAATCCAGTTATTTTTCAATGGTTGAATTACTCAAAAGCCCTTACCTATAAACTATTGCTTCTACAAGCAGTAAAATTATAATATAATGCCTCTTAGGCCACTTTATATAAGAACTACATCTTATAAAACACTGGCTTTCTAGTTTAATATTGTGGGCCTATTTAGTAACATAGGTAACCATTGCAGGAGCCTATAGTAACCAGTTAAATCTTTGCTTTCATTTTCAGCTTGTAGTAGACTTTTTAACTGCTTCAACAGTTATGCAATGAGCAACTGGGTCCATAGCATCTAAATGTGCCGGTGCAGGTTAAGCATATTGGGGTGAGACGGTAGAGCATAAAAATCAGATCACAGTAACAGTCTATGCAGACTCTTTTAAGAGAATGTACAGTTCACAGCTGTCTACTCAAAGATTTTCAAATCGGCAGATATCTTTGAAGCAGGTGATCATGCTTTGTTTTATACCTTGTTCAGGTATATTTTTCTTCCTATTTTATAGATCAACTTAGTGGATCTATTTATCATGCTTTGTAAAACACTGGTGATGTTGCACATTACATTACATTTTTTTCTTCTAACTTGTAGGTGACTGTTGAAATCCAATTGCTGATTTGTTACCAAGGGCAACATCACCAGTGATGTTTTTCTGGATAGGCCCCATAGTATTCTCAGGTTTTGGCTTTATGAAAGGTTGTCAAAGGCCAAAAAAATTGCTTGGGGGAAAAATGCCCAATAAATTGTGCTGTGATCCATGTTTTCTATATTTATCATGTTCCTTCTTGTTCTTGTTGCAGTGAGATGCTATCACGTGTATAGCTGCCATATAGAAAAGTATTGGGGCTCCCTGTGTTAATGTATACAGTATTATAATGTATACCATATTATATTAATCGATCTGCTTCAGAAGCCATGTGATAAGTATTTTTTTTTTGTGTGTCTTTTAGTGCCGGGAAGCTAGAAAAACTAGGTCTGAGGTTGCCTTTCTCTGGAGAAATAACATTCCCATCATGGTGGAGGTGATGCTGTTACCAGATTGTTGCTATAGTGATGAAGGAGCAAACACAGACAGGAATGATTTAGATGATCCTGCACTGAAACAAGATGCCCTGCTGCTGGAGAGGTGGACTTTCGAGCCTGTGCCCAGACAGTATGTTTACGTCTTAAAAATAAACTGTGTGCTAAATGACACGTCTTGTTTGTAGATTGCAGAAGCTTATTTCTAAGTATCCCAGAATAAGCTTGTATATAAATTAGGGATGCACCGAATCCAGAATTCGGTTCGGGATTCGGCCAGGATTCGGGCTTTTTCAGCAGGATTCGGATTCGGCCGAATCCTTCTGCCCAGCCGAACCGAATCCTAATTTGCATATGCAAATTAGGGGCGGGAGGGAAATTGCATGACTTTTTGTCAGAAAACAAGGAAGTAAAAAATGTTTTCCCCTTCCCACCCCTAATTTGCATATGCAAATTAGGATTCGGTTTGGTATTCAGCCGAATCTTTCACGAAGGATTCGGGGGTTCGGCCGAATCCAAAAAAGTGGATTCGGTGCATCCCTAATATAAATTATACATTTATGCATACATGTGAAATGGACTGGAATTTGAAGCACTGCACCTTAGGGCTACTAAAAACATAAACTATATATTGTTTTGCCATCAATATGGATTTATGCTAGCTTAATTATCATCATGCACAAGGCACTTTAATTATTAAAGAGAAAAAGCTAATTTGTAAAAAAAAAAAAAAAAACAACCAAGACTTGCTTGTTTAAATAAGATATGATAGGGAATTACATTGTTGTATTTCAGAGTTTTCTGAACAGTAACACCAAAAAATGAAAGTGTTTTGAAGAAATGATATTATACTGTGCTGTTGTGCTGCACTATAACTGGTATATTTGCTTCAGACACTCTACTATAGTTTATGTAAAGAAGCTGCTGTGTAGCCACAAGGGCAGCCATTCAGCTAAACAAGGAGAAAAGGCACGGGATACACAGCAGATAACAGATAAGCTCTGTAGTATACAATGGGATTCTTCAGAACTTATCCGTTATCTACTGTGTATCCTTTTCTCAAATGGCTGTCCCCATGTCCCCATGGCTAAACAGCAACTTGTTTTGGATAATATATGTCATATGATCCCAGTGAACTTTATTTGTGGCACTGCAACATTTTAGGTGGCAGACCCTGATGTTGTTACTTGGCTAAATGTAGTCAAACAATATTAACATATGATCATACCAAAAGTCTTTGGTGGGTTTAATAGCATATATATATATACACACTTTAAAGTGATACAGCAGGTGGGACCTCTAGTTGGTAGCACATCTGGCCTTCTCACACTGGTGCTGTGAGTTGAAGCTGGAAAGATGAGTTAATTTTCTGTAACTGTACTATTTTCATGTATTGCATATGGACACTCAAATATCATTCCCACATGAAATTAAAATTTTTATTTTTCCCAATATAGCTGCTTAAGTGCACATTCATCTGCCCTGCAAGTTTCTAGTTGGGAAGCCAAATGATTTGACTTTGTCTTTTTATCAAAGTACATTAAGCAAGACCAAGAAACCCGGAAGTGCACTGCAAACAAAATTACGTTATAGGCTAGGTTAAAAGTCTGTCTGCTGTGTGTTTTGCTGTCTTACAGTTTGATTTATTTCTTACTTATACACTTTTTAGAAGCGGAGATCGATTCATAGAAGAAAAGACTTTACTGTTGGCCATCCGTTCCTTTGTTTTCTTCTCTCAGCTGAGCGCCTGGCTTAGTGTGTCCCATGGAGCTGTGCCACGCAACATTCTCTATCGGTAAGCAGATAACTCTGTTCTAAGCATATGTGTTGTACATGAATGCTTATGAGAAACAAGTGTTTGTCAAGTTTTGATTCCAATTCGTATAAATTGCTTTTATTAGTGTTTTGTGTCGCTCAACATTGTTTGGTTTACAATGACATCATACCATACCACTGATTCATTACCTTTTCAGGCTACTGAAAGTCTCATAACCCACCAGCATTTTAGTTGCTATGTTCCTTATCAGGGGAACATCAGAATTCTGGTGTTATAATACAACATGGTAACATTTAAATCCATTTTTAGCATAATATTGACCATGATATTCCGAGACAATGTGAAATTGATCTTCATTTTCTATTTTTTTTTGTGTTTTTTGAATTATTTAGCCTAATGTTCAACAGCTGTGCCTTCAATTACAGACTAGAAAATTAGGAGAGGGCCTAAATGGAAAGAAGTCATAAAAAGTAACAATAACGATGCAATTGTATTCTCATTGAGTAGGTTTTTTGGTAACAACCAGATAGCATTTTAAAAAGCAAACTGAAAAGAGGCAGAAGAGGAAGGATAATAATTGAAAGAAAAAAAAAACCTCCAAAAAATAAAAAGTGCTTAAAGTTGCTAAAATTGTGCCATTTTTTTAAATGTATGACCATAGCTGCAGACTTTAACTGGATCTTCTTTTTTTTTTTTTTTTTTTTTTTTTTTAAGTTAGCATTACTATTTCACTGGTGAAGATTTTATTTTTGTGGGGAGAAGTTGGGTTGGATTAAGGACAAAGATTGGGAAAGGAGTATTATAGTACATAATTTTCACCTGTGCAATATCTGTTTCTGCCCTGGTACTGGGTCAATAAATGAGCCCTAATATTTTAACACATTTCCTGCAGTGCACCAATTCCATCTTAGAAAACCCTCTAGAGTAAGGAATAATCTTTGATAAAATGTATTTTTACATTGCCTGTCAAATCTCTTTTTACAGTGTGAGTGCAGCTGATGGAGAGCTCAAATTAAATTTTTCCCATTCTCCAACTGAACATGTGTTCCCTGTACCCAACGTATCGCACAATGTGGCCTTGAAAGTTAGCGTGCAGTCTTTACCAAGACAATCCAGTTATCCAGATTTGAACTGCAGCATTCACAGCAATATTGGCTTTTATGAAAAGAAAATCATACCACGTGAGCACTGTGTTACCCTGCCACGCAATTCCCAGGATAATGATCAGTATAGTGCTCCTGTTTCTCAGCATGCATTCACCAAGCAGGCATGGAGTGGTGGACCCGAAGGCTTAATGCATGCAAGGACAAATGTTAGCATTCCTGTTCGGAACTCCAAGCTGCTTTCTACTGTTGATAACAGATACAATGTAGGAACAACACCATCAAAAGTTCAGTGTTTCAACATGTCTGGTAACTGTAAGGCAGCACCACAAGAACCATCTGTTAGAAATTTTAAATCATTTTCTTTGGTTGGTGTGCCATGCAGCCCCCAAGATAGCCAAACAGTAGAGACCAATCCCTTGATAGGATCTTTAATTCAAGAACGTCAGGAGGTCATAGCAAGGATTGCACAGCATCTGTTACAGTGTGATCAAGCATCCTCACAAATAAACAGCCATTCTATAGTACATGAATTGAGCTCCATTAATGCCAAGATTTTCAAGAACTCATCTGAAGATGAACAATCACAAAAGAAAAACAAAGATATCCTCCCCATATGTACATCTACTTTAGATTTGTCTCTAACCACAGATATCCCAAAAAGTAACCCTAAAAAAGCACCTGATACCCCCATAAATTCCTCACGGCCCATTCCTGAATTTCATACCTCACCAAAGCCACAAGCCAGACGGAAACTTATCCTTTTTGAATCCAATGAACATGTCTGCAACACATTTCAATCTTCTGGCCAGTCAGCAGTTCCATTGTCTAGTAATGAAAATATACATAAAGTACCAGAAAAAAGGGACATTAAACAGAGTGAAAAGGACGAAATGTCTGCCAGGACTGGTAATCAAATATCGAACTCCAGCAATACAAATTACAGATTTCACACCAACACACAACGTGTTCCAGAGGATAAGAGTTGTACTGAATCTCATAAACAACAGAAAGATAACTCCAAAATTTGCTCAACAAAAGTAGGCTATGGGAATGAGCAAGCACAAGAGACTAAATGCAGAGAGACCAGTAAATCTGACCACAGCAGTCAGCTCCTTAGCATTGAAAATTGTATTAAAGATAGAGATAATATCCAATACAAAGAACCCCAGGATAGACTGAAAATTGCACATGATGAAAATGAGGACCCAACAAATTGCGACTGCTGCAAACAAGGGCAGAGGAACTGTTTACGAAAATGTGAAAGGCTGAAGAACACAGAACAAGTATGTATTTACTCTGGGAATGTTAAATAATTCACTGGAAATGTATTGGGTTAATTACATTGTAAGGTTTGACTTAGCTCCTGGTTTTCCTGTGATATGTATGGTGTTCATTATTGCTTTCTGGCTCTGATGTACAGAATTTGATGGAGAATCTTTGATTTCCAAGATCAAAGTTTGGCAACCCTTTGTGATGCAGCTGCTGCAGCTCACAGATGCTCTGCTATATCCTCACAGGCTGGTAGTGGAAGGAAAGGAGGGAAGCAGGGAGATTGAGTTTGCAAATGTGTGTTTGATGCGCAGATCTTGAGTTATTGGACAAATAGAGGATTGTGACATTTGTATTCTCTGAATTTCTACAATTATAAATTTGTTTGCATTGCTAGTATTCACACAATTTCCTCTACATAGTACTGCACAGAATGATAAACAACATTCAGAAGGTTAAAATTTATCTTATGCAAATTTATTCATATGTAACAATGGTATCGCTTCCTGTAAATCATATAGGGGTACCTCCCTATTGAAATATTTGATATTAGAAGTCAACAAGAAATGATATGACCATTATAAAAGCATAAGGCAAAAGGCTTGCGGAGTTGTACTTTTATATGTTCATAGAACTTCTCCTTGACTACTAATAATCTTATATTTTGCAGTGGGGGTACATTATTTCATATATTATGCTACAGCAGTGAAATGAGTCTAGCTGAATACAATTCTATCCCACAAATAAAATACTTATAAACGTTCAGAGTTTCCTACAGGTTGTAATTTACAGGCTAACAACAACTAGAGTTCCATACTTATGAAAATATCAAGTATCAGTTCAGTAGGATCAGTTCATGGGCTTGTAGGTGTAAGAAGGGAAATCTTGTACCAGATAATTTCAGTTTAACTTGGTGCAATTTAAAAAAGTTCTTCATGGTCATCCTACTTTAATACTCGGTAAATGAAAGACCTCAAAAAGCATTCACCCTTAATCTCGCCCCTACTGGAATTTGAACAGGACTGTTGCCATCCATAAGCTTTGCCCTTCCTGGGGCAGCAATTTTAAAAACTTTGCCTTAATATTAATGCAAATATCTTTTTTTAATCTTTTATTGCTAAACATATATATTCAAAATATCCCTCTGTGTCACCGATTTTGGCATAAGTGAAAAATGCATGTCGCTGGCAGTGACAGGGTTTTTTTTGGTTTTTTTATAGCACTTAAGTTCCCAAGTGAGCATTTTCAGGCTAAAAACTGCCATTGCAGTGATACCCAGAGAAGCACCGAGATGAACATTTAGCAAGGGTTGAATTTACTGCTTCTTTAAATAAAATTTTGTGACATTTTATAGAAACAGACTAATAGTTAATACTTATTGGATAACAACATGTTGTTTTCTGGCCTTTTGCAGAAACAAATACAACTACGTCACTCTAATATATGGAAAAAGCAGACGTTTCGGTCTCTAGATGGGATCTCAACCAAGGCCTTTCACCCCCGCACTGGATTACCTCTACTCTCAAGTCCTGTAAGTTGGATAAAAATAGTTTTTTTGACATACTGTACATATTTTTTCCCTAAAGCTAAATAAAAACAGATAGTTCATCAGTTTATAAAGTTATCTCTGCTACCTCTCCCCCATGGAAAAAGGCTGGCAGTCCAATATGTAATATGTTAGCCCAATATGTAATATGTTAGCTCTATATGCCTGGATGTGGCTATGTCTAGATTTGCACTGGGATATATTTGGGCTCAAGTGGTCCACTACAGTCCAAGCTTTCTTGAAAGCACCCAAAAATCTTTAAAAAATGCAAGTAGTTGTCATACTGAACATTTATTTGAATGTTAGAAGATGAACTCCTATCTTTCATTCTTACAATGCAAAACATCATTGGGCTAGATCTTTAAAGATATATTCCATATCAACTTGTTAAAACACAAGGGGGGAACCAACACAATTAGCTACACAAACTATGCTTAACTGATTCTGAGAATATCTGTACAGTGTACCCAGGACCGCCATCAGAAATCGCAGGGCCCCGTACGACAAAATTTCCTGGGCCCCCTGGGCTGCGCCCACAGCAAGCCCCACCTACAGGTCCGCCCTCTAAGTCAGCAGCTCTCAGAAAGATGGGGGGCCTGGCTTATCAAGTAAGTGTGGCGTGGCTGGGGCCCCCTTACCCTCGGGGCCCTGTACAACTCTCCCCCCTGTCCCCCCCTGATGGCTGCCCTGAGTGTACCAGTATCTATCAATGATTCTATGGCTGCATCACTGTAACTGTGTCTGCCATGGGGAGAACATAGAATAATGCTAAATAGCCTTTTGCTAGTAGCAGAAGTGATACATGTTGTAATGTTAGATTAGTAACACACCTAGTTTTTTAGTATTGCTGCATGGTAGGGGGTGAGTCAGCAGCCACATTGCATCAGCTAGCAAAACTATTCTACTTTAGCTGACAGAACTGAACGTGGGTTGGCAAGCTGTCCCTTGAAATAGTTGCACCGCAGATTTTCTCATCTACTGTATGTGGGTGTCCTTGCAAAAGCATAATACATAAAGAATACTTCACCACACATTGCTATGGTTGTGCTCTTTCAAAACTCCATATGTTTCTACCCATTTCTATAATAAACCGGGTGTATTTTACTTTTTAACATTTTGTTTCTGTAACAACCTCATCCTTATTCACAATGTATTCTAGATGTTCACTCGTACAAGAATTTTACCAGATGTGAGCATCTTGTTATTTTGCCTAGGTTCCACAAAGAAAAATACAGTCAGGGTATTTTGATCTGGACACTTCATTACTGAAACTTAAAGGTTTATCCACAAAGAGGTATTTATTTCTTTGTCAGATGTTTGTCAAATGATTTAACTGTGTTGTTCTGTGAAAAAAAAAAACATTTTCACAGAAGAACAGGCAGGCCAGGATTTGTGGAAAGGCCACAAAGACCCAGGCCTAGGGCGGAAGAATTTTAGGGGAGCGGCATGCCATCCAACCACACCCTTATTGGTACGGAATCACTGGGAGATACAATTGTTTTTCATATTTCCTGTGCACCAATAGTGATGGGCGAATTAATTTGCGGCGTGAAAACATTTTGTCAGAAAAGTCGCTCGCTGCAAAACCGTTGCTTGTCAGCACTATTGAGATGCCCATTGACTTAGTAATGCTATTGTTACAGATAATGCTAAAAATGTCAATATCCAGAATTCAAATTCCATTCAGATTGTAAATATCCTTACTGGGCCCTCCTCTATTGCTACACCTTTAAAGATTCTGGTTAGAATCATGCTAGCACTATGAATGCAATAGTTTTCGCCATGCTCCCAAATGTATAAATATGCGATATGGATGCTCTGTGTACTCCAGTATGTTTTAGCCATGTACTTTACTGTCTATCAAGGGGAAAGATTAGTAGAACCTGTGTGTGTGTGTGTGTGTCTATATATATGTATGTGTGTATATGTTTCCTACACTGAACTTTCATCTAATCCATTTAGAATTCTATTGCTTCATTATACATTTTTACAAAGGGACTAAGTTTTACCTGCAACTTACTTGCTGCTTTCAAAGTAAAACTCCCAAACTTGGTTGCCCTTTTATTAGCCACCAGTGGGATCACCTGACTATAGCTGGGAAGGGTTGGAGCTACAACATGGAGCTGGTCACTGCTCCTGTATAACTATAACAATCAAGGGAAAGTTGTGCTCACCACTCATTTTTTAAAAATTCTATATATAACTAGGTTATAGTCTCACCTTCTGACATATTGAAGTTAGAATTAGTTCATGGACATCTTTTGGGCAAGGCCCTCATCACCTTTTGTATCGGTTATTCGTTATTATATATGTAATTCTGTATGTTCTTTGTATAAACCCATTTATTTTATAACGCTGGGAAAATGTTGGTACTTTAAAAAGACATTATTAAGAGTAATAATAATGAACACATGAATATATTCTACATATCTACCAACAGAAGCTTCTAGTATGTGATTTACAGTATCAACCTCATCAAAAGTGTACAGTTGTTTAGCGAAAAATGTATTTTATGCATAAGTATATACCCATTTATCTGATCTTTGGATCATTTTGTGAATGCTATTAAATCGTTAATATTAATTTTTAGAAGTGAGGTTTAATTGCCCAGTATACTATGAATTACAGATCTTTTGAATCAAACTGTTGTGCCATTGCATGAGGACTGTATATCCTTATAGACTGAGGGTACATAATAAACCTGTATGCTTTCACATTAACAGACAACATGCATGTAGATTCACGGATGAAGAGACAGAGGCCACAAACAAACAAAAGCTCAGTTCCAGTGCACCACCTGCCCCATGCCTCAGCCTACTGGGGAACTTTGAGGTATTTATTCATTGATAAAGTTCTCAATATTATATATAATTGGAAGAAAGGTAAATTGCAAATAATATATTAAATATACTGTTTTTTATGGGCATTGTTTCTTTTTTGTTCTATGTAAGAAGTCATTGGCTGGTCACTGTAGTTCAGTTATACTGCTCATAAGACTCCACCATACTTATGTTTGTTTAACAGCCATAGGAGCTTAAGAGGTTAACCGAAGCTGCTCCAAGTACATTTATTCATGTCTGTGTTTCACCTTTTTTTTACATGACCTATATTTAATTATATTTAGAAATATATACAATGCAGCCTGTGTGTCCTTGCAGGTGTTTGTTTCTGGATACACAGAAGCTGCAATGCAGGGGAATGCTCTTTGTTAACTGATAAGTTGTCCTACAAAGTTGTGTGCCACTGTGTCTCTGTATTGGCTCAAAGAAAACATATAAATATTGATTCATCTCTGTGTCCTTTCCAGGAATCTGTCCTGAATTATCGATTTGAGCCACTGGGTGTAGTTGAGGGTTTTACAGCAGAAGTTGGAGCAAGTGGAATCTTCTGTCCTACGCACACAACCCTGCCTGTTAAAGTGTCTTTCTATAGTGTTTCAGATGACAATGCTCCCTCTCCATACATGGTAAGGCTCTCACAATCAGCTGAAAATGACTATAGATACAGGTATGGGATCCATAATCCTGAAACCCGTTATCCAGAAAGCTCTGGAATGGCTGTCTCCCATAAACTCCATTATAATCAGATAATCCAAATTTATAGAAATTATTTCCCTTTTCTCTGTAGTAATAAAAACAGTACCTTGTACTTGATCCAAACTAAGCTATGATTAATCCTTATTGGAAGTAAAACCAGCTTATTGGGTTTATTTAATATTTAAATGATTTTCTAGTAAACTTAATATATGAAAGATCCGTTATCCGGAAAACCCCAGTTCCCAAGCATTCTGGAATACAAGTCCCATACCTAACTAAAATCTTCATTTGGTTATTCTGATGTTGGCTGTAGGCTAATAAGTAAAGCGGGCAGGTGGTATAAGCATGCTTGTCAGCCATTTGCACCTGCTTAATGTATCAATCACCCCATGTCTAACTTTGTACTCATTGTACAGAATTATGTGAAGTCTCTGTGGACTTTATAAACTGGTATGTGCTGGTAATATACAGAGTAAAAATTAAGTTATTAATACAGCACTGTTTATGTGCAGAGATAATGATGGCATGCATTTGTATATTTATGGATTTCTTTATTTAAATAGCACTATGTATGCATATACATTATTATTTATTTTGCAATAAAATGTGTTCTGTAATGCCAGTTATAGCTTTGTATCATTCAATATGGGGTAATGATTATTTTTATATAAATACTTCGGGTAAATTCAGGCTGTGTAATATAAATTCACTTCAATTATAAGCTAAATTAGCAGCGTAGCTTAGTTAACTTTAAATATAAAATTAGCTCTTATGCAAAATAGATAACTAAATAATACATTATGGTACAAAAATAATAAAACATTGAGCCATTTTAAAGATATGGTATGTATATTAACTCCAGATTCTTGAATTAACACTGCTGCTGGCCCATGCCTTCTCTATAAGCAGTCATAAGGCATGTCTCCACTGTGATATGATTTGTAGACAAATCCTCCAACTACTGTAGTAATCTGGCATCTGATTTAATGGTAGCCAATGGGTGAACCTCCACAATATCCAACTAATCAGCCTATGGACCAATCACAACACTGCAACACTGGCCACATGCTCAGACCAAACCTAATTTTTATTTTTTCAGTTGAAATTCAAAAAGAGCTTCAGCTCCTCTTCACTGTCCCATCTGCTCATGCACCAGCTGACATAGTGTATCAACTGACTGTTTAGAAGGACAATCTGTTAAAATGGCCCCCAGTCTGGTATATCTGTTGAGCTGGTCAGAATGCATGGTAGAAATAAAGCAAAGCTTAGCATGTATGACACTCCAAAACCTAGTTAACTCATAGCCCAGCCCTGATAATGCCTTGTCTCCTGAGGGACCCCCCATTAAAGAAAATGCTGCCCCCAAGGGTTAAAATTCAAAGTCCAGGTATTAATAATTATGTTTTGTATGCCAATAAATGATCTTATATGTATTTGTTTCTTGTTGTTAGGGTAATATTGCACTGGAGTCTCTTGGTAAGAGAGGTTATCGCATACCTCCTTTTGGAACCATACAAGTGGTGGGTACACTTCTTTCTGCATTACAGATTAATGTATTGATAGGGATTAGCTACTAACTGAAATTTAGGGGACTGTTTGTCAATTTGTGCATAATGTTTTACACAATAAAGGTATGTAAACAAACTGGTAAAAAAAACCTGTGAAAATGATGTAAGGTACTTTACTCTTAATTGACATTAAAATTATACTACACCATAGCTTTAAGATAATGGGATCAAGGGAAAGAAAAAATTGTAATGTTAGTATCCATGCAAATGGACTCCAGATTTTTATTACTTTTCCTAATTGTTAGGAAAACACTGAATCCATAATTTTTGGTTGAAATTGTGCTGTTCAGTTTTTTTTCCAAAGCTTTTAGATCTGTCTAAATCTGAATCCTATAGTGATTCAGCTAAATCCTAGATTCATTCATCGTTACTAATTGCTGCCTGTGTCTTAGGTTTACAGATAAGGAGGTGATCAGCATACACGGCTTTAAATAACACCTCCTACAGTTACGTTGAAGTAACAAGGAGGTGGGTTCTAGTGGAAACTGACACTTCTCTTTGGTTTCACTGTTCAGCATACAGTAGATATAAATAATTCTGCATAGAGAACAATATTTTATTTATTAATGTGTTCATTGTTTACATTACAGTTCTCCCATTTCCAAATTAAAACTGTAAATCATTTTCCTGATGAAATGTCTCCAAAACCTTTGAATACCCTTGTTTTGTTCAGCAAGAAAACCATGCGGCTGCTATAAAATCTAAATACGGTCTTCAAAAATATTGTAGTAACTTTCCCCAATTCAGTGCTCAATGTTTGTAACAACATAACCAAATACAGATGGTAATGGACAATGTGGGCAGGAAAGACAGGAATGTACCACTGACAAGAGAACGTGGGTGGTGTGAAATTGACATTTAGAGGCAAACCTCACTGGTGGTGTCAACCATAGTAGATCTTTGTCCGATGTGGCCATCTATGTGCTAAGCCTCTGCAGGCTGATCCAATCATTTTGTATATCATATATACTGGATTCTGCTCATTTACCATTGGTCCTGGAAGTTCTTCCTGAAAGTTACATTTTCTCTAGACCAATTTAAAATGTTTCTGTATATGTCAGTGCCATAGGCCACAAGAAGCTCGGTTTTTATTCTGCTGTTTCCTTTGTTGAAGTAGCCCCAAAATCTTTTAAATTGTTTTATTCTCAGACCTTATTTAATCCAAACAAAACTGTGGTGAAGATGTTTGTAGTGAAATATGACCTGAGAGACATGCCAGCCAATCATCAGACATTCCTGCGGCAGAGGACATTTTCTGTTCCTGTAAGGCGAGAAACCAAGCGAGCAGTCGGTCTGAAGATTGAAGACAGGACATTACGCTACCTCATTCACCTGAGGTATTTTGCCTCCTTTTTTTAATTGTAAATATAGAGAAAATACAGTTTTTGCGTTTGTACTGGGGCCCATAATGCCCCAGATTCAAACCTAGGACCTCAGCACTGCAAGGCAGCAATGCCCACCACCCATGCATTTCTTTAGTGTTGTTTTTATGCTAAACATTGTACAAAACCCATGAAAGATTACCCCAAGATTTGAGGAAAACACACATTAAGCAGCAGATTTCTTGGTGTGGGCATTACAGTTTAGGTACATTTGTTCTCACTACATCCTAGTTTGTAATACATGTAAAGATATCAATTCAGGTTGAGTGATTGGGTTTTGTTCAATTTAATCTAATATCATATTATTTCCATTACAGGACAGATAAATTGTTGTGCTAGTAGTGTACTGCCATTACTTTTCCTCCTGCGAGACACAGGTCTTTCTCAGGAAAATAGGATGTGTCTATGTACTATAGTAGGCTTTTTTTTCCATTAGGGCAACAGTAAGCCCACAAGTACCCCTGGAGCTGCCTCTATCACTCGATACAGGGAGGAGATCCTCTGTATGTTGCTCTCATAATATAAAAATGGGATGGAGCATGTGATGATAAAAAATTATATACCAAAATAAGAGAAATAGGATTATGTGATACGTGCTGATAAAAATCATATCCCTTGCAATTAGCCTGAATGCATTTAGCTCTTTTATTTATGAAATACCAGTAAATGTTAGATCTACTACAGGTTGTGGGTTATAGTTGCATGCACACTTTTTTTCTCTAATGGGCAGATTAGAGTTTTCTTATGGCCAAAACTGTCAAATTCGACTAGGGAATTGTTAAAATTCGATTTGAGTTTTTTTTTTTTTAATTCAAATTTGATTTTCGAGATTTATCATACTCTGGCACTTTAAGAACTCTAATTTGACGATTCACCACCTAAAAGCTGCCGAAATGCTGTTGTAGTCAATGGAAGACGTCCTGGGATCAATTTGGAGTTGTTTGCAGCCTTTCTGACAAGTTTTTTTCAGAAAAAAATAAGAGTTTTTAAAACTCAAACCAAGTTTTAAAACTATAATCGAGTTTTCGGGCCGATCCTATCCACCCGAGTTTTGAAAATTCTATTTTTTAGATTGGACAAATTTCTAGTTTAAAAAAAACTCCCATGAATTTGAAATTCGACCCTTGATAAATCTGCCCCTAAGAGTCTAATATTTTCTTAGGCCATTTCACTTTATTGTTAAGGAATTATAAGGTTTCTTAACAATAAAGTTATGTATATGTTATTGCCATGGGCCACAAGAAGCTAGGTTAGAGGGATTTTATGCTGACTTTTATTCAACAGTAGGTTATTTTCATATCAATTGCAATTTTATAATGAATTGTGAGGTTAACGAAGAAGGTCTGTGTGTAAGATGTAAGCAGTATATTACATAGAGTTTTAGATGACCTTAAAGGCTAATGGAGAGAGAATATTTAAAGTAGTGTTTTTAGTTAATAACGTCAATGATCCTTTAAAGAGGTCGTCTCTCTAATTCAGTAAATGAATACATATATATTAGACACAAAGCCATTATAAAGGGCTTAAAGGAATACCAGAATGAAGCTTTTAATGTCCCAACTAGATGGACTGTTTTTTTGTTTATGAAACAATGCATCGCTTAATAGCTGTACATTATTTTTTATACTTATTTTTTTAGCAATAATATCAGAAAGAGAATAGTGTCAGTGTATCCAGTGTATAACAGTAGTTGTCAGAGCTGCACAAATGCACACTTGTGTTTATGGTTTATAGTTTGTAATGCCATTCATGAACTGCCATTTAGATCCCTTTTAGCAAATCTAATATTTTATTTGTTTGGGTTACCATATTAACCAGATGCCATGCAGAGCTTTCTCTATTCTAAGACATCAAAACTCTGTCCCTAACCAGAAAACAGAGCTAATATTGGAATTCAATGAATTTCTTCTAGGGTTTATAAACATAGAGCATATAGTCGCCTAGTTGGGTTATTTCATTTGCTCTATTTGGATTATGGAGTCTCTTTCCAGGCTATGAGCAGACTTTCAAGACTGTTCATGCTGTTATTTTACCTGCAAGTTTCCTGTTTATCCACTTTTGACTGGCAACTCCCTGATGATGCCATGAATCTCCTGATCCTGTTGGCCATTTACTTACTTGTCCTCTCATTATAACGCTACTGGACAGCTTTAAGAGGAGATTAATGTATTGATAATGAACCACAACATAATGGAGGTCTGCTGAGAATCCGCAGTTAAAAAAGGCAGGGTGAATTATACAACAGGAAAATAATTATACATTTACCACTTATTTCTGTGAGTTCTAATTCATTTTAGTGCTCATTTAAGAATATTCACTGTACTCTAAAAGTGAGATTTTTTTATCGTACTTTAAGGTTCCAGAGTTCCAAGTCTGGTAAGATCTACCTCCACAGTGACGTGCGACTTCTCTTCTCCAGAAAGTCAATGGAAGTTGACAGCGGTGCAGCATATGAGTTGAAATCTTACATAGAAACTCCAACAAACCCTCAGTATTCACCCAGATGCTGATGGAATGGCAGAAGAGAGAATCTTTTGGCTCTGGAATAAAACTCGCTTGATTATAAGGTGCAGAGAGAAGCTGAGACTGTGGCCTGAAGGAAAGTAACTCGTACAACAATGGACCAGCTCCAGATATTTTCTTAAATGAACTTCCCTGTATTTAATGTAGACTGGAAATAAAAAGTGCTAGTCCATTTTTTTCTACTCTGTAATACCACTTGATTGGTTGTGTGCTGCATTATCGATTCTTCCTGTTAGTTTAGTGTTTACACATTTTATTTTATTTTCTTTATTTAATATTTAATGTTTCATTTACTGCGCAAGTGATTGTTTGCCTCGGTGTTCTAATGTAGCACAACGTCTATGTAAAATTATACAATGTATTTTTGACAATAATATTAAAATCTAAAATATATTCAAGTCTCTTATCGGGTGTGCCTGTATTTCACACGATTGCCAGAATGCCACAACTAACTTTTTAACAGTCAAAATAGAAAAAATCCGCTCCAAAACTCACTCCGCATGTTGCACTCCTCAAAATAGCTCCACTTGCTTCCCGGGTGCTCAGCCACCAGCGTTCCAACTGTACATAGACCCCATTCAAAGCATAAAAAAGCTGGCACTCTGGATAAAAAGGGAGGTGGTTTATTACAACAGGTCACAGACCAGTATCACCTAACGCATTTCGGGAGGAACTTCCTTAATCATAGGCTTATAAATTATCAGATGTTAAGGAAAGATCCAGAAAAGACAGTTTGTTTCAATACACACGTGTAGAGCTGAATCGTCAGATATACAGGATGAAACAATAGAATTTTACCTGTATCTGACGATTCAGCACTAACAATGGCCGATGTTTGGGTGCCTCCAAAGGCACACAATCAAAATTTTCCGTCCAGCCCGATCGACGAGTGGACCGTTATCCAAGTCTTATATTGGTTGGCTCTCTTCCCACCATACAGGCACCGAATATCTGCCTTAAATAGGCCATACAACAGCGACCTCTACTGGCTGGTATACATTTTACAAAGTTGTGTATATGTTTGGTCACAATGTAGAAAACACAATTTATTAGTATACACATTAAAAACAAATTAAAGCAGTTAAATACAAAATCTCAATATATATAGCTTGATTTGTGAAGATGAAAAGTGCCTAGAAGGGACTTTTAGTAACTTCACATTTTCTAGAGTGCGGGGAGATCCAAGAGTGCTACCTTTTTATGTTTTGAATGGGAACTAACTTAGGGGCACATTTATCAAGGATGGAATTTTGAGGGTTAATAAACCCTAGAATTTAAATCCTTCGAATATCGAATTCGAAGGATTTAGCGCAAATGCTTTGAACGATCGAAGTAAAAATCGTTCGATTGAACGATAAAATCCTTTGCATCGAACGATTTTAAGCAATCGAACGTTTTTAAGCGATCAATCAAAGGATTTTTATTCGATCAAAAAATTGTTAGAAAAGTGCTGGGGAAGGTCCCCATAGGCTAACATTGAATCTCGGTAGGTTTAAAGTGGCGAAGTATGAAGTCGAAGTATTTTGTAAAGAGACATTACTTTGACTATCAAATGGTCGAATAATCAAATGATTTTTACTTTGAATCATTCTATTCGATCGAATTTGACCCATTCGATGGTCGAAGTACCCAAAAACATACTTTGAAATCCGAATTTTTTATCATTCGAATCCTTCACTCGAGCTTAGTAAATGTGCCCCTTAACCTTCATAAGAGGTGAACATGTACTTCTATAAGTTTGTATCAAGTCCATAAATAGATTTTTATTCCACTATAACTATACAAGTTTGAAAAGTATTTCTGCATTAAGATCAACTTGCAGTTGCTGTGGAAAAGGGGATTCAGACATTACCGCCCTGCTGAGGAGTTTCTGTACTTGTTACTGCATTCACCGGACATTGACCGGAAGTCAAGGATTCTGCTGGCAAATCCAGGTCCCACTTTGTTCTTCTTAAAGGAGAACTAAAGCTTAACCAAAGAAGTAGGCTTGAAATGTTGTACATTATGTTTTGGGGTTTTCTGTACCAGCCCAAGGCAACCACAACCCTTTAGCAATAAAGATATGTGCCTCTGAAGATGCCCCAGTAGCTCCCCACCTTCTTTTCTGCTGATTCACTGCACATGTTCTGTGCTGCTGTCACTTACTGAGCTTAGGGACCAACTCACAATCTACAGTACACATAGAATATAAATGTCACAATATAAGGCTGATTAGTAATTAATACAGGTAATTACTACATGGCAGCACAGAAACCAGTGTAATTAGCATCAGAATTTAATAATCAGCCCTTTAACACCAGCTTATATTACAGATCAACCTCCTTTTCTGCTTGATAATTTGCGACGGCCCCTAAGCTTAGCTTCTCAACAGCTGCTCAGAGCCCACTGAGCATGTGAGTGTCACAGACACTTTCCAAGATGGTGACCCCCCTGTGACAAGTATGAAGTCCTGGATCATTGCTGCTATTGACAAGCTGAAACTTTAGGTTGGTGCAATAAGTTCAGTTTATAACATATGGCATTTTTAACCATATTAATTTTTAGAGTTTAGTTCTCCTTTAAACTGGTGCATGCCAGAACATGGAACGCAATAGTACACTTGAGTCATTCTTGTAAACTATGGTCGCTATGACAATCAATAGGATAGATGCAGAGACTTGGCAGCATGGTATGTCCTCTAAATATGTAATATCATTCCTTATATGTTCCTATCCACATTATTAGCATGCATCTTACTCCTGTATTTGATATGCTCAGGTTAACAACTGGTCCCATCTTTATGCACTTTGAAGCTACTATGAAATGATGTAGTAAATTACTAATGCTGCTAGAGCATACCTCCCAACTGTTCTGTTTTTCAAGGGAAAGCCCCAATTTTGACAGCTCAGCCCTCAGTCCCAGGTTTGTTACTGAAATGTCCAGACTTTCTTTTTGATCTCCTGCACTGAATAGCCTTAAATAGATACAAAGTTTCTAACTTAATTGGCTTTTGGCAGAGAGCCCAGGACAGCACTTAGATACTTTTGTAACAATTTAAAATAAGCAAAAAAGCAAGTGTAGCAATTTAAGATAAGCAGGACTCCTGGGGAAACTGTGACTTGCAGCTTAAAGGGGTTTTTCACCTTCAATGTCCAAATCTTATGAAACCACTAAAAATGCTCTCATTGTGTTAGAAACCCAATTTTCCATCAAAAAATTAAAAAGGTCATTGTAAAAGCTAGTTTATATACCATTTAAATCTGTCCTTCTCCTGTCTCTCTGATCAGTTTTCTGAAGGATGGGAGTGGCCTGTTTCTGCACTTCCAATATGATTACATCATCACTCTCAGGCTTTGCCCTTACTTGGTTCTTATTGGACATTGATACTGCCCTCCCCTTGTAATTCATTGGTTGCTTGTGCGCTTGTAAGCAGTCACATAAATTCAAAGGCCATTGGTTAATTTCTCCCTTGCATTGGTTGCTATCTTGTGTGCATTACTTGAGAGTCTCACATAGGTAAAAAGACCCAGCATATCCCAAATCTAACACATTTTTACAATGCAAATAAGCAAATACATTAATGGACATGTAAACTCTATAAACCCTTACCATGTCATTAAATTGGGCACATATTCCCCCCACACAATGCATCATTGTCTGTATTTATCCCCTCCATTAGTCTGCACTGTAGTGTTTTCCTGAATGCAAGATCTGCTTCAACCAGGCGGATATTTTCTATCAGCTACATCATCATTTATTTTTGTATATCCAGCCACGCCTGATGACCTTGCTCGGAAGTTTTGTTTTGTAATGTAACTTTATTAAGTATATGCATAATCCCACTCACTCATATGCATAATCTCACTCATATACATAATCCCACTCATACATGTAATCCCACTCACTCATATGCATACTCCCACTCATACATATGCATAATCAAACTCACTTATATACATAATCCCACTCATGCATGTATTCCCACTCACTCATACATGTAATCCCACTGTCACGGTCGGCACTCAACACCAGAACAAATGCCAAGCACCCTGGTCTCGGCTCGTGCTTCACCTGTAGTGTGACCGCCGCTGGCCTCGGGAGGAGCCCTCAGCTACTTAAATGCCACCAGGACTTAAACGAGAGGTGCAAGGCTAGAGGTTCTGGATAGACAAAGGGGCACGACTGTTAGCTAGAATCTTTAGACCGAGGGTCACGGTATAAAACAGGAAACCGGGACGAGAACAGGCCGGGTCGCGGCAGGCAGATGTAAAGCATAATCAGGCAGGCAAGGGTCAAAACCGGGAACAAGATCCTATCACGGGCAAGGTCCTGTGGCTATAATAAGCCTTTTATAGTTTCAAATATCGAGGAGGAGGCACGGGCACGCCCTTAGGGCTCAAAGATGGCGCTTGACAAGGAGCGGCATTTTCTGACACTGCCAGAATATACAGTGTGTGTGCTTGGCAAACAAAGTGTTAAAGTACAGGGCTCCACTGAGAACTGCAGGTAGTACGGTATTCTTTGGGGGAAGCAGGTCTGTGCACTTTGCTTTGGAGTGCAGAGATTTGCTGCAATTTTTAGTGCAGAGAAGGATGCAATTGCAAAACACAAAAGTGACCATGTTTTTTGCATGCACAGTACATAATGCTCCTGCAATGTATCTACTGCAAATGCACCAGATTAGAACAGGGGGCACTTGGGAGGAAGAATGAGAATGGTGGTGTAGTACCTATCCTTACACAGTAACCTTGGGCTATAGTGTACAAGGCCAGTATATGTAATGGGCAAAGTATATGTGTGCACATTTTATCCTGTTAGCTGTCAAAACAGCAAGTGGATCAGATGCATGTGGATGTGCATGCTTATTGGGGTTTTTCAGTCTGATTTAATTACAAGACACTTTTCTCCTTGCCCGCAGGCTATACATAGCAGGTTAGAGGTTATAGTAGAATAACTTGACGATCTTTAGATAATTAAATCATTGAGATGTACAAGCAAATGATGCTGCTAACATTTGCCCATATATCACAATCTCTGGAAGGTAATTTGATATATTTGGGGTGATTTAACTTACACTCCCCAAAAACATCCCTTAGGGCTCTTACTTATGGGCATTTTATGTGATTTGCATTTTGGCTATTTATGTGCATTTTTAAAAGCAACTAATGGCTCTTCTTCAAGCGCAGTAAACCTTCACTCCAGTGCGTTCAGTCATTGCAGCACAGACAGAAACACACACATCTCTTTTACATGACCCCCGTACTGACACAGGCCCATGTAAGTGCCAAACACAGAATGTTGCATTCCAGCTGCATTCAGAGCTTACATGTGTCTGTGTCAGTATGGGAAAGAAAATGCAGCATGTGGCATCTTGATGAAACACTCAAACCTGCAAATCAAATGCATAAAATAATACCCCTGTGTATGAGACCTAGGAGTGAATGTTCTCTAATTAGTCATACTTTTGGTTTGGTATATATCAGGGGTAGGCAACCCGCGGCTCCGGAGCCTTATGCGGCTCTTCATCCTGCTTGCTGTGGCTCAGTCTTGCGGCTTTGCCTGTCACATTGTCTATAGAGCCCTCGCACCTGCTGGCAGCTTCTTGAGTGTGCGACCATGGTATGCTAACCGTTAGCTTACCTGCTGTCACACACTCAAGATGCTGCCAGCAGGTGCGAGGCCTGTATAGACATCCCAGGCAAGACCGAGCCGCAGCAAGAGGATTCATTATGGTCCTTACTGCGGTCACACACTCAAAACAAGAGAGAAGCCTCTAGAGTCCAGCTTCAGCATATGCGAGGGCTATAGACGTGGATGTGACTACACATGCACACTGCATATTTGTTTGTTGTATTCTGTTGTTGTAACAGTTAAAAAAAACTTTTAAAAGTTTATAAACTGTGTTATGTTTTGCGGCTCCAGACGATTTTTCTTTAGTGGAAGAGGGGGCAAAATGGCTCTTTTGATAGTAAAGGTTGCTGACCCCTGGTATATATTATAGTAAAGCCCAAACACACAGAGATTTGTTGCCTGTGGTAAATCTATCCTGCCACATGCCTAAAATACAGCAGCAATCCAAATGAATCCCAGTAACATTGCCTTCTTTTCCTGATATTAAGCTGGATAACCGCTATGATGTTTTGGCAAGGAGAAAGCATTTTAAAGAAATTTCTTGCCCATAGTAAACATGAACTACAGGTATGGGATGCATAATTCAGAAACCCATTATCCAGAAAGATCAGAATCACAGAAAGATGGTCTCTCACAGACTATTCTATCCAAATTTTTAAAAATGATTTCCTTTTTCTCTGTACAGGTATGGGATCCGTTATCTGGAAACCTGTTATCCAGAAAGCTCAGAATTACCCAATGGCCATCTCCCATAGACTCCATATTATCCAAATATTCCAAATTTTTAAAAATGGTTTCCTTTTTCTCTGTAATAATAAAACAGTAGCTTGTACTTGATCCCAACAAAGATATAATTAATCCTTACTGGAAGCAGAACCAGCCTATTGGGTTTATTTAAAGTTGAAATGATTCTCTAGTAGACTTAAGGTATGAAGATCCAAATTACGGAAAGATCCGTTATCCAGAAAGCCACAGGTCCCGAACATTCTGGTCCCGTACCTGTAGTAATAAAACAGTAGCTTGTACCACATCAAATCTCCATGTGTGCCAGTACTCAGGGAATTCTGCTTTTGGCCAATATGTAATAGTACCCTACTTTTCAAAACCATAAAAATCCCTGTGGCTGGTATCGTGTGTCGTTTGTGTATATATTAGATTAAATAGCAATTTTATAAAAAGGAAAAAATATATATCACAGGCTATGGGGACTGATTTCTTACAGAAAACAGGTCAGTTTAAGTACTAGCAGCATTGTGTGCATATAAGTGGAATTCTCTTGTACAAGCAAAGGTAGTTCCTCTTGGACAATCATTGATGCACACAGGGCATTATCGGTCTATTAAATCTGACAAACGCGAAATTCACGATTATCCAACAGGCAGTTCTTCTGCTATTGCCTTTTAACATTATTACTTTATATCCTCATATATCAGAAATCCCTTACTGTATGTGAAACTTGAAAAATACCACTGCAAAGTACTTTCCAATTTTCTAATCAAACAAATATATATATATTTTCCTTTATTGACACAGGTACACAGGAGTTGAAGGTTAATAATAAATCCCAGGGCTGCCTGGTATAATGATTATAGAGTAATTAATAAAATAAATCCTCTTACTTCAGCAAATACTGCTAAAATATAATGTATGCGACACAGGCAGAGTTGTGTTTGGAAAGTTAAAGTGCAGTCATTTGAGTATAGAATACAGACAAAATAAGAGCACTCTGCTAAGGTGATGTGCTTGTATTGCTCATTTATTAGTACAGCTTATTGTGCAGAACATTTACTCGACTCTCAAGACTTATTCCCCTCTAGAAAATGGAGCCTGTCAGAAAACTGAGAAAATGTCAGCTGAACCCTGCCTAAAAGTGACTGAGCTCTCCTTCCACATGAGACTATTCACCAGCACTTCTCAAGTACAAGAATTACATTTTCTCCTTACAAACCCCATTATAACATAGCCACCCTCCACACACACAAAATACAGAGTTCTCAGTCACAGATCCCTTCACACAGCAGCTCCCTCCTCTCTCCTTCAAGCCCACACAAGCCTGTGGCCCCCGCACCCTCCTCTTCCCCCCTCTGTCCCAACACACACACAGAGCTAAACATTCACCTCCTTCAAGTCAGCCCTTTCACATAAGAAACTTCTCTGTGCATACATACTAGCACACCAAGTACCACCAGAAGACTTCTCCTCTCCCCATATGCTGGTCCAGCCCCGCCCTACAGAGCAGTGTATATGTCAATTAACCACACTGACTAGGGATGAGAAGGAGACTGACAGGAGAATCAGCCAATCAGAGTTAAGCTTCAGAAACTGCTGCATGTGTGCACTTTATGCGTCTGCTTGGAGTGTGTATGATGTAAAATAAGGAAGTACAACAGTCACTGTAGCGGTTTTGGGGGTCAGCGACCCCCCAACGCGGGCCCATGATGAAAGGGCCCCATCTGCAAAGAGATCCATCTGAAGTGAATATCTCATCAACTGCACATTTTTTGTTAAACATTTATATGGCAAAGCTTGTTATTTTTACATGAACTGTTACATTTTTGAATGTTATATAAAGGTGAACAACCCCTTTAAAGGGCAATTCACCTTCATTAACACAACTGTTATAACAAATAAAAAACACAGAAATGTGTTCAAACTTTCATAACTTGCCAAATTTTGTAAAATGAACATGGTAATTAGAGTGGCCACAATAATGGGCATGGTCCAAAAAATGTTTCCTGCGCTCTGCACAGCAAATCTTTTTGCCCCTCTTTCTATTTCCAAAATGTTGGGAGGTAGGCTAGAGTAAAAATTCTTCTTAGAGACACATGGAATTACAAGGTAAGGCTACTTAGCCATTTTGAAACTATGTAATTCTTTAAGACCTGTGAGATACAGTTTCTACAGACAGCTGGAATGCAGTTGGTCATCCTGTAAACAAGGTTCAGCCTGATAATGCTTCTTATCAATTTGTGAAATAAGACTTCAGCTGATCTTGGAATGGAAGGTCTTGTAATCTACTTGGGCTTTCTGTGAATCACTTGGCCAGTGGCTCATTACCGGTTTGTTATGCCTCTGTAAGAACAAGCAGTCATGAGGGAATATCAGAATTTCAGCTCTTTAAGTTACCAGTAGCAGCTTTTTGCCAACCCTGGTAACCCGCGGGCTACTGCAGCCCCCCTGTAGTTGAAGTTTAAATAAATAAGTAGACTATAAAAATCAAATTGGGAGCAGAATCAGTAAATGTTATAGAAGCGCATATTGGAGACCTCTAGTGACCAAACAGAGGTAAAACTGCAAATACAAAAAACTTTTCTCCAAAATATGCTGATTAGTAAAAAATATATATTTTATTCACATCAATGATTAAAAAACATTAAGAGTATACCCTCTAACGCCTGACGCGTTTCATGCTTACCCAGCACTTAGTCATAGGCAGAATCCCTTAGTCTGCCTATGACTAAGTGCTGGGTAAGCATGAAACGCGTCAGGCGTTAGAGGGTATACTCTTAATGTTTTTTAATCATTGATGTGAATAAAATATATATTTTTTACTAATCAGCATATTTTGGAGAAAAGTTGTTTGTAAATAAATAAGTCACATGGCCAAGTTGCTCTGATCTAAACATCAGCCTGCAGGACCACATACTCTATGAATCATTAGTCAAATAAGTTTTGTCTTGCCCTTATGTGCTGAGCCTGCGTCTCCCAATGCATGTTGGGTAATGTAGTGTTTAACAGTTTGCCAACTTCCATGTAAGACTACAATACCCAGCATGCAATTGGACTGACTTGTGTAGAAGTCGGGAGTTACCAGATTTTGGGCTCTGTACCCCAGTGTTCTGTCCCATTCTCGCATTTTCCAGTGACTTTCCTCAATTTCAGACAAAAAAAAACTTCTGGCCACCCAAATGTCTAGAGGTTGATCTATTTCACCAATATTTATTGAAATTGTATTAGGCCTGATGGGTGGGTCCCCTACCTCCTGGGCCCCCCTCTGTAGTTACACCCCTGTACACTGGCAAATCGGTCCCATTTTGCTTCATGGAAAAAAATGTGAAACTCTGCATAGTGCTGAGTTGTTCTGTAGCTGACACGACAGCATTACCCGCAGACATGTTAGACGACGACTAGCAAACAAACACATGCGCCGCGTCTCCCTGAGGTCAGGGTACTCCTGCCGCCTGCTCCACGCGCGACTTGAGGATTCCCTGCGCATCGTGTGACGTAGGGTAAAGCGTGAAAGTTACGCTGCGGTCTCTCCGCCATCTTTCGGTAGGAGGAGCTTACAGGGAGATCCGGGATAGACAGAGCTGAGAGGCAACGGCGATTCCTCCGCCATGTCTAGAGATAATCAGGAGATCAAGGCCCCGGAGGAAAGCTCTGCGGAAGAACAGAAGGTGAGTGACTTTACTGTTTGTGGACAAGAGGAAGGAATATGTGAGCGACTCAGAAGTTGAAGGCAACGTGCGAGCTCGGTCTCTTTGATTCGTCGGATGAACATGAGCCCACCCTGAGCTCTCGCCTGTGCTGCGTTCCCTTCATATTCACTCATCTGTACTGCCGAGTTTGTAGCCCTGCCCGGCACATGTCTCACTCCTTCTGTACCGTCTTACCCGGCACTGCCTCGAATTCCACGGACCCCACCCTCATTTGTGAAAGGGATCACTGGACTGTCTATTACTTCAAGTACCATCCCTTAAACTTCACTTAGGCCAAGTCACCAGCCCAAGCCTTCACTTATGCCAACGCCATTCCCCCAGAAACCCTCTGTCCTTATGCCAAGCCTCCCCATCTCTTGTATCCGGTTTCCCTTTCCCCCCGTCTCTTGTATCCGGATTCCGTTTCCCCCTGTCACATGTGCTACAGATTCCCTTTCCCCCATCTCTTGTATCCGGATTCCCTTTCCCCCCATCTCTTGTATCCGAATTCCCTTTCCCCCTGTTACATGTGCTACAGATTCCCTTTCCCCCCATCTCTTGTATCCGGATTCCCTTTCCCCCTGTCACATGTGCTACAGATTCCCTTTCCCCCCATCTCTTGTATCCGAATTCCCTTTCCCCCTGTTACATGTGCTACAGATTCCCTTTCCCCCCATCTCTTGTATCCGGATTCCGTTTCCCCCTGTCACATGTGCTACAGATTCCCTTTCCGCTGTCTCTTGTGCCAAGGATCCACCCTTTCTTTTGTGCTAACATCCAGCCTCCTGCCTTCATCCATTGGTTAGCTACTCTTGTGTTCAGGGCCCCACTGCTGCCTCTCACTCAGGTTCATTTCATAATTCTGGCCAGTAACCCATTACAACAAATGAGTGATATTTTTTTCCAGACATCCGAAGGAAGGGCAATTAAAATGCATATGTGATTGCCTTGGGTTATTAATTGGACAGATCTTTCCCAATTTGAGTAAGTGAGCCCCAGTTTCTGATGCACCTCCTGCTTGCCTGGTGTGTCTCCATCTCTCCAGTGTTCACTGATCCACATCACTTCTGTCTCCTGCAGTAATGACACACACATGATTCTTTTTAGGGCACCAAGTGTACCCCAGGATCACATACAGTGTGTCCTAGTCTAAAAGTCTATTGCGAATCTTTTGCCACGGCTTCTTCTACTGTTTTTGTTTTCATCATGTCACCCCTTCTCTCTGTGTGTCATTATTGACATATCTTTCTAGCTTTGTATTGCAGCTCATTCTCCTCACATTATCTATTGAGGCACTATTTAACTTTCTCTGTGCATGTTATGTTCTGGGCCTCCAGTCTATCCAACCTTCATACCTGCACCTGGGATCCCCAGATTATATGTACTTTCTTTGCATATGGAACCAAAGGTTTGCTCATACGTACTCTTAGCATGTTTTGCTCTTGGCCCTCCAGATCACTTTCTGTATCGCTCTGCTGGTGACTTCCAGCCCACGTACTGTTCGATCTATGCCAGGATATTACCTTCGCTTTATGTATCTCCATTGCCATGGTTCTTCGGTTCACCTGCATGCTTTACTTCTTATATATTTACATCGGCTTGAAAAAAGACAAAGTCCATCAAGTTCAACCCCTCCAAATGAAAACCCAGCATCCATACACACCTCTCCATACTTTTACATAAATTCTATATACCCATATCTATACTAACTATAGAGTTTAGTATCACAATAGCCTTTGATATTATGTCTGTCCAATAAATCATCCAAGCCATTCTTAAAGGCATTAACTGATCAGTCATCACAACATCACCGGGAAGTGCATTCCACAACCTCACTGTCCTGACTGTGAAGAACCACCTATGTTGCTTCAAATGAAAGTTCTTTTCTTCTAGTCTGAAGGGGTGGCCTCTGGTACGGTGATCCTTTTATGGGTAAAAAAGTCCCCCGATATTTGTCTATAATGTCCTCTAATGTTAAGTGTAATCATGACACTCTCAAGAATCTTTTTTTTTTTTCCCCAGAGAAAACAACCACAAACTTGACAGTCTACCCTCATAATTAAAGTCTTCCATCCCACTTCTGCTACTAGAGTCACCAGCTCTTACTTCCATCTACCCTTAACTGTTAAAGGACCAGTAAGGGTCTGGGTACACGTTCAGATTAGGGGAGATTAGTTGCTCAGCGACAAATCTCCTCTTCTTCAGGGCGACTAATCTCCCCAAACTGCCTCCAGGCGGTTAAAATGTAAATCGCTGGCAGGATGGCACTCAAGCGCTTTGTTTTCTGAAGTCGCCCGAAGTTTCCTCTTGAGGCCTCTACCCGAAGAAGAGAGATTTGTCACCGGGTGACTAATCTCTCAGAATTTGAGCATGTGCTCTGACCCTAAGGCCATAGTGGGTTTTTTTTTTGTATTTTTGATCATTTTTTTGGTAATGCATATACTATTAGAGAAAAGTTTTAATTTCTTTACTTCTGTAGCCAGCCATGGATGGCATTTGACCTATGTTTTCCCCCATTTTAAGTAACTGTTCTTAATACAATGGTTTATTGGTATGTAAACATTCAACCCTAAAGCAAATGGGCTTATTTTAATCAAAGAAAAAAGTTTTTTGTGGAATAATCAGTCCTTTAAGTTTTTCCTCCTTGCCGATCCCTTTACAGTCTCTCCACTGTTCCAAAACGATTCCAATACACAATATATGAGACCAGCGCCTATGGCAACAGAAGTTAGAAACTAATATAGTGCAGTATATTTAATAAATGAAATGTCACCCGATGTTCATTAACAATTATGTTATGGGTGTCTATTCTCCGCTGTTTCCTTCTTCAGCAGAATTTTTATTACTATTAACAGTTTTTAATAGTGAAATTTCTAGGTTTAAGTTCACAAAACCCCAGTGAGCATCCATCAATGGCTGAATTTTCTACTCCCAAACCAAAAGAGGATCTGATAGCGTATACAATAAGGGCTCCCCTTCCGGTTTCAGCTACACACGTGTCCCCTGACTCCAAGACAGGGAGAGAAGTGGAAAACAAAGGAAAGTGTAATCCTGTTTTATTTAAAATAATAGTTTAAAATCAAATGCACTCACGTTTTCACTATAAAAACAATAGCATGTAGTCCATATAGGGCGCTGTATTTTCTTGGAGTGGCGCTGCCGGCTTTCTTCGCTGTTCACTCCGTGGTACTTTCTGCAACCCTTGGAAGAAATGTCCTTCTCACCTATTATTATTTTAATCACCAATGCCATTAACTGTCCTGCACCGAAACACTTGGGTCCTTCTGCTACACGTGTATCAAACAGGGTGCTTTTTATTCAATAATATTAGAAGCTGTGACAGCTGTGAAATTGTGAACACCATAATCTTCCAGCAGATGGAAGTGGAGGTCAGAAACAGCATGTGTGTCATTAGGCTTATTATACATGTAGTGCTTGATACACCAGCAGAAATGCCCAGTTACCTTACACTCCCCATTCATCAAAATGGTAACTGTTATTTTGGGGCCAGATCAGTTGATGGTGACATGGGTTGCTGTTTGTGAAATCCCAATAATAATGTAGAATTATTGGTTGCATGGGTCATAATATAATGGCACTGATACAAAAATCGGAAGTGTAAACTAAATGGAAGATTTGCCATCAGACACGAAACATCTGTTGGATACAAACACTGCATGCTGCGTTTTCATCCGGTGAGAGAAAATCTGATGGTGTTGACTTTCTTTCTTTCTTTCTTTCTTTCTTTCTTTCTTTCTTTCTTTCTTTCTTTCTTTCTTTCTCTTTCTTTCTTTCTCTTTCTTTCTTTCTCTTTCTTTCTTTCTCTTTCTTTCTTTCTCTTTCTTTCTTTCTCTTTCTTTCTCTTTCTTTCTCTTTCTTTCTCTCTTTCTCTCTCTTTCTTTCTTTCTCTTTCTTTCTCTCTCTTTCTTTCTTTCATTCTTTCTCTTTCTTTCTATTGAAATCCGTTGGATGTAGATGCATCAACAAGCAACACCATCTGACTTTGCATTATAGCTATGGGAATCCAATCGTGTAGGATTCAACATAATCTTGCAGTGTTGTACGGCAAGATTATATAAAATCTAATCAAAATAACCAGTGTAGTTTATTTAGCCCTTAAACTTTGGAAGATTGAATGTGTACCCTAAGGATCCAGCTGGGCATAATTACATTAAAGGGGCTGTTCACCTTCCAAACACTTTTTTTCAGTTGAGTTATTTTCAGATTGTTCACCATAAATGAAGACTTATTTTCAATTGCTTTCCATTTTTTTTTTTTTTTTACCATTTTCCCAAAAGTTAAGTTTAATGTTCAGATTTCAGTCTGGCAGCTCAGTGATCCAGGAGAATTCTGAACTGCTAGAATTTGATACAATTAATTGATACAATTAGTTGATACATTTCTCGGCAGTATCTGTGGCATATTATCAACTATTGTATCAATTCTTACAGTTGCCTTTATGAAAACTCAGGGATTCTGTTCAGCAGGGACAAATAACAAATGTATCAACTAAATGTATCAATTTAAAACAGTTACAGCAGGAATGCCCATACTTTACTAATGTGAGGTCTACTTTTAGTGATGTTGTCTCTTTATGATCTACATCCATATAATCATTGTTAGCATTCTGTTCCATATAAAACATTACTTAAATATTGATTTATGAGAGAATTTATATTGCTATATTTAACAACTATTTCTTATGTAACCTTAATGTAATAAATATCTGAATGAAAAGCGTGAAACAGGAGGATGATAAAGACAAGCTGTTTGTTGACAGTGTTGAGATCTATTGATCACCAGCTACAGGTCTACTGGTAGATCCCGATCTACCTTTTGGGCACCCCAGAGTTACAGTGTCACTGACCCCCCCCCCGAGCTGCTTCAGCAGGTGAAAAGTTAAACTTTAACACTTACATTTTTGAGAGAGAGAGAGAGTGTGTGTGTGTGTGTGTGTGTGTTCAGGCTGTGGTGCACTCCAATCCAGCAAGTGAATTGTAAGCTCTTTTAACACACTATGTACCAGATAAGCTCATTTAAATGCTATATTTTTGCCTATCTGTCATGACTGTATTTAAAATTACATCTCCGTTAGCTTAGAAATGTTGATAGCCCATCCACTAAACTTTGCACTTGGATTGCAGTATGGTAAAATATGGTAGGGGAACACTAATTATTACAGCGAAGCTGTTTGTCACAATTGATGATAAACTGATTATTGTATTGACTAGATGGCTCACTTTGAAAATGCTAACACATGATGCTCAATTGACCCTAAAATATCTCAGTATATACTGTAATTAGTTATGGTTCTGATTTGCTTATTATTTCTTTACATAAAATATGGAAACCCAGTTGCCAGTTTGTTTGAATGAAATTCTTGATACATGTCCCAGTGGTACATGGACTATGAATAAATCCTGTCTCTGTTCCATATGTTTTCATCACTTCTGAAATTAATAGTCATTCCCTGAGGTCCATTGTCTCAGCATCTTAATGGTATCAATATGCGAAGGGGTGTTTCCTGCACTACAGGTCTTATCGTTCCTCCATTAAAGGAGACATATAGGATACATGAAAAACTCCCCAATCTTGTAGACCATGATGAATAAAATGCCCCCTTTATTGAATCGTCCATTAGATCTGGTACAGTCCCTGTCTCTGTTTCAAATGAGAGGTAGGCGTGTTCTATTGTTCCCTTCCAGCAGGAAGTGGAACAGATGGGCTGGGCTAGTAGGGGTTTGGGGTAAAATTTCAATAAATCAGACTGAAATACAACTTTTTAAAGTACATTCCTTCTATATTTAAAAGAGTATAATGAGCTGGCAGATTCATATTTTTTTGCGCAATATGTTCCCTTTAAGCATAAAACAAGCTTTTCTATGTCTATCTTGACTTTCCCATGCACCTGTTCCTTGTGGTTTCTGCTATAGTGTCACCCAAAAGTATTACTTCTCATTAGTGAAGACATTAGCACTTTGGGAGTATTCTTTTATTACTGACCAGTGCAAATGCATCTGTTTGCATTGTAAAATCCTGCCTTGTATATTTTTAAATTCCACCTTTCTGGATTCTGTTGCCAGCCTGTCTGTGCTTGGCACTGCCCCTATAATTCAATCTGTATTTCCAGGGCTTTCATGGTGCAAATACTGGGTACTCTGAAACAGCTAATACTGTTAGTTACTTATTCTTAGAATAACACAGTATTTTTTATGTTTAAAGGAAATGGATGACAAAGTAACCAGTCCGGAGAAGGCAGAAGAGATCAAGTTAAAATCAAGGTATCCTAACATTGGTCCCAAACCTGGAGGCTCTGATTTCTTGAGAAAGCGACTTCAAAAAGGTGTAAGTAAAAGATAAAATTCCATCTTGCAACTCTCTGCAACACAGAACCTTCAGCACACCAGACAGAGCTATGCACACACTAGAAAAGTTGTCTTCCCCTATAGTGAATATAAATCACTCTCTTTGTACTGTTAAATGGATTTCAATTTCTCCATTTGTAGTGACATAACTGAGCAATGAAAAGAAAATGGCATCGGAATCCTTTATTTGCTTTCCTGTGCTAGAGTTCAGCTTCTGCTCAAGATACCACTATATGGAAAAAGTGCTAGGGTGGCACAATAACTGATTTCTTGTGCACTTTTCCAAAATTGCTATTTGCAAGAGTTCTGTGAAGTAGTCATCAGGCAAATTTAAGCTCCGGCTAAATTGAGACCGGTTTATCATACTATACATTTAAAACAAACTAATTTGTTATGCAGATGACAGATCTAAATGAGTCCTGCTTGCGTCTTTGCAGTTCCATTATGACCCTATATTAAACAACATGATGCCAAATATTTAAATACACATGTGGCAACTACTATTAATTGAAAAACTCAGTGTAGTTTTAAATCTAGTTTTGTTGTTGCCACTTAAAGGCACTTATTGATTTTCTGCAGTGGATGTTGCAGTATACACAGTGTTGTTTGTGTGCTCTTGATTTGCAGCAAACAAAGCAACCATTTTCCTCCTTAACAGATGAGACACAACTCCAATAAAGCAGCTTTCATAAGTACTCCTTGCTAGCTGCTTGGCCTATGCTTAATCACGTGTTGACAGTTTGTTCATTTGCAACTGACAGTTTTTTTCACATGTAATTAGGAATGGGCTCAAACACCATAGTTAATGCTGACAATTATTTTCTTCAATGAACATCAAGAAAATAAGGAATCATTTATAAACAGTAATTTGGCTGACCAGACTCTTATGTGAGGACTTCCCCACAGTAAGAGACAACTAAGGAAAACTGCGCTGGCAGATAAATTCTCCCAGCATGGTTTACTTGGCCAACCTGAATCTCTCATTTGCATAGCACTCCTTGTGATCTTTTTATGAGGCGACTGGTGTGGCCTTTGCAATGCCATCTATTTGTCACTATATGAAACAATATCAGATCACCAGTTTCTGCTTTGTTCAATGCACTGCCCTTAACCTAGGGATAATGTTCTAAATCAGGAGTGCCCATTCTTTGCTAATGTAAAGTCTTTTAATGATATTGCCCCATTAGAATCTACATCCATAAAAGTATTGTTAGCATTCTGCTCTATGGCAGAATATTATTTAATTGTTGATTTATGAGAAAAAAAAAAGCAACATTTGGGGGCCCATTTACTTAGCTCGAGTGAAGGAATAGAGGAAAAAAACTTTGAATTTCAAATGTTTTTTTTGGCTACTTCGACCTTCGAATCGAACGTTTCGAACTAAAATAGTTTGACTATTCGACCATTCGATAGTAGAAGTACTGTCTCTTTAAGAAAAAACTTCGACCCCCTAGTTCGCCACCTAAAAGCTACCGAAGTCAATGTTGCTATCTTTTTTTTGGTCGAAACAAAAAGCGTTCGAACGATTCAAGGGATTTAATCGTTCGATTGAACGATTTTTCGTTCAATCGAGCGTATAGCGCTAAGCGATATTCGAAGTCGAAGGATTTAACTTCGACAGTCGAATATCGAGGGTTAATTAACCCTCAATATTCGACCTTAAGTAAATTTGCCCCTTAATAATCATTTATGAGAACTTTTCTCATGTAACCTTAATATCAATATCTGAATGAAAAAACATGAAACAGGAGGGTGATATAGACAAGCTGTTTGTTGACATTGTCGTGAGATCTACTGATCACCAGCTACAGTTCTACTGGTAGATCCCAATCTACCTTTTGGACACACCTGTTCTAAATACACCAGGTTTTGAGGCAGATTTGGACAGTGCTTTACTAGATCCCAAAGGAGCTATTCTCAAAGTATTTATAATACCTGACGTCCGCAACATACATCATTTTGGTCATAGCAAATATTTGATGTGAAAAGTGAATTCCTCTGCAAATTTCTCTAAAGCTTTCAGTGATCATTGGCCAAGCTTACTTGCTTCCTTCTTACTGATTTCCTACTTAGATAATCCTCTGCTTTCTCGCCCACAAAATTGCTTTCTGACTTGTATGAAAGGCAGCATAACATTTAAGAGTGTAGATGCGTTGTGTTAGTAAGAATTCCTTAAAGGGCTACAAACATGTTTTTTTTTTCAAAACGCATCAGTTAATAGTGCTGCTCCAGCATAATTCTGAACTGAAATACATTTTTCAAAATGGCAAACAGATTTTTTTATATTCAATTTTGAACTCTGACATGGGGCTAGACACATTGTCTGTTTCCCAGCTGCCCCCAGTCATGTGACTTGTGCTCTGATAAACTTCAGTCATTCTTTACTGCTGTACTGCAAGTTGGAGTGATATCACCCCCCCCCCCTGCAGCCTAGCAAAAGAACAATGGGAAGATAACCAGATAGCAGCTCCCTAACACAAGATAACAGCTGCCTGGTAGATCTAGGAACAACACTTCATAGTAAAAGCCAAGTCCCACTGCGACTGATTCAGTTACATTAAGTAGAAGAAATAACAGCCTGCCAGAAAGTAGTTCCATCCTAAAGCTGGCCATAGACGCAAAGATCTGATCGTACGAATCGAGGATTCGTACGATTTTCGGAACGTGTGTGGAGAGTCCTGACAATTTTCGTCTGGCGGAGATCGGTCGTTTGGTCGATCGGACAGGTTAGAAAATTTCTGTCGGCTGCCGATAATATCGCTGCATGTATTGCCGATCATATGATTTTCAGTGGTAGACTGTCACTAGCTTTGGTTGGACATAGATATTGTACGATTGCTGTCAGGGGCAGAACATTGCTGATCTGTTCTTTAACTAATCTGACTGGTAAGACTTTGATCTGAATGGTTAGTGGCGGGTCGGGAGATGGGAAAGTCTGATCGCACGATGATTCGTACGATTGGATCTTTGCATCTATGGCCAGCTTAAGTTCAGGCACAAGTCACATGACTGGGGGCAGCTGGGAAACTCACAATATGTCTAGCTCCATTTCAGATTTCAAAATTGAAAATAGAAAAATCTGTTTGCTCTTTTGAGAACTGAATTTCAATGCAGAATTCTGCTGGAGTAGCACTGTTAAAGTGGTGATTCACCTTTAAGGTAACTTTTATTATGTTATAGAATGGTCAATTCGAAGCAACTTTTCAATTGGTTTTCATTGTTTATTTTTTTTTATAGGTTTTTGCCTTTTTCTTCTGACTCTGCAGCTTTCAAATTCACATTGCTGACTTCCTTCTAAAAAAAACAAATGTTCAGCGAGACTACAAATTTGTTACTTTTTATTACTGATCCTTCTATTCAGGCCTTTCATATTCATATTCCAGTCTCTTATTCAAAGCAATGCATGGTTGCTAGGGTAATTTGGACCCTAGTTACCAGATTGTTTAAGATGCAAATTCAAGAGCTCCTGAATAAAAAGTCATACTAAAAGTTAATTTAAAGGAGAACAACCCCTTTAACTGATGCGTTTTTCTGTCCCTTTAATTTCTCCTACCCTAGGTAGAGTAATGCTAGCTAAACAGAGGGCAACTATATGATTAGCAAATTACCATTATTAAAGGGGAAATATTGCGTAAATGAAAATGTAATACAAGCTTCATCATACTGAAATATGAAAATGTCTGACTATAATCCATTAAATATTCTGCATTGTTTCAAGTTCATCTTCACTATCCTTTTCTTGGCATCTGTTTCTCTTCATTCTGTCTTCATGCAGCAGTTGGGTGTCAGATATTCATTGACCGTTTGATCCAATATATCTCCCTTTCCTAGCAGATGTATTAGAGCTCACTCAAATAACTGATTCCAGTACAAACAAAATCTAACAAAATAACTGCCTTTTGCACAAAGTCCTCATGTAGAGAGACAGGTTTTCTGGTGATTTTAAAAATGAGCTCTAATACATCTTCTAGGCAAAAGGAGCCCCCCTATAACATACATTGGATCATTCGACACCCAACTCCTACATGAAGAGAGAATGAGGAGAAATAGTGAAAATTAACTTGATTATTTCAGAAAAGGTACATAATATTTGATTGTTTTTAGAAAGTTTCTTATTTCAGTATGCTGAAGCTTACATGACATTTTCATTTTGGTAATAGCCCCCCTTTAGGTGGTATTTTTAATGGACAGTTTAGTGGTATTGTTTCCTTTCAATTTCAGCACTAATGATACTACGTAGCCAACACCAGCACACAAAACTGTATGCTAAACAAGGACTAGTTTTGTGCACTGTAAACCCTAGTTAATCAAGAGCAAACTAAAATGTATTTTTTCATTATACTTTTAGCAAAAATATTTCGACTCTGGAGACTACAATATGGCTAAAGCAAAGATGAAGAACAAGCAACTGCCAACGGCTGCACCTGATAAAACAGAAGTTACGGGTGATCATATTCCTACGCCACAAGACCTCCCTCAAAGGAAACCGTCTCTCGTTGCAAGCAAACTGGCTGGCTGACCAACCTACCTGTTTCCATGAAAGCATCTCATTCCCATTACTCCTTCTTCTTTAATCTCTCTCTTTTTTTCTCTACTCCTCCTCCTGTTACACCATAGTCTGACAGCTTAGCAGGCAGTTGTAGAGCAAGCGGCTGTCTTTTAGGAAGAAACTGTTTAGTGTCAGATTAGTTATAAGTGAAGCACTGATAAATTGATGTTTTGGTTTAAGCAATGTAATCTACTTGAAAACAAAAAATGTACATAATTGCCTGTTTACTCTTTTTGTAGGACAGGTTTAAGCAATGGACACTTCTGTGGGTTTTACCATTTTAATGTCTGCTTTACTTTGATTTCTTACATACCGTAGTTTGTTTTTGTATTTAATTTTGTTTTCCTTTGACTTCTATCTATCTAGACCACACATTCTGTTCTAAAGAAAGCAAAAGCATGCTGATCCAAACTGGGTTCTGAAGGGTTCCTCTTATTGCTCTGCCCTTTTAACTTGAATGGCCTTAAACCTTTCTCAGCTTTAACAATACAATTTGAATTGGGCAATATTTGCTCACACTGCTGTAACTTTTCGTGAACTTAGTACACAATGAAAGTGACCTGTTGAAGCTGGTATTTTCCCAATTAGTGATATAGAACCTTCTGTGGAAGCTGTGGGTGAAGTATGCATGTGCATAGACTGTTGAATTCACTTTTGTGCCATTTTGTAAATACAATAGTTTTGCACAACCTTTTTGCAAAAGTGTACTAATTTTTACAGTTTACAAGATCTATATGTAAAGCTGTAGCACATTTTAGCTTCTACAGATCGAAGAGCCTTTATTTCAGATTCATAAATGACCCCAACTATTCTCGTGAAATATGAATAGGGTGAGGGCTTTGAAAGTTCTTCCAAGAAACCCATTGGTGAGCTAGGGTACGCCAATCCATGCTGCTGCAATGTCATCATCCAAGAGTTCTAATGATCCATGTCTCTGGATCACTTGCTTGTAGAGGAGCCACTGATCGTTATCTTGTATGCCAGTGTTGAGATGATTGCATGTGATTGTCCCTACTTCCATTTATTCTAATATTTGTGGACATGCATGGAGCTTTTAGCCAAAACAAGCATACGTTTGTGGCCCACATTTTACAACTCTGCAGCACTAGCTAGCCATTCAGACTATTTCCAGATATCCACAGTATATAAAGATAAATGTTCGTAACCAGCGTATGGCCAGAAGAAGAAATGCTCTATGATTATTATATAGCGTTAGGACACATTTACCAAAAACATTAGAAGAGAATTATATGGTTTACTATACTGAACCCTGGAGGTGTATAATATTGCTGTGCTTATTGGTGTCCAACAGCAGATATCTGATAGCAAGATTTAAAATGCTGGATATACTGAACATGGATGAATACTGATAATAAAGATTACAACTGTAATGTGTGTCTGTTTATTGAGAAGACTTCATGGTTGCTCATAATTTGGGATTTTTTACATGATCTGCATTAATTATAGAAGTCATTGAGGCATTCATAATGGGTAAATGATTCTACCAAACACTATTTGTATGCTTAGCTAATTGATCTACATCTTGGGGTGACAGAGTTCTACATCTCAGTGCCCTTTGGCTTAAAGGAGAATTCAACCCGTAATAAAAAAAACCCTCCCTGGGTAGACTCCACTCCCTCCTCCCCACAGCCTACCTGCCCCCTCCCCCCCAATTTTTTTTACTCACCCCTCCGTGCAGATTCTGGCCTCAGAGTTCACAGTAGCCATCTTCTGTCTTTTTCTGAGGTTTCGGCACATGCGCAGTAGGAGTACATTTTCGGTCCTGAACCACTGCCGAAAGTCACAAAGATTTCCGATATTTTTTGGAGATTCTTGTGAATTTTGCGCATGCACAGTTGTTCGGGACCAGAAACTTACTCCAACTGCGCGTGCGCCGAAAACTCCGTCAAGACACGAAGATTACCGGAGAAGAAAAGGATGGCTGCCGTGAACTCCGAGGCCAGAATCTGCACGGAGGGGTGAGTAAAAAATAAGGGGCATTTGCCTGGGGGGTGGGGGGGTTTATTATGGGTTGAATTCTCCTTTAAACATTTTCTACTCTACACTAAATTAGCTAGCTTTCGCTAACTTACATATGTATGCTACGAAGTACCTGTGTTATTGCTGTTGCCAGTTATTTCTCCAGGCTAACCGGATACACCTCAGGTAGGACACACTTGTGGGGTTAGCCCCAACTGTAGCTTATGGGGACACTTAAAGGCTTCAAAAACATTGTATGCTTTTAACCCTTTAAATGCCACAGATCGTAGAATCTACGTTCTGTGGCAAAGGTACTTGAAATACCACAGAACGTAGATTCTACGTTCTGCAGCACTTCCGGGTTCAGAAGCGGAGGAGCGGCTGTTAGAGCCGCTCGCTCCGTTCCTGCTCGATCCCCTGCCCCTAGGCAACGAGCAGAGCAGGGGATCGAGTGGCCCCTGGGGCGCGATCGCCCAGGGGCCCAAAAACAGCAGCAGGCACGTGTTACTTACGTGTCCTGCTGCTGCAGCCTGCACCGGATCGACGATCTCCGCCCCCACAGCACACAGACAGGAACCACGAGGCAGATGTCTTCCAGGGAGTCTTCCTGATCGCCTGCAACAGTCTCCAGCGATTTTTTCAGGTTAGTGCAACAATTACACACACAAACACACCAACACACACTTATTACAGTAATACACACTTAGATTCACACACACACTTACACATACATTTTTGGGGATTGGGGGGGTCACTTACACTCACTGCACTTACACACATGTGCACACGCACACACGCGCACATAACATGTAATTTACCATTTGTACACACGCACATACATGGCATTGTGGCTTTTTTTTTTTTTTTCTTATCGCATCGTCTCTTTTTTTGGCTGAAAAAAATGTTTTATTGCCATTACGAATAGCGTATTCGCTAACCGTACTGTGCAATATCTTTTTTATGTTATTTCGGTGATTATATTGCAATTTTGGGTATTTTGGTGCATTTTTAGCCATTTTATTGAATTTTTAGCCATTTTATTGCATTTTCAGCTCTGCGTATGTTGTGTTCACTTGTTTCTAGCCGTATAACCTGTTTGGCCCAGCTAAAATATTCAAACTGTGATTCTGACGGCCGATAACACTAGTCTGGAAAAAAAACATTGATTTTTGTGGTTTTATTGGATTTTTTTGCATTTCACTCTTTACTGCCTTATTTTGTTTTGCCTTGTAAATTTTATCTACTTTATATCCATTTGGGGGTCTCTGTGCGCCACATAGTTTGGTATATCTATGCATATTGGGCATCAAAGTGTTCAGTAGACCCCTGGCGTTCATATTTAGGATGTTTTATGCTGATACGTTACGAAATGTGGGGCATATAATGGGGTAAAATTCAAGCTTTGAGACGATTTTCAGAAATTTGATAAAAACCGTTATGTTCAGCATTGCTTTGCAGTTTGGCAGTTTGCAGTAGAAACACTTATTTACCCATATTGGATTCGTCAGAATGTGTACTTTCTGAAAATATATGGTTTTCTGGGGTCTCTGTACTGTTAGGGGGGGTCTAATGTCGCATAATACACACACCAGGTGCTCATATTGCAGCAGCCAGCGCGTCAGCCATGAAAATGTATATACACTATTGTCATTTGGGGGTCTCTGTGCGCCACATAGTTTGGTATATCTATGCATATTGGGCATCAAAGTGTTCAGTAGACCCCTGGCGTTCATATTTAGGATGTTTTATGCTGATACGTTACGAAATGTGGGGCATATAATGGGGTAAAATTCAAGCTTTGTGACGATTTTCAGAAATTTGATAAAAACCGTTATGTTCAGCATTGCTTTGCAGTTTGGCAGTTTGCAGTAGAAACACTTATTTACCCATATTGGATTCGTCAGAATGTGTACTTTCTGAAAATATATGGTTTTCTGGGGTCTCTGTACTGTTAGGGGGGTCTAATGTCGCATAATACACACACCAGGTGCTCATATTGCAGCAGCCAGCGCGTCAGCCGTGAAAATGTATATACACTATTGTCATTTGGGGGTCTCTGTGCGCCACATAGTTTGGTATATCTATGCATATTGGGCATCAAAGTGTTAAGTAGACCCCTGGCGTTCATATTTAGGATGTTTTATGCTGATACGTTACGAAATGTGGGGCATATAATGCGGTAAAATTCAAGCTTTGTGACGATTTTCAGAAATTTGATAAAAACCGTTATGTTCAGCATTGCTTTGCAGTTTGCAGTAGAAACACTTATTTACCCATATTGGATTCGTCAGAATGTGTACTTTCTGAAAATATATGGTTTTCTGGGGTCTCTGTACTGTTAGGGGGGTCTAATGTCGCATAATACACACACCAGGTGCTCATATTGCAGCAGCCAGCGCGTCAGCCGTGAAAATTTATATACACTATTGTCATTTGGGGGTCTCTGTGCGCCACATAGTTTGGTATATCTATGCATATTGGGCATCAAAGTGTTCAGTAGACCCCTGGCGTTCATATTTAGGATGTTTTATGCTGATACGTTACGAAATGTGGGGCACATAATGGGGTGAAATTCAAGCTTTGTGACGATTTTCAGAAATTTGATAAAAACCGTTATGTTCAGCATTGCTTTGCAGTTTGCAGTAGAAACACTTATTTACCCATATTGGATTCGTCAGAATGTGTACTTTCTGAAAATATATGGTTTTCTGGGGTCTCTGTACTGTTAGGGGGGTCTAATGTCGCATAATACACACTCCAGGTGCTCATATTGCAGCAGCCAGAGCGTCAGCCGTAAAAATGTATATACACTATTGTCATTTGGGGGTCTCTGTGCGCCACATAGTTTGGTATATCTATGCATATTGGGCATCAAAGTGTTCAGTAGACCCCTGGCGTTCATATTTAGGATGTTTTATGCTGATACGTTACGAAATGTGGGGCATATAATGGGGTAGAATTCAAGCTTTGTGACGATTTTCAGAAATTTGATAAAAACCGTTATGTTCAGCATTGCTTTGCAGTTTGGCAGTTTGCAGTAGAAACACTTATTTACCCATATTGGATTTGTCAGAATGTGTACTTTCTGAAAATATATGGTTTTCTGGGGTCTCTGTACTGTTAGGGGGGTCTAATGTCGCATAATACACACACCAGGTGCTCATATTGCAGCAGCCAGCGCGTCAGCCGTGAAAATGTATATACACTATTGTCATTTGGGGGTCTCTGTGCGCCACATAGTTTGGTATATCTATGCATATTGGGCATCAAAGTGTTAAGTAGACCCCTGGCGTTCATATTTAGGATGTTTTATGCTGATACGTTACGAAATGTGGGGCATATAATGCGGTAAAATTCAAGCTTTGTGACGATTTTCAGAAATTTGATAAAAACCGTTATGTTCAGCATTGCTTTGCAGTTTGCAGTAGAAACACTTATTTACCCATATTGGATTCGTCAGAATGTGTACTTTCTGAAAATATATGGTTTTCTGGGGTCTCTGTACTGTTAGGGGGGTCTAATGTCGCATAATACACACACCAGGTGCTCATATTGCAGCAGCCAGCGCGTCAGCCGTGAAAATTTATATACACTATTGTCATTTGGGGGTCTCTGTGCGCCACATAGTTTGGTATATCTATGCATATTGGGCATCAAAGTGTTCAGTAGACCCCTGGCGTTCATATTTAGGATGTTTTATGCTGATACGTTACGAAATGTGGGGCACATAATGGGGTGAAATTCAAGCTTTGTGGCGATTTTCAGAAATTTGATAAAAACCGTTATGTTCAGCATTGCTTTGCAGTTTGCAGTAGAAACACTTATTTACCCATATTGGATTCGTCAGAATGTGTACTTTCTGAAAATATATGGTTTTCTGGGGTCTCTGTACTGTTAGGGGGGTCTAATGTCGCATAATACACACTCCAGGTGCTCATATTGCAGCAGCCAGAGCGTCAGCCGTAAAAATGTATATACACTATTGTCATTTGGGGGTCTCTGTGCGCCACATAGTTTGGTATATATATGCATATTGGGCATCAAAGTGTTCAGTAGACCCCTGGCGTTCATATTTAGGATGTTTTATGCTGATACGTTACGAAATGTGGGGCATATAATGGGGTAGAATTCAAGCTTTGTGACGATTTTCAGAAATTTGATAAAAACCGTTATGTTCAGCATTGCTTTGCAGTTTGGCAGTTTGCAGTAGAAACACTTATTTACCCATATTGGATTTGTCAGAATGTGTACTTTCTGAAAATATATGGTTTTCTGGGGTCTCTGTACTGTTAGGGGGGTCTAATGTCGCATAATACACACACCAGGTGCTCATATTGCAGCAGCCAGCGCGTCAGCCGTGAAAATGTATATACACTATTGTCATTTGGGGGTCTCTGTACGCCACATCGTTTGGTATATCTATGCATACTGGGCATCAAAGTGTTCAGTAGACCCCTGGCGTTCATATTTAGGATGTGTTATGCTGATACGTTACGAAATGTGTGGCATATAATGGGGTAGAATTCAAGCTTTGTGACGATTTTCAGAAATTTGATAAAAACCGTTATGTTCAGCATTGCTTTGCTGTTTGGCAGTTTGCAGTAGAAACACTTATTTACCCATATTGGATTCGTCAGAATGTGTACTTTCTGAAAATATATGGTTTTCTGGGGTCTCTGTACTGTTAGGGGGGTCTAATGTCGCATAATACACACTCCAGGTGCTCATATTGCAGCAGCCAGAGCGTCAGCCGTGAAAATGTATATACACTATTGTCATTTGGGGGTCTCTGTGCGCCACATAGTTTGGTATATCTATGCATATTGGGCATCAAAGTGTTCAGTAGACCCCTGGCGTTCATATTTAGGATGTTTTATGCTGATAAGTTATGAAATGTGGGGCATATAATGGGGTAAAATTCAAGCTTTGTGACGATTTTCAGAAATTTGATAAAAACCGTTATGTTCAGCATTGCTTTGCTGTTTGGCAGTTTGCAGTAGAAACACTTATTTACCCATATTGGATTCGTCAGAATGTGTACTTTCTGAAAATATATGGTTTTCTGGGGTCTCTGTACTGTTAGGGGGGTCTAATGTCGCATAATACACACTCCAGGTGCTCATATTGCAGCAGCCAGAGCGTCAGCCGTGAAAATGTCTATACATATTGTCATTTGGGGGTCTCTGTGCGCCACATAGTTTGGTATATCTATGCACATTGGGCATCAAACTGTTTAGTAGACCCATATGTTTATATTTAGGATGCTTTATGCTGGTAATGATACATGGACAATACGATGCTGGAAAGTTGAAGCTTTGAGGCAATTTCCAGATATTTCACCAAAACCGCCAAATTTGGCAAAGCCTTGCGACTCAGTAGTTTGGAGCAATAAGGCATGGGTACCCATTTTAGATTCGGTAGAATGCGTACTTTCCAAAAATGTATGGGTTTGGGGGGTAAACATATATTTCTGTGTTTTTACCCCACAAAAATGCAGTCAATGTGTTGATTTTTCATTAGCTGAAGTTACCCACAGGACTGTTTGTATGCGCTAACTTCATTTTGGGGCCTCTAAATGCCAGATACTTTGGTAAACCTATGAACAATGGCCACCAAATTGTCCGGAGGAACCCTCGCAATCATATTTAGGGTGCTTTTTCTTAGTACGTAATGACACATGGGTGATATGGTGCTGGGAAGTTGAAGCTTTGAGGCAATTTTCAGATGTTTCACCAAAACCGACAACTTTGGGAAAGCCTTGCGACTCAGTAGTTTGGAGCAGAAAGGCATGGGTACCCATTTTAGATTCAGTAGAATGTGTACTTTCCAAAAATATATGGGTTTGGGGGGTAAACATATATTTCTGTGTTTTTACCCCACAAAAATGCAGTCAATGTGTTGATTTTTCATTAGCTGAAGTTACCCACGGGACTGTTTGTATGCGCTAACTTCATTTTGGGGCCTCTAAATGCCAGATACTTTGGTAAACCTATGAACAATGGCCACCAAACTGTTCGGAGGAACCCTGGCAATCATATTTAGGGTGCTTTTTCTTAGTACGTAATGACACATGGGTGATATGGTGCTGGGAAGTTGAAGCTTTGAGGCAATTTTCAGATATTTCACCAAAACCGACAACTTTGGGAAAGCCTTGCGACTCAGTAGTTTGGAGCAGAAAGGCATGGGTACCCATTTTAGATTCAGTAGAATGTGTACTTTCCAAAAATATATGGGTTTGGGGGGTAAACATATATTTCTGTGTTTTTACCCCACAAAAATGCAGTCAATGTGTTGATTTTTCATTAGCTGAAGTTACCCACGGGACTGTTTGTATGCGCTAACTTCATTTTGGGGCCTCTAAATGCCAGATACTTTGGTAAACCTATGAACAATGGCCACCAAACTGTTCGGAGGAACCCTGGCAATCATATTTAGGGTGCTTTTTCTTAGTACGTAATGACACATGGGTGATATGGTGCTGGGAAGTTGAAGCTTTGAGGCAATTTTCAGATATTTCACCAAAACCGACAACTTTGGGAAAGCCTTGCGACTCAGTAGTTTGGAGCAATAAGGCATGGGTACCCATTTTAGATTCGGTAGAATGTGTACTTTCCAAAAATGTATGGGTTTGGGGGGTAAACATATATTTCTGTGTTTTTACCCCACAAAAATGCAGTCAATGTGTTGATTTTTCATTAGCTGAAGTTACCCACGGGACTGTTTGTATGCGCTAACTTCATTTTGGGGCCTCTAAATGCCAGATACTTTGGTAAACCTATGAACAATGGCCACCAAACTGTTCGGAGGAACCCTGGCAATCATATTTAGGGTGCTTTTTCTTGGTGCGTAACGATACATGGGTGATATGGTGCTGGGAAGTTGAAGCTTTGAGGCAATTTTCAGATATTTCACCAAAACCGACAACTTTGGGAAAGCCTTGCGACTCAGTAGTTTGGAGCAGAAAGGCATGGGTACCCATTTTAGATTCGGTAGAATGTGTACTTTCCAAAAATATATTGGTTTTGGGGGGTAAACATATATTTCTGTGTTTTTACCCCACAAAAATGCAGTCAATGTGTTGATTTCTCAGTAGCTGAAGTAAAGTCCTGAACAATTTGGATGTGCTAACTACATATTGGTGTCTCTAAATGCCAGATACTTTGGTAAACCTATGCATAATGGGTATCAAATTGTTCAGTGGACCCCTGGCAATCATATTTCAGGTGCTTTTTCTTGGTACCTAATATAGTTTGGGATATGCGGAGCAGCAAAATAAAACCTTTGAAATGATTTTTCAGAATTTTGAATTTTTTGTTGAAAAACCGCTATGTTCAGACAAGCTTTTATGTTTGGTAGTTGGGAGTAGAGAGACATAGTTACCCATTTTGTAATCGGCAGAATGTGTACTTTTCAAAAATGTATGGTTTTCTGGGGTAAACCTACGGTTTCAAGATTTTTTGCCTTGGAATCTAAAGCATGCCGTTTTCTGCCTTAGTGCTTTCAAAATTTGGTAATATACTGCCGGGAGTTTTTGCTGTACAGAAATCCTAAATCTCCCTAAAACTATACATATCTGGTATTGGCACGTTCGAGAGACATAAGGCTTTCCAAATCAGTTGGATTTTCATCCGTAAAATGAAATATTTTTCTGGTATAAATTGATATACGATGAAAAATGGTAATTTTTCATTTTTTTTTGGTATTTAGCACTATAAATTTTTTTGCACAGGTGTAAATACATGAAAACTCAGGCAGATTTAGAAAGCTCAGTTTCTACCGAAAAAAACAATGTATAGTTTTCCTAGGTAAACTATAGGTTTCCCCTCAGAAAATGCCCCTAAAGTGAGAGAGCACAAAATGTTTCAAAAACGGCTGGCATTTCGCGTAACCAAAATGTGAAATTCTGCTGGCACTTAAAAGGTTAAAAAAAAAAAGTGAATACATATATGGGATCCGTTCTCCAGAAAGCTTCAAATTACGTAAAGGCTGTCTCCGATAGACTCTATTTTATCCAAATAATCAGAATTTTTAAAAACGATTTCCTTTTTCTCTGTAATAATAACACAGGAGCTTGTACTTGATCCAAACTAAGATTTAATTAATCCTTATTGGAATCAAAATCAGCCTGTTGTGTTTATTTAATGTTTACATTATTTTCTAGTATACTTAAGGTACGGAGATCCAAATTACAGAAAGATCCATTATCTGGAAAACACCAGGTCCAAATCATTCTGGGTAACCGGTCCCATACCTGTATTAACAAATGTGACCCACACATTTTAATAAAATATTACCTTAGGGTGGAAGCTACTTTAATTAAAGCTAAATCAAATTGACTATATAATTCCCTCTACAGTGAAAATGTACAAAAAATACTGAGCATGCTCACGCCCAGGGCAAGGATGTTTAATCCGAAGGCAGGAAGTCTGATACAGAAACCCATGTGTACACAATAGAAGGAAAGAAATGTTTCTTTTGACAGAGGACTCAGAGCAGCACTAATTTGAGGGTTTACTGGTATATTTAAGTGGACCTGATAAGGCTTACTTTGTTTTGACCTTTCCTTCTCTGTTAAGTGGCATATTAAAGAATCTTACCAAATGGAAATATATATTTACATAAATATTGCCCTTTTACATGTCTTGCCTTGAACCACCATTTCATGTTGGTCTGTGTGCTGCCTCAGAGATCACCTGACCAGAAATATTACAACTCTAACTGTAACAGGAAGTGTGGAAGCAAAACACAGAACTCTGTCTGTTAATTGGCTCATGAGACCTAACAATTTTGGTTTGTTTGTGTGCACCTTGAATCATAGGATCCCAGGGGGTCGGCCATTATTTTTTTTTATCTATAATACTAAAAAAGTATATTATTATGAAAATGGTTTATTTACATGAAGCAGGGTTTTACACATGAGCTGTTTTATGCAATATCTTTTTATAGAGACCTACATTGTTCAAGGGGGTATAGTTTTTTTTAAACTTATAAACTCACCAATGGAAGGTATTTGAGGTTTTTTTCCCACAGTTATATTCAATAGTTTTTTTTTTATATTTGCATGGTTTTTTTTGAAGTTGTGAGTATATTTGAAAACTCTAAAACCTCACAAACTCAACTTTTAATAAATAAGCCCAGAAGTGTTGAACTTACAATTTAATATATTGTTCATTACATAAACCTGCTGTGCATTTCTGACATGACAATAATGGTACAAGAGAATGGGGCAACGGGTCAGAAACCACAATACCAGAGGTTAGGTGATGGCAAAGGCTTCAAATATTTTTGATGGATGTCAATAAGAAATGGGATTGATTTGAGGAGATGCTCTCATTTACATTCATCATGTTTTATAAAGGAGGACATAATACTTTTAATTCAGCTGTCCCTTTCTTCTTTTTTTTTACTATCATCGAGAGTTCTAATTACCCCCTTTCTCTGTTACTCTTTTCTTCGGAATGTCTATTTTTGCGTCTTTTCTTCCCTCTTGTGCTCTAGGTCTGCTGATTTCTAATCTGTTTTTCATTTTCAATTAGTTTAGGCATACATTGCAAAGTGAGTGAGGCATAGCCATACTCCCTTTCTGCTAATGATTTCATTATTTGCAAGGATCCATAAGGGAAGGAGCACACAGAGTGCACCATCTGCTTTTCTCTACCTGCATTTTGTATTCAGGCAGAGGAAAGCTGATCCACGGTTATGAGCTCCTTTGTGCTGCCCCATTAGTAGGCATGGTGTCAGTCTGTATGGAGCTACAGTAAGCTGATTTTTGCATGTAAATGCAAACTTTTATGCAAGCTTTGATGCATTTTACAATATTTTAAATTAGGAAAGCTTTGCCGTTTGGTAGTGTTAGGTAGAGTAGAACTTTACACATTTTAAATTCAGCAGCATACATGCTTTCTAAAATAAATATATTAAAACAGCACTTACTTAAAGATATTTGACTACTTATAAATGCAGGCAATGTATATTCTGCTTGTTGTATCCAATACCAGCCATTAAAATATGTATGCACTTCTTTCATTTTCTTGTCTGTATAGTTCTTTTTTTCCTATGGTAATTTACCTTTGCAATTGTAGATTTTTCCAAGCCTAAACTGAAGACTCAGATAGGGATGGGTGAATTTTTTCACATTGTTTCGCCGCAAAAATGATGCCTATAGACTTGTATGGCGTCGTGCATCAAAAAAATGTCACCGCGTGACAACATTTTTTTGACACCCATAGACTTTAATGGGTGTCCACGACATTTCGCCGAAACGGGTCAAATTCTCCCATCCCATCGCCATCCCAGATGCTTTAGTCTGTCTTTACAACTTTCTTTATATGCTCCATATGATAAACCTCTTCCCACAAGCGAGTTTTTGGGAGCTGGCCAGCAAAAAATATCAGTTGCTAATAGGAGTTATATACTGTATGTCCCACAGGTTGCCAAAGTGTTGTGTGTTAATCTAAAAATGATGTACATTAGGGTAGGACTCTACAAGCGATTTTGTCTCGCGCTGCGAGAAAACGTATGTGAATTGTCGCATGCAACAAAAATAAGGTAAGAGATAGAATAGTTGCATGGTGTTGCAGCATTGATCCGACGCGATATGACAGTCATGTCGCGTCAGATCAATGCTGTGAATCGCGACAAAATCGATTGTGGAGTCCTACTCTTATACATGTGACTTTATGCCTCAGCCCAGAGAACTATTGAAACCAACCACCTCACTTGCAGACTTTTTGAAAGAAAGTTTAAGTGGGTTGGGATTAGCTTGTTGACTCTTTTGCATAATCTATGCTTATTTTATTTTTAAGCAAAAGCTTTACATTTTTGCAGCAGTACAGGGCAGGAATTTTATTTTTACAATGGAAAATGCAGGTATATGTTTGTATAGCATGCAGCGCACACAGTTACACTAGATGGTGAATCTCATTCTCTCTGGGAGGACAAAGTATGTAAGTAAAACCCATGTGCTACAGTGAAGAGACAATTTTAAAAGTAAGTGAAAGTGATCAGTAATGTAATTACACCCTCCTCCAGAAGCAATATTCTCAGTGGATTTCCATGTGCACAAACCACCGGCTGGCCCTGAGGGGCTGCAGGCCCTGGTGCAATTGGATCCCCAGAATAGTATTATAGTCCTACTGTATGTTCCCCCATTTTACCCCTTCAGCCCAAGTGCACCAGTCCCACTTTTTGCAAATAGGTAGGGTCAAAATATGAGTCATTTCTCCCCCTTTGATTTTATATAGTTCAGTACCTCTGATTTTTTTTCTAGAGATCCCTGTTTTTGGAGTGTTTACCTTTAAGTTAACATTAGTATTTTATAGAATTTCCTATTGTTAGCAACTTTTCAAATAGTCTTTTTAGAGGGGACCTGTCACCCTATGAAGTAATTCCTAATTCTTATCTATTGTTTTTGTAAAGCAACATAAACTTTTCTAGCGTTATATAAATTATTTAAATCTTTGTTGCCACCTGCCTTGAAATTCCCAGCCACAGGAAGCAGACAGCAGCCATTTTGTGGACACTGTTATTAAGAGGAGCTGTGTAACCTTTAAAATCTTGTTTATGTGCCAGAATGGGAGACTTGATGCCCAAGCCTACTAGCTACACAATTACAGACTGTGAGCAGGGAGGGGGAATGTGGAGGGCAATGACGTAGGAAATGCAAAATGGAAAAAGTGAAAGGAATTACTTGGCCCCACCACTATTCCTAAGGCATGGAGGAGGGGTAGGCAATATATGATTGACAGCTGAGATTTTTAAATTAATTTATAACAGGTATAGATGTTTTCATGAAAAAACTCTGCTTCATACTGCAGATTGCAGTGGTTTGTATGCATCCATGTAATGTAGATGTGGACTAATTACTAAAGGGACTAGTATTTGTATAAAGAGCAGTTAACTAACCCAATGCAAGCAAAACGAAGAAGTCATATGTGAAAAAGGACACACAGAACTACAATTAAGGTGATCGGTCTAAGCATTTCAAGTTACAGAAAATGTACATTTGCCTTGACTAAAAGGTATTCTCAGTGCAATGTTCTACATTGTCCATAGGGATCAAGTGCTAGAGGGACAAAATGCATGCTCCTCAGTGCTCGTTCAAAAAGCACTTGCACCCAGGCTCTGACTGCTCTCTGTAAGTAGCAGTGGATTTAAAATCTAGTATCAGGTGCAGAGTGCAGCACTGGTGTGAGACAGGGGATGGGTAGAAGGCAGGAAGGGGTCACCTATATGCCTCTCCTGTTTACCTTCATGAATACTGAACTGCTGAACACATGCAACAGTCTATTATTGGAGCATAAACAGGTCTCTGTGCTTCATTTTACAGTGGAGATGTCGGTGTCAATTTAGAAAAGTGCAGGGCAGGAGGCAAATGTGCATTAAAACAAAAAGGTAATTGATGTATGGCCTCAATGTTGGATTGGAACCCATAAAGCCACCTTCAGTTTGTGCCAACACATTTTGCTTTGTTCAAAGTGAAACCCGATCAAGGATTGCATTGCGTTCCTCCATAGAGGGTGCATAGATGAGTATGTCCAGATAAATTGTTACCCCAGGGATTCCTGCAAAAACAGTGACCATGATTTTCTGGAAACAGCTTGGAGCAGAACACAGCCCAAATGGCAAGCGTTTGAAACAGTGAAGACATAGATATATAATAAAAGCTATCAGGTTTCTGGACTACCAAGAGAGGGGTATTTGTAAATACCCTTTATGGAGGTCCAGATTTGTGAAAAGTTTTGACCCATGGCATTGGGAAATAAGGTCTTCTGTAGTGGGCAGCAAGTAACAGTCCACTATTGTTGCTTTGTTTACCTGACATAGGTCCACACATTCCAAATTTGTTCATCTTTTTTTTTTAACGATTACTACTTTGGAAACCCATGGGGAATAGTCAATGGGTTCTATAATATCCTCCTGCAACAGTTGTGTTTCTACTGCAGCACATATCACTAGAGGCGTACACAGAGACTGCATCAGTGGAGATACCTAGGTGTTCAGCATTGTGAGGAAGTTTGCATATACGACCCAGTCCATGTGGATATTTGTCTTTCCAGTTAGTGTCTATTATGTGTATTTCTGGATTTGCCTGGTTAAAAACTTTAAATCCCAGTGCATATCCTTACTTTTATGCCTCCACAGAGGGGCACAGGGGGTACAGTCGTACTGGGCCTAAATAGGGTTGCCACCTTTTCATAAAATTTACACCGGCCGGTGGTGGGGCGGAACAAAAGGGGTAGTCTGTGACTTAAAGTGGCGGGTCATGATGTAAAAGGGGTGGAGCCACTGCACGCGATGGCTAGAAGGCGGAGAAAAGGTACGTTTTCAGCAGATTGGGGGCGGGCCAAGGGCTTTTGTTAGGGGTATTACAAATTTACCGGCAGCTATATTTGTAATAACGACCCCAGCCTTGGCAGGTGTTTTACCGACTAGGCTGGTAAAATACCGGACAGGTGATTACCATGGCCTAAAAGGGGGCCTGGCTGTGCTTTTCAAATTAGCCCCCCTTGACAGTGCTGAAGTGAACCGCCGAAGACCGGAAGTTTTGGCTGGCCACCAGTGAAGTTTTTTTTAACATTTGTGTGGGGCCCCTGACCACCAATTGCTTTTTTTAACCTGTAGGGGGGACCCTGGCCACCAATGGGTTTTTAGTGCCGTGTTTGTGTAGCTTTTTGGTGTGTGGGGTCTCTAGGATGGAGCCTGCAGTGGGCTGGCCCTGGGGTTGCCACCTGTCCAGTAAAAATGATACTTGATCCCAATGTTATTAATAGGGAAAAAAGATAAATATGCCGGTATTTTTTTCCAGTAAAGGTGGCAGCCTGTGTATGTACCTATACTGCAGCTTAGGTAACAGAGCATGAGCTGTAAGGGTAAGGCCACACTGGGCGTTTTGGGGAGATTTGGTCACCTGGCGACTAATCGCCTCGTCTTTGCGGCGACCAATCTCCCCAAATGCCTTCTCTGACTCTGCGCCGGCTACAATGAAAAAAAACGCCGGCGCTAATCACAGGCGGCGATTCGTTTTCCAAAGTCGCCCGAAGTTGCCTCACGAGGAAGCTTTGGGCGACTATTGAAAACGCATTGCCGCGTGTGCATTAGCACGGGCCACTTTTTATTGTAGCCTATGGGGAAAAAATGCTGAGGCAGTTCGGGGAGATAGTCGATCAAAAGACGAGGCGATTAGTCGCCAGGCGACAAAATCTCCACGAATCTCCTCGTGTGGACTAGCCCTTAGGGTAAGGACACACTGGACGATTTGTCGCCAACGTTTTTAAAAAGCAAATAGCGGCGACATATCGCTCGTTTTGTCTCTGAACAAAACCAAATGAAAGACGCCAGCTCCTGTGCCCACAGTGCATTTGTGAATCGCCTGTAGCTCCAAAACGCACCGAGACCCTTTTCCGAGCGATTTATCAGAAATAGCATGTACTAAGAAAAGCACTGAAATCTCCTAGACACGCACACACATACAGATAAGTAGCAGCAATTGTATTCAAATTACAATGCGAACGCAATGACGCAAGAACGCAAAGACGCCAGGTTACAGCGGGAAGCACAAACCGTTTCCGGTTTGGGTGGAGCACGTACCGCACAGAGTAATGGGATACAAATCGCTCTGTGCCAATAGTCGCTGTGAATCGTCTGTTCAAAAAAGACAATTGTCTTGTCGCCTGGATTTACTTTTTTAAAACGTTGGCGACAAATCGTCCAGTGTGTCCTTACCCTTAGCCGGCGCAGAGTCAGGTAAGGCGTTTGGGGAGATTGGTTGCTGCAAAGAGACGATTAGTCGCCAGGGTATATTTGGATTTTGGATCTTTACTAAAAGCTAAAATTCTGTGGTCACCAAGGCATAGTTACAAAAACACAATATGTGGCATTTCTAGCGGATTTATTTGTTATGCATTAGTGCCCCTGAAAATACAATCCCTGTAAACGTGATTAGAAAACGCTCTCTATCGCCCCTAGGCGGCCATGCTTTGCTCTTGTGTTGTTCCCTGTAACATCAGTGCACGAGGCAGCGCTCGCAGAGACAGGGGAAGAGGCTCCAGCTGCAGCCGGTGGGAGGCAGAGTCAGCTCAGCAATCTCAGCTCAAGAGTGAAAGGCAACAATCGCAGCTTCTTCCCCTCCAGCTCTCGCTCATACCCACAATGCACAGAGTCTGACACCAAAATAGAAATCTGGGAGGCAGGTAACATGGCGATTGTCAGCAGCACCTCTGGCTGAACGCATCTCCCGGGAGCGCTGGGTATACTGACGGCTTCAGGCGACCGCCCTGTTCCTTGGACATTACCGGAGCGAAGGTGAAGCAGCATGGCAGCATCCGAGCTGTACACAAAGGTAAGCAGCTCACATTGTCTCCATTCTCCTGTATCACAGGTGCAATATACAGTGGAACAAGGGCTGGGCTGCAGGATGGAGAGAGGGCGTTATACTGAGTGTTGCTGCTGCTGACACTAACAAAGCCAGAGAAGCTGCAATGAATGGAGCCATTGCCTTTCATGTGCAGCAGCTGCTGCCTCTCCTAGACCCCCACCCAGCCCTGTGCACTGAATATAGGCCAAGCAGCATCCCTCCTATTGTATTCTCTTCTACCAGACACCCTGCTTTGGAGCTTGATCTGCTGCTCTTGCATGGATTCCATGGCTAGCAGCTGTATGAGTGTGATTATCTCCTTTCTTTTAATACACTTGCACTATTGTCATTTTTACACCCAAACAGTCGATTATGTTCATGATATATTGCACATGCACTGACTAATCCATTGTTACCCTTTGATTGGAAGATTAGCATGTGTTCTGTCAATAAATAACGGTTCTGCTCCTGACCACTTGTCCTTGACAAATGCTGACAATCAGCACAATCTAGTAGATCACGGATTCCAATCCCAACCAGCTATCATAGTAAAAGTTCAACTCCCAGCATCCACCAACAGCCAGATGCGGTCAGGGGCTTCTGGGAGTTGTACTATAATAACAAATGGAAGGCCAGAGGTGTAAAATCTAAACACTTGATGTTGTAGAACAAGATCAGTTACAGTTTTCTATTAATGCTGCCATAGGGTGTAATTAACTTTCTCCTCCCTTCCCCCTAGGTTTAAATCTGATAGTTTAATGCTTGATAGTTCCATCCAGGCTGAGTGAATAGATTGCAGAGAGGCAGAAAGGGAAGCATGGCACAACAGACCTTGGGCATCTAATTATATAAATCACAGTCGTTCGAAAAGATTGCTTCCGGCACATGACACATAACAGCCCTGAGCTGCAAGAATACTCTCATTTAGTTCACATGAAAGCACATTTGTTCAGGATCTCACTGATTTTCTGCAGCCCTAAATGGGCCTTTATCAATTCCACGTGTTTATTCTAGCCAATTAGTAAATGTATCGTGAATTATTTTGTCTCGTAAGAAAAATGCCTTTAGCAGGTGTTACCCGGGATGGGCATTTTTCTTATCTGTATCAGTTATACTTTAATTTATATCAATTATAGTTCTCCTTAAATCATAGGTTCCCTGACTGTGGCACTGCCTGCCCAAAAAAGGCCAAAGCAGTGGATTTAAGGGGTCTCCATGAAGTCCAATCTATGCAAGATTAGTGTTGAATGTTTTTATGCTGTCAGAAATACCCCTAGCAACCCAGTCTAAATGCCAGCTGGGGTAAACACTTATGTGCTTTCCTTGATACCCCTTAGAACCATGGCACATTTGCCCTCCCTCCCCTTAAGGTGGCAAACATGATGTGCCTGGAACCCAATAATACCTCTGCTACCAGTGTTTGTGTTCTCTTCTTCTGCTGTATTAGATTTTAAATGACATTGGTTTGGTTTTTCCTTCTTTCCCTTAGGCTAGTGATCCCCAACCAGTGGCTCGTGAGCATCATGTTGCTCACCAAGTCCTCTGATGTTGCTCCCATTGGCCTCAAATCTGGTGCTTCTTTTGAATTAATGACTTGGAGGCAAGTTTTGGAGGCATAAAGATGTGTACTTCCAAGCAGACTCACCTGTATGCTGCCAGTCCACTTAGGGGCTACCAAATGGACTGGCACCCCCTAGGAACTTTCATGCTTGTGTTGCTCCCCAAGCTTTTTTTAAAGTTTAAAGCAGCCCACGGTTAAAAAAAAGTTGGGGACCACTGCCTTAGGCTTTTTATAGAAGATATTATGTCAGTGTGACCTTTCTCCAGAAAAGTAGTGGCAACAAAATTGTTATTGATCTCTCAACTCGATGGCATTGGGAACCGTGGTGGGCACCGTACACCCCTGCAAGTGTCACCTAAAGATGTAACCATAATGTTTCAGACAGGTGTGCCATACGTCTGCCATTTCACATTGTTCATAATTGTAAGATATTAATTTGACACATGTATATTTGCTGTTATTTTGTAACCATTTAGTGATGGGCAAAACCTGGCAGAAAATTTTGCTCATCACCAGTAACAGAAGGTTTTAAAGCAGAGGTTTTCATAACGGTGGGGCTGATCCTCAAACCCTCCCCCCAGCATTGGCTGGGGGATCAGCTTGCAGGTTACTTAAGGTGAGATTTGGGGTGATTGCTTATTGCTAGATAGTCATAGAAGCGAAGCTTGAAGGCTAGTTTGGATGGAAGTGCCTTTTGGTGGGCCTTTGCACGTGGTGGGCAATCACATGCTAACATGGGGTGCAAGGCCACCAAAGCCTAATAAATATTGTTGAATTACTGCTACAGCAGCTCTAAGTAGTCTGATACATAATATTCTCCCAACCCTCATCTGGATAGCATCACTAGGTACTGTTAATTACTTTTCCCTGTTTTCGCATACGTACAGATCAAATTTTATTATGTGAATATATGTATACATATTAAAGGCTACAAAACGTGACAATAGCTTAAAAGAGATGCATCCATTGGTAGCCTGTACATTATATACAGAAACTAAATTCATACAAGACAATCCAACATGCTGCCATCTTGCTCTTGCTGAACTGCGCTTGTCCACAGCCAATGGCGCTGGTGGATTATATATATCAATAGCTGGAGGGCCACAGCTTCTTGGGAGCTGCTTTTAGTGAAGCTGAAGAAGATGGATGGTGTATGAGTGAGTAAGCACCCGGGGGCTAGGCCGGAAGTCATAATCTGACTTCATTCAGGGAAATGAGTAATCGTGGCTTGCGTTGCCACTGTTGCCTAGCAGCTCTATGAAGTAGAAGGTAATGTGCTCTATTATCTTTCAGATCACCCAGCTTGATCCTTGTATAATTAAACCAGTTGCTGCCATGGTGGCTGATAAGATCTCTGCACATGTGGCAGTGCAGCTTGTTTGTAGTCTCTATAAATATCAATGGTTTTTATGGAGCTGTTAGTATTGGGTCCTTAAGGCAAAATGTCTTCTTACTAGGCTGTGACATATAAGGTCTCATTAATCAAAAGTAGGTGAAAATTGGCACAGCATTGTACCCATTAAAATACAGTTCTTGTGCCCACTTAAGCTACATGTCGGGTAGCGCTTTCAGACTCTTGTTACACAGTACTTTCTGTGCTTTTTCAGTCACTATGTAGCCGCATGGCTAGACTAAAGGTTAGTTGGGTGCGCTGGCTTATTACTGTAAAATATTTAAAGGGAAACCCAGTGTCTCCAGAGAATTGATTAGGGGCCTTTCAATGTAAAATCATAAAGTCTTGGGAAACTAAAATTGTATTGTGTGCATTATTAATAACAGGATAGGGCATCACTCCAGGTTCAGGTCAGCTGCTTATACTTAAATCTAAAGGATTGGTCTCTCCTGCTGGGAATTAAAGAGGCAGGCAGTTATCCAATTCTTCCCCATTCTTAGCCTTCAGGTTTATGGCCATTTTGACCAATACACACATTTTAAAGGGGGTGGGGTGGAGGTTGTGTGTGTATTTGTCTTGATATAGCCACTTGCCTGCTTTCACGTTTTCCAACTGGATAAGCAAGTGCAGAGCTTCTCAGCAGGGTTGGTGCCCACCATGTCTAGCTTCAAAACTTCTGGTCTGAGGTTCCATGGTGGCAATTGGCAACCAGGAACATACTCACTAGAAGCCAAATTAGCACAGTTGTAGCACTAGTCCTAGCACAGTTCACATGCTTCTGGTCGCTGATTACTTCCAGGAAACTGGGACCAGAAACTCTGTTACACCAAATTTGCGGTGCAGCTTTGCACTTGTGAACCTAGTATGGGGGGGGGGGAATTGATAAGGTTGGTATTTTTGGTGAGATAGGGCAGGGGGGAAGTTTGCCCCAAATATAAAAGTTACAAATATTTAAGAAGGGGTTACTTTTTAAAAAGTGACGTTTGTCATAAATTTACTTTCAATCTATTCCCATTGTCCTAAATAAGGCGTCTCCCTTAACACCGTCAATAATGGTAAAGTGACAGAGAGAGGCACAGAATTGTTTAGTCTCTGACTGCTAACACTTAGGACTGGCCAACTTTACATACTTCCACTGTTCGTGAAGTACAACTTAAATCATTCAAGGTGATGGCCAATATAAGTCCGTATGAAGAGTAAGATGCTGTGTTTGGCATTTCTGCCATTCATACTGCCTTCGGTACTCATTCTGAGGTTCCATTGTATTGAACTGTGAGCTTACTACAGTGCTGAGGAACTGATACTCTACTATAAAATAAAGGTTTCACTACCACTAACTGTGGTAAAAGGCTTATTAATAAAGTTTCCACATTGCTGCTTCTTTCACGAGCTTCTGCAAACAGCTCACTAGTGTCTTGATCTGATGTAATTTCCTCCCAGGAACTCTAAAGACACACAGCCATTTATATGCAGCTGATCTTGGGAAAATCCACTGCTGCAATATAAACACAGCCACATTACACCAGTAAAGTACAGCCCTCTGTTCTAATCTCTTGATATAATGCAAGTAAATAAAAAAAGGAGGAAGATGGCCATTGCACCTACAAGGTTATGTATGTTGTGTAGCTTGGCTTCTGGCTCTTACCTAAATGGAATGTTTTGTCACCTGCGCCATACAGCCTTCTGCCTGGGCAACAATGTAGTTGAAAATATCTGCCATACCAGGTCATTGAGGTGCAAGTTGAGGTCATTTCAATGATATATTTATTTAATTTCTAAGGTCACTGACCTAAGGCAGCAGTCACGTGTCTTTTTCTGTGTCGGTGGCTCAACACCTGTTTTCTATGAGCATTTTGTAAATACATTTTCAATTATGTTTGTGTGTGGTTGTCTGAAAGCCCTTCTGCTTTCACCACATTACCCAGAGTTTTCATGTTGGAATCAGCCCATATCCTGGCATCCAGGAGGGCAATGCAGTGCAGTAGGGCATTGGTGCCTCACAGTGGGGGTCCATCAGGGCTGGGGGCCTTGTCAGTAGGGAACTTGTTAATTACATCTGTGCTTTCTCCCTTGGTGATCTTTTAGCTGAGGAACTAAGCTTGGAATAGCCTGGGGATGGCCACTTCATCAAGGTATTGACTGAAATCAACAGGATATGTAGTGGTTTTGGAAATAAAGATTGGAATAAAAAAAACAACAGATTCTGATAGTATGTGGGCCTGTGCCCTAATGTCCTGTTCTGGAGATTATCATGGGAATGGAGATTAATTGGTTTTGCCACCAAGTCAGAATAGCCACCATTTGTCCCCTTTGTCATATCAGGAGTTGGCTCTACGCTGTTCCAGTTGGGAATACTTCTGCACATATGTTAAGCTGACATTTCTCTGAGCAGTATTCCAACAGGCTATCCACATGCTGATTCCACCTCCTATAAGGAGTTGCGGATAGTGGTGAGATTTGTTGGCCTTTCTATTTCATCCTGAGCTGTGTCTGTCCCTTACATTCCAGGAGATCAATCTGAGTGTATTAGCTTTCATGAGAGAACCCAAAGGCTGACACAATACAAATATATAGTCAGTAGATCCCATCCACAGAGAAAGATACAGTTCTTAACGGGTATTAAATCCACTGCTATGTCATAGAGAGCACTGTGGGGTAGGCTGACAGTGTGGCAGGCTGTTGCGAGTGGAAATCCAGTCACTGTATTGCGTTGGCAGGCCGATCAAAGATGTGGATTTTATCGCCCTCTATGATCTGCTGCTTGGCTGGGAATAGCATGCAGTTATTAGTCCTAAAGTGTTTTAGCGATAGTTTAAGGTATTATGTGCTATAGTGCTGGCACCCTAGAAGGTGATGTTGCCTTTCGTCCTTGCTACCAGCAGTTCCGTGTCCTTTTTATGGTAATTAAGTAACTTAATGAGGAAGGGCAGTGAAGGTGTTTCAAGTGGAAGGGTCTGCTTGGGAACCCTGCCAGACTGGCCTACTAGAGTACCATTTGGCCTCCCCATGAGCCCCAATCAAAGGCTTTTCTCATCAGCCCTTTCCGCATGGACCTATATAAAATATATTTTATTTAGCATTGGCACAGTTCAGCATTGTTAATATGCTCCCTAGTGGCCAGAATTTGGTAGAAGAAATTGGAGAAGGAATAGTCTCTGCAATAAATGTTCTATTTGCCTTATAATTAGCTGTCTGCTAAAGGGCGTATTACTTGTAAAATATATCAAAGAATAGCCGAATTTAATGTTGTAGCATTAATATAGTTTAATCATCAGTTGACTAAATCTATTTTGGTATGCCCTAGGTCAGGGGTGCCCAAAAGATAGATTGGGATCTACCAGTAGACCTTTAGCTGGTGATCAGTAGATCTCAAGACGGTATCAACAAACAGCTTGTCTAAATTACCCTCCTGTTTCATGCTTTTCATTCAGATATTAATTATGTTAAGGTTACATAAGAAATAGTTAAATATAACAATTTAAAGTCTCAAAATAATATTTAAGTAATAAATCAAAATAATATTTAAGTAATATTTTCCATGGAACAGAATGCTAACAAAGCTTTTATGGATGTAGATCTTAATGGGACAACATCCCTAAAAGTAGACCCCGTATTAGTAAAGTATGGGCAATCCTGCCCTAGGTATTGTAACGGGCCCGAAGGCGCAGTAATAGTAAGGACCAAAGAGGAGACCAGACCAGGTTCGCAGTACAGAAAGGGTTTATCCAGAAGAATCGTCAAATACAAGCAAAAGGGTCAGTTCAGGCGGCAATCAGCAAAGTCCAGGAAACAGGCAATAACGGTACACAGGAAAATATAGCAGAATGATAACACCCAGGAACACAGTAAAGGAACCAATAATCGGGCAAAGAGGAAAAGGGGAATGGAGTTAAAATAGTCCTGGGCTTGGCGCCAAAAACTGACGCACTGGCGTCAGACGCAGACGCCAGCGTCCCCACGCTGACGTCCTGACGCCGGCGCCCGATTCTGACGCCGGCGTCCGTTCCGTCGCCGGCGACCAATCCCTGGGCGACTCGATCTTGACGTCGATGGCCTGCGACCAGCAGGGACCACATGGTGGAGCAGGGGGACGCCATCTTGGTCGCCATATTGGACGCCATGCAGGTAAGAACCTTCGGATTCCATTACAGTACCCCCCTCCTTAGGGGGGGCCTCAGGACCACCGAGACTGGGGGAAGAAGGGAACAGTCTGTGGAACTTACGGACCAGGGTAGGTGCATGGACATCCGAGTTTTTTACCCAGGAACACTCCTCTGGACCGAAACCCTTCCATTCGATTAAATATTGAAGAGTGCCCCTGGAAAAGCGAGAATCCAGAATCCTCTTGACCTCGAACTCTTGGTGACCATCAACCAGGACAGGAGCTGGGGGGGAAGAAGAAGAGGAACAAGACATGGCAGGCTTAAGTAAAGAAACATGAAAGACATTAGGAATCCGCATCTCGGGAGGAAGTTGAAGGCGGTCCGCCACCGGATTGATAACTTCGATGATAGGATAAGGACCAATGAATTTAGGACCAAGCTTGGGAGTGGGAATCTTGAGGCGAATGTTGCGGGTGGAAAGAAAAACCTTGTCACCAGGAGCATATGGTGGGGAAGGAACTCTCTTCTTATCGGCAAACCTCTTCTGAACCAAAGAACTCTTTTCCAAATTAGAGGAAGTAGCCTGCCAGATAGCCGACATGTGAGCAGCTTGGTCGTTGGCCGCAGGAACGTTGGTAAGGAGAAGATCCTGAGGGAAGGCCAACGGGTTCCGACCATATACACAGAAGAATGGAGATTTCAAAGAAGAGGAATGCAAGGCGTTATTATGAGCGAACTCAGCCCAGGGAAGAAGATCCGACCAATCATCCTGGCACAGGGACACGTGGCACCGAAGAAACTGCTCCAAAGCCTGGTTGACCCGTTCAGCGGCACCATTAGACTGTGGGTGATAAGCTGAGGAAAACTGAAGAGAAATATTAAGAACCTTGCACAGAGCTCTCCAGAACTTAGAAACAAATTGAGAACCTCGATCTGACACAATCTCGGCAGGGAAACCATGTAAACGAAAAATGTGTTTAATAAACAGTTCAGCGAGTTCAGGAGCAGAAGGCAATTTTCGAAGAGGAGTGAAATGGGCCATCTTGCTAAATCTATCGATCACCACCCAGATGACAGTGTGGCCGGAGGATAAGGGCAGGTCGACAATGAAATCCATCGCCAAATGTGTCCAAGGGCGAGATGGGATGGGTAATGGCAAGAGAAGACCCTTGGGGGAGGAATGTCCAGATTGAGAGACAGCACAGGTGGCACAGGAAGAAACAAAGTCTCTGACGTCCTTTCTCATGGATGGCCACCACACCAGGCGTGAAAGTAGTTCAGTGGTTTTTTCAATTCCCGGATGACCGGCTTGCTTAGAGGTGTGGACTTGGGACAAAATGGACTGACGACAATCTGGAGGAACAAAAGCAACCCCCAAGGGGGCATTTCCAGGAGCCGAGTTCTGGGCAGAGAGGAGTTGCAAAGCCAAGGACGGAAATAAGGCAGCGATAATCTTGGAAGAAGGCACAATGGGTTCAGGAACCTCGGAACTAGGCATTTCGGAAATGAAACTTCTGGACAGGGCATCAGCCTTTCTATTTCTAGAGCCAGGACGAAAGGTGATGATGAAGTTGAAACGGGAAAAGAATAAAGACCATCTGGCTTGTCGTGAATTGAGACGTTTGAGGGACTGGATGAATTCGAGTTTTTTGTGGTCGGTAAAGATGGTTACAGGAACAGAAGACCCTTCAAGTAGATGCCTCCACTCCTCCAGGGCCAACTTGACAGCAAGAAGTTCACGATTCCCAACATCGTAGTTTTGTTCGGAAGAAGAGAATTTCTTGGAAAAGAAAGCACAGGGATGTAATTTACCGTCGGAAGAGGACCTTTGAGACAAGACTGCTCCCGCTCCCACATCAGAGGCGTCGACTTCGAGGAAGAAGGGTAGAAGAGGTTCCGGGTGTCTGAGAATTGGTGCAGATGAAAAGGCTTCTTTAAGGGATTCAAAAGCTTCCAGAGTCTGAGGGGGCCAGTGTTGAGGTCTACCCCCTTTACGGATTAGAGCAAGAATTGGAGAAATCTTGGAAGAAAAACCTTTAATGAACTGTCTGTAATAATTGGCGAAGCCAATAAACCTCTGAATGGCCTTGACACAGGTGGGAAGAGGCCAATCGATAATTGCCGAGACTTTGGCGGGATCCATCTTGAAACCCTGCTGGGAGATGATATAACCAAGGAAGGGAATGGTAGGCACTTCGAAAGAACATTTCTCCAATTTGGCGAACAGATTATTCCTCCTAAGACGAAGAAGAACGTCTTTGACTTGAGAACGGTGTTCCTGGAGATTTTTGGAAAAGATAAGGATGTCATCCAAGTAAACGACCACACTTTGCCCCAATAAGTCCCTGAAAATGTCATTTACAAACTCTTGGAAGACCGCAGGGGCATTACAGAGACCGAATGGCATTACTAGGTACTCATAATGCCCGTCACGAGTATTAAAAGCGGTCTTCCACTCACGGATCCGAATGAGGTTGTAGGCGCCCCGAAGATCTAACTTGGTGAAGAGACTGGCGCCCCTCAGCTGGTCAAAAAGTTCAGAAACTAACGGGAGGGGATAGCGGTTTTTAATTTAATTTTATTAAGCCCCCGGTAATCAATGCAAGGTCGCAGACTTCCATCTTTCTTTTCAACGAAGAAAAACCCTGCTCCCGCAGGGGAAGAAGAAGGGCGGATAAAACCTCTTTGAAGATTTTCCTGAATATAGGTCTTCATGGCGGCGGTCTCAGAGGGAGAAAGTGGATAGGTGCGACCACGAGGAGGCATGGAACCAGGAAGAAGCTCGACTGGGCAGTCGTAAGGACGGTGAGGAGGGAGAGTCTCAGCAGAGCCTTTGTTGAAGACATCGGAGAAGGTCTGATAAACGGGAGGAAGAGAAGGATTCGAAGACACAGAAGAAACTTTGACAAGGGGCGCAGCAGGCAAACAATTCTGAAGGCAATAAGGACTCCAATGGGAGACTTGTGAGGAGGTCCAATCAATGACTGGGTTATGGGTACACAACCATGGAAGCCCCAGAACAATTGGAGTGGAAGGGCAGTCAATAATAAGAAAGGACAGTTTCTCCAAGTGCATAGTGCCCACCTTAAGCGAAAGTTCTTGTGTAGACTGGAAAATGATTGCAGAAGACAGAGGACGGTCATCGATGGCAAGGACTCGAAGAGGATTCACAATGGGCTGAAGAGGAATAGCGTGATTAGCAGCGAAGACCTTGTCCATAAAGTTTCCAGCGGCCCCAGAGTCAAGGAAGGCTTGCAGGGAGACTTTCCGGGGGCCCCATTGGATTTGCACAGGAAGAAGAAATCGATGGGCAGAAGACTGTGGAGAGGGGATAATTCCTCCCAGAAAAGCTTCCCCAACCTTGGCTCTGGCGTTTCCAGGCTTAATGGGGCATTCCTGAGCGAAGTGAGCCTTGCCCCCACAATAGAAACAAAGTCCAGAAGCCTTTCTACGAAGTTTCTCCTGATCAGACAGATGAGAGCGACCAATCTGTACTTGCTTCTTGGCGGGCAGAGGAGGAGGAACAGAAGAAGTAGAAGTAGACTGGGGAGGTAGTATGGGTCTCTGGAAACGAGGAGCAAAAGCTGGTTGAGACCTCTGCGATCTCCATACCCGCTCACAGTCAGCAAGATGTTCCCTCTGCCGGGTATCGACTCTTACAGCCAAGGAAACCAAATCTTCCCAAGAAGAAGGGATCTCGCGGGACACTAGGTCATTCTTGATACGCATTGCCAGGCCGTTGTAGAAGGCAGCGTGATAACTGTCGTTGTTCCAGGATGTTTCTGCCAGCAAGGTACGAAACTCTATGGCGTATTCCGGCACAGAGCGCGTTCCCTGCTGTAACTGGAACAACCGAGCAGAAGCCGAGGCAGACCGACCTGGCGCGTCAAACACAGTGCGGAGATCCCGGATGAAGACTTTTGCATCGTCAATGGCTGGATCTTGCTTTTCCCAGAGTGGTGATGCCCATTCCAGAGCCTTCCCTTGCAACCGGGAGATGATGAAGCCCACCTTTGCACGCTCTGAGACATACTGGCCGGGAAGCAGAGCAAATTGGATTTCACATTGGATGATGAATCCGCGACATGCTTCCGGATCGCCGAAATACAGAGGGGGTGCAGGTATGCGGGGCTCAGGGACACATACCGGTGTAGCAGGTCTTGGAGCAGGGGCGTGGGCCGCAGACAGGAATGCGGACAGCTTCTCCTGAATCGCCAAAAGGACTTGGCTGAACTGAGATTGCTGGTTCTCATAAGAGAGAAGACGAGAAGACAATCCTCGGACAGCTTGGTAGACATCGGGCGTAACTTGCGTCTCCTCCGCAGGGTCCATGGCCCGATTATACTGTAACGGGCCCGAAGGCGCAGTAATAGTAAGGACCAAAGAGGAGACCAGACCAGGTTCGCAGTACAGAAAGGGTTTATCCAGAAGAATCGTCAAATACAAGCAAAAGGGTCAGTTCAGGCGGCAATCAGCAAAGTCCAGGAAACAGGCAATAACGGTACACAGGAAAATATAGCAGAATGATAACACCCAGGAACACAGTAAAGGAACCAATAATCGGGCAAAGAGGAAAAGGGGAATGGAGTTAAAATAGTCCTGGGCTTGGCGCCAAAAACTGACGCACTGGCGTCAGACGCAGACGCCAGCGTCCCCACGCTGACGTCCTGACGCCGGCGCCCGATTCTGACGCCGGCGTCCGTTCCGTCGCCGGCGACCAATCCCTGGGCGACTCGATCTTGACGTCGATGGCCTGCGACCAGCAGGGACCACATGGTGGAGCAGGGGGATGCCATCTTGGACGCCATGCAGGTAAGAACCTTCGGATTCCATTACAGGTATATAGCCTTTGGATGCTTTTTATTGGAGTAGCTTGCCTTTTGGGGATGATGAATTAGAAGGAATAGACTGAGGCCCAGGTCAGAGGTCAGTGTCTAAATGAATTGGTTTAATGTCTGAGAGTAATGGATTCAGTTTAATGTGAAATGGCCTATAGCCTCAACACAAAGTGATGTTATATCCTGAAACAAAAGAAACACGAATAAATGTATTACATGTGATGGCAGTGACTGAATTCTATCTTATTCCTGATAACTTGGATCTTGATAGCAATAACTGACAAAATTAATAATTATTATTTGTGAAAGTATGTTCCTGGAAAAACATAGCAGCCCTTCCCCCAGACTCCTAGGATTTGGTTACAGTAATTTGAAATGTGATGGACATTCCCTAATGTCCTTATGCCAATGTTTCTCTAAAGTATAACACAATTCTCTGTGCTCCTGAGCTTTTCAAAGGGTAACATTTTAGAAAGTGTCTGAAAGGGTTTATGTCTACTGTCTGAGGATTGGTGAAGATGGATAATCTGTAGTGTAGTGGATAAGTGGAGGTGGGGGGGTGGAGTGGGAGAAATTGGAGCGAAGGCATTAGAATCATTATAGAGATCATTCCAAAAGCCACAGTGCAGTTCCACCATGTCACAGGTCCTAAAATGTGATGTTCATGATTAGAGATATAATACACAAATGCCATGAATAGCTTGTAAATGATTTCGTTTCATTGATGACAAATGATGTCATCAGTTATAAACGGTGAGTAGTCATGTAATTTTTGTCACATCACTCACTAAAACTTGGTTATTATGATAAATAAAGTACCTCTTTTGCAAAATATGAGGATATTCAAAGTCAACTTGGAGTTCCATGACCTTTGGCCTCCTGCTTTTATATGGTCATGGAACACCTTGGTGACTTATAATATCCTTATATTTTACAAAGGGGCTATTTAATTCACTATATTATGGAAGTGAGAGGAGTTACAGTTCATTTTCAGTTCTGCTGGATTGGTCTATTAACCTGAACAGGTGGAAAAATGCTTTTGGGGAATTTGCAAATTGCTTCAAAACTATTATTGTGAGATCCCCTTTGGCAGATCAGCCTCTATTACAGTCACACCAAAGTTAATCAGGCAAAAAAATGGCAAACTGAGGTGACCTATGACCAAATTCATTGGGTATTTTGCACTTTTGCTGAGTGATCTGACCAAACCTGTGATGGGCCAGTTGAATTTTTGCACTTAGAACATGTTCATGTGTAGCCAACATGCTCCAACATGTCCATCTGATCATCTCATGTCCTGCACCTAAAACATTGCATTACATTCTCTTGGTGACTAAGGAGCAGATTTATGAAGGGTCGAATGAACTCGAAATTAGAATAAAAAATGGCCAATCTAAATATTTCAAGAACATAGAATTTTTTAAACTCTGGTTAATTGGATCAACCAGCAAACTCTATTTGAATTCGAATCTGATTTGTTTTGAGTTTTTTTTCTCCGGAAAAAAAACTTGATTTTTCAGGAATGCAGCAAACAATCCAAATTGATCCCATGACATCCCACATAGGCTAAAACAGCAATTCGGCAGGTTTAAGGTGGCACATAGTCGAATTTGAATTCTTATGGGCAGTACATGATATATTTCGAAAATTTCATTTGAATTTTTTTAAAAACTCGAATTGAATTTTGACTATTCCCTATTCGAATTCCAAAACTTGATAATTCAAATTTCAAAATCCGAATTCAGTTTGACCCTTGATAAATCTGCCCCTAAATCTAAATGGTTGATGCATTGTCACTACCTTCTTCCCTCCGGCTATGTGCTGCTCTGAGGGTCTTTCTTAATGTGTCTGCTCCTTGATTTAATCCTAAATATGGGTTGGTTCATCTGCCTAGTTATCAGCCTGCCAGTAAATGTAAAATCCCAGCATGCTCTGCTTATTAGTTCAGTGGTCAAGGAAAACTGGCAGTGTATATAGTGCAAAGTAGCCTTGCTGTGAGAGCAAGCGTGTCGAGGAATCCAGTCAACCCAAAACAACTGGCTGAGACCTTGTCTGTAATACATTACTTATTTGGTCTTATCTCCTGCCATGCCCTCTCTGTAAAGGTAGCCATAGACGCACAGATAATATCGTACGAAACAAATTTTCGTCCGATATTCGGTGCGTGTATGGTGGAAAAAGAGCCGACTGATATCGGCAGAAGACTTGGATATCGGTCGGCTCGTCGATCGGGCTGGACGGAAAATTTTTATCAGGTGCCTTTGAAGGGACCCAAACATCGCCCATTGTTAGTGCTGAGTTGTCAGATACAGGTAGAATTCTATTGTTTCTTCCCGTATTTCTACCTGTATATCTGACGATTCAGCTCTACACATGTGTATTGAAACGAACGATCTTTCTTGGAAAGATCTTTTCCAAGAAAGATCATAATTGTTTCGTCTATGGCCACCTTAAGCACAGATAAGTGAAAAGAGCAAAACGAAATGCTTAATCAGGGATGGACTTGAAGAATACCAGCAATGGGCAGTGAAGAGAATCTGGGACTTCACCTTAAATTATAAAAGTAAACCATATATCATTTAGCTGTTGTTACATTTCAGTTTCTTTTATTACTTGAGAGTCCTGTGGAAGGCCCTCTCCCTTCTGCCTATGTCTAGTGGTTAACTTAAACCTGGATTAGGAAAGAACTTTCCATAATTTTGTACAATAGCCTCACAGTACTTACAAGGGGACATAATGCTATAATGGGAACAGTGTTGCATACTTGGGCAGATATATTTTTGGTGTAAGTGCTTCATTTGTAAAAGAAGAAATTAGGGTAGGGATTTCAGTCTCAAAATACATCACAGTTTAATGGTGAATTATAAGAAAGAGTATGTGTCCAGAGAGTCATCATTATAGATCTTAAGTGCGGAGGCCCATAGCAAAGAGTGCCAGTATAGCTAAAATGCATTGCTGAACATATCAACCATTATTGGTTGATACATCCCCAAAAAATAAAAAAATAAACTAGCTTGTTCCAATCCATTATAAAGGGGATGCTTACCTTCTAAACACTTGGGGGCAAATTCCCTAACACACAAAAATTCACCAGCGACGGCTTCGCACACGTTGCTACACTTCACCAGGCGAAAATTCGCTCAGACAACGCTTATTTACTGAAATGGGAATTTGCATCCAGGGCGCCAAACTCTGGCGACTTTTTTTGCTATCGTTACATCTGCAATCAAAGCGAAGATGCGCTGACGTTCAGTTATGCCTAGCGCAACTTCTTGTTCTGCTGTCGATGGAGTGGGCTAGAGGCAGCATCCTTATGTTCAGTGCAAGTTATTCGGAGAACTGCTGAAATGATCATTGCAGCCCATTAGCAAGGTCCTAAATAACACAGGCCTTTAAAGGGGAGAGTGAACAGTTGAGGAAAACAAGTTGCAACAATTACACTTTATAACATACAATGTATCTGATATAGCAGAATGAAAGCTGACAAACCTGCAGTCTTGTATGTTTGGTTAGAAGACTGTATGGGAGAAGCTAGGCGAGTTAGTGCTAGTTATAGTCATTGTTATGAAGAATGTATAAACTCTTTATATCACGCTCTGCCTGCTTTATAAAGTAACCTATTGCATCTATCTCTGTAATTCATATTTGCTGTTGAAATGAAATGATACCTGGTAGTCTCCTTACAAAAATATCATTTTTGTACTGACACAAAACAGAAATGTCATGCTTTTATAGTTTTTCCTTTATAACAGAGGATTAAATGGTAGTGTTTGCATATTTTTTTGTTCAGGAAAATCCAGGCAGCAGCAATAATGTAGATCCAGTGAAGATGATGCCATTTCTTTTTTAGATCCATTGCAGATGCTGCAGATTTCCCCCATTTCCCTCTTAGGACTCTCTGATGTGAGAAAAAGAAGACAATGATTTGATCAGTGAACGCAGACTGTAACGCTCATTCATAATCCCTGTGAATAGACTTTGCTGGATATGTAACATATATTAGCAGACCATTCTTGTCTCCTTCATATAACCCTGGCAATTGCTGTAAGTCATGTTCCTCAGTGACATCTCACATATCCACATGCATGCAGAGGGCATGAGGCAAATGCTCACACAGCACATAATAAGCTAAATATAGCTGCTGTAGTATGGTCCCTGCAGTGTTTGGGCTGCTGACTGTTGATCAAGATTTGATCACATTTGAAAAGCTGTTGTGCAGACTGTGCCGCTCTTCTTCTGGCTGTGCCTTTCAGGAATAAATGAATAATACTGAGTCATTCATTCTGCATTTGTGTGTATCTGGCTGTCCCTCTGAAACTGCAAAGTGTGCCTGGAGAAGAGGTGCTTTAGAATAGATATGTTCTATCTATCTATCTATCTATCTATCTATCTATCTATCTATCTATCTATCTATCTATCTATCATTAAACACTCTAATGCTTCATTTGCCTGTAGGTCCTTGTAGCAGACACAATGGCACGCCACCCATTCTGATTAGAAGGAAGTAGATTCCATCTTAATATTAGGAAAGGGCTTTTTACAGTGAAAGATGTGAAGTTGTGGAATTCTCTCTATTTATCAGTTGTACTGGCAGATAGATTAGATGAAGACTGCCCAACTGGTGGCCCGCAGGCTGCATTCAGTCCACGGCCTCCCCTTTGTGTGGCCCCCCACATGAAAGTCTGCCCGCTGTGTCTGCTTACCATGTGTAAACTTTAAAAGGTAATTCTACAGAGTTGAACTGGCCCCTGCATTGTTTAAAACTCAAAGTCACACTGTAATCCTCTGTATTGTTCACACATGTAACACCTCTATTGGTCACACCCCTAAAGCCCTGTACTGTACACATCTGAGACACATATACAAAATGCTCATGGGGCACCAGCACTGTGTCACTGTATGCAGTACATCTTAGAGTAGTCCAGATTGACTTCCCTGTCTCCTGCGATGTTCTGCCTGCCCTATGCTCCTTGGGTGTGCCATACTCTGCCTGCCCTATGCTCCTTGGGTGTGCCATACTCTGCCTGCCCTATGCTCCTTGGTTGTGCCATACTTTGCCTGCCCTATGCCCCCTGTGTGTGCCATACTTTGCCTGCCCTATGCTCCTTGGTTGTGCCATACTTTGCCTGCCCTATGCTCCCTGTGTGTGCCATACTTTGCCTGCCCTATGCTCCCTGTGTTTGCCATACTCCTTCTGCCCTATGCTTCCTGTGTGTGCCATACTCTGCCTGCCCTATGCTCCTTGGGTGTGCCATACTCTACCTGCCATATGCTTCCTGTGTGTGCCATACTCTGCCTGCCTTAAGCTCCCTGTGTGTGCCATACTCTGCCTGCCTTAAGCTCCCTGTGTGTGCCATACTCTGCCTGCCCTATGCTCCCTGTGTGTGCCATACTCTGCCTGCCCTATGCTCCCTGTGTGTGCCATACTCTGCCTGTCCTATGCTCCCTGTGTGTGCGCCATACTCTGCCTGTCCTATGCTCCCTGTATGTGCCATACTCTGCCTGCCCTATGCTCCATGTGTGTGCCATACTCTGCCTGCCCTATGCTTCCTGTGTGTGCACTCCTCTGGTACATTGCTTCATAGGTGGGCAACTATTTGCCCTAGTTTGGCAATTTTTATTTTCTTGGTCTCACCACCAAAGAAAATAAATGATATGGCATCAATAAAATTGATATGTTAGTACTGCACACACTTTATCACAAGACTGCTTGTTGCTCTTAGCTAAACACTATTAGCTTTTGTTGACCTTACAAAATGAGCTAATATCTCCCCCTCCAGAGGGAAAAGCCCCACAATGGTTTTATTCACAACCCAAGAATGGTGTGTCACAAGTCCATTTCTATGATTTCCATGGGTGTTTGGTGCAATATTTCTAGGGCAGATGATACAGATATGGTTATTCTCAGTCAGTAGGGGATATGGCTTGCTCATGTAAAGACCTTTCTGTGCGCATCTCCAGCTTGACTCTCATCCAAGGAAATACAAAACCGTATGATTAAACAAAATCTTCAATTTCCTGGGGGATTTTTGCATGCGCTGCCTGTCGGCTGGAAAATGGAGAACGATTTAGATTTTGCTTATGTTACAGTGAGTACGCTATGAAAACCAGCTTTTGTATGTTTATGTGTATGCAAATTTGGCTGATAATAAATACATTTATTGACATTGTTTAGGTACTCCATCTACAAATCTCATCATACATCTTTCCTATCCAGATAAAAGGGGTCATTAACAAATGCAAGCTCAACTGCAAAGTGCTGAAATGGACACATTAATGCTATTCACAAAGGCCCTTTCACATTCATACATACTACAGAGCAACATGCAATGAGGGCCAATGCAAAGGGAACATGGTCTTACTGGCAGCCTGGGCATGCCAGCAATTTCAGCATACCCTTAGTTTCTGGCAGTGGTTACAAGCCACTGATTTTTTAAGTGAATCAAACACTAATGCCTTTATTGTTGTAGCGTGATGCAGTTAAAATGCAGTGACAAATATGTGCCACATCTTGCACGCAATTAACCAATACAGATATTATGCCAGATACAGATGCCTTTTAATGTTGTGTTCTGGGGTAACATGTTGCATTATAGGTAAAAACAATTTGCAACTGCATTTTGATGTCTTATAAACTATTCATGCATCTCCAATGTTCCCAAGTTCCAAGATTGTGTCAGCCTTGGAGGACATTGAGTAAATAAGCAGATATATAGGAACATAGCATTCTGAGGAGTAGCCAGACTGTGCAGCCTTCGCAGTTTTGGAACAGTGTGTGTGTTGGCCCTCAGTGAATGCAAGACAAATATTTTCCATAGTGTTAAAGCTTGACCATGGTTTTGACTTGGCAAGAATAAGGCAAAGGAAGCTGAAGGGAAGTTTCTGCATGCAAAGTAAACACACAATAACACTGAATCAAATATATGACCATACTACTCCTAAAAATACAAATAAATAAAATACTGCACAGAATATTTTTTTGGATATCATTGTCATTCGCTCTCTCTAAAAAGTATTTTCCTCTTGCCCTAGTTGAGCCACTCAAGAAATAAAATCAAATTGCATCAATTTTGTAGTTCATAGAAGCAGACAGTAACTGGAGAGCTTAAAGAATATGTGATGTTGTCGATCTTGAAGAATGAACACAGAGATGCCAGACTGCAGGATAGAAGTTGCTTTATTCTTGGCTGTTCTCGCCACACCCCTGCTCCTCCCCTTTCACTTCCCCTGAATTATCTGGTCCAGTTGCTGCTTGAGTTATTGTAGGTACTCCAGAAGACATATCCCCAGGTGTGTTTGGAGTTGGACTGATGTTCATTTCTTCATCATTGTCATCATAAGCCTCTTGGTCTGTTTCACCAGTTATGGCCTTGAAGTTTCTTGAAGTGTGATCTATTTCTTGTTACTTGTTGGCAATTGCGCTGAGCAGTGACCATGGTACCCTTGACATGGGTAACTTTATAGGGTTCAGAATGATTTAATGAGGATAACTTGCTGCCAGGTCTCACACTCTTGACAAGAACCCAGTCACTAACCTTCAATTTTATCGTTTTTCCATGACGCCCATCCTGATAATCATATTGTTTAATTTTCTCTTTTGCGGCAGCATCATTACATGTAATGGGTGTACTGGCTGAAGTTACCGGGAGATTTAGGAGTTTGATACACAAAGGGTAGGTGTTGCTCTGTACTGTCAGAGGAATTTGCATAATTCTTGTTGCAAACACTTATGTTCTATGGTAACAGTCCTGAGATTTTTGTTGATGGATTGCATAGACCCTTCAACCTCACCATTGGCCTGAGGCCAGTAAGGAGTAATATTCCTGTTTGTAAAGCCTAGGTATGTGACAAAAGACTGAAAGGAGAGACATTGTCAGTCTTTGCAGTATCTGGTATGTCGTATTCAGAAAACAGCTTGTCTAATTTGGGTATGACAGCTCTTACAGAGGTTGCTGAGACAGTTTCAATGTCATAAAATCTGTAAAAATCATCCATGATGACTAGTAGGTAGGAATGGTCAGAAATGGAGCAGAAGTCAACACTACAGTTGTCATTGCTTTGGGCACAACATGCGCCACTACAAAATTCACATGTTCCTCCGCAAGAATGGTTGCTATAAGCTCTGTAGACCAAAATAAGATATAACTGGTCACTAGTCAGGTTAGACTTTAGTGCATCAAAAGAATTTTGATGCTTCCTGGTCCATGACTATGGAACATCTTGTTTTTTTTGTTAGCTGTCACAGGGATTCTGACACAGTAGCAAGATCAGGAATAAAACTGACCACTATATGTTACAAGGCCAAGAAAACTCATTCAGTAATATCAAATGTTTGCAGTTGCTGTAAATCTTTCTCCACCAGCTTGCTAACATAAAAAGGGATGCATCTGTGAGTTTGAACTAAGGGTGGTATTGTCAGGGCCTGAAGGCTCTGCTTAGGAGTTGCAGACCAAGGAGGAAGCAGAAGGCACCAAACACAGTTCATGGTATCCAAGGGGTTAAGAAGTGGCAAAGTCAATCCAGGCAGAGGTCAGTTCAGGCAGCAAGGTTCTTAGTCAATATAACAGGCCGAGGTCAAGATCAGGAATCAAGGTCAGAAGTAGTAATAACACACCCAGGAACACAATAAGTTGAACTTATAATCGGGCAAGGTTCGGGTGTCTTTTAAAGGCTGATTTTCGCGACAAAGGATCGTGTGTCGCCTGGGAGCCGCCATCTTGCTGGTGGTGCTGAAGCAGGAAGGAGCGACGACAGGCGCTCCTTATAGGTATTGACTGATTTATATGAAGTTTCACTTGCAGCCTCTTTAAATTGTCAATGTCTTTAAAAAGGCTTGGATGTTTATGGATAATGACGTTGCTTACTAATGTAAAAAGACTTGGGGCCACTGCACTGTTGTAGCCAATCAGTGGATCAGCAAAACCATTACCAAGAGTCAGTTATTGAATGATCTATGAATGTCAGTTCTGACTGAAATTTCCCACATATAGGCAAGGCATGTGATGATCCATAAAAAAAATATTTTCAGCTCGATATTTTGTAATGCAGGTTTGCTTGTAAAGTAAGTGGTTTGACTGATAACATTGACATATACCCCTGTATCAATAAGATCCTCTGCACAGGGTTACCACCTATTCAAATTATCTGCTTTGGATTAGCAATTGCATGTACATGATGAGAATTTTCAGTTATTGAAACTAGGTATGTGCTGCCTTTATCGTCTGCTAATACTGTGCTTACTCTCTTTCCTGATGCTTTTAACAGGTACAGGTAAATGTTTTTTGGAGCTGATCTGCATTCTTGTGTTTTTTCCAAGATGGCAGATTTCCCCTTTTGCTGGACAGTTTTGTTGGTGGGAATAAGGGCTACTGCAATAATAGTAGGTTGCAGCAGATGTATGCGCTTGACATGGTTTCAGTGTGATATTGTCAGTTTGCTTAAAGGAACAGTAAGACCAAAAAGGAATGGGCAATGTATTGTAGTGTTGCCCTGCACTGGTATAACTGGTGTGTTTGCTTCAGAAACATTAATATAGTTTATAAAACAAGCTGTTGTGTAGCCATGGGGGCAGCCATTCAAGTAAAGGATATGCAGTAGATAACAGATAAATTCTGAAGAATCCCATTGTGTACTACAGAACTTATCTGTTATCTGCTGTGTATCCTGTGCCTTTTCTCCCTTTTCCATCTTGAATGACTGCCCCTGGCTACACAACAACTTGTTTATATAAACTATAGTAGAGTTTCTGAAGCATCACATCAGTTTTACCAGTGCAGAACATAAGTACATTATATTTTCATTAATTTAGAAGACTTTCATTTTTTGTTGTTACCGTTCCTTTAATCATTTTTGCTGCATCATTCATGTCTCTAGTCATTTAGCTAAGGTCATAGTGGGGTCTCTGAGTGCCTGTCGTCTCAGTTTAGCTGATTTGCACCCTTGTATGAGCTGCATGCAAATTCCTTGCAAATGGATGAGGAAGCAAGATGCCTTAGTCTCACATAATACTCATTAGTGCTCTCACTTGGTGACTGTTTTTGTCTAAATTGAAAGTCTCAAAAACTGGATTTTTATGTGGAGAAAAGTAGTTTGTTATAAAGATATAATACACAAAAGCCATGAATATCCTGTAAACGATATTCTTATAAACGGCTTAGTGATGTCGTCCGTTATAAACATAACTCACTAAAACTTGTGTATTATAATAAATAAAGTACCCATTGTTGGAAATATGAGGATATTAGACGTAACCTCAGAGTTCCATGACCTGTATGAAAGCACTTGGCCTTTGGCCTCGTGCTTTTATATGGTCATGTTACTCCTCGGTAACTTATAATGTCCTTATATTTTACAATATGGGGTATTTTATTCACTATATCATATTTCTGCTCCCCTGCATAATGTAATAACATAGCTTTCTTTCTGGCATTGTCAGTAATGTTTATGGCCTGGAAAAATATTTAAAAGAACTTTCACCATTTATTCCATAATGTTCCTAGGTTTGCTTGGGGCTGGTGTACTTTAAAACTGGGGAAGTTAGGCAAGCTGGCCATGCTGTGTGCTGGACTGTGGATAGTACCATGGATTGTGTGTTGTATTGTTGTGCTACCTGCAGATGGTATGAATCATCATCACCAGTTGTGATAACCCAGTGCAGGGTGATGTGGATCTGGAAGAATGTGCATAGCGATGTCCGAGAGCTTCCACCCAGTGCTAAGCTGCTTATGTGTACAGAAATGGATGGAACAACATTACAGAATAGAATGCACATTTGCATTAAGTGCTCCCTTGTCATTAAATCACAAGAATGTAGGGTTAGATCTGCCATTGGGTGCTTCTTCTCATATCATTATCTATATCAACTATATCTAATAGAGGAGCATATGTCTGTATGGAAGCAGTCAATGGAACACATCTGTGTATGAGCCAATAAAAGTCAAAATGCCCAGTGCACCATTAGCCTAATGTTTCCTAGAAACCCAACAATGTCTGAATAGAAGGGCTTCTCTTTTTCCCCTTTTACTCTTTTTAATTGGCTTGTTAACTTGTGCATTCCAATATCACTACTAAGCATTAAATTCCCTCATGTCTTACTTCTACAAAATAAGTGAATTAGTGGGAGTTGTACCATATATCATTTTATGGCTTGGTGATAAATGGCATTTAAATCAGTTGCAATAAAGAGATTTACTACATGACTGTGTTATCCTGTTTAAATGGGCAATGTCATACTTTTACTGCAACGGGCAAAATGTGGAAACATCCATCAAGTCAATACAGTTCTTTTCTAAAGGAACGTATAGATCCTTGCACTACTTATCCTTTTCACGTAGATTCCAAGCTTTACAGGGCAGGGACCTCCTTTCTCTTGTTTCATTACACAACACTTACTGCAGAACTCTCATTGATGTATAATGTGGCCAATCAGTGACTGTTGTGTCATAACCCTCTCCCCTGGTATCACTGGCCTGTCCCATGGTCCCTCCCCCCACCATCTTGGTTCAGACCCCAAAGTCAATCACTCACACCCCAATGTCAGAATGGTTTGCCAAAGTATGGCAACCCTATAATCCACATGAAACTTAATACCCCAAATTCTACATTCAAAAAAAATCACCCAGAAACATATACCCCCTTAAAAAGTAAAATGTCATAACTCGAGCAATTAACAGCACAATATATTTTATCCATATATACCCCATAACTATATCAAATTCTAGTAAATCATTACATTTCATCATTTGGCTGGCTAGGGTCCATCAAAATAGAGAACATGGAAAGAAATGTAATGAGGGATGGCAGAAACACTAAGCTTTTGTCTCTTCTTTATCAGAGTAACAACCTTAATTAATAGAATAGATGGACCCACAGTACTTCCCTAGGGGACATGAATCAACCATTTTTTGTCGTCTTCTGCTCCTTCATGGTGACTTTATCTTTCCCTACCCTTTAATTAAAACTTGATTTAGGATCACTCTACGGTACAATTTTCTGAAATGGTGTAAGTTGTAAGACCATGCCTTTGAGTAAGTGCCCAGTTGTCAGGAAACGCTTAAGGCAACACATGTCCTAATAAACTATTTTTAAATGCTATAACTGCACTTATACTGCACTTATTGTTAGCTGGTTTTCTTATTTTAGTATTTTTCCAGTTTTGGTAAACTTTGTACTGGGGGTCTATGTAGTGAGACCATGCAATATTTTTTTCTGCACTTTTGTATTAACTGTTAATTTTTGAAGCAAATTTACACAACATTCCTCCTTGTTGATTTTAGTTGTAAGACCACTCAAGACCTAGGAACATAGTTTCATTCATAGCATCATACAAGCTCCTCTTGCTTGATATGCCTTATAAAGTATGTGATACTAATTTCTTTTAGAAAGGAGGAATCAGGACTATGTTTTTACTCTACTATAGCTTTGAGAAGGCAGTAGTTTTGACCAAACTAGGTTCCAGCCCCAGGATCTTGAGTCTTGTGGATGGCACTTCTGCATTAAAATGCCACAAATAATATATAACAATATAATAAATATATAATAAATAATATAATGTTCAATGTGACCTTCCCATAAAAAGTGCAATTAATAAGCTTTCTAGTCTACTCTTAATACCCCTTTGTAGTGAACCGTCCCACTGAGCCAGCCAATAAGGACTAACGTCATAAATGCCATTTTCTCTGGTGCTATCCCCCTTAATGATTTGTGCACGGAAGCCTCGAGTTCTGTTCTCGGGTTGTTTGAATCACACTGACACATTGAGTAAAAGGGCATACTTGTTAACTCAGCCAGCAGTTCCACCCAGACCAAACGGATTAGTAATGTGCTCATCCATTTTATGGCTATAACTTGACTGCACTTGAAAACATTCTTTTCTTTGAAATCACATGGAGCCAAGAGCATATGAACAAGGCTGGGTATAAAGGGAGGAATGTGTGCTGCCCTAGAACCTAGCCTTCAAGTATGTAATGCTTTAAATGATTTCCTTGTTTTAAAGAGTGCCTCCAGCAGAAATGATTGCTGCTAAATGTGCGAATGCAGCCGCCCTCCTTCTACAACTCCCAGCAACCCTGCAGCTGTTTCATTTGCTGGTTGGAGGAGGGTAATTCAAGCACAGGTAGTTCAGCAACAGCAGGAGACAGACACATTCTCTTGAACAGATTGCACATAATGGAAATTGTGCAGATTATCAGGGTAATACTGTTAGAGACACAAGTGGAGACTCGGGGAGATTAGTCACCCAGCGACAAATCGCCTCTTCTTTGGGCGACTAATCTCCCCTTCCTCCCGGCTAGAATCTAAATCACAGGCAGAATGGCCTTCGGGACGCTTCATTTTCCGAAGTCGCCCGAAGTTTCCTGGGCGACTTCGGAAAATGAAGTGCTCCGAGTGTCATCCCGCAGGCAGGAAAGCAGTTTGGGGGAGATTAGTCGCCTGAAGAAGAGGTGATTTGTCGCCAGGTGACAAATCTTCCTAAATCTCCACGTGTGTCTCTGCCCTTGATTTAAAGTTTTATCAACTGCTTTGTGATAAGGGAGTATGTGATAAGGGAATAAGGGGCAGAACACATCTTATTAATTAACTGTGATATTATTAGTTACAATCCCCTGCCTATGCACATATGTCTGAGCAACACCAGTAAAGAGAATCAAATTTGCCAAAAGAATATAGCAATAGCTCTGCATTTCTTTCCCTCCAGTCACATGAGTTGGACACATCTACTTATTATGCTTCTTCAGGTTAAAATGCTTCTAGTCAAGCCTCCCGCTCCCACAATGCTATGTCCACTGTAAATGCATTTACAAATATCATTACAATTATTGAAAATGTGTACTTTATGAATAGTGGAAAGCTGCCTAGAATTATCTTTGTATCATTATTAAAAATGTTAAGTGCAAACTGTGCAAAAAAGTGTGCAAACTGCAAAAAAGTGTACAAAAAAGTGCAAACTGCTATGTTTGTTGCAATTTTCATGTTTACTTCCCATAGGCACAAGTCTAAAATGGAGTGCAAAAGCCTATGATTTGACAGGTATGCAAGTAGTTTATAATTACTTGCCTGCCTTTATAACTGGGCAACAATAGTTTTTGTTATTTCTTTGACAAAAAGGCAAAATCTGAAACTGAAAGTAAAATCACATTTTACATCCTGATCCCAACAAACACAATCAGAACAAATCAGAACTTTACAGAGATGCTTGCAGTATAATGAGCTGCTTCTTTTGTAGTCTAACAGGCCCTATTCATTAGGCTTAAATGTTGAATCAAGGGATATAATGTCCCTTTCTACTCAGTGTTAGAGAGCTTTCATTTTATGGTTAAAATATACATTTGAAAGGATTGTCAACCCGAAAAAATATTTTTTTACCAAATAAAAGAAAACATAATTATAAGCAATATACATCACAAATATTCTATGTTTTTTGTTTTTTTAAAGTCTTTATTTTTATTTTACAGGGGAAGGGGGTATACATACCAACACAAACTTGGTTCACAATTAAAATTGAGCAAAGAAATGTGATGTCTCCATTGGCCCTCACAGGAGGGGCCGCCAGGGGGGGACCATATGTACAATACGTTATACAACACCTCCTCAAGCTGAAGCATTGTTCGTGTATCTAGGAGTTTTCTATCAAGTTACCGTCCAGCCATGGGCTCCATATTCTCTCAAATTTTTCCGGACACCCTCTAGCCAAATAAGTGAGTTTAATGGAAGGAAGGGGTTTTTTTTATTAGATTGACCCATTTGGTAACAGTGGGACTGTTTGTACCTATCCAGTTCATTACCACCAGTTGTTTGGCATAACACAGTATAACTCGCATACGTTTTCTGGTTTTATTCAGGGGTGCGAGGTCTTCCACCAATCCCAGTAGGCAAATTTCTGGGGCGTGCACTTGGGGAAGCGCTAGATTGTCAGCCAAATAACGCATCACCTCCCTCCAGAATCTCTGTACTGGGGGGCAGTGCTATGCCAGGTGCAAAAAAGATGCCTCTGACTCCTGACTTGGACACCTGGATTGCAATTCTCTACCCATTTTCTGGAGCTTTATAGGGGTTATATATCATCCAGAGAAATGAGGTCACAGTAAAGTGAGTCAGTGGCCTCATCCCACTGTTCTTCACTGAGGGCAGGAACTGCCTGCTGCCAGCATCTCTGGGCCCTGTTAAATGGTGGAGGGACTGTGCCTATAAGTTTCTGATAGAGCCTGGAGGTCAACTTGTCCCTTTTTGGGTCTCAGAGTATTAACTTTACTTGGGGAGAATTATATGCCACCTCTAAGGTGGAGAACTAAGCTTTAAAGGCATGGCGAAGTTGAAGGTATCTAAAAAACTGCAATTTTGGTTCTTTAAGTTGTACCTTCAATTGTTGAAAAGTGGGGAATATCTGGTTTGTCAGAATGTCTCCCAGAACTTTAAGACCCTTTGCTGGCCAATAGGTGAAGTCTTGGAGAGATCTGAGATGGGGTAGGTTGGAGTTTCTCCATAGTGGCAAAAAGGGGGAAGCAATTTTCAAAATTTAATTTAAGCAATTTTTAAAATTTTAGGGTTGACTTACCCTTTAAAGGCAAGCACTTTCTAATGTATTCTTAAAGGAATTGTTCAGTATAAAAATTAAAAAAAAAAAAATCTGTGCAAAATAAAAATGTTTTCAATATAGTTATGAAGAAGAAATGTAATACAGGTATGGGACCTATTATCCAGAATGCTCGGGATCTGGGTTTTACATGATAACAGATCTTTCCATAATTTGGGTCTTCAAGTCTACTAGAAAATTATATAAACATTAAATAAAACCAATAGGCTGGTTTTGCTTTCAATAAGGATTAATCATATCTTCGTTTGGATCAAGAACAAGACACTGTTTTATTATTACAAATAAGGGAAATAATATTTAAAATTTTCGATTATTTGAATAAAATGGAGTCTATGGGAGACAGCCATCCGTAATTCTGAGCTTTCTGGATAATGGGTTTCTGGATAACGGATCCCATACCTGTACTATCACTCAAAAGCTTGCATTCTTTACTTACTCAGTTAGCCAATAAAAGGTATCCCATAACCTCGCATTTCTGTCATTTTTCAATAGCTAACACGGTACAACACCTCACTACCATTAGATATAGTAAGCCAAAAATGTAATGTATAAAGGCTTGAGTGACTGGATGTCGAACATAATAGGCAGTTGTAGATTTAGTCAGGGTCGGACTGGGGGGCCCGGGGCCCACCGGGACTGGTGTCCAGGGCCCCCCTCTGGCCCCCGCTACCTACTTGTTAGGTGAATCGCCGCTCGGCATAATTGCCCAGGCGGCGCATCGCGCATGCGCAAAAGGAAACGGCGCTCGGCGCGCATGCGCAAACGGCGCTGCGATGCGCTGAAATTTTTTTTATTATTTTTTTAAAAACTGTTTGGGAGAGGGGGACTGGCCCGGCGGGGGCCCACTAGGGTCGGGGCCCACCGGGTATTTTCCCGGTATCCCGCCGGGCCAGTCCGACACTGGATTTAGTAGAATCAGCTCCAATATACCTTGTATGAAAGGAAGATTTCCCAATGCAGGGGGGAGAGTTGTAGGGGGCCCTGAGCGTAAGGGGGGCCCGGCCACGCCGCACTTTCTTGATTAGCCGGGCCCCCTGCTTTCTGAGAACTGCTGACTTCGGGAAGGCAGGGCGTGAGCACAGGGGAGGTATCTTCTGTCCATTACTCCCCCTTATTGGTCACTAAGTTTAAGTCCCGGTTGAGCTGCTCAGGGATTGGATAGCTGAGGTTTGACCTTCTCCTCCAGCTCATCCAATCACCATGCAGCTTAACCAGGACTTGAAAATCTGTGACCAATAAGGGAAGAAAATGCTGTCACTGGAAGAAGATGCAGCCACCTGTGCTCCCCTCCTCCCTTCTGTAGTTGGCAGCTCACTGACAGCAGGTGGGCCACACTAATGAAGTAAGTGTAAGTTAACCCTTTGTGGTCCCTATTGTGTGGTGGGGCCCTGGGCACCAATTTTTTTTTTAACTTCTGGGGGCGGACTAGTTTTTTACATGGACATTTAAGGGGGGCCCTGGCCACCAATTTTCTTATAACATGGGGGCCCTGGCCACTAATTTTCTTTCCCCAGGTGGGGTCCTAGCCACCAATATTTTTTAATGGGGGGCCCTGACCACAAATGTTTTTTTCAATGGGGGGGGGGGCCCTGACCACCAATATTTTTTTATTAACATGTGACCACCAATGTTTTTTTTTTTTGTTTTTTTAGTGTGTGGTGGGAGGTGGACCTGTGGGGTAGGGAGGGCGGACCTGTAGGTGGGGCTTGTGGTGGGCGTAGCCCAGGGGGCCCAGGAATTTTTTTTGTATGGGGCCCTGCGGTTTCTGATGGCAGCCCTGCTCTTTTGTGAATGGGCAGTCTTAGCCACACAAATACTCATGGGCAGTTGAAACAGGGATGGGAATTTTAGTTCATTTAAGGTGGCCATACACAGGCAGATTAAAGCTGCCTATATCGGTCCTTTAGACAGTTTTGGCAGCTTATCTGCCCGTGTGTGGGGCTTCCGACGGGTCCTCCAGATCAATATCAGACCAAAATTTGGCCTGATATCAACCTGGATTTTTCCTGCGATTGAGGACCGCATTGGCTAGTTGGCACCCATTCTCTTTGTTGTAATCCGATCGTTTGGCCCCAGGGGTGAATGTTCAGATTAACTCGATGCTGTTAGTGGGCGTATCAGGTTAAGATCCTCTCGTTTGGCTACCTTTGGTCATGCATGTTTAGTCAACTGGTTATCAGTGAAGAACAACAAAGCCAGCCAAGGGTTAAGACAGCTGAGCGATCTGGGGCTGGTCCCCTTGACAACTGCATGCATCCAATGGCTTTTAAATATGCAAATTAGTAGAAGAAACAAAGTGTCTATTACAGATAGGCTTAAATTAATAAGTTATTTCAGAAACAGTACACAATTTTTAATTGTATTTAGAAAGCTTCTTATTTAATTATGCTGAAGCTTATATTAAATTTTCATTTTCGCGATAGTTCCCCTTTAAGGAAGCAGGATCAGCTTGGATGATATCATGAAATGACATCATCCCTCTACTACAGGACCCAACATTCATTAAGGGGCACATTTACTATTGGTCGAATATCGAGGGTTAATTAACCCTCGATATTCGACTGTCGAAGAAAAATCCTTCGACTTCAAATATTGAAGTCGAAGGATTTACCGCATTTTCTTCGGTTGAACGATCGAAAGAAAAATCATTCGATCAAACGATGGGGACCTTCCACATAGGCTAAAATTGATGCTCGGTAGGTTTTAGGTGGCGAAGTAGGTGGTTTAAGGTTTTTTTAAAGAGACAGTACTCCGACTATCGAATGGTCGAATAGTCGAACGATTTTTAGTTCGAGTCGAAGTAGCCAAAAAAATACTTTGAAATTCGAAGTATTTTTTATTCTAATCCTTCACTCGAGCTAAGTAAATGTGCCCCCCAGTCTCTTTTTTTTTTATGCTCCTGGATACTTTGCATAAGCACATGGTCAAAAAATAAAAATACATAAACACTACAGTAGTAATAAAGGTATGAGCAACTCAATTTTTAAAGTTGTAAAAAAGATCACCCAGTCATCCCAATTGGGTCCAGATTTTTTTACTTAAGTATATAATATATTTCAATGTTGCAAATACAATTTTAATGACCCGGCCAGTCCCGCTGTTTTATTTTCCTCTGTGTCTTAAGTTGGTGCAAAAAAACAAGCTCATGGTCAGGATTTTCAACCCATGGGCCCTCCATCTTTTCTTTCATCACTTGTTCATCTTGTTGACGTGCAGCTTGGTTAGCTGTGTATTGAACATGTCGTGGACACATGAGATTTGATCATTAAAGCTACAGTATGAACCAGAACTTGAAGTGTCACAATTAATGCATGTTATGTCAGCCACCTTCCTATCATGTTGGCTTTTGCCTGTACACGGTCAGCATTTCATCTTTAATAAAATAAAATTATAGTATTCTCTGTATCTGATGTACATGTAACCTGGCATATCATGTAAAATAAAGGCAGTTTTATAACAGAACAGATGAGTGCTGAAGTTCTTGTGAATATTGAAGTAGAGGTGTGGAGGTGAACATGCTATTCTGCGTGCACCTGTTGAAGGCAAACTTCTAAATGAATAAGTGTGCTGGAAATTTGCTGTGATTGCACATGGAACCTGGGCCAAAATGCACCTGAGATCAAACTGATTATCCATCTGTATGTTAAAAACAGTAAAAGAAAGAAAATGATACACAGTACGTGCATGCAAAAAGAATATTATATCCAGTTTGGGTTCATGTCAGTATCAAAGACTGATCATGCATAAGGACAATAGCAGAGCATTATAAATGTGTTTTTTCTATGGATACTTTTCTTCAGGCCTGAGGATCGTTCCTCAGACCTGACCCTATTTGAGGTGGAATATGTAAGCCGCTTCAGTGGAAGTCAGTGACCATAATTCCTACTGTCAAATCAAATTTATATTATTGAGGGAAGGGTCGGCATCAGTCGTACCAAATGAAGCCGTTTGTACAATGTCAGAAGCGTTGCACATGAAAGTGGGGATTGAGGGCAAATATTAGTTCAAATGCAAATGTTATTGCATCAATGCGAAAGTTACTCTAACCACAAAATATTTTTTAATTATGATGCGTTGGTGCAATGAGAGTGCGACAACATCATTTATGCAAACTGAAAATGATATCCTCTGCACTTAAATATATGAGTAATTTAAAGGCTACTGTATTAAGACATTTTTGTGTAAAAAGTTACTCAGAATATTCTCTCCCTTGTTATCAAAACTAGGGTGACTTCAGGCCGGATATTGGGCTTGGACATCCATAGGCCACTGGGTCCTATTCCCGGGCACTTGCACTGCCCCCACCCCGATGTACGAGTGTGCTCATACATCGGATGAACTACTGGGGATTATTGCTAACTATAGACCTTGTGCCACTGCCACCTTCTTTACTGAAAAGTGTAAGGACCTAAGTTGATCATAAACAACAAAGGGCCTGAATAAAGTATAAACAATAAAAATAAGAATATCATGAATATTGAAGCGTCACAACCAGTCTCCCTTTTTTGTTTTTGGTTACCAAGGTGAGTGACCCCAACAATTAAATAATGATATAAATTCCAAAAAAATGAAATAACCTTTTAAAAAGCTGCTTAGAATAGATCCATCTGTAACATACTTAAACGTTATGTAAAGGTGAACATCAGCTTTAATACCAGTACAGTAAATTTTATGCTCAGTAGGGGCAGAGGGCTGATTAAACTGCTTTCATTTGTTGGCCAGCCCACCCTCCTTTTGTGACAGAATATTTATCAAAGTACATTTAGTTTTTGCTCCAAATGGTAAAACATACCATGAAAATCAGTAAAATCAGTAAAAAAGAAAGTCAATGCCAAAAAAGCATATTTTGTTTTCTAGTCAAGGGAGCTGCTTCCTAATGCAAAACCTACTTACTAGGTTCTGTTTCCTTAAAGGTGATAACACAGAAAGGTACTAGTTGCATGCTGCATCTTTAATTTTTATTGTTTTGTGTCGCAGCAACAGCCAAACCTCTGCCATGAATTTTTGCTCCTGAAGCACAGCTGTCAAACCTCTACCAGTTATAATGCACTGGTGCAGGGCTGGCTGCATGGTTGGAGTGTAAATGGGTTAGGTTATGGGCATGGCAGAGTACTTTCCGGAATTTACTTCTGCAAAGTTACCTGAAGATCATTATATGTCATTAGGTTAATAAAGATGATCCTTTAGAAAGGGTCATTATCTTCAAGGTTCTAGAACAGTATGTAAAATTGTGTAGCATTGATTACAGACTCCTGAAATCTGAGATCTCAGACGAATTGACTTCTGTTTGAAATGTACAAAAAGCAAGTTGTGCTGTGCGTTTTTATGGAAAGAACAATTTTTCCTGCTTATTGGTTTTCACATAAATTCATTTTTTTCTTTGCAAGAATTAGATATATGTAGCTGGGCGCATGAGCAGTTATCAGTAATAGGAAATCTTATTATGATGTGTAACCTTTTATATTGTAAAAAAAAATGTTCATAGTTTAAATTGACTGACTCAAGTTAAGTTCTGTCTCATGTATGTATGCCAGGGGGAATTGCAGAGTATGATTAATGAGTGAAAAAAGTGCACACAAGGACAAGCAGATACAGACAGCAGACATAATTTGCAGCAGGATCATCACTGGTCTTGGTGTAAAGCTCGTTCTTGAAATATAGGCCCTATAGGTACTTGACCTTAACTAAGGAAAAACAATAATATTACATAGTTACATAGTTACATAGTTAAATTGGGTTGAAAAAAGACAAAAGACAAAGTCCATCAAGTTCAACCCCTCCAAATGAAAACTCAGAATCCATACACACACCCCTCCCTACTTTTAATTAAATTCTATATACCCATACCTATACTAACTATAGAGCTTAGTATCACAATAGCCTTTGATATTATGTCTGTCCAAAAAATCATCCAAGCAATTCTTAAAGGCATTAACTGAATCAGCCATCACAACATCACCCGGCAGTGCATTCCACAACCTCACTGTCCTGACTGTGAAGAACCCCCTACGTTGCTTCAAATGAAAGTTCTTTTCTTCTAGTCTGAAGGGGTGGCCTCTGGTACGGTGATCCACTTTATGGGTAAAAATTAGGTTTAGTTAATTTTTCAATGATTTTTTTAGTAGAGGTAGAAGTATGGAGACCCAAATTATGGAACAGATCCCTTATCCAGAAACCCCATGTTCCCTAGCATTCTGGATAACAGGCCCCACACCTGCATTACAGTAGTTGTACTCAATTAACTATAGATGGAATAGGTTATCTAGTTATTGGGTTCAGATGGCTCACTATGTCACCCTGTTATCACAAATTTTACTATTGAAATGTATGCTGTATCATGTTTTGTGCCAAAGTGCAACATGTGATAAAAACAAAGTTTGCTCCATCTGGATATTGTCAGATACTTGGATACCTCACCCCTGTGTACAGTTGTATTCAGAATAATAGCAGTCCAACATCACTAACCTGATAAATCACTGTTTTTGGAAACGATATGTCTACATTGCAAATAATTTACTAGAAGGTGTAGTAGAGTAATAAATACCCAACAGACCCATCAGTCATGACCTGCATGATGCTGATTCTGTGAAATTGAATTGTTAATTGAGGCTTGTTCAAAATAATGTCAGTGTTCAAAATAATAATACATTGTTCCAAATAATAGCAGTGTGGAGTTCAATTAGTGAGGCCATTCATTCAGTGAAAAAAACAGGTGTCAATTACGACACTTATTTAAGGAAGGAAGGCAGCAAATTTTGTGCATGCTGGTTATAGTGTAGTTTTCTTTGATTAAAAAGTTGATTGGAGAAGTAAAAACATAAGAAGTGCAGAAAACGATAGGCTGCTCGGCCGAAATGATGCTTTGAAATGGCCATCAAAATCTGAAAGAAGAAGAGGAAAATTGAAAACAATTATTTGAATATATAGAACAATAGCCAAAATGTCCAAAGACTGTCAGTGGTCAGCTACAGGAAGATCAAATAAGGTCTAAAGTTACCAGTGATACTGTTACACTTAGAAGATGCCTATGTGGAGCCAAGCTATTGGCAAGAAGCCCCTGCAAAGTCCCATTGTTTAAAAACAAAAAAAAAAGACGTGCTCAAAAGGTTACAATATTCACAACACATTGACTGGCCTAATGAGAAAAGGCACAACACTTTGTGGACTGATGAAAGCAAGATTGTTCTTTTTGGATCTTGGGGCCACTGACGGTTTGTCAGATGACCCCCAAACACTAAATTCAAGCCGCAGTACACCGTGAAGACAGTGAAGCATGGAGGAGCAAGCATCATGATATGGGGATGTAAAGTAATAACATACTGCTATTATTCTAAACACAACTGTATTTATTACTACCTTATGCTGTATAATAGCAATAGATGGCTTGCACACTTGAACCCGGTGATGAAACATGCAATTATGCAGCCATATTCTCTCTTTATAGGTATTTTTAATTTTGTTTGTGTATAGCACTGGTATAACCTGCTTATATACCTGTATACTTGCGATACTTACAAATGGGTTATCTGCTATACTACTATAATTCACCTTTCTGGTTTGTTTCCACAGCATGCAAGGGTATGGATCCCTGACCCAGAGGAAGTATGGAAATCTGCAGAGATCCTCAAGGACTACAAGCCGGGAGACACCATTCTTCGGCTACGTCTGGAGGAAGGCACGGTAAGGGGAAAACGTTTCTATTTTTTATTTCCTTCTTAGTTATACTGTCAATATTGATGTTTATAAACATGGGACATTTCAGTTATTCATCTCAGTCTCCAGATGTAGGCCTCTAAAATACCCTAACTCTCCCCCTTTCCCAGGGGATATTTGTTTGGATTTTTAGGGCTTGGGAATGTGGGCCGAGTCGATATAGCTCTCTCTCCTGATTTTATTTTAACCTTGGTGATCTTGGGGCATATTTTTAATTAAAAATGATTAAAAGTGAAGTTTTAATTACGCTCATATGGTGGGAATCTCTAACACATATTGTGTGGTGGTGCAAATCTATGGGTCATTCTCTCTCTCCCCTTGGTCTTGATTTATCCAGAAATCAAGTATCCCGATTACAGGAAGGACATCTGTTGTAGAATCCATTTTAAACTAAAAATTCTAGTTTTATGACGATTTCATATTCTTTGTAATAATAATGCAATACATTGTACTTGATGGTAAACAAAGCAGCATAAATCCATATTGGTGGCAGTGTGAAGATTGAAGGTATGTTGATCCAAATATCAGAAAGATCCCTTACCTGGAAACCCCTAGGTCCCAATAATTTCTGTTATCCTATCAGTACATTTGTTAGCATATTAAACAAAACTCTGTTAATATTTAGACATAATGAACTACAAAAAGTTAACAGACATACATAAATGTTTGAATTATTTGTTTTTACACCAGACTAGAATTACATCATCAAAACAGATGGGGAAAATTCAGACAGCTATTTTCAGCAGGAAAAATGGCCAAAGTTTGCCTAACCATTATATGCATCCTCCGTGAATTCAGACATATGTCTCAATTCAAAAAGTGTATATTTTAATTTAAATAAAAAGTCTTGCTTTTCCTGGTTATAATTGCAATTTTGTGACTCCTATAACCAAGGTTGTCAACCCAAAGCATCACAACGGAGTTGGTTGGTTTTCTATTTTTGACTTAAAGGAAAACTATACCCCCCAAACAATGTAGGTCTCTATAAAAAGATATTGCATAAAACAGCTCATATGTAAAACCCTGCTTCATGTAAATAAACCATTTTCATAATAATATACTTCTCTAGTAGTATGTGCCATTGGGTAATCATAAATAGAAAATTGCCATTTTAAAAAATAAGGGCTGCCCCCTGGGATCGTGGGATTCACTGTACTCACCAACAAACCATACATGTTAGGTCACATGAGCCAATTAACAGACAGTGTTTTATCTTTTGCTTCCACACTTCTTCCTGTTACAGTTAGAGTTGAAGTATTTCTGGTCAGGTGATCTCTGAGGCAGCACACAGACCATCACAAAATGGTGGCTCAAGGCAAGAGATGTAAAAGGCCACTATTTACTTAAATATATATTCCAGTTTGGCAAGATTCTTTAATATGCCACTTTATAAGATATGAACTATCTGTTGCTTAAGTGTTCATTTTGGGAGTATAGTTTTCTTTTAACGTAAGGTGGCCATAGATTTTTAAAAGATCTTTTCGTTATTCTAGGACAAAACTTATCCTGAAAGAATTGTTTAAATTAATGATTTGTCCATTAACTAAAAAGACCATTTCAAGCAACCTACCATCCAATGCTTCACAGAGCTTGTGTTATGTTTGATTCACTGAAATATCCACTATGAAGCCCCTGATGGGCTAACTGCACTTTCAGTCAACTGGTCCGGGTTTCAGACCTCTTAAATCCAGACAGGCTGTTTTGAATTGGACAGACTGTGCAAAAACCAGACTGTCGGGTTAAAAATGATAGGTGGGAAGTGTGAATTATACTCATATTTGTACAAGTTGCTTTGCTCTTTGTGACTTTCATTACATTTCCACACAAAATGTTATTAACTATTTCCATGATCTCATATTTAACAGCGGCTTAGAGACAGACGTTCTGCATTAAAAGAATAGGTTATAGTCTAAATTAAAGTATATGTTTCACCCTCTGAGAGTGTGCTCATTCCCACCTTCTGTCCCCAAGGATTTGGAATACCATCTTGATGCCAAGACAAAGGAACTCCCCCCTCTGAGAAACCCAGACATCCTTGTGGGAGAGAATGACCTCACTGCCCTGAGTTATCTCCATGAGCCAGCCATTCTACACAATTTGAAAGTACGGTTTATAGACTCCAAACTTATTTATACTTACTGTGGTAAGTGAACTGCTTTTGTTAATATAAACACAAGTGTTTTTCATTAAATCTTCCTTGTTTGGAATATAATGAATGCATGCCTGGTGTTACAAGGGTTTTGTTACCTAAGGAATATATAATAAAATAAAAATTACACTAAAACTAAAGTAAGTAAGTAATTGTTCATTTATACTCATTGGAGCTCATTTATAAACACTGTACAAATTTGCACCTGGACATTAACCCAATCAGTGAGTTGCTTTTTTCAGCCAGCTGCAGGTTGAGCAATGAAAGCAGGCCTCTGATTGGTTGCCATGGGTTACTGCCCAGATGCAAATTTGCCCAGTGATTATGAATGATCCCCATTGTGTTATAGCTCTGTAGGTTCTGTGCTGCCTTTATATAGAATATAGTTTTGGTAAAGACTCCAAAAGCATGAGTTTACTGGTTGGGCATAACTTTTTATTTGTATTTAAGCATTGGAATTTTGCTTGTCCTTGCTGAGGTGTTCTCCATAGATAAAAGGGGCAGTAAACCGTATATACTCGGGTATAAGCCGAATGTGCTGAAAAAGTCAACCTCTGCTTGTACTCGAGTCAGCTAAAAAAGTTGCTGCTTACTCACTGATTGAAGCCGTGCAGTGACTCCTCCGTGCTGCCCATACTTCTCCCCCCTCGTGGCTTGATTCTGCTTCCTTAGCCCCTCCCCTCTCAGCTCTCATCACTCCGTACTCGCCCTCCTCAGCCCTTCCCCTTTTTTTCCCGCATAGTGCGCAGGAGATGTGGGGAACATGTGTGTGCATTATTTTTAATAGGAGCACGCGAGAGTTTGGAAGAGGAGCGCTCGAGATGACAGTTGGACGAGGTGCGCGCTCACTCTGTGATAGGAGCGCTCACCTGTACAAGGAGCGGAGGCACGCATCTTCTCCCTTTGTGATGTGCCCTGCTTCCTTCGTGATGCATAGTTGCGGGAGGGGCTGCAGCTCTGAAGTTATACTTTTTAAGTATGGCGCCTGTCAGAAAGAAGAGAGGCGAAGCCTGGTTCAATCTGTGGAGAAAAGGTAACGCCAGAAGAGGGCGGACTGAGTGACATGAGCTGAAAGGGGAGGGGCTGAGGGCTAAGGAAGCAGAATCAAGTGAGGAGGGGGGAGAAGTTTGGGCAGCACGGAGGAGTCACTGCATGCTTCAGATAAGTGAGAGGGTCTGCTTATACTCGAGTATATACGGTACTTGCTTGTTCAGCATATATTTTTAACCTATTGTTTTAATCATGAAATATCTAGGGTTTTGTAATTTACGAAGATAAACAGGCCAAGCTACTAAAAGGACCACTGTTATGCCCTCAGAATATGAATACAAGAATCTTACAGTGAATTTTCATTGAACTTTTGTTTCACCCTTTAATTAACACGTCCAACTGTTTTGTTCTTGGCATATAAAATTATATTTTCTTGTGCCAACCAGTGGCTCATGAGTAACGTGTTGCTCTCCAACCCCTTGGATGTTGCTCTCAGTGGCCTTAAAACAGGTGCTTATTTTTGAATCTTGAATTTACCTCGTACAATGTTCCTCTGCGCTTCATTGTAAGTTTATTCCCGGGGAATCCGACAGCTGGGTTCCTGGTGCAGGAGTGTATCAGTGGCCGCCTTCCTCATCCTTAGCGTTCCCACACATAACATTCCTAAAATGGTGTATTTTAGTTATGACAGGTAGTACCACTTATTTAATGACAGGAAGAGCAAGGAATTCTAGGCATTTCTGTACTTACAAGGTATCTTTAACTTTGCCTCTGTGTTGTATGTAATTTCTTGTTCAAAGCAAAATTGCCACTATTCCTGGGAATATTTCATTTCTGCTCAAGTGATAAACACCGAAGTGACTTGATATGTGTTTTTTTGTCTTTTCAGGCATTGTTCTCGTAGCTATAAACCCTTATGAACAGTTGCCCATCTATGGCGCAGACATCATTAATGCGTACAGTGGGCAGAATATGGGGGACATGGATCCCCATATTTTTGCAGTGGCAGAAGAAGCATATAAACAAATGGCCAGGTTTGTAGAGTGTACCTTGAACCTACTTATCAGATGTGGACTTTTGTGTTGTACTCTTTATAGCCTGTGAGAAAAAATGCTATCTAGTTTTCCAATGTTGCTCTAATGTTATCTCTACTATGCATCTTACATTCTTACTTACATACTACTGCCTACTATTACTCACTCTTGAGGTAATTAAGGCTATGGGCATACAGGCTGAAGGGTCCGGCTGTTGTCAGCCTGCGTATTTTTTCAGGCTGAGAGAAGCAGATCTGCTCAGTGTCCCTGCTCCATTGATTTGAATGCAATCTGCCCGTGTGCACTCACACACTGCAGAGCTAAAGCTCAGGTCAGCCCCGGAGATGCCTCCTTTTCGTATTTGGACTGACAGCCGGAGCATTTAGCCTGTGTGCTCATAGCCCAAGCCCTAGCAAACTGATAGCAATTTAAATTTTCAAGCCTGACATCTACACAACATAAATGTAAATAATGAATAAAATAAGGAGCATTTGCACTTTGCTTTAATCAAATTTAAGACTCATTTTTAAATTCTGCAGCCTCTTTAACTGGAGCTCACAGTAGGGTCAACGGCTTGCTGAAGAATTTGCTAACTGCAGTTGTTATATATCTGAGAGAATGTTGGTTATGCGGATATTAAAACATCCTTGCACCCAATGTAACAACTGGAGTAAAACTACAAGCCCTCAAAGATCTCTAGAGACAGTGAGATCTATAAAGATATTTTAATGAACTGAAAAATGTTAATTCCCATGCAGATGAAGGTTTTCAATAATGTAGAGCAGTAGATAAACTTTGTTCTATCTGTTACTATACTTCCCTCTACGACAAGCTAATTAACCAATCTGTCAGGTGCTTTCTGAATATTTTTTTTCTGGAAAATGGGCTTCCTTTTTGGTTGCTTTCCAAACATCCTTTTTTCACAGTTAATAAATCTGCATTCATGTACAAGATGACTTGAAATTGTATATACGGATAACTATGCCCTTGCACATATAACGTGTATATTACTTAGGTTGTATTTACTGGGAAGCATCTTAAATGTTAGTGATTATTTAAGTTTCCGTAGTTTTAGGATGTTGTAAAACTTGAAAGCTGACTGAAATATAAATCCACTACAGTAATGTTTCTCTTTTCCGAATTGTTCTAAAGTGAAAAATCAATGCTGCAATAATAAACAGCAGTTAAAAAGCAGTGCCAAGTTTTTTTTAACCTTAAATGTATTCTCCCCTGAAGAGGGGCTTTTCTTGTAGAGATGGTATAATGGCCAACAGTAGCTGTTTTGCTATTAATCCTTGTTCCTGTCATTTCAGGGATGAGCGCAATCAGTCTATTATTGTAAGTGGAGAATCTGGAGCTGGGAAAACTGTCTCTGCCAAGTATGCCATGAGATACTTTGCAACAGTCAGTGGTTCTGCCAGTGAAACAAATGTTGAAGAAAGAGTGTTGGCCTCCAATCCCATCATGGAGGTAAGAATGAGGCAAAGCGGTTCTAATATTTGATTGAAATCACTGCTGGTGGTTCACAAGGCAAAACCATTAACTATATAAACCTTGCTTAAACATTTCGCTGGTGTGTGAATTTGAGCTGTGTAGCTTATGAAGTTATATGAGGCTTGCGTTTATTATGGTAATATTCCAAGCATTCTTTATTGCATATGCATAGAAATAAACCATATAAAATCAAACCTGAAGCTGATCCTAGCATCCAGGTGGCATCTTAAATTACTAGAAGGTAAATACAGCTATAGAAGTTATTATTTAGAATAATTGAGACCTGGGTTTTTCTAGGGCTAAGGACACATAGAGTGTATGACGTAAAACAAATGTAGACCTTTTCACATTATAAATTAACAATTTAGAACAATGCTATCCATGCACACTGTTTACACAAGCAATAGACAACATTCATAGTTACAGCCTTGCTGTATATATTAGATCAGGGCTGTCCAACTGGTGGCCCGCGGGCCGCATGCGGCCCTCAACCCCCCCCTCCTGTGGCCCCCCACATGCTGTGTCTATTTACCATATGTAAGATTTAAAAGGTATCACTACAGAGACTGCCCCCTGCATTATTTAAACCTCAAATTCAGACTGTAATCCCCTGTATTTTACACACCTGTGATCCTCCTGTATTGTTCATACTTGTGGCACCTCTATTGTTTATATCCTAAAGTCCACCTAAAACCCAGACTGAAACTGCCCACATTGTTCCCCTGTTCACACTTTATACAAAATGCTAATGGGGCACCAGCACTGTGTCACTGTATGTAGTACATATTAGAATGATAGCTTTCCCTGTCTCCTGCTCTGCCTTCCCTCCCTGTGTGTGCCATTCTCTGCTTTTCCAGTGCTGCATGTGTGTGCCATTCTCTGCTTGCCCAGTGCTGCTTGTGTTTGCCATTCTCTGCTTGCCCAGTGAGGCTTGTGTGTGCCACTATCTGCTTGCCCAGTGCTGCCTGTGTGTGCTATTCTCTGCTTGCCCAGTGCTGCTTCTGTGTGCCATTATCTGCTTGCCCAGTGAGGCTTGTGTGTGCCACTATCTGCTTGCCCAGTGCTGCCTGTGTGTGCTATTCTCTGCTTGCCCAGTGCTGCTTCTGTGTGCCATTATCTGCTTGCTGCTTGTGTGAAGTCTCAGGTTCCTTTAAGAATAACATCCCAGACTGAAAGGAGCAAATGAATGAACTGTGAGTATGGGTGAAGATTACTCTGCTTTTTGACATTAATTAGAAACTCATGACTTTGAGTTCATGGGGAGAAACTCAGCACACTTGTGCTCAATGTCATGAGTTGGACAGAGAAGGAGAATAGGAATTTTGATTTTTGACTGGATATTTGTTGGTGCAATCCTTGTTAGTCTTTGTGATATACATGCTGACTTGGGGAGGTTTCAGGTTACAATTGAACTGTCTTTGGTTCCTTTACTGAGGAGACCCAATAAGCCATTACGTAAAAGGATTGGTAAAGCAATTCATATTGTAAAACTCCCATGCTTAAGAGATGCTTAGTTAAAACTGTCCATAAACCAACCAAGGATTCTTACATTTTGCAAGGAGATTTGCCTAAAATTGGGCAATGGTTAATTGGAGACTGCAAAGGAGGAAAATTCAGTAGAGCAATAGTGTTTATTTTCTGCCAAAATAGCTAACTAAATGCAAATAATCAGATATAAAAAATCACTCCCGTTTTTAAACATGTGGTCATGTTTTTCAAAGAATTAATAATAGAAATATGCTGGCAGCGGAACACTCAATACCACTTCTGTAAAGTCCAGGGGCCTTTGCCCTGCCATGTGTAATAACCCTACTATAGAATGGACTTACAGACATGGCCTAGTATATCCATCTTCTATGGAGTGGTTTTTCCTAATGTTATAACTTTAGTGTATTGTGTATATCCAGTCTGACTTATCCTATCTGCTAACCTTTACTATGTAACTTGATTCCGAAGCGTTAGACCGTTTAAGATAAACTTAAATTCAGCTAAAATTACCTTGGTCATTTCTATGTGGCCAACAGTCCAACCTCTTAAAATAGGGCCTCCTGTTCAACCCCCAGATATTCCTAGTGTGGCTGTCCTTCTTCAACGTCACAAGTATTTCAAATACTCTGGACCATGAGGCAGCTCACTTCTCGATATTTGCCACAGGAAAGATGGGATGACTTTTGCCACACCTCCAGCCAACCACAGTCATGTTCAGTTATACAAAGCCCTATTCCTGATTTGTGCAAAACACTATCCACCATCTAGATTGTCTGTCTTCTTTTTAATCCCTGATTCTGGAGTATTCCACCTTAAAGGCACAACTGGAAAATACAGGAAACTTGAAGTTAAATGTTTTGTTCTGGAGGGCTGTAATGTAGAAGGCCTTCCTCTGGTTAGTAGCAATAGGATTAAACAACGTTGTCTGTAGGTTTAATTTCTTTAAACATTTGAAGCCTCATGGGCTAACATGGCTTTTTTCCATGGCATAGTCATTAAAAACCGGCTCACAAAAAAACTACAACTAGCAGCTACTAATCTCCATGTGTAATAGGAAACTTTTTTTTTTTTCTTGAAAGAAACTTTATTATTGAAATATTTATTTTGTTTCTGACTCAAAGTAGTCTCAGATTTTAGCTGATGTTAAATAGAAATGTTTAACCTTTGGGTTTGAAAAAAATGCTAACTTAACAGAACAGGTCTGACGTGCTCGGCCCTTATTAACAGATATCCTTTGTGTTGGCAGTTCAAACATTTTTACATAAAAAAATATCTTCAATCACATGTCTATGGGAAAAAGTCATGCTCTATGTCTGGACTGATGTGCAACTTGACATACTGGTCTGTATTTTAATGGCAATGTATGCACCTATTGAACACAAGGCAGAAGACCACCTTTGAATAAGCAGCTGTCTTTGTAGCTATGGGAAAGTGAGTTCTTCACTATTGTATTGAGATGGGCAGATTTCTTGAGAAAACAAGCATATTATGATAATTTGTGTTGCTGTTTTTATAAATTCAATGCTGTTAGTTTACAAAAGGCTGAAAGAAAGGTATTTTGTGAGTGCTCACAGCAGTCTTCTGCACATATTTCTATAGTCTGCAGTCTTCTGCACATATTTCTCTGAACATTCTCATTTTCAGAGATTCCAGTATGAGGATTATATCTGTTGTATTGTCTGCCATAAAATTGCAAATTTCAGCTGCATTCAGTTTTTTATATATCCACTATCTTTGGAGAACCATAAAGTTGGTCTATAAGGTATGAAATTGATCAACCCCCTCACTGAACCACGGTAAACCTTATGAAGTGCCGTATGCATAACTGCCTTCTTACTATAGTTCTGTTGAATTGGACCAACAGTAAAACACTCAGAACTCGCTCTGGCACCTCTTAAATTCCTCATCTACCAATGCACCATGAGCTGGCTGACATGTTTCCTTTGCCTTTATCTAAGAAATGGACCAGCTGTTATTCATAATAGATAGATATCATTTGAGCTTACATAGAGTATTATTTATACATTTATAGGTGCTTTAGGGTGACATAAGTGCTCTTTGGTACGTCTGGGTGTCATAGGGTGCAAAAACACCTTTTGATTTGCTTCAAGCAAATATACCTTCAAAGACAGTGTCATGCATTTCATATGTTTTTTTTTTACCTGTGGCAGTTATTCTTCACTGCCATAAAAAGGTAATTTAAGGTACTTTGTCTCCTGCAGGAAACTCATCTTGCCATGGGTGACAAAGTGCCCCATGTGCCATCACCCTTAGGCAGTCATTTTACAAGATCAGCTGGGATGATCTTGAAGTCTAATGTGCATGTTATAAAGTTTAAATCCATGTAAGCAATGTTGCAGAACTAAATGTGTTCTCCTTGATTGGAGAAATAGAATTTTATGGTAATTACCCATGAGGTCATGTTAATTAATGAGAGGTGAAATATCTGGGATACTTTTAAATGAAATCTCTGAAACGAAGATGTGTGGCATGAAAACATTCTTTTGTAATTAAGCGCACCTCTGATTATTGAAGCTCTAAAAGTACATTCTTGTTGCCATATAAACTTAAGAAGTGGGTGATGATGCTTAACACCTGCCTGTTTCAATTAATAGCTATCTTAGTGTTAATAATCTTGTGTTAAATGTGATGGGAATTAAAGTACATTATGTTGGCTTTGAATACTTTGCAGCTGTGGGGCATGGAAATGCTTTCGTTCGGTTCCTATTTCAATAAGTTAGCATAATGTATACTTACAAGATGTGCAGATAGGCGTGCTTTCACTTAGAGGAGCCAGGGAGGCTGTTTTTTTTCTTCTCTTTCTTTTAGGATTATATTTTTATTTGTTCTATATTTCATGTGATGCATGTGATCAGGTGATAGACAAATCTATATCTGACTATGGGGTTTATTTATCAAAAAGTAAAGTTAGAGATAGCCAAAGTCCTCTAGAGTGAAATTTTTTATGGGATGAAGGATGAACTTTCACCCATTGATAAATACTCTCTTAAGAATCCCATAGAAATGAATGGAAAGTGGCAGAATTTCACTCTAGAAGACTGTGTCTATCTCTTAAATTCACTTTTTGATAAACATACCCCCATATGTTATTGGTAGTAGGTATGGTGAGAGTTGCTATTTGTACAAGCCTGGCCAAGGATAAACTAGGAGTATTTATGGCATACCATACAGGCAGATGTTTTACCCAGTGCCCATTACTTGAGGCTCATTACTAACATGGGCAGTCTACCACCCAGAGGACAATACCACTCAAATGACAAATCAGTGCCACTGAACTTTATACCACTTTAGCTGACTTTTGCCATTTGCACATGGTGATGTTATATTTGTTTCCCACCCATAAAAACCCCACATACTTATGAATAGTTCTTGTGCTGATATTGGTTCCAGAGATGTTTTTTTTTTTAAAGAACTTTGCATTTCATTTTACAGCTGAGGACATGTCATGATACTTGTCTATATGGTATGAGTTCTAACACCTCTTAAAGTCTCAGGCCAACAGTCCTTTTTTTACAAGTCTGCAAAAGAGCAGTTCTTAGATTTGATTTGTGTTGAACTGATTAATGGTTATAGACTTCAGCTTTTTTAATCAACTCTAGAGGGGATTAAGTTTTTTAAATCATCCCAAAAAGGATCCTTTTGTGAAGATCTACATATCTTTCTTGTAATATTCCTTTACTAACATTCATTATTGATGGGATCTGATGGAGGTGGTTACTATTAGATATGTGTTGTAAATGTTACTTGGAACTAGGTGTGGTCAACACTGTACTTACATAGATTCAGCAATTGCAATCAGCTGATGAGCATCCTTTGAAACATAGATTAATCTGGTCATAAAAATACCTTTGTTTGCGCTTGTTCAATTTGACAATTTCCATAATGCAATATGCAAACTTTTAGATGCAATGCAAGGCACCTGACCTGCAATGGCTAATCCATGTGTTACAATATAGAAGGTGTAATTAATATGCATACCATCACCTTCTTTAGACCAAAACATATTTTCACAATGTATACCATGTGAAAAGGCAAACGTCCTTATTTAAAGTACTGAATTGTGACCCTGGGGCTGATGTAACTGTAGTTGTAACACCTTAGATATAGGGATAAATGTTCATAATCCCCATACAGGTATGGGATCCCTTATCCAGAAAGCTTCAAATATAAGGAAGGACACCTCCCATTGACTCAATCTTAAGCAAAATTAAACAAAAAAATAAATATTTTTTCAATGATTTCCCTTTTCTCTGTAATAATAAAACAATAACTTGTAATTGATGCATACTAAGTTGCATGGATCCATATCCGTGGCAAAACAATCCTATTGGGTTTATTTTTTAAATTATGGTGATCCTAATGATAGAATAATCTCTTATCCAGAAAATCTCAGGTCCCTAGCATTCCCGATAATAGGTTTTATACTTTATACTCTTATACTTATAATTGTAAAACAGAAAATTAAGTGTTTTAACACTATTTCCATAATGCTAGAGCAGACACTGCAGAACCATAGTTAATGCAACATACAGTATATTACATATAAGTGGATGGTTTCACAAAGAGGGTTTCCTAAATCCCAAGTAATGCTTTGGCTGCCATATTTCAAATTCTGCCAAATAAGTAAACTCATTATTTTATGTCTTTCTAGTCTATAGGTAATGCTAAAACCACAAGGAATGATAACAGCAGTCGCTTTGGCAAATACATTGAAATTGGCTTTGACAAACGCTACAGGATTCTTGGTGCCCACATGAGAACCTATTTGCTGGAGAAATCTAGAGTGGTGTTTCAGGTATGTGGCAAAACTTTATTCATCTTTTCAACAGGGCTGCCTATGTATTCACTGTTTGTTATAGTGTGAATGGAGTATTTGCTGGTAAATAAAGCATAACTCAAACTTTTAAAGGCTATTTATTGTATGTAGAAATATTTTTTTCCTTTTCTATAAATGCATGCAGCAAATTATAAAATATGTGGAGCGAATAGTGTCCTGTGATATATAAGCACGTTGAAGGTATAAATAAATGTTCGTAATACTTTGCTGTTCCTTGTCTATGAAGGTATGTCCTGTGTTCCATTTAGGTTCCTTATTCCTCATATACACCTTACTGAACATAGAACAGACATAGTCAACTAGCAGCACAGCATCTAAGATAGGGAAGCACCAAATCCATAAGTATTGGATCTGGCTGAATGTTATATGCGCCACAAAATATTCACCTAAATACCAAAACAAAACTGTATAATCTGTAAAAAAAAATGTATTGTCTTCCTGTGGTTATTGGGACAATCTACCATTACATTAGGAGGTTATTTATTAAAGTCAGATTTTTTTTCTGGTCGGAGAAAAAAAAAAACTTGATTTTGTGATTTATTAAACCCCATTGCTGCTAAAAGTCCAAATATAAAAGTACTCCATCTCAAACCTGCCACGGTCATGTAGAAGTCAATGGCAGATATCATGAGTTTGTTCTGGGTTTCTTACAATAATCCGAATAATTTGTGGTTTTTTGGCGATAATCCGAAAAGATCTGAGTTTTCGGGTGTCAAATCCAAAAAAACAGACAATTTGGATTTTTTCACGATTTTATTGAGTTTTTTCCCACACCAGATTTTTTTGAGCTCATTTATTGATATATACGGTAAAAATTTGGATGGGAGTTTGTTCTAAGTGGTTTAAAGAAATTAGTGAGTTTGTTTTGTGTTTGGCTGCATTTTAAAGATTGTGCCTAATTCAAATGTTGCAAAAGGTGCAATAAGGTACTGTCCAAGTCTTGAACCATATACCAGAGTAATTCTGATCTAGGTTACTGTACTCTATATATGTCTTATCACTTGCCAGCAAGCTAATATGCAATTATTTCTCATACTTTCTGAGGCACATTTATCAAGGGTTGAATTTCAAATTCATGTGATTTATTTTTTTTAAACTCCCTTAAATTCGAATGTATTCGAAATTCGACTTGGGGAGATTTATTTAAAATATCTAATTTGTAAAAGTTGGAAGAATTAGGTTCGAATTCGATCAAACTCAATTCAAGTTTATTCTCCAAAAAAAACTGGAATGTCAGGAAGGCTACAAACAACTCCAAATTGACCCCTGGACCCCATTGACTTAAACAGTAATTCGGCAGGTTTTAGGTGGCAAATAGTTGAATTCGAATTCTTAAAGGGAGTATGATAAATCTCGAAAAACAAATTTGATTTTTTTTAATAGTTTGGGTAATTCCCTTGTTGAATTTGACAGTTTTGACCATAAAAATTCTATTTTCAATTCGACCCATAATAATCTGCCCGTCTGTGTATGTATTTCGGATATTTTTTAATGTTGACTAGCAAAAATAAAGAGAAAGATTTTGTAAAATCTGCAAAATAGTCACTGCTGGAATTCAATAACTGTTTCCTTGGTGTTCTGTACTGAGAGCAAGTGCTGACTCACTGTATTTCATGCTTGCTTGTAGCTCTGCTGTAACCAACTGAATAAGACCTGCTCTCAGAGCGAGATAGTTCTGCAGTGAGAAGCCTATTTGTTAGGAAGGCATCCACACGCAGCAACCGATTGTTGTGTAATTCTCCTTTTCATCATTTCCTAGGCTGAAGAAGAGAGGAATTACCACATCTTTTATCAGCTGTGTGCATCTGCTGCTTTGCCTGAGTTCAAGATGCTTCAACTGGGTATTTATTGAAACTGTAAAAACTTTGTACCAGACATGTAAATTCAAAATATCTTTAAAATGAATCTGGCAAATGTACAAATTAACTTGTGTGTTGTCAGAACTAAGTTCACCAAACACTATGTCACACTGACTAATTAGATGGTGGGTCCCTGGGGCTCATGGTTTACTATCCATGACCACACCTACCACACAACTCATAGTACCCTCCCAGATATTCTAGCAAAGCCTTTAAAGTAATTTAAGATTGACCAACCATTATTACATTATCAATTGGTTTTATGTCCCATGGGTTAAGCTCAAGATTTTATTGTTTCCTCTGGTGTAAAATATACTCTTTCCAACCACGTGCGGTGCCACTATGAAATGCATATTGGGTATTTCTGTTTCATTTTAAGCTTGCACATTTATTAAAAATGTAATTAAATTAATTTGACTTAATCCATAAATTATCATTATGAACATCATAATATATTCACTTGGGTGTATTCATTGATTACAATAGCACAAAGCATGTCACTGGTCAAATAGGCAGTCATTTGATTCACATATGATTTTGCTATAATTTGGTCACAAGGGACAATAATGCTGTTATCAACACATTAAGTTAGGCACTTACTCTGATTATCGGCCTGTGTAGAGTTAGAAATTCATTTGCCAATTTTATGCTGTAGTTGGAAGCAATCACAAAAGTATTATTATGTATTCTTATGTTATTTATATTTAAATCCACTCTTGGCTCATGTAAAATAATTTTTTATTCACATATTTTATCTGTTGCTAGAGATCATATGCTCCTGTATTAATATAGTGCTGCACAAAAAGTATCTAATACTCTCTTCAATCCCTATGCTATTAGTTCCCGATTACATTTATCAACATACACACATCATTTTTATCAGGAGCCCACTAAGCTGTCTGTATATTTTTGGAGTGCGGGAAGCAACATATGCATCAACCCATGCAGACACAAGAAGAACAAATAGTCCAGCAACAATGTGATAGTGGGAGCACTTACCGGTACACAGCCAGGCTTCTGCGTGCTACAACGTCCAACCACTATCCCAAACGGCAATCCAATCTATGTAGAGGAACGGAGCACCGCAGAGCCAGAATTATAGATTAAAAAGATTCAAAATTTATTGTAGATCCATTAAAAATTACAGCAGCATATCTCATATAGGGGCTGGTCGCTTAATGCGTTTCGTCACAAGAAGAACGTATAAATCCATGCAGAGAGAAGCCTTGTCCGATTCAATCTACTCTATGCTGCAAGGCAAACCACTGAGCCACATTGCTATCTCTGAGGTGTTTTCTGTTCCTGCTCATTTGTAGACACAGACACATCTGAATGCCAAAGAGAAGTCTTTGCTGTATTTACCATTCATGTTTATTTCTGCATTTCCATATGTATAATGGATCCCTAATGTGTCTTGCACTACTGTCCAAAAGACTAATATCTGGATTATCCATTATAATATGTAGTGTAACGAGTTGTATAGTAGACTAAATAATTTAATAGCGATAGATCTACCATTTATTTACTTTACCTAAGAAAGTGACATGGCTGCCAGCATTACCATTTCTTTTGCTTAAAGTAGTGAATACAGAGGCTAGAAATACTTGGCCCATCACAATTCTCAGTTCATTAGCTGCAGCCATTAAGTCAACCGTATGCTTTCTTCAATCTAAACTAACATGTTGAGAGTCTGGGTCCATTGCTGTGTCCCTGCTGATAACATAAACCTTCTCCTTTCTTTTCAATAGGCACTGCCAATGATTTCCATTATACAAAGCAAGGAGGCAGTCCTGTGATTGATGGCGTTGATGACCAGAAGGAAATGAGAAACACAAGGCAAGCTTGCACCTTACTAGGTAATATTCATTTATCCTTCCTCAAAGTCTGTGTGACATTGCAAAATAAAGATCCATAAAATGTGTGTGCACTGTTGCTTATTAATAATAATGCTAGATAAGAAAAAAGATCATTATAATCATATCAAGGCTGAGAACAATGTCATATAATGTTAGTCACTCTTCCATAGATTGGTGTATTACCCACTGCCATTTCTATTTCTGTTCTTGTTTTATGGCTGGTATTCTAGACACAGTCATGCATGAAACTTTGTGAAAGTATATGAATGTGACCTAAAATAACTTCTGATATTCAAACAAGTCCTAAAAGTAGATGAAGAAAACCTAGTTAAACAAGTGACACAAAAACTATTATGTTTGGTCATATATTTATTGAAAAAATGTTGTTTTCAGTCAATGTGTTGACAATCAGGTGTGAGTGCGAGACCCTGTTTTGATTAAAGAACAGTGTTCCAGCAAAGCCTGATCACACATACGACACATTTGTGGATGTTTGTCATGGCTCGAACAAAGGAGGTGTCCAAGGACCTCAGAAAAATAGTTGTTGATTCCCATAAGGCTGGATAAGGTTCAAGACTATCTTTAAAGTTTTTGGACTCCACCAATCAACAGTCAGACAGATTGTGTACAAATGGAGGAAATTCAAAATTGTTGTTATCCTACTCAGAAGTGGTTGACCATCAATGATAACCCCAACTGCAAGGCGTCTAATAGTTAGAGAGGTTACAAAGGAACCCAAACTGAAGCCCCTCACATTGGCGAATGTTGAAGTTGTTGAATTAACCATCAGGAATAGCAAGTGTGTATGTCAGGGCAACAAGGAGTAGGCCACTTTTCTCCCCCAAAAATATTGCCGTCTACAGTTTGTTAAAAATCATGTAGACAAACCAGAAGGATACTGAAAATAGAAGAAGAAAACGTAGTTAAATAAATTAAACAAAAATTATTATATTTGGTCATGTATTTATCGAAAAAAAAAATATTTCGAAAATACGTGACCAAATATAATAATTTTTGTTTAATTTGTTTAACTATGTTTTCTTCTATTTTTAGGACTTGTTTGAAAATCAGATGATGTTTTAGATCTCATTCATATAAAAATATAGAAAATGGTTCACAAACTTTCACACATGACTATAGATACTTAAGCTACTAAATACATACTCAAGACTGAATCAGTTTTCTCATAATACAAGGAGAATAACTATTTACCTTTCATAATAAAAACTAAGCTGTTTCCTGTAAGGACCGGATCCAGTTTAGTTATAGAAGTCCTAGAGATTGAAGTTTGGACATATAAAGCCATTGCACTTTTAGAATAAATACTGAGCATCCAATGTGATCAAATTATTAGGCCCTTGAGTGAACTATGAATGAATAATTAAGCAGACATTTTTTGACAAGGCTGACCCGTCGGTGTAGTCTTTTGTGTTGAGCTATAGTATTTGTTGAGCTATAGTATTTGTAGAGCACCAACATATTGCACAGCGCTGAATATTGTAATGAAGGAATAAAGTAAATTCATTGTTGGTATCTTTTATATAGACTGACAATAAGTTTGCCAAAAGATTGTTGTGATCGTTGACACCTTGGTAATTTTTTTTGAAATTGTGCTTATTAATCACCTGGTTGCATGGATATGTTAAAGGGAATTGCCCTGTTTTAACTCATGAAATAGCTAAACCTTAGACAAATAGTATGTCCATGACAAGCTCTGTTCATTGAACTGTTGTTGAAAAGAGGGTATACTGCCACTTTAACAGGTGAGCTTCCATCTGGTTAAATAGTAAGTTACAAGGTTCTAAAACGGAATAAAAAAATATATAATATCATTATAATAATAATAATATATAATAATATTGAGAATCAAATAAGTACCTGAAATCATCATAGTATTTACTGCTGCTTTTCAGATCTTAACCAGCAGCTGTCAGTTGTTTATTGAAACCGGTATTTAAAGAAAAATGAATACTCACTGAGCTTTATAGTTATTGAATCACCAGTTCATTTCAGTTATTTGTCATTATTGTGCAAGCCTTGTATGCACAAAGATACAAACTTATGCCTGCTTCACTTGTACAAGAAGTTGTTTTAGTACCTTATCATGCTGGTAGCTGACCTGGAATATTATTGTTTATCACCAACATTTACTTTTGGACAGTTTTTATGTTGGATAACAATGCCTTTTCTTTCCTCAGGAATTGGAGAATCATCTCAAATGGGAATTTTTAGGATTTTAGCTGCTATACTTCACCTGGGGAATGTGGAAATTAAATCTCGGGATTCAGATAGCTGCTTAATTCCAGTAAGTAAGAAACACACTGTAGAATTTTAATTGAAAAAGGAGGTCCCAAAGTCTAGTAATTCATAACAATCAATCAGATTTTCAGAACAGAACACTGCAGTAAATGTAAATAGTATCCCCTTATTTAACCATCTTCGAATTATACTGTAATCTGGGGAAACAAGATTGTTAAAACAATGCATTTTACTATTGACCTCTAAATTGTGCTTTTTTTTAATTGCAGCCAAAACACTTACCCCTTAATATATTTTGCGATCTTATGGGTGTGGATTACGAAGAGATGTCTCATTGGCTGTGCCACAGGAAGCTGGTTACTGCTGCTGAGACCTACATCAAGCCTATTTCCAGGTTACAAGCCACAAATGCCAGAGATGCCCTGGCTAAACACATCTATGCTTTCTTATTTAACTGGATTGTGTGTCATGTCAACAAAGCTCTTCTTTCCTCAACAAAGCAGAATTCGTTTATTGGCGTCCTTGATATATATGGGTATATAAAGCTTCTTATTTAAAAATGTATTGCTTGTGATGGTCTCTTTTATCCAAATGTAAATTGTCCTTATAGTTGCAATTTTTATTAAGGAAGGCTATGTAAAATTAATAGTCACTTGAGACTGAGGATGACATCGTAAAAATATATTGACAGTAAAATAAATTGTAAGCTCTGTGGAACACAGTAAGTCTCATTTACAGCGAGCAACTTGTGCTTTTCTCAGCAGTGAGTTGCACCTAAAACCACTTTCATTAAAGGAATTGTGGGGGGAATAGCAACTCACAATTGGGCATTGTTCATTGCATCTTGGTAAGTGAATGCAGCCTGATGGTTTTAGTTCTTACACAGGAATCTATAGAAATCTATACCCATTGCATTTCACATAGCTTATTTGTTCATCTGCTATGTAACCTGTGCCTTTTTTTATTTTTCAGCTCAAATGTCTGCCTCCATGACTATACAGCAGCATATTATATAAACTATAGTAGTATTTCTGAAGCAGACACACCGGTTTTACCAGTTCAGGGCAACACTACACTATTTCATTTAATGTTTTGTGTTACTTTTCCCTTTTAATGTTATAGGCTGCAGAAGCCAAATGTTCTGTTCTACGCATAAGGATGCATGTAACAGGGACTGCAAGACATAACTTTGTTTACTTATTCCCTATACAATTACTAGAGATGCACCGAATCCAGGATTCAGCCTTTTTCAGCAGGATTCGGATTTGGTTGAATCCTTCTGCCCAGCTGAACCAAATTCCGATTTGCATATGCAAATTAGGTGCAGGGAGGGAAATCGCGTGACATTTTGCCACAAAACAAGGAAGTAAAAATGTTTTCCCCTTTCCACCCTAATTTGCATATCTTAAATAGGATTCAGTTCGGTATTAGGCCGAATCTTTCACGAAGGATTCGGCCAAATCCAAAATAGTGGATTCGGTGCACCCCTAGCAATTACTAATAATTCAGTTAATAAATAGGCATCTGCATTTCTGAAACTAAGGAAAGATATAAAAAAAGACATTTTATTTGGTTGCTTTATAAACTATAGTTGGCCCAGCATTGTTGTACACAGACGTTAATGCATGATAATCAGATCACCCAGCTTAAACCTGTTCATCATTATTTAGGTTTGAAACATTTGAAATCAACAGCTTTGAACAGTTTTGTATCAACTATGCTAATGAAAAACTCCAGCAACAGTTTAATTTGGTGAGTGTGTGGTATGTTTTGTACCATCTTTATCTACTTCTTCGATGTGCTCATTTATGAATTACAGGTATGGGGTCTGTTATCCAGAAACCCATTATCATAATAAGCTCAAAATTACAGAAAGGCTGTCTTCCATAGACTCCATTTTATCCATTTAATTCAAGTTTTTAAAAATGATTTAATTTTTCTCAGTAATAATAAAATAGTACCTTGTACTTGATCTATATTAAGATATAATTAATCCTTATTGGAGGCCACCAGCCTATTGGGTTTATTTAATGTTTACATGATTTTATAAATTCTTTATTTACGTTTTTGCAAAATACAAAAAGTACAATGGCATGAGATTCCTGCAAAAAAGAATGCAAGTATTAGATAGTGTTTGAGCATACAATATTGCAAAATAAAGAGTATATCAAGACATCAGCAGGTTACATATCTCATAATCGCATTTTGTGAGTAAGAGACCATTGAACAAGAAAAACAAAAACAAAAAAAAACAAACCGTGTTGGGCAAATCTACAGTCCTGTAAATAGTAACAAGACGGTGGGCGGAGGAGGAGGCACAGAAGGAGTACGGTGATAAGCATCATGTATTAACTGAGTGTCGTGATCGTATATCAATGAGGTAGCAATTGAAGATCAGTTGAATATCAAATGAATATCAATTGAATATCAGGGGTCTCCTGCAAGCAATGGACCAATAGTGGCCGTTTCAGGAAGTTAGGGTCCGATATTCCTGCGATTCGGTGAACTGAAGCCAGTAGAACCATTTCTGTGTCAAGTTTTCCAGGTATCGCGGATTACTCGTCTCTGTCTTGTAGTGTTCAAATTGATAAATTTCGTGTACTTTAAGCGCCCAGTCCTTAAGCGTAGGGATAGTTTTAGATTTCCAAAATAAAGGTATCAAGGATTTAGCTACTGTAATCAAAGTTGAGATGAGCGATTTGCGATAACATGCGGGAGACATTTCGTTGCAATGCAGCAAGAAAAATGAGTTTACATGATTTTATAGTAGACTTAAGGTATGAAGATCCAAATTATATAAAGATCCGTTATCCAGAAAGCCCCAGGTATCAAGCATTCTGGATAACGGGTCCCATACCTGTATTTTAGAATTTAGCTTATGGGTTTAAAGACTTGAGATCTTCGTGAGACTTTTTTTCCTATTTAAAATGGAATTTATTTCCAGGCACAAATCTACAGTAAATTATATAAATGCTCAACTTCTACCTGTCTTAAGGTGGCCATAGACGTACAGATAATATCGTACGAAAAAATTTTTGTACGATATACAGTGGGTGTATGGTGGGAAAAGAGCCGACCAATATCGACAGAAGACTTGATTATTGGTCGGCTCGTCGATCGGGCTGGACGGAAAATTTTGATCGGGTGCCTTTGAAGGGACTCAAACATCTGCCATTGTTAGTGCTGAATCGTACGATGCAAGTAGAATTCTATTGTTTCTACCCGAATATCTACCTGTATATCTGACAATTCAGCTCTACACGTGTGTATTGAAACGAATGATCTTTCTTGGAAAGATCTTTTCCAAGAAAGATCGTAATTGTTACGTCTATGGCCACCTTTACTTAAATGATCTGATCAATCGGACATGTGAACTTCTAGACAAGAATGTTCTGTTAGACAATTGGGTTGAACATGATAGAATTAGCTGATTTGATCCTTAAAGTACAAATTCAATCATTCACCCCAAGGCTGATCCAATGTGTTATGAAAACTATCTGATTCTATAGATTCCATATTTTAGCAAAACAAAAAGGGGACTATGGGAGGGACATATTTGTTGCCCAAAGGAGACCATCAATGTTTTCACAAGTCATGCAACTTTTAAAGGCATAACCAGAAATAACCAATAAGCTTAGAATTTTAAGATTTTTACATTACTAAAGTAAACCTTGATGTTTTAAGCAAAACCAGAACACCAAGATGCAGTCTCAAAAAGCTGGTCTATCCAAAAAAGTTGGACATGTAAAAATCATAGATATCCACTTTCTGATTAGCCAATGAACCTCACCTCCTGCAGACATCATTTTTTTTTCCCCAGATATAGGTAAAACATTTTTATTTTGGCAAGCGGATCACTTTTAAGCCGCCACTATAGATGTATAGTACTGCCAGAAAAAAACCAGAACATGAGCTATACGTTTATGTAGTTATTTAGGGGCGATGTCACAGAAGAGAAAACAGAAACAGGTTTTCAAAAAAAATCTTCCTTTCATCACATTATTAGGAACGTGTAAAATGTTGCCTTAGGCAGTGAGCGGAATTTGACATGAAACCACACGTGTTAGAATGTAAAATATCCAAAGTGACATGAAATCTACAACAATGTTTCCACTTAAGATTAAATATAATTTTATCAAACATGTTGAGCATAAATTTACTACAGGATCTATTCTCTGGAATGCATCTCCAGACCTTAAGTCTGCTAAAAATCATTTAAACGTTAAATAAACCCAATGGGAATGTTTTGCCATTCAGTACCAGTTACTGTTTTATTAATACAGAGACAAAGCAAATCAAAAATTAGGATTATTTGTTTAAAAACTCACCATTGTGGAACATTTTATTGTTTAAGCCTGCACTTGCATCTAGTGCCTTTTACTACATAATTGTGCATCCATAGCTACTTAAGGGTACTAACCACTGCCCCCATCTATGAGGGGGCCTATATATGACTGTGACAATATGATTTTACTAGGGCATCACTGAGCATTCCAGCTTCATTTGTTTCTTTCTAGCAGAGTGGCAATTCTATGGCAACATTTGTAGGCTGTTTTATCAGTTTACTTTTTGTATGTTATAGAATGACCAATTCTAAGCAACTTTTCATTTGGCCTTCACAATTTTTTTTCTATAGTTTTTTAATGATTTTCCTTCTTCTGATTCTTTCTAGTTTTCAAATAGGGGTCAATAACCCCATATAAAAAAACAAATGCCCTGTAAGGCTACAGATGTATTGTTGTTGCTACTTTTTATTACTTGTCTTTCTATTTAGGGCCTCTTTTATTTCATATTCCAGTCTCTTATTCAAATCAGTGTATGGTTGCTAGGGCAATTTGGACCCTAGCAACCAGATTGCTGAATTTGGAAACAGAATGTCTCAGAATATCAGTCCCTACATAATACTAAAAGTTAACTCAAAGGTGAACAACCCCTTTAAGGGCACATTGACGTATTTGTGTCACACTGTTACAATAATAAGGATAGATTTTATTAATATCTAGTTGTTTTCCACCATAATGGGCTTTCAAGGTTAACATGCAGGAACTAAACCGCATCTTTACCTGATTTTCATTGAATGTTTTGAATTATTTAGAATTGGTCTTTGTTTTATTATGGATGGCAATGAACCTTTGACTAAAGACTGCCAACTGTATAGTGTATTTTATTGAATGTTCTCCTTGCATATACAATAGACACAATAAAAGAATACATATTTTTCCCTCCTTCTAGCATGTTTTTAAGTTGGAACAAGAAGAATATATGAAGGAGCAAATTCCATGGACGTTAATTGATTTTTATGATAACCAACCTTGTATCAATCTCATTGAAGCTAAAATGGGTGTTCTGGATCTTCTTGATGAAGAATGCAAGGTTGGTGATCTAGATAGCGCAACTAAAATATATATTTGTTGGGGAAATTTATGTTTTTTGCTTATGAAGTGAAATTGAAATTTTAGAACATTTTCTTAGCTATGTATGTGAATTTATAAAGCATGGAAAAAGAAGAGGAGGAGAAAGCTTTACACCCAATTCTGGAGTAAAAAGATCTGCAGGGGCAGGGTGCAATGTGAAGAAAATATGGCAGCTTGTGCCTATTTCTTTTTGATATTTTAAGCCCTACCGCTAAAATGGTAAATGACCCTTCAGTCTTTGCTTGATTTCCTTTCTAATTCTACTTGTGAAATGTTGCTACTCATTTCTTTGAACTTCGACTAACTGTATTTAAAACCTTTTCTTTTGCAGATGCCCAAAGGGTCAGACAGCACATGGGCACAGAAGTTATACAATACTCATCTTAAGAAATGTACATTATTTGAAAAGCCACGTCTGTCTAATGTGGCTTTTATTATCAAACACTTTGCAGACAAGGTAAGTCTTCTGCATGATATAAGAGTTCAGTAAAGTTAAATAATAGTTATTCTATAGATACATAGAATATATACTACAAGCTAATAGGCAAATGTTTTGCTAAATACATGTTGAATAAGCTGCTTCCAGGCATAGGCGAGAGGGGTGGGGTGGAAAGGGTTTAGATCCTTGTAATAAAAAGGATTTTTTTTTGTGTTTTGGTTGGGCAGTTTTTCACTTCCCACTGTTCCAGTCAATCAGGCAGTATTTATTCATTTAGCCCACCAGCTATTTGGTCAACATACTTTAGGGCTCTGCCAGTGTATGGCCACATTAAGGCTAACCTGACAATTAATGGAAAGCAAGATTGAACAAATAAAAACCATATTAGACTAACCCAAATGTGCCCTTGTTGTAGAATTACAAATATCATTCTCAGCTAACTTCTCCGTAATGAACATGGAGAGATGAGAAGAACCAAATGGTTATTACCAGCTATCATGTGCAGTGACTTTATCAATGGAGTAAACTGACTAACAATGGCAGGCATCTCTACCAACCCCTCAGTGACTATGATGTCTTTTTTTTTTTTTTTTTTTTTACAATAAACGTTACAGTAGGGACCACTTCTATTACATGTTGATTTTATAACATAGTATTGGACAGAGTCGGCATAATGGAAATGTCACAGATGAAATGGAATTATTGCATTTAATTTTTTGTTGTTTTTTTAGGTAGAGTATCAGTGTGAAGGTTTTCTGGAAAAGAACAAAGATACAGTATTTGAAGAACAAATTAGAGTGCTGAAAGCAAGTAAGGTGAGTCGTAAGGAATGTTTTTTGAGGAGTATCTTTATGGTCAAGGCTCACATTCAGTTTTTAAATAATCCTTTAGGAATGGCCTGTTTTTTTGTATGTTGGTGAAGGTAGAATCAATCTGTTTATCTCCTCCCTTGAACCATTGGTCCCCAGCATTTCATGCAGTTAATGAGACAGTGTGGCCCAGTTCATAACACTGTTACCCACAAGCATTTCAAGACACAGTGTCAACCCCAAGCTCAACGATCCCCAAGTTGTCTACAGATGGTTTGTGGGGGTAATTTATATAACGTGGCATTTCACAAGACTGTGATAAGGGTGGCAAGTGATTATAGAAGGTATGCCAGTGCACATGGGCACATGGCCTAAATGGATCCGATATATTCAGCTGGCCTAAAATCAGCCCTGACTGAACTCTGTACTTTTTCTTTCTGTCTTAAAATGTAGTAGAATGGTTAGTGAAATATGGCAGCGGGGCTGCCATCAGGGAGGACAGGGGGGAGCATTGTCCCGGGCCTGGAGGATTTTAGTTCTTAAGGGGGGACCCGGCTGTGCTGTACTTCCTTAGCCGGACCCCCCCCCCACTGTCTGTGACCTGCCGAGTTTGTATTTGAGGGTTCAGAATGTGCTCCCTGGCCTTTTTGGTTCCTGTTTTTGTATGGGCGAGGGACCCTGGCCACCATTTTTTTAACTTTTGTGGAGGGCCTGGCCACAATTTTATATTTTACGTGAATGTTTGAGGGGGCCCTGGCCACCAATATATTTTTTTATGGAGGCCCTTACCACCAATATTACTTTTATGGGGGGCCCTGGCCACCAATTTTTTATCATGTGTGGCCCTAGCCACCATTTTTGTATGGGGGCCCTGACCACTTGTGTAGGGGACACTGGCCACCAATGGTTAAGTTTTTAACAAATGATTTTTATTCTGTACATTAGAAATGTAAATGCTAAAGGTAAGTGCAATTTAGATAAGTGTAGATACCTACTTAAAGAGTCTACCTTGAAGTGGTGGTTAATAATCCTTTGGCCAAAACTATTTGTGGTTTTTGTGCTCATGTCTTTGTTGCCTTTTTACTGTGGTGTGGGTGGAGCTTGTAGTGCAGTGGGCGGGGCCCAGACATTTTTTTTCGTACGGGCCCCGTGATTTCTGATGGCAGCTCTGAATGGCAGAATGTATCTAAGTTCTTTTGGAGTGTCACACTTTGTCAACAACTGATCCAGATTTGTTTTATGGAAAAAATTACTAAAGCTTGCCCAGTATTAAGTTAGTTTTAATAATGCTAATAGTAGTTTTCAAAAATTGTAGCTGGTATGTCTTATTCTTTTTTCTCTCTCCCCATATCCCCTTCGACACATGGTCATCAGAAGGTAAAAACTTTTAAGCAAGCTTCCCTAATAAATTGCTGCTTTCCTGTAGCAGGTCAACATTAATTTGCTTCTAACTGCATGTGGTTTGGAACCATCAACAGCATGGTATATGCCACTTAAATAAATCAAATTCTGCAGTGTCCTAGCAGTATAGGCCATAAAGCCTGGGCTTAAAATGTAGTAGAATATGTGTTGGATGTGGCAGAATATATGTAGGTTGGATGAAGAATACACGAGTTTTGGAGTGTTACAATTTGTCAATAAATGATGTAGATTTGGATTATGCTTTTGGGCAAAAATATTATGTAATTCTGGCACAGTATAGTTCTCTTATTTTTACTAACCTAATAGTATTTTTAAGTATGTTTAAGTAATGTGTTTTTCTCTCCTCCATATTCCATTCAACTCATGTTCATCAGAAGGTAAAAACTCTAAGTAAGCTTCCCTAATAAATGGCTGCTTCCCTGTAGCAGGTCCATAGTGCCTTGCTTCTTACTGCATGGCGTGGGGAGGTTGGGAGGGTTGGAACCATCAAAAGCATGGTACATGCTACTGGAAAAGATTAGATGCTGCAGTGTCCTCTGGATTTTCATTAAAGGAGCAATGTTAACTACTTACATGCTGCTATGTGTTATTTCTGTGTTTGTACTATATCAACAAACTAGGTACTTGGCTGTCTAAAGTCAATCCTAGGAACTAGGTGTGTTTCATGTTATTTTTAAATGAAGTCCAAAAGCTGTTTCTTTCCCTGCTTTTATATCTTTTGTGCCAGCAGGGCATGTTGTTTGTATGTTGTTGCTTTTGTATGGTAGTGTGCAAAAGAGAGCCATTTTGTGGTTTTACTAAATGCATTGTACAGGGGTATAACTACTGTTTATAAAATTGGCCATATAACTGACTCATTGTTTGTTATTGCCATGATTTTGTTATGTGTGCATCTATGTTTTTATTTATATAACGCTACTTATGTATGCAGCACTATACAGCCAAACAATAAATTAATAGAAGTGGTCATTACAATAATAGATACAAATAAATACAAAGTACAGTTGCATTAAAGATTTAGCGGTAAGTGTCAGCGACAAGAGGAAGGAGGTCCCTGTGCTGTAATGTTTACCATTTACTTGTAGTTAATACACTTATGCACACATTATCTCTTGGGTTGCCATGGGTAGTAAACCAGATGGGACTAAAAGGTGTCATACAGGAAAAAGACAGCAGCATTAAAAAATAACCCAACAAGAAATAATCAGACCAGCTGAAAAGTGACATTTTCAATAACTGAGCAATGGAGGGTGTTTAGGGGGGAATGGGGTCATAATATGGATCGACAGTTAGTGTGAGGAACTGCCAGCTTACTCTTTAAAGGGATACTGTCATGGGAAAAAAAACATTTTTCAAAATGAATCAGTTAATAGTGCTGCTCCAGCAGAATTCTGCACTGAAATTCATTTCTCAAAAGAGCAAACCGTTTTTTTTTTATATTCAATTTTGAAATCTGACATGGGGCTAGACATTTTGTCAATTTCCCAGCTGCCCCTGGTCATGTGACTTGTGCTCTGATAAACTTCAATCACTCTTTACTGCTGTACTGCAAGTTAGAGTGATATCACCCCCTCCCTTTCCCCCCCCCAGCAGCCAAACAAAAGAACAATGGGAAGGTAACCAGATAAATGCTCCCTAACACAAGATAACAGCTGCCTGGTAGATCTAAGAACAACACTCAATAGTAAAAACCCATGTCTCACTGAGACACATTCAGTTATATTGAGAAGGAAAAACAGCAGCCTGCCAGAAAGCATTTCCCTCCTAAAGTGCAGGCACAAGTCACATGACCAGGGACAGCTGGGAAATTGACAAAATGTCTAGCCCCATGTCAAATTTCAAAATTGAATATAAAAAAATCTGTTTGCTCTTTTTAGAAATGGATTTCAGTGCAGAATTCTGCTGGAGCAGCACTATTAACTGATTCATTTTGAAAAAATTTTTTTCCCCATAACAGTATCCCTTGAATGAACCTTGCTTTCCAGCTTGTGTTCCATTGCAGTTGTAAGCTTCTTCTTGTTCTCTAAGCATAAGAGCAGTGCATCTTGTAGGCAGAAATGGTGCTCTTGAGAAGATTCCACTGATATGAAATAAGAAGAAATGTTCTTGCCACACTTTTTAATGTCCTAAAACTATATTGTCTATAAAGTATATGGCCCCAACAGAATTCATATTCCAGCATATTTGTTGGTAATGAAATGTGTTATTCCCTCCTAGTTTACACTGCTAACAGAACTGTTCCAAGAAGAGGAGCAGATCTTGAGCCCTACATCTTCTGCGCCACCCTCAGGCCGAACTTTGCTATCCCGCACTGGTTTGCGCTCCCTGAAGCCCAAGCCTGACCAGACAAGCAAGGAGCATAAAAAAACTGTAGGCCATCAGGTAACATGACAAAACAAATGTTGCATTCCCCACAATTTGATATATAAGTAGATAATTACTTTGCTGACATTGTTTTTCATTCCTGTTGCAGTTCAGAAATTCCCTTCACCTTCTAATGGAGACTCTCAATGCCACAACCCCACATTATGTGCGTTGCATTAAGCCAAATGACTTCAAGTACCCCTTCACGTATGTCTAAGTAAACTCTTTACATCTAATTCTGCAAACTGAATGTGATGTATGAAAAATAAACATGTACAAGTATGAATATTGGGGAATAGTCCATCATAGCTCACGATTTAAAACAAGTGCTTATAATCGATCGACAAACCGACTGATATCCAAGTCTTCTGCCAATATCGGTCGGCTCGTTTTCCACCATAGACGCACCGAATATCGTACCAAAATTTGTTTTGTACGATATTATCTGGGCGTCTATGGCCATCTTAGTCAGAGCGGACAAATGACTATAAAATGTTGTCCTAATGTTGTCCTAATGTGGCTTCTACAGGTATATAGGTGACAACTGGAGGATATGACCTAATTATGCTCCCTATTTGTTTTGATCAATTACCCAAATAAAGTGCTGACTTCAGTGCACATTCTGTGCCATGATTTGCAGCACTTTACAGAGTACCAGCAATAAATAACCTGGATATTATTACAAAATATATTTTAATCTAATACAGTAATTGTTTTGAATCCCTGTTGTAGATTTGACTCTAAACGAGCAGTGCAGCAGCTTAGGGCTTGCGGTGTACTGGAAACCATCCGAATCAGCGCTGCTGGATTTCCTTCTAGGTAGGCACCCCATTTTAGATTTTCACATTCTAATGGCTTCTGGTTCATTGAATAGATATGTGTTCTATACTGAGCAGAGGTGTTCTGGCCACTGATTAATGCCTTATTTTTCTTGCCATAGGTGGACATATCAGGAATTTTTTAGCAGATACCGGGTTTTAATGAAGCAAAAAGATGTTCTCAGTGATTGGAAGCAAACCTGCAAAAATGTTCTGGAGAAGCTTATTTTGGTACGGGACACTTGTTTAAAAATATATTTTTTTAAATAGATCTAATACTTGTATTCCTGGGTCTTCAGCACAGATGATATGCTGTATTGTAATGTACACATACTATCATGCTACAGGGTAAATAACCACTATTGAAAGAAATTGGAATCTTTTTTTTTTTTTTTATTCTTGGTACTTTCAGTTATGAATATACATACAACTGAAACAATGTAGCATCAGCTTTCCTCCAACCAAGACTCTGCTTTGCATAATGTCCTGGAAAATTATTTAGAATGATATTGTAAAATGCATTCTGAAAACAGCATTTATCACAGGCTGGGAATTAATTCAAAACTATTGCTTACAAAGTCTTCTTCAAGGTGTAGTGTTTTTTCTTAGCATCTCAGTGATGCCGCAAGGATTAATTTGCATTATTCTGATGTTGGCTCTGTGCTTTCGACTGCAAAACATATTTACAGCATGGCTGCACACTGGAATCATTATCAGAGGTGCAAGTGTATTATTCTGTACATACAAACCTAAACTACAACAGCCATGAATAATAGGTTTCATATAATTCACTGAAACCTGGGGGGTGTTAGAAATGGAGCATTTGTAGAGCACTTAAATATCCTATATAATCCTATATAATAAAGTTGAAGTGTCTCTGCGTCCAGTCCCTGTGTCCGTGGGATTGCGGTACTGCGCATGTGCCCCACAGACCGTCTGCTACTGCGCATGTGCCCCATGGACTGGCGAATTTTTTTTTAGACTAGAACAATTCTGTTTTTATAAATGTTTGACTACATATGTTCTAGCGCCCGTTAATTTAACGGGCTTAATGTCTAGTATGTATTATAAATCACTTAAATATTGAGCTCCTTGTTGACTACTAACTTAATAAAACCATGTTCAATCTAGTTGCTAGAGTTCATATTCCTCTAGCAACTATGCACTAAATAAAAGTCGCAAATGCTCATAGCTTTATAGAGCATTTGTTAGACGAGGTCGGCTGGAAAGAATCAGAAGAAAAGGGGAAAAAATGCTTTAAATTAGCCATTCTATAATGTTCTTACGTTACCTTAAAGGGATTCTGTCATGATTTTTATGATGTAGATTTTATTTCTAAATTACACTGTTTACACTGCAAATAATTCACGCTACCATATAAAATTTCAACCAACAAGTGTATTTATTTAGTTGTAATATTGATGTGTAGGCAGCCATCTCAGGTCATATTTGCCTGGTCATGTGCTTTCAGAAAGAGCCAGCACTCTAGGATGTGACTGCTTTCTGGCAGGCTGTTTCTCCTACTCAATGTAACTGAATGTATCACAGTGGGACCTGGATTTTAATATTGAGTGTTGTTCTTAGATCTAAGAGGGAGCTGTTAACTTGTGTTAGGGGGCTGCTATCTGGTTACCTTCCCATTGTCGTTAGAACTGCAAAACAAACTGTACAGGGATTCTCACATTTAAGTTTCTGTTTTCTCTCAACCAATTTTTTTCTTGGGTTTCCATTGGTAACAGGACAAGGATAAGTACCAGTTTGGTAAGACAAAGATTTTCTTCCGTGCTGGCCAAGTGGCCTATCTGGAAAAGATCAGAGCAGACAAGCTGAGAATGGCCTGTATCCGAATCCAGAAGACAATCCGATCATGGCTTTTGAGGAAGAAATATTTGCGCATGAAGAAAGCAGCCATAACAATCCAGAGATATGTTAGGGGATACCAGGCACGATGGTAAGTTAGACCCCTGAAGCTGCTGTCACCATGGTTAATTAATTCTGTTTTTTGCATAATGTGCAATTTTGGTGTTGCAGCCCAAAATACTCCTTCCCTGCTTTTCATGGGAACTAAAATGACCCACTCACAGCAGTGTATTTTTGGAAATCTGTAAAAAGTGTCTGGCTAGCCTGTATGAATACTAAGTTTTGTGGTAGTTTAGGAGGTACTGAATTAGGAAATATAGGACTGTGTCTGCTATTTCCAGCACTAGTAAGTTGCAAAAGATCATCAACACTGTTTGAACTGAATGAGCAGACAATTTTTGGCCTTGGCTAGCAACAGCAGCCCTGAAGTATGAGTCGTTTTGAACTGTCATGTTTTGATTATTATACTTCAGCTTATTACTTTCTAACTTTATATATTCAGTTATGCACAGTTTCTGCGCAGAACACGAGCTGCAATTATTATCCAAAAATTTCAAAGGATGTACGTTGTTCGGCAGAAGTACCAGCAAATACAGTCGTTTACTCTTGCTCTCCAGTCATATCTGCGTGGTTATGCAGCAAGGAAGAGATATCTAGAGGTAAGACGTTAATTTAAGAACGTAAAAAAGACTTCCATGGGATCCATCATAAACTCTTACATTAGGATTTTATGTTTTTTATGTTTTGCTACTCTCAAAAGAACAATGTAGATTTCCCAACTATCCCACTCTGGTTTAAATCGACATCTAGTGGACATTGGGACAGAACAAGGGCCAGTGCTCTGTTTGTGAATATGAAGCACTCATAAAGTGCAGAATGAGTCAGATGATAGTCACTTTACTATTAAAATAAACACAGGAAGCCTCAATATTATTTTTTTTTATCTCTTACAGCTTAATTCCCTTTACACCTGCAGTTAAAGCGAGTTGCCATGTTTTTTTTTTTTTTACACCTACCATAACAAATAGTAGTAGCACTGCTATAGCATTTCTGCTGCAACTGCACTTGCTAACAGAATCAGCACACTTTATATTTGCCTTTTTTGCTGTTTGTTACTGTATAAGAGCAGTTATATATTTTTTTTAATAACTTAGTGTATTATTTTCCCATCTTTGTCTCTTTTTAATGCCTATAAGGACACTTTGAAGATATATTGTATGATTAGTAATAGGAATATCTATTATTGGGGTCAGTGTGACAGTACTGTATTAAAAACACGAACACCTTTCATAGTGGTGTCCAAAACTGTCCATCAATTACAAATGATACACATTGGGGCTCATTTATTAACGCAGCGCAGTGCTAAAAAGAGCGCAGTGGCCTGACATTTGCCCAGCGCATGCGAGTATTTAATAATGTAGCGCACGATACCTTAACAGTGCAATTTTGTGCGCTAATGTAGGTGCGACTTGTGAAACTGTGTGAAACTGCGTATCAGCTGTCGCAGTGCTTATAATAAATTGTGCGCACAGGAAGATACCGCAAAGGTAAGGATTAGTTGTGCTCATGTATGAATGCGCTGCTTTAATTAGTTGCGTCACATATTGCGCATATTGCGTTCACTTAGACGCATCTGCATTTGTTTCTGTGCTAATATTTGTTTGGTTGCAAAGGTGTTTAGCCTACCTGATACCCTTAAAGGAACCTTGGTCAATATAAACATGTTGGGTGGAAGGCGTGGTTAATATGCACTTTACAGGGGTTGTTCATCTTTGAGTAAACTTTGAGTTAACAAACATCCCCACCAACAGCAGCACCATTGTATTTGCCAGAACCCAGTTTAGCAGTGTGGCTCTGCTAGCGCAGCTGGGCAGGAATGCGCATTTTGAAGAGCGTTACTATTACGCCACAAACAGGCAGTCGTAAAAATTGTGGTGCTGTTGACCGGGTGCAGTTTTGCACATATACAGACGCAAATCTGCGACGGCCGCAGTGCAAGCGCATTGTAGCCACACCCACAGCCACGCCCCTAACAACCACGGCATCGTTTGCGACATAAATGCCCAATCTTTTGCGCAATGCGCATAAACAAAACCATCGCAAAAGCTCTGTGTTATGCGCAATATCACGCAAATATATTAGCGATCACACTCGTGATGTCGCAGACAATCTTTTGCGTCCACTTATGCGCTGCGCTGCGTTAATAAATGAGCCCCATTATCTCTATATTATCATTCAAAAATTAATCAAAGGTTTTTGTCTCCAATGGAGTTTTGCACTTTGACCTTTCAAAATACTAAGTAAAAACTAAGAGAAACCCACAGTAAGGGGCAGATTTACATAGGGTTGAATATCGAGGGTTCATTAACCCTCGATGTTCGACTGTCGAATGTAAATCCTTCGACTTCGAATACCGAAGTCGAAGGATTTAGCGCTATTCCTACAATCGAACGATCGAAGGAATAATCGTTTGATCGAACGATTAGATCCTTCGAATCGAACGATTCGAAGGATTTTAATCCATCGATCGAAGGATTTTCAGAAAATTGTTAGGAAGCCTATGGGGACCTTCCCCATAGGCTAACATTGGCCTCGGTAGGTTTTAGGTGGCGAACTAGGGGGTCGAAGTATTTTTTAAAGAGACAGTACTTCGATTATCGAATGATTTTTAGTTTGAATCGTTCAAAGTTGTAGTTGAAGGTTGAAGTAGCCAATTAGTTGGTTGAAGTAGTCATATTCGACCATTCGAAATTCAAAGTTTTTTTTCTTCTATTCCTTCACTCGAGCTAAGTAAATGGGCCCCTAAGTGGTTATATTGTATTTGCAACTATTTCCACAAGATGCAGTTGGCCATATTTTGGGGACAATATGCTTTCAGTACAGATGTATGTACGTTCATATAAGTGCTAAATGGCACATCACATTTTTGTTCAGTATATTGAATGCAAATTGCCATTAGTAAATAAAGGCTTTAATTATTTTATTAATTATTTTATTTTTTCCCTTTGCAGATTCTTCGAGCTCACAAAGCTACCGTCATTCAGAAGCATGTGCGTGGCTGGTTAGCCCGTGTCACATATAAGAGAAGTTTAAGTGCTATTCTGTACCTGCAGTGTTGTTACCGCAGGATGATGGCCAAAAGGGAACTGAAGAAACTAAAGATAGAGGCACGCTCAGTGGAACACTACAAGAAACTCAACTATGGGATGGAGAACAAAATCATGCAGTTGCAGCGTAAAGTTGATGAGCAGGTACTGTGCAGTTGATCTGTTCCTGAGTTCATCTTAGCATGGTACTGAACTATCCTATACAGGATTGGGAATGATCTATACTGAGTAGTGTCCATTCAGTAGCATAGTACCTGTATTTTAAGCAACAGAATGTGAAAATAGCTGATGTAGAGTTTCAGCATGAGTCCTCTGTATGTTCACAGAATAAAGACAACAAATCCTTGCTGGAGAGGCTAACACACCTGGAGGTCACATACAATGCAGACAAAGATAAGCTAAGAAATGATGTCGACAGACTGCTCCATTTTGAAGAGGAGGCCAAAAACGCAGCAAACAGAATGGTCAGCTTGCAGGATGAGCTTGCCAGGCTTAGGAAAGAGCTGCAGCAAACACAGACTGAAAAGAACCGCATTGAAGAGCGGGCAGAGAAATACCAGACAGAGACTGAACGGGTAGGAACTGATATCTCTAATCTAATGTCATTTGAATCTTTTGCTCACTGCATGAAATAAAAATTAAATTACTCCTTAAAGGATTGTGCAACTACAACCCACTTAAAAGTATAAAATGATGACATGCAACAGTACAGTTCCCTTCAATTCATTGCCAAAAGCTAGGTACATAATGTTTATTTGGAATAAAATTACCTTTCAGAGTAAGATGCATGTCAAATAAATTTGGCTGCTATTGCAAAATGTTTTAAAAGAATGTGAATTAAAAATACTTTCCAAATGCTAACTTGCTTTCTCGTGATGGAGACCTTATTTAATTGGGGCAAAACATGTGGGAGAATCAATTATGTGTTCCCTGGCAATTCTTTTCAAAGTCTACTGCTTTCAGTAGATCCAACAATCTACATTGAGCAGTGGCAACCAAATCTAAAGGGCACATTTTTAATTTCTGAACTCTATTATTCGCTGAAACAGCCTGACATTTACTATTGCCCCATAGCTTGTTGCTGACCTGAGAGAACAGAATGCTTTGCTGAAGACTGAAAAAGAGAAACTGAATCTTTTAATCCAGGAGCAGGCAAAAACAATGACAGGTATGGCGTCTGAGAGTATTTTCTTGATGGAGTACGATCTCTTTTCAGTATATTTTGTAGGGATGCACCGAATCCAGGATTCGACCTTTTTTAGCAGGAATCGGATTCGGCCGAATCCATGTGCCCAGCCGAACCGAATCCTAATTTGCATATGCAAATTAGGGTCAGGGAGGGAAAATCACGTGACTTTTTGTCTCAAAACAAGGAAGTAAAAAATGGTTTCCCCTTCCCACCCCTAATTTGCATATGCAAATTAGGATTCGGTTCGGCATTCGGACGAATCTTTCGAGAAGGATTCGGGGGTTCAGTCGAATCCAAAATAGTGGATTTATTGCATCCCTAATATTTTGTATATAACGACATCATTAAAAGTGCATTTTTAGGATTAGAGTTGATAAGTAGATATGTCTAGTGTGGTGAAGACTGGAGGCAGTCTCTATAAGTACTGTGTTTGCCTTATTATAGAGGATATGGAGAAGAAAATTATAGAAGAAACAAAGCAGTTGGAGCTTGAACTGAATGATGAACGACTAAGGTACCAGAATCTCCTCAATGAGTACAGCCGCCTGGAGGAGCGATACGATGACCTGAAGGATGAAATGAATACCATGGTGCGTTTATTTGTGGGGCTTTTTGCTCTGTGTAATGGACAATGGTAAAACCACTTGCTGAGATCAAACCATTTATCTTGTCACGGGTTTCTTGTTACAGAGTCCTCCAAAGCCAGGACACAAGCGCAGAGACTCTACTCATAGCAGCAATGAATCAGAATACACTTTTAGCTCTGAGATCACAGAGTCGGAAGATTTCCCATACCGATATGAGGTGAGACTAGGGCCAAATCACGTTTCTAAGTAAAGGTTTTTGGTGCAAAGACAATTTGGTGATTATAAAGCCATTTTGTGTGGCTCTGTGGTGTCTTATCTCACAAATCTACTTGACAGAATTGATAGCTAAAATATACCTACTGTACTGATACATAACATGATGTTTCTCATAACTGAAGCATGGCAACAGTTCCTTTGCAAAAAGATGTAAATAAGCAGTTTGAATGAAACATATACATTTTAGCTGATTATTTACTGTAATTAAATGTTGTTCTCTAATAAACAGGCCATAGAAAGTGTAACTACTGATCTGATTGTACCTATAGCTTATATATTAAAAGCTCTCTGAATATTTTCACAAGAAAATACAATGTGTTCCAGGAGCCTGCTGATAGAAAAACACCACTGGACATGTCTCTGTTCCTTAAGCTTCAGAAACGGGTAAAGGAACTGGAGCAGGAAAAGCAAATAATGCAAGATGATTTGGATAAGAAGGAGGAACAGATAATACGAGCCAAAATGATGGTATGATGTAAAGTGTTAAAAATGACTTACATTGCATGAGGATAATATACTGTTGATGTTACTTTTTTAAATGTATTATGTCAACTCTGCATCTACTTTTGTATTGTCACTGCATTCGGCCATTTTGAATACAGCTGGCAGTTCTGTATTAATGTTAATCCCCTATGCTTTGTAAAGTGTTTATGTACCCAAAGTGTCTTATTTTTTGCCTTTAATTAGGAGGAGGCAAAGACACCAACCAGAGGTACAGAACTGGAGTATGAATCACTCAAGGTAAATCAAATCAATAAAAACGGCCTCTTTTGAATACAGATAGAAATTTGACAATTTCCAGAAAAAAGTATGTCTGTGAATGGTTACTAGTCTTCTTGTGTGTCCACAAGAATGCATGTGCTCTCCCAGTAATTTCAGTATTCCCCCCTGAAACTCTGATATTGCAGTGTGGAATTGTCAAACGTCAGGAGCCTCTAAGATCCAGAGAACCAGTTTAGGTATCTTGAAAGCATTGGGAGACAACATAGCAGCTTGATGAAGTACACCATTAAACAACATATTTTTTTCTTTCAGTCCTATCAGTGTCCATCCACAGACTCAACTGTGTTTCAGGAATTGCCAAGGGCAGACAGTTACTAACCATACTGAGCCAGTGGAAAAACACTGATAGCTCTGGGAAATCACATGTGCAGTATTATTAGTATTTTAGTAGCGAACATCAAATATGACTTAAAGGCTGTACTTTCTGAACTCTTGGTAACCTTGAAAATATCAGTCAGGCCTAGATACGCTTAAACTTTTAACTCATTCTGTAAGTGCATTGCCATGTTTAAAAACCTAATTCAGATGGTGTTCAATACACCCTTTCCTGTCATTAACAATCCCGATAAAATCTAATGTTCAAAAATGCACTAAAAAAGCAGCTATTGTCGATAGATAAGAGTTTTTATATGCTCATTTGCTAATATTTGCTCATTTGCTAATATGTAGAGCAAATAATCTGGACAGATATTGTGCCATGGATGTCTGTCATTTCAGGGATCAGGCGTTTTGGAACATTTCAGTTGTGCCCCTTTTGTTCTTTGTACAACACACACCGACTCACACACAAACTTGCCCCTTTTGCTCTTTGTACAACACACACACTTACACACACGTGCCCCGTTTGCTCTTTGTACAACACACAACCACACACATACACACTTACACTTTTTCAGGAAGCAGTGTAGTAAATGTAAGAAAACGTTTCTGGTAAAGTGTAACTGTAATTATATTCCTTACAAACTCTTTTGCACCAGCATTCACAAATTGCAGGTGCTCGCATAAATATTGGACGAAAGCAGCCAATAAAATTTCGACCGCATATTAAGGCCACTTAAAGGAGAAGGAAATCTACAGAGGCATTTTATTGCCAATAGATTAGCTGCAATAGTGCAAGCTAAATGCTTTAGTTATTCTGTAGAATGCTTTACCATACCTGAGTAAAACACTCTAGAACCTCTCTGTTTGTTTAGGATAGCAGCTGCAGTATTAGCTTGTTATGACATCACTTCCTGCCTGAGTCTCTCCCTGCTCTCTTATAGCTCTGGGCTCAGATTACAGCAGAGAAGGTGGGGGGGGGAAGAGGAGCAAACTGAGCATGCTCACGCCCATGGCAAAAAGGTTTATGCTGAAAACAGGAAGTCTGATACTGAAGCCCATGTATACACCATAGAAGGAAAGAAATGCAGTGTTTCTTTTCACAGAGGACTCAAGGCAGCATTTCTTTGAGGGTTTACTGGTATATTTAGGTGGACCTTTCTGATAAGGCTTACTTAGTATTAACCTTTCCTTCTCCTTTAAACCCACAATATATTATTCCCCTTTAAACGAGAGATTCATTAACTATGCTGTCATGCTGTGTTAAGTATTGTTGTTTGTGACCTATGTGCTAGTTGACTAAATGTGTGAGAGCTTTATTACAATAGTAGAAACCTGTTATTTCTTTTCGGTTTTCATTCATAAATATGTTCTTTTTCAGCGTCAGGAACTAGAATCTGAGAACAAAAAGCTGAAGAATGAGTTGAATGAGCTGCGGAAGGCAATCACTGAGAAAGCTTCCCCAGATGCTAAAGGCCGTGGTGGAACTGTGTATCAAGTTCTCTTGGAGCAGATGACATCCGTAAGTGAGGAACTTGAAGTGCGTAAGGAAGAAGTCCTTATACTGAGGTCCCAGCTGGTGAGCCAAATGGAAGCCATTCCACACAAGGTGAGGCATGACATTACATAATATTTAGTTAATGAGCTTTCTGTTATCAAGACATAATCAAAAGAACTGCCATTTATAGCAATTCATACAGTACAGGAAATACTCAACCATGCCTTATTGAAATTAAATAATTGGTTTGTCTATGCTAGTCCAATGTGTTTAGTAAAGGCTGCGCCCACCATTTTGGTTTGTCTCACTTCTTGCCCACCAATGAATACATGAGTGTAGTAACACATGGGAAAACTTGACTATGTTTCCTCCAAATTACATCATTTTGGCCAACATTAAAAATTTCTGCTTCACAGATCTAGGTTTATCCAGTTTAGGTTTGTTTTTCCACAACAATAAACCGCCAATTGCAGTCTCTTATTTTGCAGCATATTTATCAGAGGGTGATTAGCCATAGATCACCAAGGGCAATTTCACGCCTTTCAACTCATATGTTTGGGATTTTGAGGAGCATATTTATCAATGGAAAAGGGAAAGTTCCCCCTTTTTGCAACATATGTGAAACAGCCCAAAGTGGAAGACGCATATTTTTCAGACCTGAACGATGTTTTAATCTCAGTCGTATAATTGACTGTTGGTGTGCAGTGCTTGCTCTGACAAATGTTTTTCCTTTTTCATTGGCTTCCCCATTGATTATGTAGGATGACAAGGTAAGCATTTGTATTGTCACTGCATGATGAGCAATAGATTTGTTCTAGCTACCCATGACAAGTCTACCCTGCATCAACAGAACCTGGAGAAACACTGATATCTGAATTGCATGCACATATTTTAACAATATATGCATACCCACAACTGCTTTCAGTCCCTTAACACTAAAAAGTTCTCATGCCGGCCATTTGTATTGTCTTGTCATCACACTCTAATCTTATGTAGATCATGTCTGCTGAAATTATTGAGCTATTCCTTTGACTGTGCAAGCTGTTAGTAATTAATTGCAGGCCGCATGTGAATGCAAAGATGTAACATAACCGAGGGGTGGGGAATTCTGTGCATCACCTTTATTTTTGAATTACCGCAGATGGTGATGACTTTCATCTTTTATTGCTTCCTTTAATATTAAAATTTGACCCTTCTTGAGGATTACTGTTTGGACTATATCTAATTGTTGATTGGGTGAGAACACAGAGACATTAATGTATACCCCCCATCACAGGGATTTTGTTTTTGAGTTCTAGGAACAGCTGAGGTTTATTGGCTTCCAATACCATTCCACCTCTGAGACTATAGTTTTAAAGGGGCAGTTCATCTTTACAAAACCAATTTGGGGTCATTAATTGCCTTCTGTGTAGTGTGTAAAGTGCAAATAAGTGCAATGTCCCAATTTTTTACTCTTTGAATACTGCCTTTTGCTAATGCAAAATTGTCACAGTCCTCTGCACTCTGTTTTCTGTGCCCCCTGTACTGTGCTATGCACCTTGATTTGTAAACCGTTCTGCATTTGCTCCTCTTTGAGCTCTTGTACTTCTAAATTTAGCATCTATCCACCATTAAAGATGGATAAAGTTTCTGACAACATTTTGTCAAAATCACACTGAACAATTCATGAGCCAAAATAATTAGGATTTAGTGAAAACCAGACTTTTTTAAAACTAGAAATCATTGCCATATGTCATTCTTTCCTCTTCATGTGTCTGTCTGTAATGGTTCCTTCATAGTCAGCGCTGCACAATATGGTGGTGCTCTAAAAATACATTTCAATAATAATAATAGTAGTGCAAATAAAAATAAGGGCCTTATGGGGGAATGTAATAAAAGTCGCAAAGAGCAAAATAATTAGCACAAATAAGAATAAAAAGTCAAAATTTGCAATGTAATACTCTTCCTTAAACTGTTATAACATTGCGAATTTTAATTGCGCATTGCCCACTTTAAAGAAGTGCTTGAAGGTGCCATAATCTTTTGGTGCAAACAACAACTTTTTCACTGCGCACTGGCGCCAACTATAAAATTCGCAAACCTTCTTCAGCTGTCAGAAGTGGTCGCTAAACAGTTTCCGGGTTTGCAAAAGCTAAATTAAATTCACACAAAGGCAAATTTGTTCGCACAGAGGCATCATTTTTTGCATTGTGAATATTTTTCTGTTACCGACTTTTATTTCATTCCCCCATTAGTGTTTTATATTCATGAACAGTGTCCTGAGCTTCAAAGCCAGTGACGGAACTAGGTGGGGATGGGCCCTGGTGCAGCCGGGCCCCGCCCCCACCCTCGTCCGTGCCGCGCTGCAGCCAACTCCAGCCAGCGTGATTGCCGGGGGGCCCTGCGGGGGTGCGGGCCCTGGCCCAATTGCACCCCCTGCTCCCCCAGTAGTTACGCCACTATTCAAAGCAGACAGAAGTCTGCACTTTGACCTGGTTGTTTTAATGAGTATCACGGCTTTTGTATTTAGAGAAAAGCCTCATACTACACTTATACTATATGGTTCCAGCTAAAGTATAAATAATAGTTTGATGTTCTCTTTCTTGCAGGACACAATGACTGAATCCATGGTTCTTTCTGAGGATGTACAGAAGATGAAGGATAAGAGGGAAATTGCCCAGGCATATACTGGCATGAAGGAGACAAATAGGTATGTCAAACTCTTTATTAACACAAACAGTACAATACTTGACCTAAAAAGATATGGTATGGTATGGTAAGGTCTTGGTCTGTACTAAACGCTATTGCTGTACTACATTGTTGTTATACTGAATAAAAGAGAGAGCATCTTGTTGCAGTAGTAGTAACTGGAAGAGTGTGCAACTGCCTTACAACTAAATGAGTACAAAACTGATTTGTCACAGCTTCAGGTATAAATCCTTAGATCACTTCTGAACAACCTATTAACCAGCAAGGCCAATTTGGTCACTGATAGAGGCCTTGTCAGTGATGTCCGATAACATCTATTCATAATGCAAATATGAAGAGACTATTTAAATGTATAAAATCCAAACTTCTAAAAGAATCTATCAGAACCCCATTAAATAAAGTGTGAAAAATAAAGGGATTTTAGGTACTTTCATGTGTGAGGGCTATGGGCTGGATTCTGATTTATCTTGAGCTCCACCTAGTGACTAATTTTATTTGTTGAAATGTTTATGTTTATAAAAAGTATTTGTTCCCCACACATATTTGTTTATCAATGACCTTTTGCAGCAATAACCAGCTTTGCAGACTGCTCAAAAGTGATTCTCACATTTACCCCCTGGCTGTTAAAGTCAGGCGATGCCTTTCTTGAACCACACCAGCATTACTTTAGCCGTGTGTTTGGATCATTGTCCTGCTGAAGTTATTTAATAAACTGATTCAGGTTCTCTAGCAGTGCATTTAACAAGATATACAGTAATCTCAAAGAAACCACTGATCTTTAAAAATAAACATGTATGAAAATCAGTAATAAATTCCTATAAGAAGAAATGCATAAGAAGTAGGGGGGATTTAAAAAAAAAATATTTTATGGTGGCTGTGTCCCCCAGAAACATTTTTGAACTTTGAATTTCTATTCTTTTAAGGAATTCAAGGAGTGACACATTAAACATGTTACAATTTGGTGACATTTAGGGATTTAGAGATTATGTATCTGATCAGTCAAAATACTCACAATGTGGAATGTGCTGTTTCAGGTTTACATTATATCATTTGTGACATCCCATATCGTACCACTGATTTCTTTAGTCTCACTTTCATGCAACTGGAAAATAATGTGCTTGTGTATATGCAGTATGTGTGTATTTATATACTACACATATAAATATATTTTTGGCTGTGCTCATATGTCAGTTATGATCTTTTTTATCAATAATTTCATTTTGCCATTTTTCAAAATCCCATTTGTGTTTTGCTTTTTCCTTTCCCTTTGTAACTTTTGAAACTATTAAAAGAAACCTGCCTCCAGACTACCAAGAGCTGAATGAGGACGGAGAGCTATGGCTGGTTTATGATGGGTTAAAACAGACCAACAGGTTACCATACTCAAAATGGGGATTTTTGTATCTGCATTTTGCATAATACTAACAATGCTGCTTCGGTGTTCTACTAACATGCCCTTTTTCTTGCAGTCTGCAGCAGCCATAGCTTGTTTAGAGAAATTCCGATTTTTATATATATATATATATATATATATATATATATATATATATATATATATATATATATATATATATATATATATATATATATATATAAACAAAGCAGTTAAAATGACAAAATGACTTAAAACGTTGACAAATACATTTTGATTTTTTTCACTTTACTTCGAAGTCCCAGTGTAATGCTGTTACATGAATTAGTAGGTAGCACCTGGGCATTTGCCTACCATTTTTGAGTGCACCACTTTCTTGGAGTTTTGTTTACCATTGGCTGAGCTTTCAAAGTAGTGACTTCCTTTTAATGTATTACATGCCTTATGGAAACAGTAGTATTTCAGCAGTGACATAAACTTTATTGGATTAACAGAAAATATGCAATATGCATCATAACAAAATGAGACAGGTGCTTAAATGTGGGCACCCAACAGAGCTATTACATCAATACTTAGTTGAGCCTCCTTTTGCAAATGTAACAGCCTCTAGACGCCTTCTATAGCCGTTGATGAGTGTCTGGATTCTGGATGGCGGTATTTTTGACCATTCGTTCATACAAAATCTCTCCAGTTCAGTTAAATTTGATGGCTGCCGAGCATAGACAGCCTGCTTCAAATCATCCCATAGATTTACGATGATATTCAAGTTGAGGGGAATGTGACGGCCATTCCATAATATTGTGCTTCTCCCTCTGCATAAATACCTTTGTAGATTTCCAAGTGTGTTTAGGGTCATTGTCTTGTTGGAATATCCAACCCCTGCGTAACTTCAACTCTGTGACTGATGCTTAAACTTTATCCTGAAAAATGTGTTGATATTGGGTTGAATTCATCCGACCTTCGATTTTAACAAGGGCCCCAGTCCCTGAACTAGCCACACAGCCCCACAGCATGATGGAACCTCCTCCAAATTTGACAGTAGGTAGCAGGTGTTTTTCTTGGAATGCGTTGTTGAGCTGAACAAGTGACTCTGTATGTGGTGTGAGTGTAGAAAGGGCTTCTTTCTCATCACCCTGCCATAGAGATGTTCTTTGTGCAAATTGTGCTGAATTGTACAGATTTGCAGCAAGATGTTTTTGCAGGTCTTTGGAGGTGATCTTGTCTGTAACCATTCTCACAATCTACCTCATATGCCGCTCCCGTACTTTTCTTTTTCTTGCATGTGTGTCATTATGAATTGGAAGTTAAAGGTATCTCGTGAAATCAAAGCAAAAAACAAAAAAAAAACATCTCTAATAGAAGTAGTCATAGAATGTTATGTAACTCCAACATCACTGCAATAATACTGAAAGAATATGTAAACCTCAAAAAAGGGGGCATCTTTATTAACATTGGAGACAAACCTCACCGGTTATGTTGCAACATTGTAACATTTATAAATATTCCGCTAAATATAACATTGTTCAAGCTGTTTTTCTTAGCACTGGTCAGTTCTTCTAATTGACAAACACTGCACAGAACTGACCAGCAGGTGGTGGTTTTACAAATGTCATATTGGCAGTTAACAGAAACTTAAATGGCTCTGAAATGGGGGGGAAAAAGTATTCATGTAAATTACAGTGCTTAGAGAAGTACCCTGAGTACATCCATTTTTTGAACGTCCAGGAAGAGCTGGAACAAATCCTTAGGCAAAAACAGTAGGGATGTTAGTATTTACTGGCATGGTGCTATTCTACATGTTATTCTTTATATTTTCTTAGTCTATTAAATTCTGCAAGCACGTAGCAACATTAGGTTGAATTCTTCTCACTTCAACAAAATCGGCAACGCCTGTAATTAGACCAGAGGTGCCCAAACTATTGAACACGCCCATATGTGTTGCAAGTGCTGATGTTTGCTAATAATGATCAAATGCCTTTGGAGTATGCTGTTCATCATGCTGCTCCATATTACTAATATATGTACTGTATGTAGATGGCTGACTATTGTGCAAAGCTTACACTAGGGAAAAAAAGAGATGCCTGTTTTTAAACTGTTTAGGTGCCTGTTCATCAATATGTTTCTTCCTTTAAGAAAATGCAAACCCCCTAGATTGTTCCCTAGGTGCGAAAGCACCTTTTCGAAGTTAGTTTAGCCACAAAGAATGTTTGTGTACCCCTGTACTGAGGCCTCCCGCCTCTTAACACAGTAGCTCTTTATTCCATATAAATAGTTGCTATATGGCACTTCTACTCTACCCAAAAAGGTTTCCGTTCCTTGTGTCCAGCTGCATGCCACTTTTTCCATCAGCCTGCTTGCCAAGCTTTATTACTTTGTCCATGTTAGAATTTCTGATTTGCTCACTAAAATACAGTACAAGTGTGTACCTTTGTGTTTATGTAGATGGAAATATATTTGACTCCTGTGGGTCTTGGGTAGATTGGTGTTCATGGAATTAACTAAAAAATATATTTTTGAAGGTAAATTACTAATAGCCCATTAAATAAGCTCTAAATATTTGAGCATTAACAAAGCTAACTAAAAATGCTGTTTGATAAATTACTAAAGGGGAAGCCTGCCTTATGCGGTGGATAATAGACTGGGCTTTGCTATAGCTTGCATTGCTGGGCATGCTTTCAGTGTGAGTGACAGGTGCCTGCTTCCTTGCTGCTGCTTTGCAGGGTTTTGGAGTCCCAGCTGCAATCGCAGAAAAAGACCTTTGAAAATGAAGTGGAAGCTCTCAGAGGTGAGATCCAGGCTCTAAAAGAGGAGAACAACCGTCAGCAGCAACTTTTAGCTCAGAACCTCCAACTGCCACCTGAAGCACGGATTGAAGCCAGCTTGCAGCATGAAATCACCAGGCTTACCAACGAGAACTTGGTATGTAGACCACTAAGCAACATCTGTCAGCCATTGTGTTTTCTTCATGTTATCATTTCTGCACAACGATTTTACCCAAAATAGGATTCTAAGCTTGCAGTACCAACCTGTCCAGTTGTTGATTGTATGTATACTATAAAGAATGCAGATAATATTGCTGTGCAAAATCAACGGAAATTAAAAAGTTGATTATGAGTTTGTTGACATTGCATAGAGTGCTTTTGGTGTCATGATAATGGAAATAATGTGTAGTGTTCACTCTAGTCTAGTGGTCTGGGTTCCTTTCATATCTTGGAACATCAAGATTCAAATAATGCATTTACCTTTCCCACCTGAAAAGGCATTTGTAATAAAATAAGTACTTTATCCTTAGAGATGTTGGGGGGCATTGGTGATTCCCTGTAATGATGCCAGTTTAGGAATACTTACATGAATAAAAGCAAGAAAATCCAGTCGATGACACCCATTTGTATACTTTCCCTTAGTGTTGTTTGGGTATACTAATGAAGCCATACATAGGAAAATACTGACAGTTTCAAATCTTCATATTACTGATAAAGATTAAGGTGGGTCCAAGCGCAGCGCTGTATACACCAGTTACACCTGTTGATAAACAATGAATAAATCCTGTGGGCTATAAACCATTAAATATCTGCCTCGATGAGGGAAGTGTGCCTGAGCCTGGCACCCCCGACTTTCTAAATAAAAATTCATAACCCTGTTCAATGAACTACCCAGTGAGGGAGGAATTCCCACTGTGCCTATTTTTTCAGTTTTTTGAGGAGTTATATGCAGATGAACCCATGAAGTATCAATCGTACCGGATCTCCCTGTACAGACGGATCATTGTATGTAAATCAAATGCCCTGTGTTTTCTGTTGTCCCGTCTTATTTTTGTAGTTGAGAACTAATAACGAATCAGATTGCCTGGCTACCTATCTCTAAAATAGGTCAAGAAGCAAAGCTGCCATTACCCCACTGCTTTTGTGGCACCCAGTCATGTCTTCCTCTTATGATAAGGCCTGAGCCTGAGCACTTTTTCCTACTAATGCAAACTGCACTGTAACAGATCTTACTAACAGAAGAACTGATGTATATAAACCCAATGTACAGCTGACCCCCCTGAACTCAATAAAGACATTCAATGCTTTCTATGAAAACTATTTAGGACTTGGATACACTACAGTATATGAAAGGTCCACTGTATCTGTTGTATCTATAAAGTAACAGTTATCAATGTCTTTCTTTGCAACCAGAGTCTTAATTATTTTTAAAAATTGTGTAAGCGAATAAAGGAGTGCAATAAATTTCTTGTACAAGCTGTAGATCGTGACCCAGCAGGTAAGTAAAGAGGCCATGCACTTCTACACACCATTCTCCCTGGAAGAATAAGGTAAAGGCCTGGTTTACTATGTTCTAAAACAGCAGAACTTCTAGGGCTTTCCACTCAGTATCAGGTTTACCATGCTTATGATTTTCATGGTATGCGTAGTCAAGTTAGACTAAAAAGTCAGCCAAGCGTTCCTATGGATCTCATTGTGTTCTTTCCATTTCATTACATTAGATTGCCCTGCGATTTCATTTTCATCTGTTCCTCTCACTTGCTTATGGATCCAGGCAAAAATCACTCCCAACGCATCTACATAATCATAAATCAAGCTTATAAAACATAACCCTTGCAAATCAAGCTTAAAGGGGAACCGTCACCCAAACAAAATTATCCAAATCCTATTTTATCATGTTAGTCAAGCAAAATGAACTTTAATTACACTGTATAAATTATTTGAATATTGTTTCCATCAGTCTGGGAACTCATAATTAAAGCAACCAGGAGGAGCCATTTTGTGGACACTGTTATTAAGGCAAGCCTTGTATCATCTCAGAATCTTGTTTGTGCACCAGGGGACAGGGACCCAATGTCCATCACCATGCACTGGCTACACAATTAAATCGTTAAGAGAGCTGGGGGAATGTAGGGAGAGAGGGGTGACATCTAGGAAGTGCTGAATGGAAAGTGAAAGTAATTGCTTGCCCCGCCTCTATGCCTAGGCATAGAGGCGGGGTAGGCAATACTTGATTGACAGCTGATATTTTTAATTGAGTTTACAACAGCTATGAATGCTTTAATAAAAAAAAGAAATTGGATTTCATATTTAATTTAAGAAGGACTTTTATTATACAGATTTTTATGTCTGGGTGACGGGTCCACTTTAATTATTTTAAAAATTGTCACAGCCACCCAGCATCCTATTATTTTGTTAAAACAATTATAGCTTTAAGATGTTGAACTGTGTTAACCATTGAAAAAACTTTGAAAATGTAAAGTTTGGTGATGCCTTTTATTGTCTAACTGAAGCTTTCGGAGCACCCAGGCCCCTTCGTCAGGCAAAATGCAAATGGAAAGCTGGAAAGGCACATTATATATACTGTTAGATCACTGATAAAGAGTTTGTGTGCAATATATTGGAAAGTTGCAGATAGAGATAACTTGTAGAAATAATAAAAATAATTAGAGTGGGTTGTAAATAGTCCAGGGGTCTGGATTCAGTCAGGTCACATAGTGTGACATAGACCAAGACAGACTAGAGTAAGATTAACAAAAAAGTGCACAATTATTAATTGGACTAGAAAAAAGTGAAGATACAGGTAAGGGTCCACTGGGTGGGATAAAATATGGATCTAGAACTTATCCACTTGATGCTTCCATACCAGACTCTAACAAATAAACTACAAATAGGGATTGTGAACTGTAAAGAAAAGACAATATTTCAGCCGAGATATTAATAAGCCCCCCCAGGGTGAGCACTTTAGCTTTAGCCTAGAAAGCAGACACTAGTACAGTCATCACCTTGTTGTGAGGTGAAGTCTACCTAAGGAAAGTGTTTTTTGAGATGTAGATTGTACTTAGCTGTGTGTTTTATCCTTATTTCTAGGTGTCATATCCCTTAGTTCAAGTCATATCTGGACATAAAACTCTTGTCTCTGTTGAGGCCACATTCTAGGGTGTTAAACTTTAAAACCATCAAACAGCCATGTTTTCTTAAAACAACCTTTTTTTCATTTGGGCCAAATTTGTGAGGTGATATTTAACATAGAAAAACATTTATTTGTAACCAGGTACCAGGTAAAAAAGAAGAAACTACAAACCAAACAACCTCTAAGCTTTACAGATCTGAAGACATAAGCATTTTAGATAATGGAATTGCTTAGTTTCAATATTTTTTTATTTTTCTTTATATATAATCTTTGTGAAGAGACTAGTCTTTCCATAAAGTTCTATTTACACTTTGGATATAAACATTTCACCTTAATAAATTTGGCTCTGACTTAGCTTTCATTGACAGAGGATGGACTTTAATCCACAAGCAGTTAACAGCCACATGATGGCGATATTGCTCATCTTTCAAGCTCATATTCTGAACTAACTCACTGCTTTCAGCATGTTCCTTAACTTCACCTTTATTTTGTAGGCATGCAATTATATAGGCCCAGTATGCTGGGGATGGACCACCTATTTATGAAAAATGCATTGTTATTACTTGCAGGATCTGATGGAGCAACTTGAAAAGCAAGATAAGACTGTCCGCAAACTGAAAAAGCAGTTGAAAGTCTTTGCCAAGAAAATTGGGGAGCTGGAAGGTAATAAAACTAGTGACCTCAGGTTAAATTGTTGGTGGAAATTAGTAATATATAGTGATGGGCGACTTTGTCCCGAACGGGCGTAAAATTAGTGAAACGCGAATTTTGCCGCCGGCGACAATGTACGCCCATTACAATCAATGAGCATCCATTAATTGGCGTTGGAATTGTCGCCGGCGTCAAAAAAAACTTTGACGCTGGTGTCGGAACCATCACAGGCGCCAAAATTTTCGCAGGCAAATTTTTTCGGTAAATTCGCAAACTTATTCGTTGGTGGTGAAACAAGCAGATTCGCCATGAATTTGCGCCTGGCGAATAAATTTGCCCATCACTAGTAATATACTTAGTGGCCTAACTCTGTCTAGTAAAACTGTTACAGTTAGAATTAAACATGCAATGTCCTTATTATGTGAACTAAATTTTTTTTATTACTCCACACACATTTAGTGGGACAGTGTAATATGTTTATTGGGCAAGTTGCATTTATTTTATTTTATCCAGAACATACACCTATATTATTATTATTTATACTACAGGTATGTTATCCAGAATGCTCGGGATCTGGGGCATTCTCGATAACGGACCTTTAAATATACGCTAATCGACTGGTTTTGCTTCCAATATGTATTAATTATATATTAATTTGGGTCATGTATCAGGCACTGATTCATTATAACACAGAAAAAGGAAATAGTTTTTTAAAAATCTGGATCATTTGGATAAAACGCAGTCAATGGGAGATGGCCATTCCGTAATTCAGAGCTTCCTGGATAACAGGTTACCGGATAACAGATCCCATTCATGTACTACTAATAATATATGCCAACATATACCACATCACTTTACAGATATTATACCATTTATTATTATTATATTTTAATAGATATCATATGCATCAGACACTGTCAAATTGGAGCTCACAATATAAGGTCTTAGACACACACACACACACACACACACACACACACACACTCTCTCTCTCTCTCTCTCTCTCTCTCTCTCTCTCTCTCTCTCTCTCTCTCTCTCTCTCTCTCTCTCTCTCTCTCTCTCTCTCTCTCTCTCTCTCTGGATACATGGGGGCTGCCATATTAATTGTAAGCTGTACCGAGCAGGGGCCTTTTTAACTCTTGTAGTCAGTATTTAAAATTATTTTAAATATACACCCTCTGTACAGCAGTTAAGAAAGTTTTTGAGAGAAACAGGAGCAATATTACTCTGATGTCTCTTAAATTGGTTGGCTTTATTTATTGCAGTGGGTCAAATGGAAAATGTTTCTCCTGGTCAGACAGTGGATGAACCCATTCGTCCTGTTAATATTCCACGCAAAGAGAAGGACTTCCAAGGAATGCTGGAATATAAGAAAGAGGATGAAGCAAAGCTCGTCAAGAACCTCATTTTAGGTAGACCTTTTGGGTCAAGAAACAAATAGCTATACATGTATTATAGTCACCTGATTGTTAGCTCAGAAGGTTTCTTTATTGCATGTAAGAAAGAGAATTGTTCCAGTATGGAATAGTGAATGAGTAGTTAAAACTGCAGCTATCTGTTGTTTTAATTGGTTTTGATAAATCATGTATTTAGCACTATTTTTCTAAAGTATTAGTTGCTAATAGAATTAGTTCAAGTTGTATATGCAATTAATAAAACTACATTAATAAAACCTTTTCTCTGCAGAACTGAAGCCTCGTGGTGTAGCAGTCAACCTTATTCCAGGTCTGCCAGCATATGTTTTGTTCATGTGTTTGCGTCATGCCGATTACCTCAATGATGATCAGAAAGTTCGCTCCTTGCTTACTTCAACTATTAATGGTATCAAGAAAATCTTAAAGGTGGGTTCCTTATTGGGCCACAATTTGTTCTGTGGGCTGGCCTCAAAATTTGTGTGCCCTTGCATGAGCTTAGAGAAAACATTGTATGTGTATATATCAACGGATATTTCAAATGCCAGACTTAGAGAAATAATAAAACCGAATATGTACTCTGAATACAAGGTAGTGTTAGAAGCCAGAAGACTTGAATATGGTGGGTAGCTGAAAGCCAGGTTGACTTGTATGAGGAGCTAGCCTTCATGCATCATAGGTTCTTTCTGCTGCTGAACAATAGATATTGCTAGAGTACACTTGTACACTTGTTAGAAGCTTAGCCACAGATGAAATATGAAGACCTTGCTCATTTCTTTAATGAAAAAATCGATCTCATTAGGCTGAGCATACCGTCCGACAACAATCTCAGACCAACGTGCAGTCCACTCACATCTACTTTGCACTCCTTCACCCCTGCAACTTTAGATGAAGTTAGCAAACTTCTAGCCAGCTCAAAACCCACCACCTGCTCCCTTGACCCCATACCCTCTCGCCTTCTCCACCCAATCTCTAATACACTCTCTCCTGCACTTACCCACCTATTCAATCTTTCACTCTCTACTGGTACCTTTCCATCATTATACAAACAAGCACTAATCACTCCTATCCTCAAAAAACCTTCCCTTGATCCCAGCTCTCCCACTTACTATCGACCGGTCTCCCTTCTTCCATTCGCATCCAAATTACTAGAAAGGCTTGTTTACAAACGCCTGATCCAGCATCTCACTCACAACTCCCTCCTCGACCCCCTGCAATCTGGCTTCCGCCCATCACACTCGACTGAAACTGCACTCACCAAAGTAACCAATGATCTTCTATTGGCAAAGTCTAAAGGTCATTATTCCATTCTAATCCTTCTAGATCTCTCTGCAGCCTTTGACACAGTTGACCACACACTCCTCCTTGACATTCTACACTCATCTGGCATTCGGGACACTGCTCTTTCATGGTTTACATCTTATCTGTCTGACCGTTCCTTTAAAGTTTCCTTCTCTAACTCTACTTCTACTACTTTCCCACTCTCTGTTGGAGTTCCTCAAGGCTCTGTTCTTGGCCCCCTGCTGTTCTCGCTCTATACAACTTCACTAGGAAAACTCATTCAGTCATTTGGACTTCAGTATCACCTTTATGCTGATGACACCCAACTCTACTTGTCTACTCCTGATCTTTCTAATTCTGTCCTTTCCCAAGTCACAGACTGTCTCTCTGCTGTCTCCTCCTGGATGTCACAGCGCCACCTGAAACTGAACCTTTCTAAAAGAGAACTCGTTATATTTCCTCCAAGATCTTCCCCTGTCCCTCAGATATCACTCACCGTAAACAACACCACCTTTCATTCCACCACACAGGCACGCTGCCTAGGAGTCATCTTAGACTCTCATCTGTCTTTTTCACCACACATTCAAACACTTGTAAAATCTTGCCGTATTCAACTGCGCAACATTGCTCGAATAAGACCCTATCTCAGTTCAGAATCAACTATAACACTGATTCAGTCTCTCATCATCTCCCGCCTTGATTACTGCAACTTACTCTTCACAGGTATTCCAACAAGTCACCTTTCACAACTCCAATCTATTCTAAACGTGGCTGCTAGACTCATTCATCTAGCTCGCCGCTCAACATCAGCTGCTCCCATATGTATGTCCCTTCACTGGCTCCCAATCTCTTCTAGAATCAAATTCAAATTACTTACACTCACATTCAAGGCCCTTAATAATGAAACCCCTCCCTATATTTCATCTCTAATCTCCAAATACTCTCCTTCACGAAACCTACGCTCTGCTTCTGATCTTCGCCTCACTTCTCCTCTGGTCACTTCTGCCCATTCTCGTCTACAAGACTTCTCTCGGGCTTCTGCTTTTCTCTGGAACTCTCTGCCACAAGCTGTCAGACTTTCTCCTTCCTTCCAAACTTTCAAGCGCTCCTTAAAGACCCATCTGTTTAAAGAGGCCTATTCGATGTACCTTAATTAATCATTGCTGTATCAAAAATGACAAAGTGTTTATACAATCCTAATGTCTCAATTGTACCCTAACCTTTTAGTTTGTAAACCCTATTGTACTCTTTAATTCCTTGTCTGTTATCCACCATTTATTCCCTGTTTGCTATAACTGCAGTAAAGCGCTGCGTATCTTGACAGCACTATATGAATAAATGATGATGATGATGATGAAATATATGTAACCCTTGCAGTGTTGGCTTGATAAAATCACATGTCTTTAAACCATTGCTTTGTGCCTAAAATTTTTAATATTATAATTTTAATTTGCAGTGCTAGCCTTGGATTGTAGTGTGAGCTTTGTTCTAATATTAAGGCATGCACGGTAGTATAGCTCACATTGTTACCAATTCTAATGGTGGTTCACCTCTTTTAGTGTGTTATAGAATGGCTAATTCTAAGCAACTTTTCAATTGGCCTTCATTTTTTATTCTATATACTTTTTTTAATTATTTGGCTTCATCTTCTGACTTTGCAGTTTCCAGATGGGGTCATATTGTTATTGTTACTTTTAATTAGTCATCTTTCTATTCAGACCCTCTCCAGTTCATATTCCAGTCTCTTGCACAAATCAATGCATGGTTACTAGGGTAATTTGAGCGCTAGCAACCAGATTGCTGAACTTTCAACTGGAAAGCTGCGAGATAAATAGCTTGAAAAGCTGCAAATAATAAATAAAAAAAAACAATTGCAGATTGTCTCAGAATATCACTCTCCACATCATACTCAAAGTTGACATAGAAGGAAAATATCAATTTACACTATGTATTCCGTTCATTTATGTATATATGCCTTACGCTTTTGTGATTCATGTTTTCCATTATCCCAAGTTTCCCTTTCAATCATAATAACGCTTTACTGTTTTCTGTTTACTCCACAGAAACGAGGAGATGATTTTGAAACTGTGTCCTTCTGGCTGTCCAATACGTGCCGGTTCCTCCATTGCTTGAAGCAATACAGTGGAGAAGAGGTATATACAGGATTATTAACGTTGTTGTGATGTGTGGGTTGTGGTTATTGCTGCTATCTTGCAGATTTTTCTTAGGCTATTAAGCAACACAACATCTGTGTTACAAACAAGCTACAAGGGAGCAAATTCTATCATGTGTTTTGTGTTGAAAATGTAGAAGGGATGAGGAGACCCTACACTCTATCCACCCCTCAACCACATCATTTATTTCTTCTAAAAATAACAATGTACTCTGTTTCCCAAACTATTGTGTGTGTCACCCCATTCACTACACTTTAATCCCACCCTTGCATTTCTCTACCACATTGCTTCTTCTATCACTTTATCTCTGCCATCCTTCTCCTCATTGCTTGTTCAGCCAAAAACATAAAAACATGTCAGCAAAGTTATTTGAACTGAGACTAGTAGATCTTTCCTCTGTTTTTAAGGGATTTATGAAGCACAACTCCTCACGGCAGAATGAGCACTGTCTGTCCAACTTTGACCTCGCTGAATACAGACAAGTCTTGAGTGACCTGGCCATTCAGATTTACCAGCAGTTGGTCAGAGTGTTGGAAAACATCTTACAGCCAATGATTGGTAAGAAATGCACACAGTACAGGTATGGGACCTGTTATTCAGAATGCTCAGACCCTGGGGTTATCCAAATGAGGGTTTTTTCCCATATTTTGAATCTCCATGTCTTAAAAAATCATTTAAAAATTAATTAAACCTAGTATGAGTGTTATTATATCTTAATTAAGATCAAATACAACAAACTTTTTTATTATTACAAAGAAAAGTAAATCATTTTAATCATTTATCAGGAGATTGGTTTCCTGTAATTCAGAGTTTTCTGGAAAACAGGCTTCCGGGTTAACCAATCTCATAATTGTATTCGATTTCTATCATATCACATCTTTTGGGGATTCAAAAAGGAACCAGCAGCACACTGTGTTTAAGTTGCGAAAGTGCACCAAAAATGTATTAAGCCCACATCATACAAATAGGCAACGTTTCGGGCCAACCCTGCAAACAAACAATCGCCACCACAAACTCCGAGGGAAAAGGAGAACATAGAGAAAGTCTAAGGATGCTGGCAGTGTGAGATACATTTATTATTACAGAGAAAAGGCAAATTATTTTTAAAAATTTCTTTAAATGCAGTCTAAGGGAAATGGACTTCCTGTAATTCTGAGCTTTCTGAATAACAGATTTTTGGATAAGAGACTCCATACCTGTATTATAAAATACCTGTATTATAAAAGCTGAAAGGAACAAGGTTGGATCTTCATTAAATAAATGCAAAGAATAGCTTGCAGTTCTTACTGGTAGTTCTTGCATTCTTGCAACTGGTAACTATAAAAATGATAATTTGGAACAATATCACATTTTGCAAACTGTATTATTTATAAGGGGTCATGTATGTCTTGAAACTATTCCTTTGCGTTGTGCACTTAAATTCCATGTTCTGCTTCAGTTTCAGGAATGCTGGAGCACGAGACTATTCAGGGTATGTCTGGGATCAAGCCTACCGGTCTGCGGAAGAGAACTTCCAGTATAGCAGATGAGGGAACCTACACATTAGACTCCATTGTCAGACAGCTTAATACCTTCCATTCCATAATGTGTCAGCATGGGATGGATCCTGAACTTATCAAGCAGGTGGTCAAACAGATGTTCTACATCATTGGTGCCGTCACACTCAACAACTTGCTCTTGCGAAAGGATATGTGCTCTTGGAGCAAAGGCATGCAGATAAGGTGAGAGTATTATACTGGTTCCCTGAATACCTGCAGGGGAACATTAAGAGTTATTTTTAGGAAATAAATAAGGTTATTTTATTTATATATTCAAGTTTTTTATTGCAAAAAAAAAACTAAGGGTGCAAAAAAAAGGGAGTATTAGGTTAAGAAAATGCAGCTTACATTGTATTTTGGTTTAGTATAGTAGTATATAAGCATGTAATCAATGAGCTTCAGGGTTTTCAGCAGGCTGGAGGCATCGAAGGAAAGAGCTGCTTAATTCTGTAACACACGGGTAACACTGATGTACTCTGTAATAATTTACTGTCCCAAGGTACAATGTGAGCCAGTTGGAAGAATGGCTGCGTGACAAGAACCTGATAAATAGCAGCGCTAAAGAAACACTGGAGCCATTAATTCAAGCTGCTCAGTTACTGCAGGTGAAAAAGAAAACCGATGAAGATGCAGAAGCCATTTGCTCCATGTGCAATGCTCTGTCTACTGCCCAGGTAACCCAATATGTTGCTTATGTCTGCACTGGCTGCTCTTGAATAATCATACTGTATCTCATGATATTTTTGTTTTGTCTGAGCTTCACCTCACTCTGCTGTCCATTGACCTTGAGGGCCATTGACCCAAGCAAACAAAAATAATTCCCTGAGAGGCTACATTTTTGTTGTTATTGTTCCTTTTTATTGCTTAGCCTTCTGCAAAGGCCATATCTGATTCATGTTCCATTCTGACCCTCATACCTGTGCCTGGTTCCTAGGGGATATGGGACTCCAGCAAACCCAAATAGCCTTTGAAATTCCAAACTGGAGAGCAGCATAACAGAAAGCTGAATAAATAAAATAACACAAAAGATTAAAAAAACTTTCAATCAAAATTGCAGTAAAAAAGCAGATGCTTGAAAACACGTCTCTTTCTCTGACAGATTGTCAAGGTGTTGAACCTCTACACTCCAGTCAATGAGTTTGAAGAGAGGGTGTTGGTATCATTTATAAGGAATATACAGGTATGTACAGGTTGTATTTTCATACTTTGGAATGAAGTAGGCATGATATTGTTTTTCTCCTGTTGATGCTGTATAAATAGAAACAGAGTTAATTCAAAGATAGAGATAAAAGCACCCTCTGTACTAGTGTATCCCTTATTGTGGGACTGGGCCACCTAGAGGCCCCGCTGCAGAGGCAAGAGCCTATGTACTCACCTATATACTCATGGAATTTCAGCCTTAGGGTCCTTACACAGCAGTGGTTGTTCCTGCGTCCCTTGCACTGGAGCTTTTTTGTGTTCCATCGAAGGGGTGCACAGGAATAAACCCACTTGCTTTGTACTTACAGTGCCTCAGGGAAGTGCTCAACGCACTTGGAATGCAACTTGATTTATTATTTTTTTATTCTCTTTACAGATACGTTTAAGGGATAGGAAGGAATCCCCTCAGCTGCTAATGGATGCTAAGCATATCTTCCCCGTCACGTTCCCTTTCAACCCTTCGTCGCTTGCCCTAGAAACAATTCAGATTCCTGGCAGCCTTGGCCTTGGCTTCCTCACACGTGTCTAAGATATATTTAGATATGCACTGCTTGCTACCGAAGTATCATCCATCTGAACCCCACTTGGATGCAGCTGTATATTTGCAACCTATGACCGTGGAGAAACTGGAGGAAATATGGCACCTTGCACGACTCATTAAGATTGTCTATACACTTACAGAGTCATGGTTTTAAATTGTCTTTAACCTCAAAGTCCCTTTTTGGGTTATCAGTCCTATTGTTATTTAAGGTCTGTTAGACATTCCTTTGCTGGCAGGACCCAAAACAATAATACTGGAGCATGGGAGACAAATATTTCTGCATGGACCATATAAATAAGGAGGGAGAACATGGTGTATTTTTTTTTTAAGTTTGGTAGAGTATTTAGCCCACTGTTCAGTGGATCAGTATGGGCTCAGGTGTATAATATGCAAACAGTCACCAATAGTCAAATTACATTATTATTTATGTCTGTTGGATAAGTATAAAAAGACAAGTATTAAGGACAGTTGTGTAATATAGATGTTCATTTGTTAGCACTGTGGTTTATTCTGCATATTCAATTGCTGCTGTGTAATGTGTTCTTCTCTTGTGAACATATGTGTTAGGCACTACAAGCATAGTCATCTCTGTTCCCCCCTGTTTACAGTCCCATGTCATCTGTTTTATAGTGCAAGTCATCTATATATATACTACAGAATATTTTTCCTTTAAGATAAAAGAGGCACTTTAAGCACATTCATCTCAGTGATAAACTAACCTCTTATGAGTAAAATAAAGAGAGCCTTAAAGAACAAATACTTGGAGATTTATTTTTGGAGGCAATGTTGCCTTAGTTTGTGTTTTCCAGTCTTGGATATTTTGTTTGAACACAGTATTTTGTGGCTGATGGTTTTAATGATATTTGCTGTGTTTCTGGTGCAGCGCGGATTTTACACGCTCATTATGTTTAGCTACAGAATGTTTGTTTGTTTGTTTTAATAAGGTTATATTTATTTAGAGATAGCATCTTTGGGGAGGATAAATAAAGGGTAATTATAATAAGGAATATGCGTTGTATCAGTTGTGGGACAATACTGCTTGTTATGATAGAAGTCATTGCTGCCCAGCTGGTGTCCATCCCTACAGCTGTTTTTGGACTACAACTTCAATAAACTCCCTAGTTTTAGTTCAACTAGATCTGATGTTGGCACGGTTAGTACCTTTTTGTACTATCCCAGATGCTATTCTTTTCACTGCTGCCTGCACAGTCAAGAGATATGAGGGCTCATTTACGTTCGCAGATGCAGTTGTCAACTTGAGCCTTTTCCCACATGAGTTGTGTCTAAAACCACTTTCATTAAAAGTACTTGATTATTGAGCTCAGCAGTGATCAGTCCTTCCTGCCTTCTGTTCCATTCCAAATTTATTGCTGCTGCGCCTTTTGAAGCATGATGCTTTGCTAACCCCAAAGTTACCATCGCCTCCTGACCAGGCAGTAGCTCTAGGGTTCCTTCAGAGCTCCGGGTCAATATATGCAGCATGACATTCATACTCATACTGCGTTTAAATTCAAGGCCTGTATTGGGCTGAAAATTTAGCATTTTGGAAAAAATGGTAAATTGTGAGAAAAAAACATGGCAATTGCGCCTGAAATTGCACTTTGCTCTCTGCGTCAGGGTAAGTGAATGGGTCCTATGGTTGTTGCACAGGGGATCCTATTATATACAGGCAACAGGCATTTGAACAGCTGATACATCTATGTACATCTATGTTACTCATGGTTGTTCAACCTTAGGTAGGTATCTGTTGCAGAACTGCAATTCCCAGTTGCCTTAATAACAATGGGATACTAGACCACTGGGAATGTGCATTTTATTCCTGCTCTAGTTTTTGTTCCAAGAAGTATTTGACATTTCCAAGTAGTATATTACGTGTTAGAAAGTCATTTGTTTAATACTTTTAGTTGTGGCGTAACCACGGGCAAGTCACCTTTAGACAGAATGTTGTCCATCAATATATTTATGTAACAACTGACCTACTGTATTGTTCTAGAATGAGAAATACTAGTTAAATGGCAAAAAAAGGATCCAAGGAATGCCCCCAAGCATTTTGAACGATCATTACAAGTCTGTACCGTCTTAAAAATAATTCCAGGACCCCTTTATTTAAAACATAACACTCTGGCAACAAAGTGTATTTTTTGTACCTCCTCTTATTATAACTATTATTACACAGCACCTTATGAAAAGGCTCCCACCTTCACTGCCTGGGCACCCCTTTGCCTTTTTCCTGCTATAAAAAATCATGGGGACTTCTATACTTATTAATGTTCCTTCTTGCACAGCAAACCCTTTGTACTGTATGTGCCACCAGGGCTCAGAAATAGCTTTGGCTGCCTGGTAGCAGCATGGATTGATATTGGTGCATGGCTTCATATCCACAGCCCCATGCACTGGGGTAAATATATAAGGTGTTATTAAGTCTTCCCATGTTCTTCCTACCTACAGCTTCTGCTCAGAGGGACAATTATTTTGGAACTCTGGATAGTCCACTGCTTGGCCTTCTAAACTGGAAGGACACATGATCAACAAGCCTACCCAAACTCCAGTTATAGTTTAATATCATGCATAATCCATACCTCCTAGTAGAAAACCCCGTACCCCCCAGAGATTCTGGGCTTCATTGGAAAAAGGGTTTAGTTTGAGCAGACTCAAGTGTGAGAGCATAACTGGGTGTGATCAGGTCAGATTAGGTGAGTGGTCTAGTTTGTCCCTCATTTGTTGGGGTGCATATCATGATTTATGTGAAATTGAGTGGTATTCCTCGTTATAGAACCAATCACTTGAGAACTATTTCTTCTCTTCCAGCTTGTCCTGACCATCAAGTAACACAAAATGGAGCCCATGAATCACTCTCAAACGTAAACGTTACCAGATACAGTATATGTATAACACTATCCACCTGGAGCACTCCAAAAATATGTCAAACGCCTGGGTGCAGGTTATATAATATACATCCAAATAGCAAAGAAACCGCACTCCAGGTCTTTTAAGGTGAAAAAATCAAATCATATTTATTTAGACGTTTCGTTCCTAACTCAAGGATGGCTTGAGTTAGGAGCCGAAACGTCAAAATAAATATGATTTGATTTTTTTCACGTTAAAAGACCTGAAGTGCGGTTTCTTTGCTATTTGGATATATATATAGTAGCTGATGTCGGTTTAAGCACTGGTATACAGTACATCAGTAACACTGTATCTATCACTGCACAATGTTTCAATAAAATGTATAAAATACAAGAAGTTATTGCTTTGTTATTCACACATAGGTAATGTGAATTATCTCTGTAAAGGGCATGGTTAATTCAACATTGGAAGAGTGCAAAGGTCATCATTGTTGCTATAAAGGTTTAAAAAATGTAAAATAGCTGTACTGTTTGCATGCAGATAACCCATCAGTATGTGGGGTTTATAAAGGGGTTGAGCTAGGGACATTCAGTAATCTGTATCAGTGCTAGGCACAGAAGAGTCAGTACAGTAGGTTTATGGCACTTTTAATGCTCACTGCTGACTTCTCAGCACAATGTATAGGTTGCTCTTCTGTATTTTTATATCTCTATTTATAAAGCACTTCTAACTACTGTATATAGTAATAGACGAGACTGGGACAAACATTGCATTCCACCATTGCTCCATAGTGTAGAGCAAAGAGATGATGTGGTAGATATTATGGCTCATATAATGATGCAGTACTCGTAGTACAATAGTAGAATTTTGGATGCAAGTCATTGTGTTTCTTTACCCAAAATTGAGGCACAAAACAGATGTGATTTGCAGCAGTGTCAGGGTTTCATCACTTCTGGTTCTTGCTAGGAAAATGAAATTCTCACGTAATTCTTCTGGCACAAGTCAGCTGAGCTTATTGACACAACCTGCTTTAGGGGCCCTGGAATTAGCTCTGTATTTAATGTGGCATTAGCTCCAGGGTTCCACAACATGAATGGGACACTTTCACATGATTCAGCAGAATGGGCAGGACAGATGCAATGGTGCTTGGTGCAGCCATACAGTACAAGGAGCATGTTTGGTGCAAGTACATTGATTGAATGGTGTCGTTAAACACAACATTTACATTCATTTTAGCACACCTTCACTTGCGGCTGCAGTCAAAAATGACCCTAATTTTACAAATGTACACTGCTGTGTGAATAAAAAGCTAAATAACTCAAAAACCACAAGTTATCTAATTGTTTGAGACGTCACTGACTACAGCACTCAAAAACCTATTGTTCTGTAAGGCTAGTGGCACACGGGTAGATTAATTTTCAAGCGATAAATCTTTTTTCTGCTGCGGGCGACTAATCTCCCTGAAATGCCTTCCCACGTGAATCTCTGATTTTTCGATATTGCCACACAAGAAAACTTAAGGCGATTTAGGGAAAATGAAGCGACGCAAATGACATCCCACCAGCGATTTTTGTTTCTTGGTAGGTGGAAGGCCACCGGCCTAAGGCAACAATTTTTCATTATCTTTCTATGCACGTGCTCTTCTATTCAACTTCTTGTCTGTCACTTAAACAACTGCCTGGTTGCTTACGTAAATTGGACCCAAGCAACCAGATAGCTGCTTAAATTCCAAACTGGGAAACAAAAGTTAAACAATTAAAAAAAAAAACACAAATACACAAAACATTTAACATGGAGACCAACTGCAAGCGGTCCAAGTGAACTAATCCTTTAAGAAGTTATATAGGAGTGAACTGTTAATCAAAACACAAAAACGCTTGAGGAGCAAGAGGGTTTGGAGGAAAAAGGTACTTTATACAGGTGCCCAGATAAATACAGTTATTACTGTGGGGACAACTCAGTGCTGGGGACTATGCACGTTCAAGGCATTGCAGACGAGGCACGCCCAGAGTCACCGATTTCCAGGAGAGGGGAGATTTTGAGCTGTTGAGGGGACGCGCCCCGGGACAAGGAACCGGGGTCAACACAGTGCGGCTGCTTGAAGGAACCGGAACTCCCGGCACTTTGGTTGGATTCACTAGTCCACAGGTAAGGTTGCCACCTGGCCGGTATTTTTATAGTTGATCCCAATGTTATTAATGGGGAAAAAAGATAAATATATAGGAAGGCCGGTATTTTTTTCCAGAAAAGGTGGCAACCCTACCCACAGGTCACCATGGCGCTATTAGCTGAGCTTTACACTCAGATGAGCCCTGCCTGCCAGTTTGCATCACGCCCTTCCAGCCTTTCCTCAGTGTCCTGCACTACTGACCGCACCAAAACTACAGAGATTCGGTCACTGTATAGCACAACGCTAATATTGTTATGATCAATTTCGCCTGTGTATTAAACTATTTCATTTCTGAAGCAGTATACAATATTATATATCAGTTTTCTGGAGGTAACGCAGCCCATGGCACAACCACAACTTTGGCAGTTTATTGTCACTTGCAGCAGAATAAACAAAATAAACAATTCAAAAATAAAATCCTTGCCACTTAAATGGGCTTCTAACTAACCAGGAGGAGGCCTACCGTCTGTCTCCCCAAAACAGAACAAATTGAGGAATATACAAAATCCCAAACTTTATGGTGATTTCAATCCCTCACAGTCAGCTCACACAGACAGCTTTCCTGTGTCTTTTTCCAGACTGGAGTTTTTTTCCACTCTGGCTTGAGCTGCCTTTTTAATTAACCACCTGAGATGCCTCAGGACAACTCAAAACACTTGGGCTGGACTAGCAGGAAGGGGATGCTCTTGGCTTGTATTCCATCAGCTGCTGCAAAGAGTCCTGGCTATGACTGGAATCACTGGCCTGTCATGCTCTGATCCAATGAGGTGAGCAAATAGCTGTGCCTTAGCTAAGAAAGTAGTGCTCCAGTCTACAGCTGTCTAACCATGTGAGTGTCCAGATCCTACTGTGTCTCACAGTGTGGCCTATACAACTGCTAGTAAGGTTATCCCAAACTGCCAGTGTGTGAGGCCACATATATATACCACATATATGCCACATGCACCACTGCCTGGCATATGCACACATTCCCTATTATATTTATGCTAAAGCAGTTACTAGTTAGCTATACTTACACAGTACATATATTAGCAAGGTTAGTGTTGCTTTATTGCACCTCACCTGTTTATCCATTTTCTGGGAAGGGGATGCAAATGTAAAAGGCAACATGGTGGTTGTAATATCTTATATCAGGGTTGTCCAACCTGCAAGGCCCAGCTTTTGTGAAATTACAGCTCCCAGAATTCACAGGCAGCAGTAGAGGCTATGAACATGAAAGCTGAACTATAAATAGTAGACCCCATAACAATAGAGAAAGCTGGCCATGTGGCCACTAGAGGGGCCAGTGGTTTACTGTCTGATGTAAGAAGTTTCAATATATGTTTATGATATATGCCTTATTCCCAAGTTTAGGGGAACCCAAAATACAGTTTTGTGTGGGGCACAGTAACTTCTAGTTATCTCACTGAACCCTACAGAGGGTGTTTTCCCTGGAACATCAAGGCAGGGGCCAGATGTGGCCAAAATCAGCCCCTTGCCGCTAGCAGCATTCTCTTTTTGTTTTGCTTACTGAAGCCTTATGTTGGATCTGGAACATACACACACAGCGGATTTTGGCAAAGAAATATAAAACTTTGCATTTGGCGCCAAAATCCACCATGTATATTCATGCCGGAGCCATACATGGAGATCCGCTTGCTTGGCGATGTCGCCAAATGAGTGAATCTCTCCTCAATATGCCCACATTGAGGTGGGCAATATCAGGCTGATCCGATCGTGGGCCCAACGATCAGTTCATAATGCTGCCAATAGGGGACCACATCTACAAACAGATGCAGCCATGATCTGACGGGATTTTTAAACCTGCCAGATATCGATCGTAGAAGCACATTGGAGGGATCCACACACAGGCCGATTAGCTGCCAACTCAGTCTGTCGGCAGCTTTTATCGGCCGAATTTGGCAAACTTTAGGGGTGTATTTATTAAAGGGGGGTACCCTACTGATTACTGGCAACACCAAATTGTTTGGACTAGCTCATTAAGCCTTGAACTTCATAGGCAGGTGTGTCCAATTATGAGAAAATGTATTTAAGGTGGCCAATTGCAAGTTGTGCTTCTGTTTGACTCCTCTGAAGAGTGACAGCATGGGATCCTCAAAGCAACTCTCAAAAGATCTGACAACAAAGTATGTTCAGTATCATGGTTTAGGGGAAGGCTACAAAAAGCTATAGGCTACAAAAAGCTATCTCAGAGGTTTAAACTGTCAGTTTCAACTGTAAGGAATGTAATCAGGAAATGGTAGGCCACAGGCACAGTTGCTGTGAAATCCAGGTCTGGCAGGCCAAGAAAAATACAGAAGCGGCATATGCGGTGGATTGTGAGAATGGTTACAGACAACCCAAAAATAACCTCCAAAGACCTGCAAAAACATCTTGCTGCAGATGCTGTATCTGTACATTGTACAAAAATCCACCGCCCATTAAAGTCTACTTAGCTCAACTAAGTATTGATGTAATATCTCTGTTGGGGTGCCCAAATTTATGCACCTGTCTAATTTTGTTATGATGCATATTGCATATTTTCTGTTAATCTAATAAACTGTATTTCACTGCTGAAATACTACTGTTTCCATAAGGCATGTTATATATTAAAAGGAAGTTGTTCCTTTGAAATCTCAGCCAAGGATAAACAAAACTCTAAAGAATTAGGAGGGGTTCCCAAACTTTTTCATATGACTGTATGTACCACTGGTAATCAGCTGTATTTTTGTAAGTATATATGTTCAGTATGCACATCCATTTATTATACAGCGCTTCTGAATATCTTTTACCTTCATAATTATTATTACCTCATAATAATAACCATGGCTTAATTAAAGTAGAAATTATCCAACTTACAAACGCACACCCTGGCCCTCCTAAAACTTGAATCCCTGGTGCCCAGCAAAACGGGGGATCGGCCAACCCCTCAACAATACAAAGAAAGAAGTTCACTGGCACTCAGGTAATGCTAGCAGGGTGAGACCCTTGCTATTAATTTATTTAGTGCGGCATGCAACGTTTCGGGGACAACCCCTTTATCAAGCTTGATAAAGGGGTTGTCCCCGAAACGTTGCATGCCGCACTTAATAAATTTAAAGCAAGGGTCTCACCCTGCTAGCATTACCTGAGTGCCAGTGAACTTCTTTCTTTAATTAAAGTAGGAGCCACACTGTAACATACCCTGTGGTTTAGCGGGGACTAGGGCCTAGCGGGGACGCCAGTTGCGGGAATGCTCACAGTCCTAGTCCTCTCCGTTCAAGCAATGGTTCCTCGATGGCGCGCATGGCAGCTTGCTTCCCGGGTTTATGCCACCATCACGTGATGTCATCACGCTATGGCATGAAATTCTGATTTATTTAAAGGGCTTTTGGGATTTGTAGCATTGCCCGTTGTAAGTTATAACTTGTTTAGTATCTGGGTGCGATTCCTGTCTGTTTAGACTCCAGTTTTGACCCTTGCCCGTCTGATTATTCTGAACTCTGCTAACTCTGACCCTTGCCTGCCTGACGATTTTGAATTCTACCGGTATTGACCCTTGCCTGCCTGACTTTTCTCTGAACGCTGCCTGTACCGACCCCCACCTGATTGTTCTTGCTTGAACTACGCCTGAACTGACAACTGCCTGTCTGACCCTGCTTGAACTCTGCCCGTACCGACCACAGCCTGATGACTACACTTTCTGTCTACTCCCTGACCTGCTGCCTTCTGTCCAAACCTACGACTGTGCCCCTGTGCCTGTCCAGAACTCTTGCTTGGCTCCTCTCTTATTAAGACCTGGCGGCATCTGAGTAGCTGAGGGCTCCTCCCAAGGCCAAAGGCGCCTGCTACAGGCAGAAGCGGAGCCGTGACCCTAGCTCTTGTTCTGGATTTAGGGAGCCAAACTTGACACACACCTACTTCCTTTCAATATAATTAATTAATGTAGTAAAATGTAAAGTAAATCCTCCATTTCAGCAGAATATGTTTCACCTTGAATCAAATCAATGGTGAAGACTATTTTTTATTCTATATTACATACAGTATCTACTTTTTAACAGTTTGTTCCTTTCTGCAATGTTTTTTATAAGTAATCATAGTGAATTATGCTAACAAGGCTAATCATTACAACTGAAAAAATGATACTTTAATCTACAGGTACATTATTATCATAACCATGGCATATTTACATTCAATTCATTCAAAGGAGCAGCATGAAATGAGAAGGAACTACAATTTCTAGTTGCAAATAGAACTGTTAAATCCCAGTCTCCTAAAGACACTCAAGCTTTAATACCTTTGTAAGTGGATTACTCATATTTAGTCTTTCAACTTCTGTTCTTCCCAAAACCACACTAGTACAGACTCTTCCTGACAGCTCACCACACAGGTATGTAAATTTGCTTTCATACATCATAGATTTCTTTATAGATTTTTGGGAGCTTATGAATGAACTAAACCGAGCAGAGATGTTTGCTTGGACTTTGATTGTATCTATGCATTGTAATGCTTAGCACCTAGTTACACCCAAAAAGTACATAGTGTTTGTCCTTTGTTGTTTAGTGAGTGTACCTATATGTTATCATATATCTATATTGGATAATATATACCTCAAAGTGGACATGCAAGATACTGTGATGTGCGGGCCGACTCGATACCCGCGGGACCTGTGGGCTTACCCGCGGGTTGCGCGGGCACAGTCCGACCTCGCACTCTTCTTTGCGGGTGGCCACTGTCAAATGGCGGCTTCCAAGTTTATAGAGTCTGCGCCTGGTTGCCCCACCCCTTTGATGACATCATCGGTGGGGCGGGGCGACACTGGTCTATAAAAGGAACCCGGAAGTCGGGCTTGGGCGGGCGTAGGTGGAGGTGGAGGGCGGGTGTCGGACGGTTGTAGGTCAGGGGAAATACCAACCCTTACATCACTATTAGTTACTATACCACATAGATAAGATGACTAGAGAAAAGGAAAAGATACTTTTAGGGGGTTATTTATCAAAATCCGAAAATATCTGATTATTTTCTGAAATCTACTCCGAGCAAATCCGCATGGGTTATTTCCCCTTATTTATCAATACATTTTTCTGAAAATTTCCTGTGCGGGAAAAATATTCAAATAAAATCTTAAAAAACTTGAACTGTACAAATTTTTTGCATTTTCTGCCATAAAATTTTTTCATATTTTTGCCAGAAAACCACAAAATCTTCTGATTATTGCATGAAACTCAGCGCAGATCAGGATATTTTAGGGACCTCTCCCAATGACTTATATACAACCTCAGCAAGTTTGAGATGCTGGATTTTCGGATTCTGACTTTTTCCTTCCACAGGGTATAATAAATCAACTCCAATTTTTCAAGTTTTTGGCATTTAGACTTTAATAAATAACCCCCATAGTCTGTTTGTATTCATTCCAAGTTCCCTTTAACAGATTTTCAAGCCCTCTGTGGCCTAAGCACATATCAACACCTATACCAAATGTTTCAACAAGTTTTAATCTGAACGTGAATTTCCATTACCATCGAATAGAATGCATTAAATGTGGGAGAGAGGGCAACATATGTACAAATATTGGTTTCAAGTTCTTCAACAGCTGCTAGTGTAACTTCCCCTTTTATGTATTACTATGACTTTTGGTTTATGGAAGAAATACTGGTATTTTTATGTGTTTATTATGGTAGAGTCCCAGTCATTATCCAGAAATGTGAATTCTTATCTATTCTTTATGTATCTATGCAGTTTACTGTGTATGGTCTTTCCATTGGCAGCAGGGCAATGGGGATTATCTAGGAGGGAGCTTTATGTTGCCTGCAGCTCTGTGATTATGGCTTCCAAGTTATTAGCTGCTATGGAAATAGAAGGTGGGATTATATTCTCTCTGTCTCTCTCTCTCTGTTCCAGCTGACCATAAGCCTCCAGGATGTGCGATCAAACTTTTTTATCTGTACTATTTGGGCCATGTGCCAAATGCAAGAGAGAAAGACCCTTGAGGACAATTTACGTCAAAGCGGAGCCAGTAACGTACTGTTCGCTATGCGTGGAAATGGTAATGTCTGAGAGCTTATCATGTAATGCAATAAACATTGCATAACAGATGTAAAATAATATGTATTTGCTAAAGAGCTTAAGATGTATGAAACAAAAGAGATCTATGGCATCAGCTTTGCACACACACTAGCACATTCACATCTAATATTAATGACCCTGCAGTGAACACTATTACATTTAGGGGAAGATTATACAAGAGAAACTCACTAACTTTCTTTTACACTACTTTTTAGAATCGTAATAATCAATCGAGTTTACCATTTGATAAATATGCTTTTGAAAATCCCAGAAGAATGAATAGAAAGAATTCAACTGCATTAATGCTTAAAAAGCATTTTGGTCATATCTATTGAATGCATAATCTCTCTTTGAATAAACAATACCCCAAAATGTTCCTGTTGAGTTCTCTTAGGAAACTACTTTTTGTGGTTAATTATTATTTTGCATGCAGTGGTCTCCTTGCTCTTTGGCAGATGTAATACTGCTGCAAAATTATTCATATTTTATGGCTGGTTTACTGCTACTTCTTGACTTGAAGCAATCTTGCAGAAGGAGAGTACTGTTTGGGTCACTCCTGCATAAATTGTCCATAACCAAGCTATGGGTCAAATGTTAGTATATGGAAAGTTACAAGCACATTTAATAAAACATGCCTATGCATAGGCTATACAAGGACAGTTGTCTATTCCAGTTACAATAAGATGTATTTTTATAATTCCTCAACTGACATCAGTATCTATAAAAGAAATAACATTTCATACAACTACAATTCCATTGTTCGTTCAACCCTTAGGATCGACCGTATCTAGAGCCAATAACCAGTAGGCTTTCTATCTTTGTAATACTTTTTACATTTCCATTCCTTCTGGTTTATATACCACCTCCAATATCTGCCACCTAAGTCAATGAGTCAAAGTATAGTGTGTATGACTCCTGTGGTTTACAAATTAAACAATAATGTAAGGTAAGACTAGTAAATACCACAAGGGATTTCCGGTTCAAGGAACTCTTCTGTGCATCTTCCAGTCTTACCCGTCTTTCCCCAACATGTTGGAATGGTAGTTTAAATGGGGTTAAACCCCATGGGGTTTAGAAAGGGAAAGCCATTCTCTAGACAAATAACTCAATACATCTAGTCAGAGCTGTTAAGCTGTTAAGATCTGCAGAACTCCATTCAGCAAATTATATTAAGGTGGCCTTGTCTACATAGAGATGGTAGCTGTTAGTTTGGAATTTGCCAAACCTCCACCCAAAACATTTTTAGACATTTTAGGCTCTATGCACATTTAAAATTCACAAAGCAATAACAGTTACCAGTGTCAGCAATCCAGGCAGCTACCTCGCCTCCCCCTTAGTACATGCATGTGAACGTGTGTGCGCATGTGTGGAATAGTGCATTCACATTCTGATGATCGCATTGATGTAAGAGCTGTCGAGCTGGGGGGGACACAAGAGCCTGAACTAAGTGAAGTTGGTATAAGAGGTATGTGCCTGGCACCCATTTACCCTTGAACCCTAGGTACGTGCCTCTTCTGCCTACCCTTAGTTCTGTCCCTGACAGTCCCAATCACGCCTCAACCTCTGCATCTGAGGCTGATATCCAGATATCTGGCAACTGGAGCTCCCTAGCTTTTTTACATGCATAGTGTCGACGAACCCTTCTGCAGGAGACAGCTTGAGAAGAACTTAATGCAGTTCCGTGCGATTTTACTAGTTAAGTAGCTGTACAACCATTCATTTGAGATTATGCATGTAAATTACTAAAATGCTTGATTTGTGCCCAGCATTATGTTTGATGATTTTTCTGTGAAGGTGAACCACACCTTTAAATAAAAAAAAAAAAAACCTAACTAATGAAATACCCTAACTTGTATATTAGGATGTGACCAGAATTCACAAAAAAAGGTCTCATTAAGTTAGCCAATATCAGACTTTTAGGATTTGGTTCTGAAGATTTGCCCAAATGCAAACTGAATCTTGGATTTGTATGGAAAACGTAAAGGGTCGCTATCACATAAATTTGCCCTTTTATTTTGAAAGATAAAAGAAAAACAACATTAAGGCCTGCAAAACACAGGGCATAGTCTCAATCAGCATTTTTGTATCCAACAGACTGAAAAATGTCATTTAAATGAAGAGAATTTACCTGTATTTTGGCCACAAAAAATTAAGCTGCTGTATATTCTAGCACTGTCATGCCTGTTCTGCAGATGCACTGGCAGCAGGGCCAGGGTGGATTTGAGTGGGCAGCAGAACAATTGCAATTGCCACATGCCATCGCATAGCTCCCAACTTTCCCGTTTTCTGTGGGACAGTCCCGATTTTGAAAAGTCCAGAGTTTCTCTTTGATCTCCTGCGCTAACGCCAGAAAAAGAAAACGTTTCTGAAAACGCTTCTGAAACTTAATTAAAATAAGAGGCTTTTGGCAGAGATCCCAGAACACTGAGAAGCTGCATGAGAAGCTGATGCATTTGTAACAATTTAATATACAAAGATAAAGCAAAGATACAATTGTAACTAATGTCGCCAAACGAGCGGATCTCCCTCCGATATGCCCACCTTGAGGGGGGCAATATCGGGCTGATCCGATCATGGGCCCTAGGGCCCAACGATCGGATCCTAACGATGCCTAACGGGCGGTCGGATCGCGGAACCGCATCAACGAATAGATGCGACGCGATCCGACAGGATTTTTTGTCCCATCTGATCGAGATCTGGCCGACTTTCGGACAGATCTCGATCGGTGAAGCCCGTCGGCAGCTTTTATCGGCCCGTGTATGGCCACCTTAACTTATTTGACTTTTATACATAAAATCTGTGGTTTCCATGCAGAGATTTTCAGAGCTTTATCAAGTCATGTAAAGGTTTTTGTGGCAAATCATTGCCTTGAAAAGTGACATTTGTGTCACTTGATGGCTGACTCATGGGTTTTATCTTCCTGAATAACACAAACACATGCATCATTGTCTGGAGTATTAACCTCTGTTTATTTTATCTAACCACCAGTGTTGCCATCTGGCCAGTGTTTACACACACACATACACACCAGTCCCCGCACACACTCATCACGTATAAGGGTTAGTTATGTTATTTGAATTGCATAAATACATTTTTGTGAGATCTGTGCATTCTGTTATGTATAAAATACTGCTGTTTGCTGCTAAATAAAGCTGTCCTTGTTATGTAGGAAAAAAAGGCTTTCTGGTTGCGCTTCAGTCAGATAGTGAGCGGTGCAGCTGCATCCCTGATTGTGCAGCCATCCCCATCATCATAGGCTGATCCACTCCCACCTCCCAGTCCTGCTTCAACCTCTGTTTCTCTCTGTCTCATTCTCTGTCATTTCTCTCAAGATGGCAACCGAAGGGCTGCAAGAGAATGAAACCTTGGCAACTCTCAAGAATGAAGCAGAAAGCCTGAAGGAGAAGCTGGAGGAAGAGAGGGCTAAACTGCATGATGTGGAATGTGAGTATTTGTGTGTGTGTGTGTAGATCTGGAGAGGGGCCACAGCTGGGGAGGGAGCGGATATCAGCTGGGGAGGAGGGAGGATTCACTTGTAAACAAACCTGCAGCTGCCCTCGGCTGAGCAACCTTACTCCCATCATATTTAGTATTAGCCTCTACAAGTATAATTATTATAAACAGCTATTTATAAAGCAGCAACATATTTAACAACACAATACAATAGGTGGGTGTATACAGCAAACATAAAAATGACATACAAATACTGATCCATACAGGAGACAAAGAGGGCCCTGCTCGCTGGAGCTCAATACCCTTCTGGATATAAACATCTGCCAGGGTATGCCATCAGTTCCACATACATTCACATTAACTAGGTTTAATGTACTCTAAAGGGACTATACATAGTGAAAAAACAATAACATATATTTTGCTATATTAATAACATTGGCATGATGTATTTTCTATACCAACCACACTAGTAACATATTGGTTAGGTGGCAACCACTAACCATGCAGTGCTAAATAGGTTGCTGTTTGTTCTGGAAAACTGTGAGCCACCCTATACAAAATGCTTTGGAAATGGAGTTTTCGAGATAAATGATCTTTCTGTAATTGGATCTTCACACCACAATAAAATCATGCAAACAAACCCAATAGGCTGACTTTGCTTCCAATAATTACTGTATATCTAAGTTTGGATCAAGTACAAGGTACTGTTTTATTATTACAGAGAAAACTTAAATAATAATTAGGAATTTGATTGTAATGGAGTCTATGGGAGACTTCTGGTAAACAGGTTTCCTGATAATGGAATAACATTCTCACGTTATTTTACACTTTTTGGAATGAAGAAAACAGACAGCTGGGAACCGTAAATAGTTTACATGATTATATGATCAGAGCATGGACAAACAACTTTGGATTTGCAGTCAGACCTTAGGGCTCATTTGCTACTGCAAGTACACCTGGAAAGCACTACTTTTGCATGCAACACCAATGTAGCGTGTGGTTATAAATTGGGCACAACTCTGTGCATGGACGCTAGTAAATTCTGGAAGTACTGCTAGCCTAGACCTTCCCGTATTTCCAATGTTCCCCTAGCAGGTTTCATCCATGGTCTCAACTAAATTGTGCTTAGCGAATTGGGTGACATGGATGTTAACAATACTGCACTAACATTGTAATCCCCACTAATAGAATGCTGGGGGGGAAACGCTGTATTGCAGAAGGAAAAAAACTAGCTGTAAAGGAGACATATAGGATAAATGGAAACCCACCTAATTTTGTAGTCAATACTGTATAATATATGGTATTGATTTTACTTTTAGTTGTAAATGTAATTGTCTTCGAAAATTGCCCCTTTATTAGAGCTCCCCATAGATGTTCTCTGGTCTCTGTCCGAGTTTCAAATAAGGGGTGGGCGTGTCCTAATGGTACCTGCCAGAAGCACAGTAGGAGAGGGACAGCCAATCACAGGCCTGCAGTCACACAAACAAAGACCGGCTTCAGTTCCCTACAGGCCCAGGCCAAACCAAGGCAACCTGACCGACTGCTTCGCCCCCTTGCTGGCACGGCCTCGAGTGCACATGCGTACCCGTCCGGAAATGCGCACCTAATATTTCAGTTCATGGAGGGGGAAGAGAGCATGCATAGAAGCTTGCTGGAGAGTGCCGGTGGGATAGAAAGGGTCTTGACCAGGGGTAGGCTGAAAGAAGATGTACGTGCTTGGTGCCCCAACTTCGTTGTGCCCTAGGCACGTGCCTCCCCTAGTTCTGGCCCTGGTTCCCTATCAGGTCCTGCTAGCTGCTGATTGGTTCCATCCTACAGTGCAGTGAGCCGAGTCCCGCCGACTCCCTGCACAGCCAGAGAATTCAGGGAGAAGGAAGTGGAAGAGAAGGGAGAGATTATTAGGGTTTAAGTAGAAATATTCAATAAATCAGCTTGAAACACTACTTTTTAAAGCACATTCCTTCTACTGTATATTTAAAAGAGTTTAATGCACTTCTTACATTCTTACATTCTTATTTTGTACACAAAATGTCTCTTTTAATGATTCAGTTTCACTTTAATAATGTAACTTTGTAGGGTAATAAAATAACTTTGCCGGGTCAGGAAAAACCCAACCCACACTCAGCCCTAACATGCATAACCTTAACCTACACGCGACACTAACCCACAAAATGTTGCTATTGAAGTACCTGTGTCAACCCTTTCGCGTCTTCTCACTCTGTTAGCTACTTTTGTGTGTACCTCTGGTTTAAAAACAGGGAATCTTTGGGAGAAGAGGAGGAGTGTACTTCCCCAGTCTGACTCATGCCCAACCCTAACCTACAATGGTTGGCCAAATTTATACCAGAACCCACCCAACTGGTGGTTAACCCACAGGTCACCATGGGTTTCGGGGTCAACCCCACACATCAGTAATGTACAACTATTATTGGATTGTTACAGCTTTTCAGTATCATGTAATATAATATTTGTGTTGCTGCAAATACAAAAATAAACAAAATTGTTCTGGGTATAAAACCCTTATATTCTAAATGTGGATGTATATGGGCAGCCATATTAGTTGCTGTGCTGGGGTAAAATCAGTTACCTTAGAAACTATAAAACAAATGTTCTGCTTTAATCAAACTGTTAGTAGAAGACTGCTTGCCTAGCTTTGTGAATAGTTAAACTAATACTAATACTAAAAGAGCGTGTCTCCCACACATGGAAGTAGCCTTCTTTTATTCAGGATAAAGAAACGTGCAGTCATCATATATTTATATACAGCTTGTGGCCTGCTGGGAATTTTGCATTTCAACAACTGCCAGTGGGCCAGCGGCAGCACATCCATGACCTAGAAAAAGAGAAAAAAATTAGGTCAGCACTTCCATACAGAGACGCAGCAGCCATTGAAGTGAAATGTGCTTGCAGAAGATGATGAAAGCAAATCCGAGGCCCAGATTTAGTCCAATAGCTGCAGGAGGCACTGCTCTTCCCAAATCCCTGCTGAATTGGTCACAGGGTGAGTCAGTGCTACCAGTCAGTGGATAAAAGGATACCAAAAATAAAACATCATAAACATCAAACCCCAAACTATTTACTCAAAGGGGCTGGGATTATTAGCTCACTGTCCACACTGACCCCTGGGTCAAGGGCCCTGACAACTAAGTGCAATGGTGCCCCATTTAAAAAAATAAATAAATTGTCTAAATAGACCATATCTCCAATCACCTTGTACATCTGTTCTACTGAATACGGCCAGACACCAAGAGGCAGATTTATCACGGCTTCAATTGAAAATTCTAATTTCAATTTTTATTTTAGTGTAATTCGACTAGGGAATAGTCCAAATTCGATTTGAGTTTAAAAAAAATTCTAAATTCAAATTATGAAATTTATCATGTACTGTCCCTTTAAGAATTTGTATTCAACTATTCGCCATCTAAATCCTGCCAAATTGGTGTTTTAGCCTATGGGGAACCTCTTACAATCGATTTGGAGTGGTTTGGTGGACTTTTGATAATCAATTTTGAAAATCACACTTTTAAAAAAAAAAAAATCGAATCAAATTAGATTTGAGATTGTGGGTCGATCCTATTAGCCCGAATTTAAATTTTTTTATTTTTTTAATGTTGGTCAATTGGTCTTTTTTTTTAAATTTTGAGTTTATGGGAGTTTTTATAAACTCCCATAAACTCTAAATTCGACCCTTGATAAATATGCCCCCAAGTCTCTGATACTATAGAAATAAATCTCTTTATATTTGCAGTGCATCAAGTTGCTGAGCGTGTGGAGTCACTTGGCCAATTTGTGATGAAGACAAGAAGAACTTTAAAAGGTCACGGCAATAAAGTCCTCTGCATGGACTGGTGCAAAGACAAAAGAAGGATTGTCAGCTCATCCCAAGTAGGTGAAATGCATTCCTCTCCCACCAGAGACTATGGCTCCATGTGCAAAAAAGAACAAATTATGTAATTTCCGTATACAGGTCTGTTAATTAGCTGGCTACTGGAATATTGTCTAATTGTTATCCATACGAGCAGATTCGGGAAGATTTAGTCGCCTGTCGACTAATCGCCTCTTCTTCTGGGCGACAATATCCCCGAACTGCCTGTGCGTGTCTTCCGTCCACTATAATGAAAAGTCGCCTGCACTAAAGCACACGCGGCACTTTGTTTTCTGAAGTCGCCAGGCGACTAAATCTCCCCGAATCTACTCGTGTCGACTAACCCTAAGTATTCAGAATCATCAGTGCAGAGAGTAGCAATGGGGAGATATATTCTGCATTCACTTGCACTTATATTTACACATAAATAATTAAACAATTCTAATGAAAATATATTGGAAAGTTGATTAGAAGTATAGTTTCTTTCATTAGGCAACTTTTCTATTTTGGTTTACAACCTCTTTAAAGTCAGGAGCAAATTGAAATGAATACAGTTGGCTGAAACCTTCTCCAGGGCAGGAAAAGTCTTATTCTTTAATACAGATCTGCAGCAAGATCACCTTCCAATAGCTGCCCATAGTTGTTCTGTTTCCTACACTCATTCAGTTCTTTGTAAATAGATCTGGGTAGGTTAGAAAAGATGGAGTTGCGTTCCAAAGTGAAACATTAGCTCTGCACTCCATTTGTAACCAGTGTCGGACTGGGACACCAGGGGCCCACCCAAAAGCCTTTGACTAGGGGCTCACCAATTAATCCTAGACCAGAGACCCACTCTTAGTACTATTATTCTTCCTCTCCTCACTCAACCTCTATTCTCCTAGTCTTTTTTTCTTTACATACTATAATACTATAACCTGTTATTCCATCTATTTAGCCACTTTGTTCTCATAAAAATAGGGAATGGCAATGAAATGGGCCAAATGTCTAGCAGTATGAGGGCCCACTGACACCTTGGCAGACCGGGACTTTTCCTGGTATCCTGGTGGGCCAGTCCGACACTGTTTGTAACAGATCACCATTGTTATTTGTCAGATCTTTAACCCAATTATTTCCCAATGTTGGAAGTTTGGCAGTGGTTCTCAACCGATACTCAATTTCCATAGCTCTAAACTGTGACCTGGGGGCAGACAACGAAACCAATACTTTTTCAGTACAGCATGGGCTACACTGACTTTGTTCCTACAGGCAGGTTCTCAGCAATGATACAGCAAATCTGTGGTTTTGTCTGTGCTACCAGTAGAGGAGCTGACATCAGGGCTAATGTATATTTCACATTTACAATACTACTTAACACAATTTTCTGCTAATAGTTTCTAATGATGATATGTTGTTCTTCTAAAACTTGGTCTGTGGGCCGTTTAAGTACATAAACGGAGGAAAGTACAAAGAACAGGGCTCATTCATATCTCCCAGAAGATATATATATATATATATATATATATATATATATATATATATATATATATATATATATATATATATATATGTATAATCACTACAGAAAATCAGACAGCAAAAACATAATGTGATGTATAATTCTACTGTACAATAATATGTGCACAGTGTTACAAAAAGAGGTAAAAATTATAGAACTGCATTGTCTCTTAAAACTGAAGATACAAAGAGTCCTCTTACTCTCAGTGGAAAACTAGAAGTTTTCTGGGCTCCATCTGAAAGAATTGAATGTTATTTCCATTATGTCAGAAAAGCTCATTTCTGTGCCAGTGAGCTATTTGTACATTTTTTAATGACAAACTCTACGAGCGCAATTTACAAAAGGAGAGGAAGCATTTTTTAAAGTAAAAGCGATGTTAAAACTGGTGTAAATATAATCTCCATATTCACAAACTTCGCTCATTGGAGTCTATGAGTGTCTTATTTGTGGAGCATCCAGGCAAACGATTTTGCTTATCACTAGTGAATATATCTTATAGATCTTTATTGAAAGGGGAGTAAAGCCACCCTGGCAAATTTTATTTTTGTACCAGTACACAGCCCACCCAACCCCTCATGCCCAGAACTACAGAGCTGCCCAGCAGTGTTGGCCCCACATTTAGCTGTGTCACTTCTGTTCCCAGCAGCCACCGTGTTGATCAGTGAGCAGTCATAAACACTGGAAGCTAAACTGGGATCTTGCATTACTGTTCTTAGGTGAGATAAATAAAGGGAACGGATATATGATAAAGCGTGTATTCTGCCATATTGAATGTCAGTGAATCTCTCCTCGGAAGGGCACAATCATTAGTATGAGCAAATGTACAGCTGAGAGGCACCTAATAACAGACTGGCAGGTTAAGGAAGAGCTAAAGACAAATTCAGAAAAATTCAGTAAAATGTTGCTTGAAATGTCATGTGAAAGGCAAAATCTGTTAACTGTTCTGCTTAAAAGACAGCTATCAAAGCGGCATTAAATCTAATTTACATTCTTAATGACATACAGTATCTCCCAAATTGGCAGGTCCTTGATTTTAATCAGATTGACTATCTCTATAACATGAGGAATTAAGATTGTAGAGCAGAGAACCACACATTGATCTTGGGAGGACTCACTTGGCAGAATACACTACTTAATATTCTGTTGCTGCCCATCTAGTCAATAGCCAACAAAAAACATTAAGTATTTCTCCAGTTAGAGCATAATGTAACTCAGCAAACATTGCCTGCAATATTTACCAGCAAATGCCTAATCTGAATTCACTGACTGATCTACAGCCTTGTACTACCTTTTACCTTGCAGGTGGGACCTTCAATGTGTAAAAGATAAAGGCAGATTTTCTGATCATTGACTGTGGTGCTAAAGCTTTTATCTATAATCATGTTTACCCTTTAAATACACCAAACACGTTTCATACTCTTACTCTTGCAGGATGGAAAAGTGATTGTCTGGGACGCTTTTACCACCAACAAGGTATGCAACATCTCCACATTTTATTGATTTCCATTATAATTTCTCATCAGAAGTTAAAAACATGTTAACAAAAGATAATCTATGAAATAAGCAGATGCTGCATGTCCATGAAGCCATAACTATGGTGCTGACTTTCAGAAGGCAGGTAGCTGTACTTTAGTAACTGTTGGAAAGCCACACATATTGCCTTTCCCTACAATGGAAACTGAACTTCTCAGGTCAAATGCCTAACCTTAACACGTGTATGTGTTGATAGTGTTCCACATACTTTCAAATGCTCATTCAAGACTGAGAAGAGTAGTGTTTAAGCTTTTTTATGCTGAGTAACAATATATATATATATATATATATATATATATATATATTGCCTTGGAAAAATATCATTTATAGAGTTTACTCACAGATATGGACCATGTTGTTCCTTGTAATGTTGCCTCTGACATTTATCTCCTCTTAATGAATGTACATAGTTATATATGGTCACTTACTTTACAAAATATACTTCCAGATAGAAGTTACATTAGAAATGTAGTACAAGCTTAGACATGATACATATTCGTTTGCAAGTAGAGCTTGGATGGGATTGGTCATTTGGGAGTTGTTGGGAATGTTTTATAGTGCTAAATGTTTTATGCTTCATTCCAGGAACATGCTGTTACCATGCCTTGTACCTGGGTAATGGCCTGTGCTTACGCTCCATCTGGATGTGCAATTGCATGTGGGTAAGTGCTACATGTTAAAGGCTATTTGCTTTTTTCCCCGACTGTATATATTTGAGCACTAACGTTATATATTTACACCATCATAAGACAAGTTTTTTTTCAGTTACTTTATGTAATGCAATAACTTTTAGATTCACTGATAAAAAATGTAGATGTTTTCCGGTTTGATTAATTTACAGCTATCGCCATTCTATGTCGGTTTCTAGCTTCAACAAAGATAAACAAATATGGACCATATTTATCATAGGGTGAAATACAGTTTACCCTTTGATACCAGCCCTGTTCAAAAATCCTGTTCAGATAAGCAGAGACCTGTGTTGTTCCCTTTCTGTCTAACAGTGGTTGTACAGTTGCACAGGGGTGGTCTAACAGCCCCATGTAAGAAGTTATGGGCGGTTAGACATGTTAGTCCACCGGCAACTGTGCCATGCAAATGTTTTATTGTTTATTTATAAGCTTCACTCTTGTTCCATTTGCTTGTTCTCTACAGGGGTTTAGACAATAAATGTTCAGTATACCCTTTGACATTTGATAAGAATGAAAACATGGCTGCAAAGAAAAAGTCTGTGGCGATGCACACCAACTACCTCTCTGCCTGCAGCTTCACTAACTCTGACATGCAGGTAAGATATTCAGGGAGTAGAATAGAGAAAGTAATAAGAGCAGTGACTCCTAAATTGTGAGCAGTGGAAAGCAAATTAGGGGTACATTTTTAGGCAATCTTATAATGGACAACCAAGTACAGTATTCAACTGACTGACCCATAATTCCACTGGATGGATACCTTCAAAGGGCCATACAAAACAGGGACCCATTTTTGTTGTTCTACTTGTTCCAAGCAATAGGAACAGCAGAAGTGAAGTGGAGCTGTGGCTCTTCTTCAATTCCACTCTTGCAGATGCCCCATACACTAGAAGATATAATTCAATGATAGATATGATACTTTCACCTAAAGCTGCTGCTTGCATTTTAGCTTAGTTGCACTCAGTGCCACTGATCCCTTCCCTTGTGCATTACACATAGTTCACCTATTCATGCATGAATTGGATACAGCAATTAAAGTAATTACACTTGTTTTAAAAACAATGATTACACTATACAAGTACATTAGAGGACATTATAGATAAATAGCAGGGGACCTTTTCACCCATAAAGAGGATCACCGCACCAGAGGCCACCCCTTCAGACTAGAGGAAAAGAACTTTGGTTTGCATGATTTCTTATACAAGCATAATATCAAAGGCTATTGTGATACTAAACTCTATAGTTAGTATAGATATGGGTATATATAATTTATGTGAAGGTATGGAGGGGTGTATGTATGGATGCTGGGTTTTCATTTGGAGGGGTTGAACTTGATGGACTTCGTCTTTTTTCAACCCGATTTAACTATGTAACTATTTAATCAGTTTTAGACTGGTGGGCCCGGGCCCACCAGGCCTGCAGCCTCAGGGCCCCTCCACACTGTTCCCCGTGCCCCCCAGTTGCAAACTATTCTGTGCCACCGATACCTCCTGCACCCCCTCTACATGCGCACGCTCGTAAGTTTTTCCGGCGTTGTAGCGGATAGAAGAGGAAGTGCAGGATTGGGTCCGGGCTGGCCCTGGTGATCGAGAATGCTGCAGCACGCTTAACAGAAAGCAGCTCAGCCACACCTCTACTGATGCGTATGTGCTGGGGAACATGCAGATGGGGAGCATTACGTGCATATGCAGGCACATAGCATACACAGGCAGGCAAGCCATCGGCGTCCAACATCTACACCGACACCACCACTCTGCTCTTCAATGAGTACAGTCAGGACGGGCGGGTACTGTCCTGTTGCAGGTTCCTACACTACTTGAGCGATGTGGGTGCTGGTGGGTCAACTGCCCAAATCATCGCTCACTTGTACTTATATAGGTAGAGGGCCCTCCAAAGCCGGGGACCCACTGGGTTTTTACCTAATACCCCAGCAGGCCAGTCTGACCCTGTATTTAACTATCTGTCATTGCGTCAGGTGCATCACTATGTTGAGGCCACCATTAAAATGGAATTAAGGGGAAATACTGTATTGTGGATACAAAAACATGGCACTATGCACACTGCAGTTGTGTTTGTAACTAACCCGTCATACTGTGTGAACTAAACATGAATTCAATTAAACCCATTAATATTTCAAGGTAGTAATAATTATAAAGCAGTTATGTGTTTCAAATGCATAGTAAATGTGTTGGCAAAGACACATAATATTGTCAAGCTATGAACTGACCCCAGTAGTGCTGCTACCAGACACCAGCACATTTGCCTTGAACAGGTGCACCTGTTCATTTTTGGGCCAAAATCCGCCTGTTCAGACTTATTTCCATTTTAATGAATGACAGATGGCACGGCTGCAGTCAGGCATTTACCAAAAGGAGAGAAGATGCCACGTGTACTGTGAGCCTTAGAGCCATAGCACACAAGTCTTTTTGATGGCTGTTATGCTCATAGGAACTGCAGTTAACAAATCAACTTCCCCACAGAACATTCTCATTTATAAAGTATATATATGTGTAACTTCTTTTGCCTAAGGCATTCTTCAGAAAGTTCAATATCACCATTTGTTAATAGCCTTGGAAAATTATGCGTCATTCTGAAAGAGTAACAGGTGTTACTGGTTGTTGTTTGCCAAGCATGGGGCTGGAGTTGAAGTATTTGTGCCCTAAATCTGATCAACAGAAGGAACACATTAGACAGGGATCCCCAACCTTTTGAACTGGTGAGCAACATTCAGAAGTAAAAGGAGTTGGGGAGCAACGCTAGCGTGAAAAATGTTCTTGGGGTGCTATATAAGTGCTGTGATTGGTCATTTGGTAGCCCCTTTGTGGATTGTCAACCTACATTGAGGCTCTGTATGGTTTTTATACAACCAAAACTTGCCTCCAAGCCTGGAATTCAAAAATAATCTCCTGCTTTGAGGCCACTGGGAGCAACATCCAAGGGGTTGGAGAGCAACATGTTGCTCGCGAGCTACTGGTTGGGGATCTCTGCATTAGAGACTATGGTTTGGACAATTTGGAATTAGGATTTGCTTGCTAGAAAAAAAACCCACAAGGGGGCAGTGCAGGGTCTCCAAATTTTCTGTTGAAAATGTATTTGTATTTCCTTAAAAAATATATTTTCTAACTGTAGACAAACCTACATCATGGGGCATATATATCAAGTGTCAAATTTAGAGTTTATGGGAGTTTATAAAAACTCCCATAAACTGGAAATTATGTAAAAAATTTGAATATTTAAAATCGGGTGAATAAGATTGACCCGCAAACTCAAATCAGAGTTCTTATCCCCCAAAAAAAAATTAATTTAAAAAACCAAATGACTCCAAATTGATTGTAGGCTAAAACACCAATTCGGCAGGTTTTAGAAGGCGAATACTCAAATTCGAATTCTTAAAGGGGCAGTACATGATAAACTTCAAAATTCAAATTTCAACTTTTTTTAAAATCAAATTGAATTTGGACTATTACCTAGTCGGATTACACTAAAATAAACTCGAAATTCAAATTTAAAAATTTCAACCCTTGATAAGTCTGCCCCTATATGTTTGTTTTAATACTAAAAAGAAAATCAAGTAAGAGGAAGATTAACTACAGTTTCTGTGTTTTTCAAATTAGATCCTGACAGCCAGCGGAGATGGAACATGTGCTCTGTGGGATGTGGAGAGTGGACAGCTACTCCAGAGCTTTCATGGACACGGTGCTGATGTTTTGTGCCTGGATCTGGCACCTTCTGAAACAGGAAATACCTTTGTGTCTGGGGTAAGGGCTGGAAACCTTTCAGTTCCATGACATCACATAGGAATTAACCAGAGTACAAATGCAGAATTGGAAACGTAAAGTGGGATGAGGGAACTTAAATGCATGTGTCTCATTTAACCTCTATCATTTTTGAAGGGCCTACAAAGTCTGTGTAAATAGATTTTACTTACAATAATATTGCTTTTTTTAGGGATGCACCAAGTCGACTATTTTAGGATTCGACTGAATCCTTTACAAAAGATTCGGCCGAATACTGAAGCGAATCCAAATCCAAATTTGTATATGCAAAAAAAGCAGGCAATATATATGTATATGGAAAAAAGGGGCAAATGGAATCCCACATGCAGCGAAAAAGTCACATGATTTTTAGGATTTGGATTTGGTTCAGCCAGGCAGTGAAAAGCTGAATCCCGAATCGAATCCTGGATTTGGTGCATCCTACTTTTTTTATTTATAAAGCAGCAGCATGTTGAATAGTTCACTGCAAAACAGCACTGAATGGTAAAGTACATAAAGGTGTAAGCAAAAAATGATCTCTTTCATGCTGCAGCATATTTACTAAAAGGCTAAATTTGGATTGGGTACATTTTGGCAAAAAATGGAAATTCACCATCTGCATTGCGACTACCACCAGTTTACACTGTCGCACATTTCCATGTAAATTTCTTTAAAGACATTACTTAATGTGAAAAGTGGAAATTCACGAGCAGAGTTTCCCTACTAGAACTGTATGGGGAAAGTCACTTGAATTTTTGCAGAGGATTTACACCCACAAAATTCCTCTTTCAACACATTCCTCTTTCAATGGCGTACGATTTGAAATAGGCTGAGTTATAGAGTATAGTTCAATAACTTCAGGAGATTCCAGTAATCAATTTAAATGATAATGTTCCATAATGAAAAACACAAAAAGATAAATGTTTAAAAAACACTGAAAATTCATCAGTGAGTAAAGTACATAGAATTAGTTCAGCGGTATTTGACATATTTATTCAAAAGGCTGAACGAGTGACTGAGGTCAGGAGAATAAAGTGGGTCATATCTGGTGTTCCATCTTTTGATGATCAATAGGTTTACAATTGTTTCTGAATGTGTAGCACCATATAGGCAGAGAGTGCTTCATTCAGGGGAAGAGTTTGTGCCTTACCCCATAGTAACCACTAAGGGGTACATTTACGTAGCTCGAGTGAAGGAATAGAATAAAAAGTACTTCGAATTTCGAAGTATTTTTTTGGCTACTTCGACCATCGAATTGGCTACTTAGACTACGACTTCGAAGTAAAAAATATTCAAAGTAAAAATCGTTTTACTATTCGACCATTCGATAGTCGAAGTACTGTCTCTTTAAAAAAAAATTCGACCACCTACTTCGCCACCTAAAACCTACCGAGCATCAATGTTAGCCTATGGGGAAGGTCCCCATAGGCTTTCTAGCCAATTTCTGATCGAAGGAAAATCGTTCGATCGATGGATTAAAATCCTTCGAATCGTTTGATTTGAAGGATTTAATCGTTCGATCAAACGATTATTCCTTCAATCGAACGAATAGCGCTAAATCCTTCGACTTCAATATTCAAAGTCGAAGGATTTAACTTCGACGGTCGAATATCGAGGGTTAATTAACCCTCAATATTCAACCCGAAGTAAATGTGCCCCTTAGTATTTGTGTTACCTTAAAGCATCTGATTGTTTGCAATGTGTTACTTTGGCTGACTTTATATTATCACATGCTTATCTGAACATATTCAGAAGTGCCTTGAACCTTTTATTTCATTACCCCAAATACTACAAATGTCAAACCATCTTCTCACAAGGGCACCACTGGGCACATTTGCCAAGTAGCAGTAACCCATGACAACCAACCAAAAACGGTTGCTTTAATTTTACTTTCAGCTGTCTGAAAATGCAAAACACTGATTGGTTGCTATGGGTTACTGCCCACAGACAAATTTGCCCAGTGTTGATACATGAACCCTTGTGTGCCACTGGACTATCCACATATGCTTGTGATACATTTTAAAAGAATTGTTCAGTGTAAAAATAAAAACTAATAAAAAAAAAATAGGCTGTGCAAAATTAAAAATGTTTCTAATATACTTAGTTAGCCAAAAATGTAATGCATAAAGGCTGGAAGCTACACTCTCTGATTAATATCTTATCCAGGCCTCTTGAGTAAGGGCTATAATGCTAGGTATTTATTGTTAAACATAATATGTATTAATATATTCTGCCTATTTTCTGGTTTCAATATTCCTATTTCTTTGCTATTTATGTACCTGTTGGTTTATACAGGTCTGATTTTCAACAGAGTCAGAGGAATATAAGAAAAACTGGCTAGTGTACCTTTAAACAGCAAAATCTATTTCTCAGTTAATTCTGTTTCTGTGACTCGCCACCCTTTCATTGTTCTCTAATCTATAATTTTGCTTTTTATTAAGTTTCACCGAGCCCAGACAGTCTTCCCTCTCACAGTGGGAATATTCCACCCTTATTTTTAGGCTGGGAAAAAGTTTCTGTTTTTGTAGTAATTAGTATAGTTAGCTTTCTACGTGGAAACTGGAGGCAAATGAATTCCTGTAATATGTTATTTGATATAAACCTAGTGTAGCAGATGTTCTCCACAAATATCAACCTAAATTATCTTCATGTTGGTCCTTCTCTAATATCTAGATTGAAGATCAAATACATATCCTCCCCAAATCTTAATGAAACTAACCTTCAGACTGGGCCTCCTTGCTACTTGCCAGCCACAGTTTGGTTACCACTATGTTAACGGCACTAAATCCTATATTAATGTATATAATAGGGTATAGAATCCGTGAACTCTGGCTTTCAGATAGAATAATGGGCTTCAGACATTTTTTAGTTTAAATAACAAAAACAAAACAAAACATTGCTGTGGCAAATCAGCAAAAATCCATAAATATGAAGCAACTGTGATTTTGTTCCATTCAAACCATAATTGTCTACTGTGGTCACATCTGCAAAATATTCACTTGACATTTATTTACTCTGTCCTAGATGTAAAAAATGGTTTATTTTTTTCTTTTTAAACATATTTTGTAAAAAAATGTGCACAAATGTACAATGGGTAGTGGGGAGGTGCCTGAAACATCCCACAAGGCTACTAGTTCAGTGGTATGAAAACCCCTCTTCTGTTACTGTTCTAAGGAGAACATCTTGGCCAACGTCCTACTGTATTGCAGCTCTGTAGCAATGTACTTGTATCATGTCTTGGGGGAAAGTCTACTTATAAATATGGTATGTTTGTCCTTAAGAGTGTTTCTCCTGGGGTTGTGTCAATGTTCATGTCAGTACGTCCGTCAGTGAAGAGGTGTTGGCGTTCCTGTTACAGAACAGCACTTGGAGACTGTATCCAGATGATTTTTTCTCTTTACAGTTGTTTGCGTGTCCTTTTCTATTTAGGGCTGTGACAAAAAGGCAATGGTATGGGACATGCGGACAGGGCAGTGCATCCAGTCGTTTGAAACCCACGAGTCTGACATAAACAGTGTCAGGTCAGTCCTTAATTATGCTCTGTGTTTGCTTTGTCTAAATATAAATTCAGCTTATTCCTGCTATACATAGTTTCAGGTATCAGAACAGGTTTCTGCTATACATTTATCATACAGAGGGGAAAGTACAATGAAGCTATTTCCCCTTAAGCACACAATCAGTTAGTAAGGCATAGTTTATGTCATGCTGGGTATGTGCATACTTCTCTTTCTTTGCATTTACACATGAGTGGGAGATTCCATGTCATTCAACTAAATACAAACACATGTTCAGATTTTAGTGGCATTCAGTGGTTTTTGAAACCATGATGAAACGCACATACTCTAAAACCACAACTGTGTTTGAATGTATTAAAAGATCCAAATATAAAAAGTGCGAATGAAACAAAATAAAATACAAATAACTCGAAATCCTCTTAAATTTTGGTTTTTCGGACCATTCCTATCGAGAAAAAAAATCCAAAAACCTCTAAGAGGCTGATTTTGATTTAAAGCCGTCCAATAAGGTCAATGCATCTCCCATCGACTTCTATACAACCTCGACAACTTTAACTTGGTCGAAGCTTTGTATTAGAGGTTTTGTGATTTTTACACCTAATAAATCTCAATTTTTAGAGCTTTGTAGAAACAGAGGGAAAATCGCAATTTGGCTGTTAGTAAATCGGCCCCATGTTGTTGCAACATAGCTACATGTTATATCAATGGAAATACTGTGTACACATAACCCTATTACTACTCAAGGCATAGTACTCAAGGAGAATGACAAATTTAAAATCCAGCTTGTTTGTGTTATAACCCTTTTAATATCTAATAAACTAATCAAAAGCAGATATCCCAGCAGACAGCAGTCAATTAGAAATGGAGGTACAGGTATGGGATTTGCTATCCGGAAATCCGTTATCCAGAAAATTCCGAATTACGGAAAGGCTGTCTCCCATATACTCCATTATAATCAAATAATCCAGATTTTTTAAAAATGGTTTCCTTTTTCTCTGTAATAATAAAACAGTAGCGTGTACTTTATCCAAACTAATATATAATTAATCCTTATTTGAAGCAAAACCAGCTTATTGGATTTATTTAATGTTTAATGTTTTTTTTAATGCTATAATGATTTTTAGTGTTGGGTGCCCCGCGAAATTCACGAAACGGCGAAAAATTTGCGAAATGTATTGAAGTCAATGGGCATCAAAATTATTTTGGCGCAAGCGACAATTTTTATATGTGCAACTGTTTGGTCCAAATGCATTAAAGGAAAACTATACCCCCCAAACAATGTAGGTCTCTATTAAAAGATACTGAGTAAAACAGCTCATGTGTAAAACCCTGCTTCATGTAAATGAACCATTATCATAATACTATACTTTTTTTGGTAGTATGTGCCATTGGGTAATCATAAATAGAAAATTGCCATTTTAAAAAATAAGGACCGCCCCCTGAGATCGTACGATTCACTGTGCATACATACAAACCACATGTAAGGTCACATGAGCCAATTAACAGACAGAGTTCTGCCTTTTGCTTCCTCACTTCTTCCTGTTACAGTTAGTGTTGTAGTATTTCTGGTCAGGTGATCGCTGAGGCAGCACAGATAGAGTCACGAAATGGTGGTTCAAGGCAAGAGAAGTAAAAGGGCAATATTTATGTAAATATATATTCCAGTTTGGTAAGATTCTTTAATATGTCATTCAATTTGATATAAACTATCTGTTGCTTAAGTATTCATTTTGGGGGTATAGTTTTCCTTTAAAGTCAATGGCCGTCCGAATAATTTTGATGCACGAAAACTTTTTTGTGGCGGATTTTTTGCTGCAAATTCGTGTCTATGATTTTCTATTAGGTATGAAGATCCAAATCAAAGATCTGTTATCCAGAAAACCCCAGGTCCGAAGCATTCTTGATAACAGGTCCCATACCTGTAGTAATCGTAGTATGGTTGTATTCTTGCAGGAAATAAGCTATATTGGATAAACAAGACCCATTCTATCATGTGGCACAAGGCTCCACTATAAAACTGGGTTTAGGACAGTTATTCCATATGAACAAGTAGAAAAAGCAGAACATTAGGTGTGTGTGTAACTTGGCTTTGATGCTAAATAGATTATTTAACATCAATATGTTCTCTATTCCTTCTATAATGTATATCACTTTATGGACCATGAATGAATACGTATGATTGAAAACAGAAGTACAAGGGCTCTTACACACAAGCGTTTGTTGTGCAGTCCCTATGCCGGATCTACTGCAGGGGAATGCAGAAAGAACCCCTTGTGTTTACAGGAGAAGGAAAGTCATCTTGCACTTGGGGGGGCACCCCAAGTGATTGTATTTACTTACCTGGAACCCCCGGGCCGGTGCTCCTATCAGCAGAAAACTGCACCGGCCCGGGGTTCTTCCAGCGAGCACCACGTAGCGATCCTCTTCCGGCTTCTTCAGCTTTAGAAATGTGTGCTATTGTGTTTATGGACAGGGATCCAAATGTGCAGCTAGTAAAGCACAAGATGGGTTCATTAAAATCCTATGTCTCCATGCTATGGTTACTATCAAAGTATGCAGTCTGAATGGTCATATGGCATTGATACTAAGCTCTATAAAGATCTTGTACTGCTTTCTTAAATGAATTCTTAATGACTAATAATATTTGCTCTTTCTGCCCAGATACTACCCAAGTGGAGATGCATTTGCTTCTGGTTCAGATGATGCCTCGGTAGGTTCCAACATCTCTACAGTGCTTAATATATTGGTATTAGGGTTGTTTCTATATGGGGGGCAATTTCATAACATTTAGTAATTTTTAGAGAATAGTACTGATGGTTACAGCGCTGTTTAAAATTATAAAACGTTTTGTTAGGTTTAACAATCTTTTTTTTCTGGAACGATTCTTTGATTTTTAAGCTCATTCTTGAAATTTGCATTGGGGATTGATGATTGAGTGAGGTTGTTGTACTGCTCTAGGCCACACAATTTGTTTAAGGTAAAGAGTTGTTGGTGATCTGTACAGCTGAAGAGGAATTGAATGTTCTGCTTCCAATTAAGTTGATCTGTGCCAACAACTCCACTGTGCCAGTAAATCAAAATAATAAAGCAAGATACCCTTTATCAAGTGTACAAAGACCATTACCATGTCTTCGCAATGCTTCCACTGCAGGCAGATATTTGTCCACTTTATTACTTTTGTAATATGCATTACTTGTGTCAGAAGCATCTGAATAGTCACGCTAGCTGAACTCCGGCCAAGGATTGCAAAGAAGTACATGATAATAGGCAGTGGGAGAATAAAAGATGAGGAAATAAGGGTGGCAGAAGGAAATGATAATACAGTAGAGTAAAGGTGGGGGACAAGAAGAAGCCACTGATGCAAAGGGATAAGGTTCTTATTTTCATGCAGAGGCCTCAAAGAACACAATTCATCCAGTTCACCATAACAGGTACATTTTCATCTCTCCTGTAACCACTCCACTGTGCAGAAGGAGACATTGCTCTTCTTACAGACTCCCCTTTCCCCATCCAATTCTACTGGAGATTTGACAAACACCCAGTGTAACCTTTAGCTGCCTATGGAACAGATTTTTTTATCTTATGTCATCTCTGTGATAAAATGAAGAAACTAAATGACAGGGATGGATCCGATTACTGGAAGAAAGTAGGCAGGAGGGGATGCTTATTTCCGTTCAATTGCAGATGACCTTTGCACCTATGTCCTATACTGTATTTGCTCTCATTTCTACATACTCGGATCTGACGCTTTTCTTGCAATTGTATAAAATATTCTTTTATTGGTTTAATTGCAATTCCAAAGTAAAAAAAATAAAGCTGTCACAGGGTGACTGATAAATGGATATGGTTATATTTGATTAAAAATAATGAGTATTTCAAAATGATGAATTTTGCTGAGTAGTTTAACATTAGGGAAAACAATAGGTTAAAAAACTGCGCTCAGTCCAAAGTAGCTGTAAAACTAAGAGCTGCACCAGTATTCACAAAGTGGATCCACTTGTCCACATGTCACAGGAAATCAGGAGGGTAGGAAGGTGCGCTGAATGAGGTTCCTATAGGTAAAAAGAAAGGCTCTCTGGTGTATTAACCTTAATACAGGGTTCTGGTAAATAGCGTCGGATCTACTCACAATTGTAGGTGTCAATCGTGTTTTGCAAAGTGTAGTCCTAAAAATCGTCTAATCACGGTCACCCTTATGCCTGTTGGATAAGAATAAGGATAGTGTAGCACCCTCGGCGATCACAGAAGGGGTGAGCGGGTATTGCGCTTACCTGGTGATAGAATATAATTGCCGTTAGATGCAGTGGTCTTCTTCACAATGCCGGTCTCCGTAGAAGCGGCTCCTTTTGTGGTAAAAGCCGGTTTGTGCAGAGAGGTCTCTACGGGTGCAAATCTGCGTCGGTATTGATGTGGCCCCTCTTCACGTTCTCGACTGGATTTTCTTGGTACTCCAAACAGTCGGCGTGTTTCTCCTCATGGTAAGCAGCCGTGGGTGGACACGGTTCCTTATTCGTCCTTATTCCCTAACCACAAATGTAAGTGCTAGATACTGTAATTAAGCAGTTAATAAACATTGTTATGCAAAACTCTTTTTAAAGGACTGGGCCAGACTGGCTGCTTTCTCAGTCAATCTGGCCCAATACTGAGGTCAGTCAGAGGTTGTGGCGTCATATGGAAGTCTCTAGAAGTGTCCCAACTAGAGGGAGTTTAGCAATGAAAATATGGGGACCCGCCCCTACTACCTGCTCCCTGGACCCAAATCTGTTGCTTCTATAACTAGCTCCTAAGAGGACATTGTTGCTATAGTTGGCAGTGCTAAAAGATTTGACCCTCACAAGACTGGCTACTTCATAACAGGACAGTAGCAAGGGAGATAGTGAGGCCATAAATCAACAACAATAATGGTGCATCTTTTAGGCAACTATGACTAGCCTGTATGTGTGATAAGCTATGGGTGCTTTCCCAGTAAATGCAGACTGCTCAATGGTATAGGCAATATCAGATCTTTTCTATGATTGGCTTACTAACATTCACATTTCACATTGTGGTAGATTGTTGGACTTTAGGGCATGATTTCTCCAGACCTTGGTGACTGCACACAGGCCAAGCTTTAAAAGAGATTTTAAAATGTAAGTTCACATGTAGTTTGATGCCACTAAAGTGAAAAACAAAAATGAACAAAGTGAACAACAATCCACTGCAGAGCATGCAGGTGGTTTCTGTGTAGTTTATTTGGAGATGCAACACTAAAGAACCATTGCCTGAATTCTGTAAGGCAGCTTAAAGTTTAATGTTTGTATGTAACTTGCCACAGAACAGTTGTCCAGTAAACAAGTATTCTTACAGGGTAGACAGAACAGTAGGTGAATTGCTGAGACTATAATGTTGCTTAATGGTGTTGTACTTGCAGTGCCGACTGTACGATCTTCGGGCTGATAGAGAAGTGGCCATTTATTCCAAAGAAAGCATAATTTTTGGAGCATCCAGCGTTGATTTCTCTCTTAGTGGTAAGTCAAAAGTGTTATGTCAATAACATAATATGTTGACACAAATGTTGTTCAACCTGCATCCCTCACACTGTTGTTGGGACACAGATCCATACCTTTTGGCTATTGATGAATGGTGGAAGTTGCAGTTTAACAGCAGTATAAGAGATACAATTTTGACATGTATGGTGTTCAATATTATGTCTGTAATTCACACGAGTACTTTTAGTATACCATTACATTTAATGTCATCTTGTTGTTCTCCCAATACAGACTTTTTACTTTTCATGTGTTAACTACTCAGTAATTAAAAACATGATAATATGTAGAATAGCCCTGTTTGTACCAGAGAACACACTACACGGAACACAGTGCCATTTCTGTTAGTAATCTTGTGCTTCCCCTGTATAAATTGGAATGTGCAACCTCTTGAATGTGCTCTGCTTGAAACTGACAACAGCAATTAAGCTTTATTTGTCAGCACAGTCTGCTGTGCCACGGCTTGTTTTGCCATATTCCTGCCCACTTGACTTTTCTGCTTTGAGATCATCACTCAGTAAACCTATCCTTAGTATTTGCTGCCAGTCAGCACTTCTGCTCCAGATATGAAAACAGCTGTCAACAGGACTGCTCCTAAAGTTATGTAGCCACAGCATGGGCAGCACCCTGTATACACTGCTTTAAACTCACTGTCACGGACATATCTCAGAGTTGCTTACACTTTGTCTATCACTCTGCTTAAACATCATTAAAGGGAAAATATACTATCTGCAACAGGGCACCATTCATTAAATGGCTGCAATATTCCCTCTCTGCATACTTCCCATTGTACAAATGAGTGGGCACTGCCATATTTCTAATATTCACAGAGGCTGTAATAAAAAAGTAACGTTTTCATGATCGCTGCGAGTATTAAAGTTATTGCAGCAATATGGCTCATGTATAGATCTGAAAATAAGGGGTGCACTTTCACACCGCTGGCTATTCCCTTATGCTCTTAGTCTAAAACAAATAGATTTAAATGAGACCCATCATTTCAAGGCACTGTATGTACCCTTGGCATTGTCAAAAACTTCAATGTAACCGTATATCATTAGTGATTATAGATGCGTGGGCTAACCCAATAATGGGCTGAAGCCTATGCATTACACCTAGAGGTTGGGTATGGTGGGGTGTTGCTTCTCAGTTTTCAGGAGAAAGTCTATTTTCTCTGCAAAATACACCAAAAAGCCTGGCTTGAAGGTCAGTTAGAGTAAGATTTGGTGTGAAAATGTATTTGCCATCCTTATATTATCGCTGCATTTTCCTGTAAAGATGTGCAAGTTAGAGCCGGACAGGAGGAAGATGTGGGGACGACTATGTGCCTACCCCTCCCTTGTCCCTCTTAAATAGAGCAGTCAGCACTCAATCCGCAGGGCATGGCTCGCTGGTCTCTACACTGTAAAAAAGTCTACACAAAAAAATGCTTACAGCCAGGTAGGCTGCTGCCAAGAAGTGAGAAGTGAAATTAAAGTTTGGAATTTCAGTTTAGAATTTCAGCTCTGCACTTGCTTTTGTGCTCTCTGCACGCTTGGAAAGGTAAGCACAGGGTTTGGGTAGGGCAGTATAGAAAGGCTGCCTCTGGGTGGCCCTGTGCCTAGAAACGCCTCTGCCTGCAGAAAGTTACAAAATGCAGGACACAGCCTAATTGCAGCCTTTTTTTTGCATTTTGCACACTGCCTCTTGCATTGTAAATGATGACACATGTCATCTTAATCATGAAGAAGAATAGGAATTAAATGATCGTTATCTCCCTAATGACATAGAGTTAAGCTGACCCTACACATACAGATCCGCTTGTTTTGGCGATTTCGCCAAATGATCAGATCTCTGCCTGATATGCCCACCTTGAGGTGGCTGATATTGGGCTGATCCCTAGGGCCCAACGATCATCGGATCATAAGGGTGGTCAGATCCGACCTGGATTTTTACCCCCGGACCGACTTTCGGCCAGATATTGATCGGGGAAGCCCATTGGAGGGCCCCACATACGGGCCAATAAGCTGCCGACTCGGCCTGTCTGCAGCTTTTATCGGCCCGTGTGTGGTCACCTTAAGTTGACATCTTTGCACTGATGCATGCAGCCTTTGTGCTGATGTGCATTAAAGATTGTGCCTTGTTATAAACATTGCAACTGCATCATTTTAGTTCATGATCCCCTAGAGAATGATGCAATTACTGAAGTAATTATAACCCACAGCAAGTAATCTGCAATTAGCCATGTTCAGTGAATATAGAGGTATAAAAGCAGAAGTCTCATTTTGGATTAAAATTGACAGCTGTTTTAAATTCCACCATCTAAAGAGGAGAGAAGGGGATTATTGCTGTATTATTGAATCATGGGAACAGTAAACTTCACAGGCTATTATTAAATGAAAATGGATCTGTATAGTCTATAATAAAATTCTTTCCGACCTACCTCACCCAGTGTAACCATGCCATCATCATATTTCCATACTGTATGTGATTTGGACAATAGCAGGAAGAAGTAATTCCTTTTTTGCCAGGATTATTTTTTTTCTTGGAATTCTTTAATATTTTGTTTCAGTAAACTTTTTTTTTTTTTTTGAAAGCAGAAGTGAGAATGACTTAAATGATTTTAATATATTGAGTCATAATATTTTAATAATTAATACATCAAATTGCATTTGGATAGTCCCTCAACATTTAAAGGGGAATTAAAGACACAGGAAACATTCTATTGGAATTGTGATCCAAATATTGGAAAGCACCACATCTAGAGTACTGTACTCCATCACCAATAACAAGTGTAGACCACAAACCTGCACCCTCTGTAGCTCCACTCTGGAAATACTCCAGCCAGGGTGCAGATGCTCAGACAGATAAGGTCACAAAAAATGTAATTTTCACAGAGATTAAGATAGATGTGGCAGCTGTATCTATAAAACACTATAGTGGTTTCTAAGGTTTGGGCTCTCAAAGAAGGTAGAAGTCATACAGCAAGAACTTGTTTGTATTGAAATTATGCAGTGAACACTGACTACTTTCTTCGATTTTTTTCAGGCCGTTTGCTGTTTGCGGGATATAATGATTACACAATAAATGTGTGGGACGTTCTTAAAGGAACACGAGTGTCTATTTTATTTGGCCATGAAAACAGAGTAAGCACCTTGCGTGTGTCACCAGATGGAACAGCTTTCTGTTCAGGATCATGGGATCATACTTTAAGGGTAAGTGAGAAAATATATAATCTGAATGAATGCTCCTACCTGTCTACCCCAATCTGAATAGTGATCAGAGAGCAGTAACATGTCCAGTAACCAGTGAACACTATTCGCTCATTGCCAACAGTTAAAGGGAGGTCTATGCATTGGGATTAAAACTGGGGCAGTGGAGGTTTAGTTCTATCTTACGACTACCATTACAATATTACTTTACGCCTATTTTATGAATCACGCCCTGAACTAACATGTTATAGTAGAATCTTGCTTATACAGCAGTACTTAGAATCAAGCCTTTCATTTATAGGACATCACCTGGATGAGATAAGTTCCACCCAAAGTCACATCAATAACCTCCAATGTTATATAAGTAGTTAACAAAATTGGCAGTGGTAGAAGGAACA